>JACCHX010000003.1:6815000-8065000 GCA_018907135.1 Kradibia gibbosae
TAGACAATCGACTTCCTTAACATTTTCATAAGCTAAATTAACTTCGCTAATTGCATTTGCATCTGCTGCATCAAATGCAAAGTCGACTTTAACATCATTGTCATTGGTATCCATGTTGGAAGCATTGTTTTGGCGCACAGGTCGAAGAACTCGAACTATCACAGTTCGAAGTTGTTCATGGTGTCTACGAAAACGTCTCATATGTTCCATACGAGTTTGTAATTTTTTGTGAGCTGGAGAAACACGCCACACCATTTTCATATGCTCGTCTCGTTTTCGTTTTACAACTTCTCTAAGCAATTGCGTTAGCTTATCATATTCGTCGTCCCAAGTATTGAACAATTCGAAACATTGTGTCATAACTTTTTCAAAATCATCGAAGGGAATGTGCATTAGCCTTCGCGTTCCTAACACTTTTAACAATTGTTGGCCAAGATCTCGTGAAATAGCTTCCACCAGTCTCAGAACTCTTTGAATTGGGTACTTGGTATTTCTGATTTTTCGCAAATGAATAAAAATTTGCTGAATAGCGGAGCGTATTCGTTCCAATTCAGTTGCTGAAAGCAAATCATTGATGGGGAAATCTTTCATTAATGGGTTATAGTCATTCACGGTTGACAAAGCTTGCTTTAATCCTGTGTCAGTATCAAAACTAACCGTAGCGTGAAACCGCTTCCCATGTTTAAGTATATCAAGTGTTAAAGATATATCGATACTTTCTCGTTTCTCTTGTATACGATGTAATGCCCTTTCTAAATTTAACCAAAATGATATTTCTTGTAGAGCAGTTCCAGATTCAGGATCTCTATTTAATTTTGTGACCTGTGAGTTATATTATTTAAAAAAATAATAATACTGATAATTTAATTTACGCATTACTAATGATAATAGCTTTAATCGCCCAAATCAGAGAATATATGTAAAATTTGAAAATTTGTGTTTAATTGAAATTAGCGAGAACAACTTTGAAGCTTCAATATTTAAAAATTATAACATACATATACTAAAAGAAATAACTAAATATCTTTTAAAGTTTTCAAATTAATTAAAAATCTGACGGAAAGAATATAGAAGTAAATCTTTCATGCAAGTGTAAAACAATAAATTAAAAAAAAATCATTTTTTAAAAGAAAACAATAAGTCATATATTAAAAAATATATGGAAATTTTTATATTTACATTAGCATTAAATTAATTACATTAGAAGGCCTTTTACATGTAAATAGTAAAGAAAAAACTTTATTTAACAACAAAATTAAAATAAATGTTATCCTTTCTATTTATTAATAAGGTTTTTGAATATAATTTGTCAATGAAATTTTTGAGAATTAGTTAATAAGATAATTATAAATTACACAAAAATAACATAATTTTCTATATGATTGATGCTAGATTATTCGATGTGAATTAATTATTTTTTCAAAACATTTTTAAAAAATAACTACACTTACCTTTTGAATTTCTTTTATCCATCTATTAACACCATTTTGAAGTTGATTTAAAAAAGTAGAATCTTCTACTTTCACTCCAAAATCTGCAACTTTTGGTTTTCTACCTTCTTCAATACATTGTTTTATGGTTTGTTGGATAATTGGATGTATTGGTAGGGATATTTCAGGTATATCAATATTCTGTTGTAAATGTAACAAGCCCATCTCTAGTTCGGCAATTTTTTTTTCTACCGATGGTGCCATTTTATCCCCGTCTCTGTCAATTTTTCCTTTTTCTTTAACATAACTTTTGAAATACGGACCCATAGTTTTACTAATGGTATGTAAGGTTTCATAAGGAGGCCCATCAGGAAACAAAACAATTCTTAATTGAGAATGAATAGACTTATCTGCTTCGATTATTGCACCTCTTTTTGCAAATACAATAGAAGCCATTTTTGGATTTGTGAAATAAATTTCATTCGATATGAAAACAGTATTCTCTTTATCATCATCGCCTTCGCCATTGTCATCGTCTGTGAATGAATATTTTAGAAAAAGTTTAATTTATTATATGATATACAAAAACATTGAATACGTTATAGAACATTTTTTTCTCCATCTTATAAGAGCAAACAATAAATTACAATATTAAAAAAACACTCTTTTCATCAATAAATTCCAAACAATAAATTTTGTTATCATTTGTAACTTTATTATAATCCATAGTGATACGCAAAACAGACGTGAAACTCGAATCTTATTTTTGGAGATTCTACTAAAATTTCTAAAACTCGAAATCTTTCTTAGAATCTACGAAAATATATATTAGTAGATCTTGTTGACCAATATCATGTACTTTCTAGATATAGATAAATGCAAAATTTAAACCTAATATATAAAAATGTAATTCTATTATGTAAGGTGTTCCAAAAGATTTTTAGGTATATTTCAATAAATTTATTTCGCTAAATGTATCATACATATTTTTTTATATGATAAAAGATGTTCATAAAAATAAAGATTTTTTCAAATTTTTTTAGCAATTCGTAAGTATTGCAAATTTTATTTCTGTCAAGTATTATCATTAAATGTTTTATTATACATTCGGTATAGTATATAATTACCTACTAACAAATTAAGAAATTATTTACAAATTATACTGTTTCTACTTTTAATATATAGATTAACCACCATGTTCAGAAACAGATTTAAAAAAAAAATTATTTTGATAACCAGAATTTTATATGTTGCAAATATGGATGAAAAATTAAAGTACGAAAAAAATAATAATTAGTGCATAAAATGAGAAGAATCTTAAAAATAATAGGAGAACAATTAAAACGATTTTTTTAATATAAAATTAATACAGTGTATTTAATATATGGAAATAATGACAGTTTTTCTTAAATTAATAAGCTCATTAACATATGAATATAAAAGATTATCAGAAAAGATTTTTTGTTCTACAAAGCAGTCTTATAAATTAGAGTATTTATTTTCATTTTAAAAAGCCAACATTTCCTAATCTTAAGTTAACAAATTAGAGATAAAGGGTACAAGCCAAATATAATTTATTACTGAAGCTAAAACATCAGCATACAAAAATGAAATAAATTATATACAGTTCATATTCATAAATCATTATTTTATTCTTAATCGTTATCTGTTCAAAGAATTTTTTGATTGATTAAAGATGTTGGTAGTATTAAAATTTACACTCGAATATTAATGTATTTATAATTGTATTCGTTAAAAAAATTATTTTATTAATAAAAGTGCAATGGCCATAATTTAATATCTTTTTAATACTGTTTTATTATGTATGAGTGATTTATTATTTACAAATTATCAATTCGTTAATGTTGTACTTTTTGTAATTTTTAAATATTTACATTTTTTATGTAAACATTAATATATGTATGTATATATATATTAAAAAGAAAAACGCTTAAAGTAAATTGCTTAAAAGTCCTAAACAAAATTTCTACCCATATATACTTATTAGTAAATTAAGTTTTGAGACCATGATCACTTGGAAATAAAAAATCTTTTTTTTGCTTAAAAATTAATGCTAAGGTAAATTTGTACATTATTTAATAAAATAAATAAATAAATATCTATGTATACAACATATACATTCTATAGTTAATTTGAAATTAAATAACCAAACGATTTTTTTATTGTAATTTTTATTGATGTCATTTATCACATTTCATAGAGCCAATTTTGATTAATTTAAGATTTAGAATACATAAAAATGGAATCAAAATGTGTACGCGAATATTTGACGATAGCTCATTAAAATTTTATTTTGAACATGTTAACATATTTTATTAAAAATTTTTTTGATAAAGTAAATTCTATAATATATGATGCTGTAAATCGTCACATGTACGAAAACGGACGTAAAATATTGCATTGCATTTTTAATTGCATATAAGCGTCATTAAGAGAAAATTTATGCTATATTTAAGAACATAATAAGAGTTTATTATTAATAAAAAATAAATAAATGTAATTCTGACTGTCATATTGAAGTTTTGTTAGTGATGTAGAAAGTTGAGTTAAGTTAAATTGACTTATCTTTCCATTTCCATAATTGTATCATTAAAAAATCTTAAAGTTGATTTTAAGAAAGTTGAAGATGAGTTAATATTGTGACTAACATACGGAAAATTTCAATTATGACTAAAAAATCTAAAAAACGATCACTTAAAATCAAAACATACTAATAGTATTAATTTAAAAAAAAAATTATGAAACTGTAAGAAAGTATTAATTAAACATAAAATTAAATGTATAATATCAGAGTAGCAGGGAACAATGTATAATGCTTTTACCATTATAATTGAATCTAAACTACTTACTTTATACTGTTGTCTATTGTTTTGTATATTTTTTATAGACCTCTATTTGATCATTATTTTCTCTAGCAGATTTTAAACGAATAGGCTAAATTTTATCAAGGTTTACTGTTTGCAAAAAAAAATTATGCTACATTAATTCTTCTGATAGTTGAAATTAAAATATCCTTAATAAATCATTAATAAAGTAAAAAAATTATTTTTTTTTAGATTTCACATTAATTATAGTTTAATACAATTTGTGAATATAACATAAATCGTATTTCTTAAAATTTTGTTCATAACCGAATTATGATATATCTAAAATTAGTACATATATAACAAATCTACAATCTTATTTTTATTTTACATTAAATTTAAGCGATCCACAAGAAACACTAAATAATATATTTTTCACCCACTTATTTTATTTTTTTATTTGTTTGTTTTTAAATGCACATCACTATTTAATTATAGATTATGTATTTTATAATGATAAAAGAATTTTTAGAGGAAATATATTAATTTCCCTGTTGAATTATTCCTTCTGACATTATTATATATCCAGAAAATGTAAAAGAAACATTCCAGTACAAAAATTAAAAATGTATAGTATGTGTAATACATTTTTTAAAAAAAAATTCTTGATGATTTTAAATATTGCACCACACACACACACACACACACTTTGTTTTATTTTTTTATATTTAAAAGCCCTTATATATTTAACTTTGCCTTTTTTTAATACACACAGTTCATGCAAATATCATTAACAATTGTACACCCTTATAATCAGAAAGTAGGATTGTACAGATAAAAAAGAAAATAAATTTGAAAAATTAAGATACCAAAATACCTCACTCAATGAGTTTTTTAATTTATTTATTAATTCCCCTTTTATGTATTTCTTTTTATAATTTAATATAAATAATAAAAAACTAAGTGACACTGGCTCAAAGAAATTATATGTTAATAAAAATTGTATATTTTATGCAGAAATAAATATATATAATTACTATACTTATATTAACTTATTCAATAACAACTTAATTCATTATATTATAATACAACTGTTATATTAAAATAACTTAAATCTATTATAATTGGAGTTTATATATAAACAGTTTTTATAGTATATTTACACAACAGTCAATAGCTTCAAGAAAAGTTTTTTGATTATAAAATTTTATTTATGAAAATATTAACAACAGGATATTTTTTAATTGACTTTATCAAGTGTATTGATCTTTTTAATGTGCAAAAAATTTTTTTTATGAAAATATGATTTATAAATATGATAATAAAATAAAATATTTAATGTAAAATTAAATACTAATATAACATAAAATATCATGAATAGTTAAAGTGTATTTGAATTATTTTTGAAATCATTTATTATTTTATACACTTTAGTAAATATCAGTAATAGTTACTAAAACTTGTTCTGTATTTTGATTATTTTTTAAAAAATTTATATTGTAGAAAATTATCATTCCCTTACATATTATACAATTAATACATATGCATTGTAACAGAAGAAATTATGAACACTGTGAACTTTAACCTTTACTGGAAATTCTTTGAATGCAGAGAGCCCAAACTTGAGAATCATTAAGAAATTTTCTAATACATTCTTGATTGCATTTGTCTTCGATAGCAGAATTAAATACGTGAGGTAGTAATTCATCAGGATGCAATACACGAATTGCTTTGCTTAAATAATTGGTAAACGAAGTAAAATCCACTGTTGTTGAATTGTGTGGTTCATTAGTTGTTTCAACAGAGCCTTCTAAGGAATCTCCCATTATGACGAATTAATTAATATATGTCTCTAATTCCGGTAAAAAGTAAAGTAGTCAATGGTTTAAATGTAATATAATTGTTTATATAAAATAGATAGAAACTTCTGTTTTTAATACTATTATATAAATTAGCTAGTTGTTATTATTTTAGAAGAAAAAAATATACAATATTAAATATTTTTTTATAGATCATACAATTTTTAAATGAATTCTTTTATTATGAACTAAAATCAGATTTATTATAAAATACTCTTTCCGCAGACGTAATATCTAACCGGGGATTTTATATTGCACTAAGAAGACAGTTTGTACTACTATTGTTGGTAAATCAGAAGATCGGAGCATCGGAGTCGGACGGTCGGATGCTATTTACGTATATCCCCATAGGCAATGTGTCTTGATTGGTTCTTAATGCCTGCGCAACAATCATACAAAAGTGCTTTATAGTTGTTCATAATTTACTTAAAAGGATCTTTATCCATTTGAGGAGAAATAACAATGATAATAATAATTAAGCATTCCTCATATTTTATGCTAACAATGTATACAAAATTGTACGTTACTGTTATACATGTAAATTGCGTGTAAATGCATAAATTATTACTAACACTGCGCGCGTATCACCAAGTATTATTTGAAATTTGAATTAAAGTAACTCGATTAGCATCAGTCGTGTTCTTTTGTTTGAATAAGTTGATCTTTTGGACAAATGAAGTTACACGATCCAATATAATGAATAGAATTTGTTGGGTATTGCAAAACGTTAATTTCAATTGCCTGCTTATTAATTCGTAAATCCGTGTGTATTGACGTTTAAATGTGAATAGATAGTGCTTTTCGGTGAAAATATTCTTAAACATAGAATAAATTTATCATATGTCATTTTCTTTTTTCATAAATCTGATGAAAATAATTAATATAATTATAAAATAAAACAGCCGTATTAGGTCAAAATACAACACGTGCAGTTGAGGTCAACCGTTGCTGGGTATTAATCACTCCCGAATCTCTGATTCATTTGAGTTCAGAATTATTTATAAACGATGTAATGCCAAAAAGAAATACTCATCAGTCATTCAAAATAAGAAACATAGATTGAACTCATCGAACTGTTGGAATGCTACACAAGAAGAAAAAACAAACTAACTAAAATATTTGAAGCATAATTTAATAATTGAAACTTAATTTAACAGAATTCGAAAACTTTTTGCGAAATATTATAATAGAATGGCGATATTAAAAAAATGATAGATAAAAAGAGAAACAAAAATCTCATTAAATTTGTACTCCGACAATTCGGAGTCCAATGAGTTGTTTTTTAATCGCATATGTTTAAGAATTGTTTTTATTTCTATTGATTTATTTAAATCAATATTAATAATCTTCTGTAGAAAATTAATTTTTTTTGTTATCTCTTCGATAAAAATTTGATTAATTCTAATTAGCGTCGCTTTTAATGCCCATTTCAAATAATACTTGCTTGTATTGATATAACTTACAGTAAAAGAAATATATCTTTCTTATGTGTATCAATAATAAATAATTTTTTTCATACTCGTTTCATAAGATATGAAGGATATACACAAAGTTACTTTTTTAAAAGGTAGGTATACTTTTTCAATGTTTATACATGTATTAAACAAGTGAACAATTTCTCCTTTTGTAAATCCATTAAATTTTATAATTAAGAAATAATCAAATAGCATTTGTAGTAGATTGCGTTGCAAGCATTGAAATTTCTGGGATGTATAGGACACCTAATAAGTTGTGTAAATTAATAATTCTCAAAAAATTACATATTTCATAGAATACGTACAAAATGGTTAACCAATGTGTATGAATAAAATATATAAATAACGATTTTCAATAATCTAAAAGATTCCGTTACAACTGAACTTTTTTTTTGTCATATTGTAAGCCAATCAATTTATATAATTTGGTATATGTAAATTTATGGATAACATTATTGGAAGGCTTGCATTTAATTTTATGTTTCATAACTTTGCAAGGGTCTAATTTGACACTACTACAAATCTTACATACGCAATGAAACTCCGAATTTTGTGGAAACATTTAAAAGTCAAGAGCAAATCATTTTTCAGATATCACTGCGCATGTCTATGATTTGCGCACTATCTTAACATTGTAGATATTAGAAATGTGCAAACTATCTTAAAGATATCATAAGGTAACCAGATGCCTTTGATGATTTGTGCGTATATTTTAAAAAATTAATTAATAATGCTCTAATATTAAGATGTTACAAATTGAAATTAATTACATTTTTCTACTTTGTATTTTGACACGATAAAAATTAGAACGGTTTTCCATACATGGTAGAAAAAGTTTGCAACACGGTATTCAATGATATTTCATTAACACTTTAAAGAAAAAATAATATTTAAATAATAAAATTAACTAATTAATTCTTATGAAAAATGAAAATATATTTCAGAGTAGAACATTTATATAACGTATTAAACAGTTTTGACATCTTCAGGTTGTGCTCAGCGAATACACGAACAGTACCGTTAATACTATAAGTTATTTATTTATTAACTAATTTATTTAAATTTTAATTTCTTTGATACCATATGCTCGTAATAAGCGCAAACAATGTAAAACATAAAAGTATACATTATTAAAAATTGAAAATAGACTCGCGTATTACAATTTCAGATTCTCATTTTCTTTTTAATTTTTCATGAAAACGAGAATAGATACAAACAAATAGTTATAAAATTACTTATTATTTCATGGTATACATATAATAAGACAATATTTTGATGCCTAATAACTAAAAATTAATAACAGTATTGTAAGTAAAACCGAGACTAGATTGACAGAAATTTTTTTTTTACATGAGTGAGTAGTAATTTTGTAATCGTGTAAAAAAAGAAATTCTTTTTTAAACTAGTTTTTTTTTAATTGATTAATAAGCTTTTCAAGAAGCTTTCAGAATGAAATTTTTTGAGTAATATTTTATAAAAATTAATCAAATTTGCAAAATTTCAAGTAAATATTAAGAAAGTCTTTTTATATTTATATACGTGAGTATATATAAATCGCCTAGAAATTTTTATTTTTGAAACCGAAATATTTTAAAGTTTGTAATATTGTTAGAAATTGATTCTAATGAATTTAGTGACAAAGAATTGTTTATAAGATTTTAAATACATACTAAGTTTAGGAATATGCTCATAATGTAATTTTGTTTTATTTCCAGGGCAGTTGAGGAAAAATTTAAATAAATTAAAATTTCAATAATTGCATAAAGACTACATTTAAATATTTTTTTGAAGTATAATTTTACATAAGCAGTCCAAAGTACATTATTACGGATCTTGTAAAGTCCGATGTCTAGTGCTGAAGTGGTGGAGAGTTCTGTTGATCCCCCAAATAAAAAACGACGTATTGCCAATACGGCAGGAGGTGTTGAAAACCTCTTAAATATTGCAGGCATGGCAAAGAATGGTTCCAAATCCAATTCAGTCAATTCAGACATAGATGAAGGCCTCTATTCACGACAGTTATATGTTTTGGGACACGATGCTATGCGTCGTATGGCAAGTTCAGATGTTCTTATTTCTGGCTTGGGTGGACTAGGAGTTGAGATATCTAAAAATGTTATTCTTGGTGGAGTGAAATCAGTTACTTTGCACGATAATGTTATTTGCCAAATCAAAGACTTGGGATCCCAATTTTATTTGAACAAAGATGATATTGGTATGATTTTAATTCTTTTAAATCTTTATTCAGATTAATAAAATCTATATTTACATTTATTAAATAAGTTAGATTAATGAAAAGTATTAAACATAAACAAATACATACAATTTTGTAAAAAATATATATTTGATTATGAATTTAATTTTTTTGTTAAGTTCGATAAAAAGATAAATAAAATTTAAAATTTTTAATTTATAATTAAAAAGCATAAAAATTTGAGAAAAAATTAGTATATTTAATTGAAATTTTATTGAGTTGTTTTTATGATCTTTAATATTTTTAAAAAAATGTGTATAAATTTTTAATCTAATAAATATTTTAAATAATAAAATTAAATAATATATTACAGGTAATGTATATTTATTATTTCAAATTTGTTCTTATAAATTTTTTTAAAGAAATGCATGTTCTTTTACAATATATAACTAAATTTTACCTTGCAAATCATTATCGTAATGTTTTAACTAAATTATTATAATTGTTGAATATAATTGATCACATACTTTTTTGCATATATTTTTGCAAACTTAAATTTTGTCATAAGAAAATTATCCTTTCAAATATCTTTTGAATTAAGAATTTAGTTATTTTTCTTAATCGACTAAATGTCTTACTATTAAATGATGAATATTCCCTTGGTTCTACAATTAAGATTTGTTTAAGAGATTACATAGCAAAGGGGTTTTTAAAATTCAGTATATTTTTTTATAAGATAAAAATTACTTTTTGCATTGTTGCTAAAATGAATAAAATCAACGCATGCACTGAAAGTCTATTTTTTTTCCTTTTTTTTTTAAACAAGATCTAATTATTAAGGTTCTTATGGTAAAATATAATTTAAACATTTAAAATGGAATTTAAACATTGCATATGGTTTAAAATAATAAATAATTTATATTACAATTCAATATTTCAATTAATGATTTTATAATATAAAAAGGTTTCATGAATGAACTTAAATATTCCTACAATAATCTGATTATTAATTTAAAAGATTTTTTAATCCAAATTATGTATTTGAAGTTACAATTTACTTACTATAACGAAGTTTTATTTTCATTTTCCAATAACTTAAGCATCCAACAAAAAGATCTATAAATAATTTTATAATTTCTATATTTAAACTAGATAAGGAGCTAAACAGTATTTTCTTTTTTATTTATTAATTCAACGTCAATGAAACACAATTCAATATAAATTATAAAACTACTTCTAATAAAAAATTCTTAATCAGAGATTTATCATTTAAATTTTTTTTTATTTCTCAGTAGCGTTTTGTATGTCAATACAAATATGATAATCACATTAATGATAACCTAGTTCATAATAAGAGTTATAAGTTTAATTAAAACAAGTTTACATTATACGAATACAATACATATGATGCATATGATTCAACAGTTGAAATTGTTTCTAAAAACAATTAATTTACTACAAAACCTCACAAGACATAGTTTTAAAGAAATTCATCAAATAACATAATTTTGGATTATATATTTAAGAAATGGTACAATATTAATCTAAATTATACATAAATTCATCGAGACTTTTTACAAAAAATTACTTTAATTATAAGAATATTGTTATGTGAAGTAAAAAAAAATTATTAGCTTTATTAGTATTATATCAAGTACAGTTTTTCAAAAGAATTTATTCAATTAAGAACTACATAAGTACTTCTAGACATTTTTTTTTTTTTTTTTTTAATTACTAGATTTTTCATTAGGAATGAAAAGTATTTAGGTCAAGGCTCAGCTGCGTAAGCGCGTACGCGACCTAACTATTAGTAACTAGAAGTTATTTGGTATAACGATATCATTTTTGTCGAATAAAAGAATTGGGGTGTTGAAATGGAGCTCTAGGTAAGGGTTTCATTTGATAAGTACATCTATGAGATTCCATGCTCAGCAATGTATTAGCGACATTGGGCGGGTATTCCACAAAGTGCCACAATCCTTATCGTTCTGTTCTATAACATTAAACATAAGCTGGTAAGCTGACATTAAAATTAGAAAGGAAGACATACACGTCACGTATAAACAAATGAAGCTAAAGTAAAATAATATAATTTATTATTATTATTATTATTATTATTATTTTACGAATTAAACAAAAGAAATAAATTTTTTTAATCAAGTTAAAAAAGTTATTTTGCTTCAATGCATTGTTACACGTTTTCAATTGCATTTTGGCTATAAGAAGAAAAAAAGCCATCATTATAAATTATTATCTATTTTATTTCAGGAAAAAATCGCGCAGAAGCAAGCTATCAACGATTAGCAGAATTAAACAATTATGTACCAACAAAATATTATTCTGGGTCGTTAACAGAAGAAGTTTTGAAAAAGTTTAGCGTCGTCGTTATAACAGAGGCTTCATTAAAAGAACAACTTCGCATTGCCGAGATCACCCGTAAAAACAATATTGCACTGATTATTGGAGATACACGAGGCCTCTTTTCTCAAGTATTTTGCGATTTTGGAGATAACTTTACCGTAATAGATACCACTGGAGAACCTCCGGTTAGTGCTATGGTGGCAAGCATTTCACGAGATAGTCAAGGTGTTGTGACATGTTTAGACGACACGCGTCATGGTATGGAGGATGGCGATTACGTAACTTTTTCCGAAGTCCAGGGTATGACAGAAATAAATGGTCGATCGCCGAGTAAAATCAAAGTCCTCGGGCCGTATACATTTAGCATCGGTGATACGTCTACCTTTTCCGAGTACAGTCAAGGTGGTATTGTAACACAGGTAAAAATGCCGAAAGTCTTAAAATTTCGTCCACTTGCCGAGGCAGTAAAGGAGCCTGAATTTGTCATTTCTGATTTTGGAAAGTTTGATAATCCACAGCAAATACACTTAGCTTTTCTTACCCTTCATCATTATGTAGAAACTAAGAATCAATTACCCAGAAGTTGTAACGAAAGCGACGTTCAAGAATTTTATCGATTAGCAAAAATAGTACATGACTTATACAATTTTAACTTTAAAATAGAATTAAAGCTACTTGGTTTATTTTGTAAAATATGCAGCGGACAATTTAGTCCAATGAACGCAGTGATAGGAGGAATAATTGCTCAAGAAGTTATGAAAGCTTGTTCTGAAAAGTTTCATCCAATAAAACAATGGTTATATTTTGACGCTGTTGAATGCTTTCCCGACAAAGCCATCGAAGAAGAAAAACATCAACCAATAGGGTCTCGCTACGATTGCTTAATCACTATATTCGGTACAGATTTTCAGAACAAATTGGCAAATTTGAAGTACTTTATCGTCGGGGCCGGCGCTATCGGATGCGAACTCCTTAAAAATTTCGCCATGCTCGGAATCGCAGCAAAGGACGGCTGCATAACCGTCACCGATATGGATTTAATTGAAAAGTCAAATCTTAATCGTCAATTTCTGTTTAGACCCTCCGACGTACAGAAATCGAAATCATCCACCGCGGCTAAGGCCATTAAGAAAATGAATTCCGAAATAAACATCTGCGCCCATGAGAATCGCGTGGGTCCGGAAACAGAGAAAATTTACAACGACGAGTTCTTCAAGTCCTTGGACGGAGTTGCTAATGCACTTGATAACGTTGACGCGCGCATATACGTAGACCGACGGTGCGTCTATTACCGCAAGCCACTCCTCGAATCTGGCACATTGGGAACAAAGGGAAACACTCAAGTAGTGGTGCCGTTTTTGACAGAGTCCTATAGCTCTTCTCAAGACCCGCCCGAAAAAAGCATACCGATTTGCACTTTAAAGAATTTCCCAAATGCAATAGAGCACACTCTGCAGTGGGCTAGGGATACCTTCGAAGGCTTGTTCAAGCAAAGCGCTGAAAATGCTGCACAATACATTAGCGATCCACATTTTATCGAGAGAACATTGAAATTGCCGGGCGTGCAGCCGTTGGAAGCCTTAGAGTCGGTGAAAACGGCTCTGGTTGATGAAAGGCCCAAGACATTTCGAGAATGCATCGTATGGGCCAGATGCCATTGGCAAGATCAGTACAATAATCAGATAAGACAGCTTTTGTTTAACTTTCCGCCGGATCAAATAACATCTAGCGGACAGCCGTTTTGGTCTGGACCGAAGCGCTGCCCGATTCCTTTAGAATTTGACATAAATAACGAACTTCACGTGGATTATATTATTGCTGCAGCTAATTTGAAAGCAGCTGTTTATGGAGTGCCTGCTAATACAAATCGTGAAGAAATCGTTAAAATTGTATCTACTGTAGATGTACCAGAATTCACCCCCAAATCGGGGGTTAAAATAGCTGTAACCGATTCTCAAGTACAAGTATCAAATGGAAACGGAAATATCGATCATGAGCGATTAAGCCAGTTGCAAACGGAGCTACCAAAAATAGAAGAATTAAAGGGTAAATATATAAATTACATTGCATTGAAAGCTTTTTATCTTCTCCTTTTTTACACTCCTGTAACTTTAATCATTTATTTTCTTCTAAAATTGCCTTCTTCGTTACTTCGATTTCTCAATTTACCATAGCCAGTGATCAGCATTGAACCTTTTTCCAATTAATTAACTAGAAATGCAAACGTTTCCTTAACGGCTACTAATTTTTTAATTTATAACAAGCAGCACATAATATTGTGAAAGTGCGTTTGTATTCGATGTTTCCAATTGTCATTTTCTTCTACAATAAATGAAAAATAAGCAAGCATTTGTAAAATTAAATGAAAATCTGCTTTCACAGGTCTTAGTATTCATCCGCAAGAATTTGAAAAAGACGACGATAATAACTTTCACATAGATTTCATAGTAGCTGCTTCGAACCTCCGAGCTGCTAATTATAGAATTCAAGCAGCCGACCGTCACAAAAGCAAATTAATTGCCGGTAAAATTATTCCTGCTATCGCAACAACTACTAGTGTCGTTGCTGGCTTAATATGCTTCGAACTAATAAAACTAGCGCAAGGCTTTAAAGACCTGTCCTTCTATAAAAATGGGTTTGTCAACCTTGCATTGCCATTTTTCGGTTTTTCTGAACCCATAGCAGCACCAAAATTAAAATATTACGATACCGAGTGGACTTTATGGGACCGATTTGAAGTTCAAGGAGAAATGAGTTTAAAAGAATTTTTAGAATACTTTAAGCAAAAACATAATTTAGAAGTCACAATGCTGTCTCAAGGAGTCTGTATGCTTTATTCATTTTTCATGACTAAGCAAAAATGTCTAGAACGAATGAATTTACCAATGTCAGAAGTCGTAAAGAAAGTTTCAAAGAAAAAATTGGAACCTCATGTACGCGCTCTTGTGTTTGAATTATGCTGTAATGATATGGATGGAAATGATGTCGAAGTTCCCTATGTTCGTTACACGTTAAATTAAGCAAATATATTAAATTAATTCTCTTACTAATAAAAAGTTTAATACTAATTTTAATTTGTTCTTATTAATAAATAAGAAATATAATAATAGCTGTTTCTTAAAGGTGGAAACCGGTGACGGTATCAAAGAATCAAAATTATTTATTATATTTATTATTTAAAATCTCAAACATCTGTAAAAGAAATTCTTGACAAAAAATATAAATATTGTGAAATATGGAAGGTTTGATGTAGATATTTTGAAAATTTAATATAATAGAACAAAGACATTATTTTAGAAAAGACTATAGATATTTAATTTAACAGTAGAAAAACATTACACATAATATAAACATTCATCGATCATCTTCAGGTAAAAATTTTTATCAAAAGTAATTGTTTTTATTTGTCACCTTGATTTTGCTTTCGAAATTTATATTTAATTAGAAATGTACGGTAAAACTTTAAAAATATTAAATAAAAATAATCTTTTAATTGATTATTTTATAAATATACTGTAGTTGTATTGACTTCGAAAGAGGACTTTTAAAAACTATCTTTCAATTATACTTATATATTTTTTAGTTTAAACGTTTTAGGAATAATGAAATAATTTTTTCACCAATATATCTTTTACACTAGCATCGCAGTATGTAAGCTAAAATATAGTTTGTTTTAGAAATAGTAGTAAGAATTGTTAGTATAGGCAAAGATTTAAAATTTCTAATAATACAATTTAATAATTACCATAAGATAAGTATGCTGTACTGTTGTGGATTGAGAATAAAATTCACAAATTTTAAAATTTTAGGTTGGTACTTATGTATGTGTTTTGTCATATTTGATTTAAAGCACGAACCTACTTACCTGGAATGTATATTTTATAATGTTATAATGATACAATATATAAGTTGCATGTGCTTGAAGGCATAGGAAAATTTGATAATCAGCACATATTGCATACACAGCTGAATAAAAAGGCTCATTATTCAATTACTAATAATAAATAGTTATTTCGTTATATAAAAACATACTTCTATTCCTTTTTTTTAATATATATACATATATATATATACATATAATAAATATTGTTACAGCATGTATTAATAGATATTGATTTAAAAAATCAGTATATATGTTCATCTCACAAAGAAATTAACTTTATTTATGACTTCAATTGATTTTTTTTTTTAGTAAAAATGGTAAAAATATTGGGATTCATTTTTTGTTCTATACGTAAGAACAGTTTTATTTGTAACATTATGTGTACGTTATAGTTTTTTAATGGGTATTATAAGTATTGTGAGAGAAAAAGATTTTTAGTTAGTCTGCTAAAAAATGTAAAATTTTTTTTATTTTAAAGAAATAAAGTATTATTAATTAGAAATACTGCTTACATATATATTTATAAATTATATTTTAATACTATGAGAGCTATATTTTTTGTGCAAAGTTATTCTATATTTAAAAAAATAAATAATTTCTTTGCAGATTTTTATTTTTTAGTTTTGTTAATATTTAAATATTTGAATATTTAATCAAATAATATCCATACAAATTACTGACAAACTTATGTTCCAAGATATATACACATATATATTTGTGTAAATTGTTTAAAAAATCTATTGAAAGTAAAGTCGATCTAAGAAATTATACTTATTAAATTTCAAGATTTATTTTTAAAACGTCGAATGCTCGATTTTGTTTCAATTTATTATTAAAACTTAACAATTTTAATCTCTTTATTTTAAAATTTATGCAATTTATTTTACAATTAACAATTCTTTAAACAATATTTTTTAACGATTGTCTAAATTTCAATTGCCATTTAGAAAATATTTAAAACGAATCCAGTTATAATATATTTAGTTTTACTCAATTAAGTTTACTCACAAGTCTTTTCCTTTATAATAAATGAAAAATATGTTAGAACTTAGTGCAATAATTAAAAAAAAACAATTAATAATAATTAGTATACTTCAGATACAGAAAATAAATTATTTTTTTAAAGATATTTTTTAAACTTAATTTTCATATTGTTTTTAGTAATTTAAAAAGTGTTGTTTATTGTCAATATAAGAAATTTTGTTTACAAGCTTAACTAAAAAGATCTTTTAAAATAATATATAATTTTGTTTAATCCTTTTAAGGATATCATTTCTATTATGAGTATAAAAATTAAGAGATCTGATATTCTTGGAGTAAGTTGTATTTTTATAAAGATACATTGTACTATAACTATGTATGTCAGGTGTATTAAAAAAAACATTACATTAGGGTAACCAGAATTAAAACAATTTTAACAAATTATTAAGAGCACTAATTTTACTATTCATGCTAAAGTATTTCAACTTTCATAAACTAAATTGACTGATTTGAGTTCCATGCTACTTAAATTATTAATAACAAATAATGGTGATATAGTCAAATTAACAGCAAAGATAGGAATAATATCATACACATGGCTTAAAATTCTTTATAGAAAGGTTTTGTTTACTAAGAAATAAATTAAAAAATATATATCATTACTTATTTAAATATTTATTATATAAGTACATTGAAAAATTATAAAATTTTTCGAGGTATTACAAAAACATAAATAAATTGAATAATTTTTGTCTTATGTTTCAATAAAAAGATTATACTTCTTCTGTATCACTATCTGAATCGTCAGCTAATGACTGACAAGCTTTTGTTTCTGCTTCCGTTTTGATGTCGAAGGGAATTTGCTCATGTTTTCCCGCAGTATGTTTACCTACCCAACTCATTTCAAGTTCGAACTGTTTGTCTTTTAATTCATCGTGTACTAAATAAATTATGCGAGCTGCTTCTTTAATAACATCTTTACAATCCATCGTAGATAATTTAAGCTTCTCAATCTCTGTTTTAGCTGCTTGTTTGGCCTTTCCTAAATAAAGTACAAAAGGAATGCATGCATTAATACTAATACATTTTAAATGGATTAAATAAAAAAGGATATAAATAAAATCATTTAATACAATACAGCAATAACAGATAATTCTTTTTAAAATAAAATTTACAAATACAATTGGTTGTTGCTCATATATTTGTTTGAATATGTACGAAGAAAATTTAAATAAATCTAGGAAAAATAGAAATAAGAATTTTTTAAAGAAAATGTTGTAAGAGAAAGGATAGAAAAAAAATATATATAAGGAATTATAGAAAACAATAAAAAGTTTTTTGCAACATAGGGGAAAGAATATTTATAATATCAGGTAAGATTAGAAATTAAAAAAAAAATATTTAAGAAAATGATAACAATTTTAACTTTGAATTCATGAAATGGAATGTATATATTTTAAAAAGTTATTATCAAAAGAATTTGTAAAAATTTTCAATTTAAGTTCTCTATATTAATTATTAAAAACTATGTTTTACCAATTGCACAGCCATAATATCCGTAAGATACTCCAGATGGATCAATCATATACATTTCTGCATTATTATCCTGATAAGCACTAAGAATTATTGAACAACCATATGGCCTAACCGCTGAGTATAATGTATACGCATGCATATACATAGAAATTCTATCGTTTAAATATTTTAGTGGAATACCAATGCCATATTGAGCTCGATAATTTGCAGCTTCTAATCTTGCTGTTTCAACAATTTGACGTGCATCAGAAATCAATCCTGAAATGGCCATGCCAATATGTTGATCTATATTAAATGTTCTTTTGTTTGTAAACGGCTCATATAATTTAGACGTAATTAATTTTTCAACAGCAAATACTACAACATCTTTGCCTTTGAGGCCTATCACAGTTCTGGAAAAAAATTAAAATTACAAGTTTTAGAATAAAATGATTTTATGTAATATTCCAAATTTATTTATTCTAAATGGAAGGATATTTTAGCAACAAAATATTTTCCTCAAAAATGAGGTGAATAACTTGAGTTTCAGTCATAGGTACTATACAGTATGCTTTTTTGTCTATTTAAATTATAATTCCTTCAACAAAAAAACTTTAAAATTTTTCAGCTAATAAAAAAAAAATTTTTTTACAAATATGCTACTCTATAAACTCTTTCAGACTTATTTCATTAATTTAAAATCATAAATTAAAAGTATTGTTGAAAATTGACCAAAAAATATTTGCTGATTTCATAGTAAAATCAGTAATCTATCAAAGTGTTAAAACATATTCAAAAACCAACGTGTAAGAATTAATTTAAAACACATAAATTACTATAAGTATTTAAGTAATTTAACTTTTTAAAATTAATATAATTATGTTTAATTTCATATACATAAAAAACTATGATTGAGGCTTATTTGATGCATTCTTTTAATTAATTTTACAATTTTTAAATAGTATCAACAATCAATTTATTTTACTTTTATTAGAAAAAATGTAATTAAAACACAGACTATACTTTATTATTGTTTATAAGGACTAACTGGTAGTCAAAAACATGAATTTCAGTTTTATTATTAAATTAAAAACTTCTCATTCATTTGACAAAAAAATTAATGAAAAGTACAATTGAAACTTATAAATCTGTGATTTGTTTCTTTAAATTTTTTTGATTTATGCATACAATTAAATAATGTAACATAGATTTTAAATATTGGCAAATAATGATTTTAAAAAGTATATAATTAACACATATTTATAATTAATAAGAAATCTATGATTTTTTATCATTTAAAAATATTATTATAAAATTATGGTGTTTCTTTTGACTATTCAATTTTATTAATAAAAATCTTGATTAAATTTTATTTGTTTAATTGCAATAACACTTTATTTTCAATTAAAATTATTAAAAAAAATAATTGTTATAATTAAAAAAAAAAATTTATATGAATAATATTATTAAAAATATTAAATAAGTAGATGTATTATAAAGAAATTTTCCTAATTAGATTAATAATGAATGTAAAAGCGATTTGACAATGTGCCCAATTATTGGTTGAGGAACCAAAACGAAATCTTACCCACTGTTTTCAACAGCCTTTTGAGCATACTCCACTTGAAACACACGCCCGTCTGGTGAAAATTGCGATGCTGATAAATCATACTAAAAATAATATTAAATAAATTAAAATTAAAATTAACGTCAAATAATTAATTAACACATTGCATTTACCCCCGTTCCAATTGAGCTCATTTTGAATGTACAAAATAATCTTAAAAGTTTTCTAATTCTTGTATTGTAACATAAATTACGAATTATCAATGTTCAAATAAGCATAATGTTATTAAAAAGATAATGTTACAAGCGGTCTCCTCGTTCAAATGAATGCATTTAAATCATGATTAGACAAAACTATATATATTAAATCACCATAATATATATTGTTATCAATGATGCGCCATTCAATCAGAACTTTTGTCGTGAATGCGGGAGCACGACCACTAGTATAATATTACGCGCTATTGCTTCAAAGTGGACAAATTTTTAGAGTCTGCGCATAAGTAACTTATGATGATGATTGGTTCTTGTTTTCGCGCCACACAATTTCCTTCCACCCTCTTAATTGAACTAAGGGTAAGAACGAAGAAGGCAGTAGCAAGTAATAAGTAATAAGAATATTAGTTTAAACAAGGGCCAAACAGTAAGATTGAAGAATACATTAACAAAATACATGACAAATATTCTTAGATTTATGAAAAAATCGAATATTTCATTTGTTATTCTGTATTTGTATCTGGTTTAAAGGCGTTCGCCCTCCATTCTCACGTTTAATTCTTTTGCCAAATTTTAAAAAGAGGATGAAAGGTCATGATCTATAAAACTGACATTATAAAACTATTTATTAAGCAGAAGCTAAGAATAGGTCAATTATTAAGGCAACGTATATATTGTATTAGACAAAACAGGCAGGATAATGAGTTTTTCACTAACAAAAAGCTCATTATTTATTCCCTATAATCCCCACATTATTTAATAAATATATTTTGTAAAATATTATGAAGGAACGAATTAAGGATAACCAAGGAAAATAAGACTGCGACTGAGTAAAATTTGTTCATTAAAAATAATTTAATGTAAAAGATAAAACACCGTCAACTGGAACATAAATAGGAAATATGGGGGTGGTAAAAACGTAAAAATATCTAGACCGAATAGCAAAAATAAAAGGCTAAATAGTAAATTAATGTAATATTCGAAGAAAATATTAACAATTTTCAATTGGAAGGCTAAACTGAAATTTTTTTATGGAATTACTAGTGTAAGGCATTATTTAGCATCAAATTTGATAATGAAAATCCTTTGAAGATAAAATTAAGAGAATATCCGAAATTTTAGAATGTTATGCAGGACGCCAAAAGGTCAATCAAATACAAGAAATAGCAAATAAACGATTGAAAGGAAAAAATATGGAAAATGATTTAACAGAGCACCGCAATTATAGAATACAATTTTAAATTTATAATTAGGGAAATCAAGGAAGAGTTATACAAATATTGCAAAAAAAAGATAATAAATCAGTTAAACATACGTACCAAAGAGATGAGACTTAGTAATGAGAGAAAATTTAATTAAAATAATTATTACAAATAAATATGAGTGTATTAAGTACTAGGATAGAAAAAGAATATGAAAAAAATTGTAATTACAGGTATAGCCGGGCAATTACAATATATACAAAAATATTTTACTTACCAAAATTATAGGATACATTGAAACATTAAAAGTCATACAAAAGTATAATACACATCCAATAAAGGAGTAAAGTATTAAAAGAGGAATATATATATATAAATATGGATTAAAAAAAGGAATATCGGCAATCGACAATTTCCGTTTACAAGAGTATAAAAAAAAGTATAAAATCTGGAAATCGAAAAGTCTAAAAAACATAGAATGCTCATAATAAAAAAGTTTTCGTATACTATCGCAAAAATTAATTTCCTTTAGAATACAACATACTAAAATTGAAATCAATGGTATATATGTAGAATTTATTATACACTATATTGTAACACTTCCGAAAAAGAATTTAAAAAGTAATTTAATTTTATCTCAATATTTAAATTGACAATTACAATTGCTTTCATTGGCTTTCTGAAATACAAATAAAATACACTAATTTATAATTGGTATTTACGATAAAATTCAATTTATATACGTTGTATATAAATTGTAATAATTTTAATAAAAATTTAAAAAAATCCTCTCATAAAATTAATTAACCTCGTTAAATTTAACGATGTTTATGCATATGTCATAAATTTTTCATAAATTAGGTAATCGGGTAACCTTGTGCTAAGTTTTGCCATCACTAATGAAAGCTCGTAAATATAAGATTAAAGCTAGCATACTTGAAAAAATGAGATGAAACATGAAGGGCTAATAAAAATTGCACACTATTCACAAAAACGATCGTTCAAGTGAAAATTTACAATTTACCTACACCGATATCTTAGGATTAATATACTTAAACATCCAACAGAATTATAACAAGTCTTTTTCATAAAATTAACTCATATTCTGTAGCCTTTGCATTCCATCTTGAAAAACAAACTTAATTGTCACTTTAAGCTATTAAATCTATTGTTATATATATGTAATGAAATATGAGAAATAAAGTAACTGGGAAGAAGGCAATGCTTCTAACAAAATAGAATATAAATTAGTAAATTTACCTGAAAATATAAAAACAAAATGAAACTATTTTAGGGAAATATGCATTAAAAAGTCAAGTCTCTAAACTCACTGCTTTTATTTAAGGAAAAAAAAAAACAAAAAATAATTATATCGATATTTTTACATTAATTGTACGGATAATTTAAAATTTTTACACTACTAAATTTTTATTTAAGAAAAATAAACTGTACATAACTAAAAAAATGAGTAAAGAATATAACGGTTCAGTCATTGTATAATTATAGTAATTGAAAAATTAAAGTATTATTTTTCTTCACACCATTCATTTTCCTTACGTACTTGTTCTTCTTCAGAAGCAGTAAAGTCATTCTTAATGTTAAAGGTTTTACGTATTTCTTCAGGGGTTTTTCCTTTAATCATATTAGCAACTGTTTTGCAAGTAACATCAAGAAGTCCTTTAATATCAAGATAGTTTGCTGCTAAAATTAATTCAAACAATGTTCCTTGATCGACCTAAAAAATAATATATTAATTTTATTAATAATTAGTATTTTCTAATATATAATATAATTAAACCGGACCATTGTTATAATAATGGATGCTATATTCAAATATGATATATTATTAAAATAAACCATTGTATATTAGCTTTTACTATAACTAGTACTGTAATTTATTAAAAAGATCTCAAAAATATGTTAGCACCTTTAAAAAATCAGCATCCCATGAACTAATATCATCAGTCCTTTTTTCTTTGTTTTCATCATCTTCAGGTGGAGGAGGATCGTCCTTATGATATGTAGCCCATTGAATTACTTTTCGAAGAATAGCAGAGTTAACATTAGGTAATGGAACCACTTCCTCTTCATCTTCATCCATACCCAAATCCTCCAACATTGTTTTAATCGTTACAGAACATTTTGCTATATCAACATCTACTTCAAATACCTCCCCGTCGGAACTTTGCAGCTTGATGTTTGGCATCTAATATAAAAAGTTTTTTATTGTTATAAAAGAAATTCAATAAATGTATTTACAATATCTAAAATATATAATAAAGAAATATTCATAATTTTGTAATGCAATCCATAACCTTAATATTAACAAAAAACTGTTTAATCAATTAATATTGGTATTTATCAATATGAATTTGCATTGATAGAATTAAAAAATGACTGCATTTACGAATTATATAATATAGAATATTCTACGGGCCGCAGTAAATAGATAGAAAATATAAGTTGATGCACTAAAACGGATAATGTTTATGCTAATTGTATAAGTATCCTACCAATTTAGTATATACATCTATACACACGCGCGCGCACACACACACAAGTATATATAGATATGTACATACAAGTATATTAATAAATGCGTAATTATACTATTTATATAAAGTTATACAATAGAAGCATCACAAAAAATAATATATATACAAAATATGTATAAAATTAAACTAACCATACAATTTTTCTGTATATTCGTTTTAATGTTTTCTGCAGATACTAAGGTGGTAAATTATTTTTATTTATACTATTAATCTTCACTATTATTAACAGAAAATTTTAATTCACGTAACGACTATAAACTAGTAAATGCGTATATATATTGGTAAATGTGTTTTTCTTCGTAACCAGTATAGACAATAATCAGTAAACAATATTAAATTAAGCTATCAGTAACATATTTAATAAGGTTGGAATCGAAGACTTTTCCGTGATAGAGGAAACAAATTTTATTAGACCGTTTTTAATATTAAAATAAAGATAATACAATAACTAATTACGATTCATTTTAATTTTTTACTGATTACTAAACTAACCAATAAGGAATTTATTCTGATTTGGATACAGGAAGCATATAAACAAATGACTAAAGCTTAGAACCAATTGTAATTCTTAATTTTTTTCATCGTGTATTATACGAAAAAAATTGAATAAATAATCATTACAATATATTAATATATAATTTTACTTACTAAAGGTAAAGTATAATAAAAGGGCAAAAACAATAATTAGTTATTTAGAGAATATTAAAATATAAGCTGAGATGGACAATAAGGGCGATATGATATCGAACTGTTATTTGCACATGCGCAGTAGTAATTGAATGTTATTGGTGTTTGATAGTTTCATGAAATAAATAACGAACCTAAATTTCATTCAGATACCTGGTATATATTAGAACAGGTACTAATTTTTCTATAGCTTTGCAATTATTAATACAGTAACTTTGACAATATTTAATTTGCTATTGTTATAAATATCATTAACCTAAAAGTAATGACTTATGTATTTACTTATATTTGAGTACATCATGATGCATAAATGCTCTATAAGTAAAAACCCTATTACTGAGCAAGAGCGTTTATAAAATTATTTACTATGGCCTAATATATTATAAAACTCTAAATTTTATTACGTAATAAACGCGCTCAATTTATTAAAAGTGCCCCATATAGTTAAGTATTTTTACGATCATTTAAACATCTATCAATGACAACAGTCTTGTGAATCTTGTAAAACTAGATTTTGCTTCAGCAATCTTTTAATATTTAGCATAACAAGCTAATTTACATGTTTTCATGGACATTCATTTTCTCGCTGCCTTTAAAAATTAGGGATACAGCAGGTAATTATGAAGAAAAATATCCTTTTATTACGGTATTACCTTTTATCCAATTCTCCATCTTATACATACCGTTTTCTGTAAAAATTAATTTTTCAATTCTGTAAATGTATTCCATCCGATTATAATTGTACTTTATTAATAAACAAAAAAATGCACATGGTATAAAACCATATAATATTAATCCGATGATATTTTTTCTAAAATGTAATATCTCGTATTCCCGTAGGAAAACCCTTAATTAAAATTCGACTTTTTACTCCGTTATGATATAATTTGTACATTTCTGAATTTGACATAACAAATTATAAAATATATATAATTCCTAAATGTAAGCCGGTAAATAGAGAAAATGCGTAATATAAACATATCAACAGTATGATACTTTCCAGACTGACGAATTATAATGCAGTAATTCTTATCCAATAGCAACATTTAGTAAACAGTACACAATTATTGTATTATAAATATTATTTCTTAAATTATATTTCAGTGTGTGTGCGAAAACATGTCACTTACAAGCATGAAATTTTGAAAATAATATGGCAGAAAATGTATGGTATTCTTTTTAAAAAATAAGATTTTAGTAAGATTATAAATAGTGCATAAGTAAATTGAATAAGTTAAGATGCTTTGCACATATTGTAACTCATTAAAATCTCCATATTGAAACATAAAAGGTTTATAAAAATGAAAATTTTTAGTGAATTCTCGTATTAAAGCATTTAAACTTGTCTTTTCGTTTTCATGCACAGTAGATTTAATATTCGATACTTCATTCGAGTTTATAATTGCAAAGATTTTTTTATCTATGAAATGACTTTCACACATCAGTTATAATCAATTTTTCTAAAGAAAAACAAAACGGCGAGATAAACGAAGACGCGAATTTTTTAAAGATATTGTATACTCAACAATTAATACGTAAACCTTATCATTAGAATTAGAATGAACATGAATTTCAAGACAGTTCAGATAAATGAGAATATTTCAATTACTCTTTATACCTGTCTTTTTTTTTTGTTAAAATTCTATACAACATTTCATTAAACATTGTTAAAAAAATTATGTATAATTTGTAACAATACAACTATTATTAAAATTAATAAATTGATATAATTAAGTATATAAAAATTTTCATACTTGTTCGTATTTCTATTAATAATATTTATTAATAGAATTATATATATATATATATGTGAATTATTCTTATTACTATATAAATATAAACGAAATTTTTAATATTATTTTCATTTAAAAATTTTAATATATTTTATCGATATATTATTTAAAATTAACATTTTTTAAAAAATTGTTATATATTTATTTTACATTAAATTTTTTTTTAAAATTACAAAATTGAATATAATATTAATTGTTAGTTGAGCCAGTACTATCTGCTTTTGCAAATCTAATAACAGAATTATATCGTTTTGTTGCCGTTAAATCGATATTTTGTGTCTCCATTGATTCGAGAATCATTTTACATCTTTTACGAGGAGGTAGACTAAAATTATCTTTGCCGTTAGCTAGTTTTGGCATAACTAGATTAAAGTGATTTGAATATATTGGCGCAGTAAAGCTTTCGTGAATTTCTATATCTTTATTAATACCATGGTTATTCTCGATTATTTCTAAATCAGTGTCAACTCTTTGATTAGAGTTATTATTTGATAAGCACAATGTTGGCAAATACTCGTTTGTAAAAAAATCGTTCTCTTCAATTTGATATATACATGAATTAACTGGATTGAGATCAGTAAAAAAGCATTGAACGTTTGTTTCATTGTTATTTGTCGTTACGTCTTGGATATTCTTTGTTTCCGTACTTAGATCGTTGTGCTTATTTTTCGCAATAAATAAGTCAGTACTTATCGATAAACAAGATTGATCGTTAACGACGTCGGAAGCATTTTCGTGGTTGGCCTCGTCGCAATGCTGAAATGCAGGCTGGCCCGAATTAGGTTCCGCAGTCTCGCTTTTGCTTATGGTATCGATCGTCTTTTGCGAATCTCTGCCGCTCTTCGACTTCCTGCTTTCCTTCTTGTTATCGATTATCAGTAATTTGTTACTTTTAATATTCTTAACATTATCAAACGTGGACTCGGTGGAATTGGAGGAAGGAGGGCTATTGGTAGAAATGTCCGAATGGAATTTGATGTGTATTTCCATTAATTTTTTCGAATTGAAGGTCTCCTCGCAAAGGGTGCACTTGTAAAACTTTTCCCCGTAATGGGCGACTTGGTGAAGCTTCAGCACGTGATTGTAGCCAAATGACTTGCCGCAGATATCGCATTTGTATGGCTTCTCGCCGGTGTGGGTGCGCGTGTGGACCTTCAGCTGCTTGGAGCAGGTGAACCCCTTGCCGCAGGACTTGCAAATGTAGGGCTTTTCCCCGGTGTGTGTGCGCATATGAATGACCAACTGGCCGCTCTGAATGAATGTCTTGCTGCAGAGGGAACATTTGTGGGGCCGCTCTCCGGTGTGTATTCTCATGTGCCGATGAAGTTTCCCGCTATGCTCGAACGCGCTGTCGCAAACGTCACATTTGTAAGGCCTTTCCTTCGTGTGGATTCTCCTGTGGACGCTGAGATTTTCCTTGACTGAAAATGACTTACTACAATATTCGCATTGGTAGGGCTTTTCCCCGGTGTGGGTACGATAATGGCGGGTTAATCGAGCTGGAACGGCAAATGACTTTTCGCATATGTTGCAACGGTAGGGATCATTGTTTTGCCCGTGGGTACGCAAGTGAACCTGGTATATGCTTTTCTGGCTGAATATTTTGTGGCAGATTAAGCATTCGTAGTTTCGGTAATTTTTCGTCAAACAGAGTGAGTTGATTGAATTCTTTTTAAAGGCACTCAAATTTGATTTGTATTGAAGAGAATTGGAATACTTTTGGAATTCTGTGGAAATGTTAGAATTGCTGTTATACTCAATGTCGACTAATGAATTTATATGATATCCAACCATACTGAACGTTGTTTCATATTTTTCTGTAAAAAAATTAATAAAAATTATAATTAAAATCAATGTTCACAGTTGAGCGTTGTTGTTTTTTTTTTTTTTTTTTTTTAAACCATACTGTGCTATTTGCGATATCTCATAATTTTAGCAGTTCGTATGGAAGAATTTATCCCAATAATATGATAAAAAATATAATAAAACGGAAAAGTTACTTTTAGTTTACTCTGTGCCTTAGTAAATATCGACTTAGTCACTGTATTACAACATTTTTTTTAACATTTAAAATCGAAACTTAAAAAAGAACATGGAATTTAGTAGTTTAATGAGTAACCGCACACCGATTCTACCGTGAAATGATACCAATAATCTAAATAAAATCGGATATTTCTTTTTACTTGATGATTTTTTTATTACTTTTCCCCCTTCGTCGCGTTTTTAAAAATTTTTTAATCCTCTTCAGCCGTTATACAATTTTTATAAAGATATTATGCTAAAAGAAAATCTTAATTACTTTTTTGATAAAAAAAAAATAAATAAAAGTAAAAAAAAAACAATCGAGACTTATATCATCCTTATTTATATTATTAAGATTGTTGGCAAGTATTTATATCATCATTTATGTCACCTAAATTTGTCGGACATATTATGAAAGCGAATCCAAGTAAAGTCGCGCGACCATTAATTTTATTATAAAAAGCACTTGTCGTATGGTGATTTTTGCACAATCTATTTCTTAAAAGCTGATAGAAATTTTACACATTTTACTCTATTTTTGATACAGCTATTCATAAGTAATCTGCCACGACGGATAAGATGTGACTGCTATAATAGCGATAAATATTATTATGTATTCAATTTGTTTCTTTATAAACAAATTTGACGAAAGTAGATCTAGAAATATCGTTAATTATAATAATCGAACCTGTTGCTCATCAGGCTTTCATTCTTATTTTGTATATACATACAATGCATGTGATTCGGTTATTTAAAAATCTTAATTAAAATACTCAAATATTCCCGATTTAAATACAGTCTTCAAAATTCCTTATCATTTATGCGATTAATGATTCGGCTACAAAATATTCAAAAGACAAGTTTTTTAGTCAAAACACTTAACACTTATTTCATTTTTAAATTATATTTCTATATACTATCAAATTACGTATTTAAATTATTTTTACTATATTTTTTAACTATTGTTTAATAAAAGTTTTTTATAAATATATATTCATGGAAAGATTCCATATCGCTTATAAGACCTATATTTAATGTTAAATAATTCATTTTTTACAGTGAAAATTAGTTGAAATGTATTTAATAAAAATAATTCTTTACGTAGAATGTATATTATACAATACGATAGTCAATTATTAGACGATAATATTCAATCTAATATTTTTATTAAATGTAGCTGTTTTCTTAATCTAAATGATTTTGCATTTTCTATACTTTTTTAAAATTTACGTGTATCGTAAATAGACAGATATTTTTATGGATAATTATAATTATATATATGCGTATATTAATGAAATACAATATTATAATTAAAAAAAAATTTATCTTTTTTTAGATTCTAGAATTTTAACATGTCATACTTTTATAATTAAACTCAATTATTTCAAGTACGTAAAATATTCTGTATTTATTTTATTAATAAATATTAATTTTACACAAAACTGAAAAATCAGGATTAATTGATTTTTGATTTTTTGTTTATTAGACGATATCTGCGCTACACCTGAACCATCTGCATGTACAAAATCAAAGAAGATTTTTTAAAAGCGGTTTAAAAAATGAATATTCTAACTACACACCCGACAGAATAAAACAACAGATTGCATTCATATTTGATTTTTTGTATTGTGTTTCCTGTGGTTTATGAAGAAACTGTCTAACGTGGATTCATAATAATGAAGAGGAAAAACCGAGATTAGAATATGTATGAGAACATAACTAAAGTAGATAAGAATTATTATTAATTATTTATGAAAATCGCTAAAGTAAATATGCATTCTTTCGAATATTCTAAATGAATAATTAGTAATGAATAAATAAAAAATAAAAATTACCTTTTTTGCTATTGAAAAACGATAATTATAATTATATAATTAAAAGCACATGCAATATAAAGTATGAGCTATGATACGTGATATTTAATATAATTAATAAGTAATAAATTTAATATAAATTAAATATAAATTATAATAAATTATAATACCATTGATCGACAGAAAATATAAAAGAATTTTGATTTGCAATTAAGTCACTCGTTCAAAAAATACCGGATTACATTGTTGCAAATAATTAGCAATAAATATTTGTATCAATTTAATTCGAAAATTATATTTTAAAACACTTAATATTAATGAAAGGGCACAAAATAAAATCAATTCAATAGCATTCGGTAAAAATCGCATTGTATTCATTTTTTTACTTTAATGCAACTTAATTTTTTATATAAGATTTTCAAAAGAAAGTGAAAAAACAAACCGCATTTATTATGTACATTGTCGAATATATAATACATGCATTGTGAAATAAAAAATAGGCAGAGAAACATTATGAAAGCTCGTTAATATTCACATTGCACTGAGTAAGTTCTTATTTTAAAATCGCAACCTTCATCAACAACCTCCACGTGTGTGATTCTTTTTAGCGATCACCGACCTCTCCTAATTTAACATATGGTATTCCGATGAACGCGATTTTATAAAAAACGAAATACTCGGTTATTTGTTTAATGTTTATGTATTATTAATATTAACAATGATTTTGTTGCGTTAAAAAATACTTGCAATTTTTTGTTTTTAAGGGCGATTTTAAAATAATTGAATTTGTTTGTATTTTTCTTTTTCAAAAGAACACTCGCAAATAATGATGTTTATAAATCAGAATTAAAAAAAAATATTTACACTCGCTACTTAACAAAAAATGTAATTGTAATCTTAATTAAAATACATATATCTACTACATAATTAAGCTAAAACATTTATTTATTGTTCAATAATAAGAATGTAAAAGTATTATTACCTTTTAATAATATTGATCTCTAATTTAGATTTTCTCGATATAAATTGTAAAACTTGTCATGAGCTACATGCTCAATAATATGGAATTTTACGTAAATTAACGTAACATGTACTTTTCACAAAATCATGATGTATTTTTATATTCAATTGAATGGAACAAAAAAAACCGCAATTTAAACTTACTAGTCTACACTGATTATTTACAAAACAAACTATTTATTATCAGCATTTGCAGTAACATTGATACTTATTTTAAAAGTCAGTCTTTAAATAACAAGTCTTAAGCTTTTATGTTTTAAATCGTTTTTAAATATAATATATCTTAATTTCAGAAAAAATATTGATCAGTCCACAAAACTCAGAAATGTCACAGCAGCCATAGTACGTATACGCTTCATAATACAAGATACAAAAATTCCCCACCATTTACAGATCCACGTGATGACGACCTACGTTAAAAGCATCGAACGCCTTGTCCTTGCACGTGGAGGTTGTTGTCATGGTTTCTACTAAACCATCAAAAAAAATAAATAAATAAACAAATAAAGCAAATAATAGTAAAATTAATTTGAAAATTAAAAAATTGACAATGACTATATTAAATTAAAATATAAGTTTAAAATATATTTTTAAAATATACGATATAATATTTTCGTATGTGTAGATATATATATATATATATATATCTGAATTTTAATTTTATGAATAAAAATTTTTACACAGTAATTTTAATATTGAATTTATACATTTGAATTTATTTATAGTCTTCTTATTAATATTGTAAAGCTCATAAGAGCTGATATTTATTATTATTAATTAACATTATCAATATTTTTTTTGTTGCAAAAATTGTAAACTCGAGTTAATTTAATTAGATTTGATTTGATTTAAATTGTTAAAAATAATCTTGTAATTACGGAAATTGAAATTTGTTGTATATTCATTTATCTCTATTTTACTTTCTCAAAGACTCGTTTGCCTTATATTTTTGCACGAATTAAATGAAAACCTCTGCAATCATTATTTTTCCCTGCTTCATTTCATATTCTTTTTTTCCACATTACTATAAGCCTATAGAAATTTTTTTCGCTAAGGATATCGTCAAATTATATTTTTGGAATAAATTTAATTTATAATAAAAAATATATTAAATGCATCTACGTCACCAAAGCTTCTATTTTATCATTGCTATTTAGAATATTATTGACCCATGAACATTTTGAGTACGTTTAATTTTATTTAAACTTCCGTGTATCCTATATAATTAATAAAAAAAAAAATTGATTGAGCCGTTCGAAAAAATTCAATGAAATGAAATTAAAAAATCTATTATCTCAATTGTTTGATTAGTCTAAATAGTAACAATAAACTCATTTGGCACAAAATTCATACATAATGGGCATATTTTATAATATAAATATTAAAAATTTACCGAATATATGTATTTAAATAAAATTTTTAGCTTGAAGACAACAAGTATTAATCACTGCTGCCTTCTCTTAAAAAATGTGACATTAAAAAAATTGTAAAATTACATATGAATTTAACAGATACTTAACGTTTATTTATCAATTTGCTTGCTAAAACAAAATAGGGGTAAATGTACTTAACTTTAGGAAAAAATAGTATAAATACATAAGCTTTAAATTCAAATTACGCATTTCAATTTTACTTATATTTTATTATCAATATAGTTTACTTAAAAAATTTCTTAGAATTGTGATACAAGAGTAATTAACACAGTACAGGACATGCTCTTCAATGTAAATTATACAAATAAATAAATTAAGACTATAGAATATTTAAACACTTTAAAAAAATATATACTTGGAACTAAAGAAGTTTTTCATTGTGTAGTTATTTATTACAAGTTAGGCAATAAGAAAAAATAAGTAAATTCTATACTTTATTTATACATTATTTAAAGAATCAAACAAAAAATTATGTCAAATTAAATTTACCTTACTTACATATTGAAATTTCATCTAGATTTGAAAAATTTATACTATTTTTTAGTAATATACATAATATATAACACTCAACAAAACTATTTATTTTAAATGTTTAATAGTTTTATAAATCATAAAGTACATACAGATGTTTTTAAAAAATTAATGATTTTGATAATTAGCTTGAGAAATATTAATAATAAATCTTTCAAGTTCTTATTAATATTGATCATATTTTTCAGTTACGTCAAGAGTATTAAAAAATAAGTTTTAAATTACTGTCATATATATATATATATATATATATATATATATATATATATATATGTATTCAGAGTGAATATAATTATTGAATACTCGATATTTAATCGTCGACATTAAATCAACACAATAGAGTGTGATATAAAAATCGAATAAAGAAAAATTTTTTTTTTTTTGAAAATGACATGAAAGGGTTTTTGAGCGCTTTATTTATTCATAGTAATATGATAAAGACAAATTTAATTACATTTTATTGAAAAAAAAAAAAAAAAAAAAAAATGAAATTTTTATTCTTAATCACATGCCCCGTCGAGGAGCACTAGGAATAAGTAATTGAATTGCAGACATCGCATCTGGAAACAGTGAGTGGTAATTAACCACAGGCACATAAGCAGCGGTTATAACTCGACCAGCAAACCATCTTCCGTGTAAAGAATTTACCGCAGCTACGGCAGTAGCTATTGATGGGCACTTTACATAAACATTTCCTTGGGGCGAAGCTTGATCAACGTAAACGTGTAATACTCCTCCGTGCTTGTTACATTCTTCAATCACATCGTCGCGTATTTCTTTTATCCACATAATATTCGTCTCGCTGAAAAATAGGAAAAAAAATTATTACGCCGTTAGTATAAAGTAATACATCGATTCTGGTGTTTAAAATACCACGAAGGCGCAAATGATTAATTTTTCTATATTAGTTTAAAATTAGATAGGCGCAGCTTTTTTATTTTAAAAGGCCACTCGTGTGTTGGCTAATTGGTTGTAAAAAATAATCTTTTAAATGAATATGCGCGATAAATAGCCCAGAAGCCCAAAATGTTCTCTAAGTAAAAGAGAGTCCCTATTATCAGTAGCATAAATAACTTTTTGCGAAATTAAAACTTTGGTCGTTTTGTCCGTATTAATTCATCTTTGAATGTACAATAAGGGCGACACTTTATTCGTAATAAAATCAATCGTCTTGTTATTTAAACAAACTTAGTAAAATTGGATTCGAAGTATAAATGTTTAGGCTATTGTATGGACGGTATATATTCCCATAGGATCGGGCAGGCCCTTTCTCTGCTGCATGTCTGTCTGGATGTTTCGGGAAAAAAAACTCGCTGCATGGTGACAGTTCTGGCTTCTGAGAAATTGGGCCAGATTTTCATAGAAAACATCTTTCCCATTCCTAACTTAAATCAGGTTTTAAATAATCCAGAATATGCAACTTATTATAATGAATAAATGCGGCTATGACACTTGACTCATTGCATTACAAATTACTTGTGCTTAGAACACGCGGAGAGGAATAATTTCTCTATAATGCATTTTGTTTTTTTTTTTCAATGTAAAAGAAGAATTCACGTACGGAAAATGTTAGACACAAAAATAACTGATAATATCGACAATTTTCCATCAATACTTTTACTTTCAACGATTCTTTATGGCTTATTGATTAGAATATTTACGAAGATATTCTTCCAAAGCTGACAAATCATACTTCTTCCTGTTAATTTTTCTAATTAAAATAAATGTATCGATGACCATCTACTTATGATCAATATTGTAACTATTAAAATTCTTGAATATGTGACAAAATATAATTTGCGTAATATCTATTGTGATGTAAATCTAAATTTTGGATAAGTATAACTGGTCTTTGATTAGACTGGATTCTGAAATAAAAAAGGAATATATTACAGTGGAGGCGTAATTATTACCTTTTTTATAAAAGACCGAAAATTAAAAACAGTTGTATAGTGGCATAAAATGTGAATAGATTTGTAAATTTATAATTTATACTATTTAATTTTATCAACTATATTTTTATATCTGTAATTTATGTCTTTTTAAAATTCATAAATGAACCCACAAATATTTTTTTTTTAATTTTGTCAGTTATTAAGAACTTATATTAACTTGTTTTACATACTTAATAATTTTTTTAAATAAAAGATTTTAATTCTCTTTAAAATATTTGAACATATTTTGTATTTTATCTATTTTACATGCTACATTGCTTTCGGCACATACTGATGTTTTTTTTTAATTTGAAAATAAATATATTAATATTAGTATTATAATAAGAAGTATAATATTTTAACTGTAAATATATTTTATAATTTAAAAAAAAAGTCCGCATTTCTTAATAATTTTTCTACTCGTAAGCATATAGTAGTTGAAAATGCCAATTAGACAAGTCAATAGCAATTTTTTTTTTTTAATTTTTTCAATACTCTTTTTTTTAATTGTTATTATACTTTTATCATCTTTAATAATGCTACAAAACAATGCATTCGTTATAACAAAAATTTATAACGTCCTTTATTCACGTATTTGTGTGTTATTATGTTGCTGCTCTTCTAAATTAAGAATAACGCTTTTAAATTTTTTCTTTAAATATAGAATCGGTCTATAAAACACTTGCATAAAAAAATTGTTGTCGATATTGTACGCCAATATCGTACTTGTGATTATTTTTTGGTCTAAAAAATGACGTACACTTATGGAAATTAAAAATTTAATTTAAATTATTGTATAAATAGCGCTGGCAATTAAGCGATGATCGAAAGCCCAATGATTAGAACACAAATTTAGTAATTAAGGTAGCTAGAATCATTTACACTCAACGAAAACATTAAATTCAATGATTAATAAGGATCTCTTTAGACAACGGCTCTATGATTTCCTATTTGGTGAGCTATAATTTGAATCAATCTTCGTAAAATGAATTGCATGTCAATATGAGTATATATATATATATATGTATATGTGTGTGCATTGAAAAGCCAATGAACTTACTTCTGAGGGTCAAACATATTTGAAAGCATGAAACACTGAGTGGCAATAGGTGGAGCAATTTGTTGTTGCGGTTGCGGCGCACTGATAATCGGTGTGATATTCAGTGCGCTTGCAGCAGCTGGCGGAATCTCTAGACCAGTTCCTTCTGCTAATTTAAACATTAGTTGCAGTCTTCCAGTAGCACCCAAATCGATTCCACTTCGATCAAGCTCATCCGTGTCTAATAACGATGGGCCTTGAATTAAGTCTGTGCGCTCGGTAACATTACCCACTTTCATCGGTCTACCGGCTAATTCAAATCCGTTAAGCTGTTCTAAAGCTTTTTTTGCATCGTCTGCATTTCGAAACTGAAATTAGATGATCGAGACATGTATTATGGCTACATATTGTTAAATTTGCGACGATCGTGCAGTAAATGAGACCACCTGCATTGTTTAGTTTACATCTACAGATTATGGACATTTTTTTTTTAAGTTAGTTTTGATTAATTCTTATATTATTACTAAGATTTATGCTTGAAAAAAAAATTACTATAAAAATCTGGTGAATAATCGTAACATATTATCATTTATAAAAACTACCTGGGAGGTCTTATTTATTTTTAAAAAATGACAATATTTTTTTATATATATTGTGTTACTTGTTATTGCATACAATTTATTTGTAAATGTGTCAATATCTGCATAGAAATTTACAATTTTAAATAATAGTAAGTTTTCCTATCTTCCAAAAAACAAGTACTTATAACTACGTGATGAGAATTTTTCAAAATATTATTTGGGTCCTGAAAAGAATAATTAAATAATCTAAATTAAAGCTAATTACTGGCCAATATTAATTATAGCAGTAAAATTTATCTGAATCGTTTATGTGAATTATCATAATGTGCGTGTTATGTATGTACGTTACTATTAGACACTACTATTAGGAAGTAATTTTGATTAAGGAAGCAAGATATCAAATTGTATAAGATTTATTTTTAGTATATAGATAAATATTATTCAGATTTTTGTATTATTGGATTATTGATATTATTTGGTTTTAAATAATATTTATTGTGCCTGTATTACATAATAATAAAGTATAGAGAGTATTTTAAAAAATGGGTAATAAGTTAAACGCAGATTACAACAATTTACAAACATTTAGATTTAATTATACTTCTAATATTTTGATCGAAGCTTTTCATTGCGATTGCATCGAAATCACGTGTGTACTTTTAAATTTTAAAAGTACTTTGATTAATATCACAGTCGATTATTAGTCGAGATATCAGTGAGGCCTCTGCAGATTTATGATTAAAACTTTTCCCAACAAGATTACCTTATACATTGACGTATAATTTAATTTAAGAGACTGAAAATTTCAAATATTTTCTATTTCATATTAGAAATAAACCGTGATGTTTATTTTATATAATTGTTTTTCTAAATACCTCCTCTCTTCCTTATTTATTCTTATTCTTTGCACTTTATTGATAATGAAAAATTTTCTACATTGCAAGAAGTCAAAGTAAACAAAAATCTTTTTATAACAATTAAGACCCTCTAAAATTAAGACACGTTATAATATATAGCGTTATCTAAATTGTAATAATTAAAAAAAAATTTTACGAAATACGTAAATAAATATGTAAATGCATGTATAACAATGAATCCTGTTAAGCAAAAATCTAATTATAGGAATTTTTATTATTTCGAATTGGTAGCTATTAAAAATTTTAAAGCTAAAAACTTAAATATAATAATGATTTTTTTACTGAGCTGCTACTTTATTTGGAAGTAAATTAAAAAATTTACAGTTAAACAAATTATAAGAGTTTTTGTAGTGATTATTATTAAAAAATAAATTTTGATTGTTAATCGGTTTCAAGAATTATTATTTTGTATACTGCATATTAAAGAATAAGGATACTCTAGTTTTTTTTTTAATTAAATATTTCTATTTAGTTAACTCATATGGCTTTCAATACTTAAAATTTTTTTAATTAATATTAAAGTTATTGTGACATGTATATTATTGCATACTATTCTTATCAATTTTAATAAATCAACTGTAATTACTGTTGTTTACAAGAAGAGAAAACTTAATATATTTTAAAGTTTCATAACGATGTAATAAACGTAGTGTGCGAATGTCATACATTTGAAGCATCAAGTATACCTTGATAAGCAAAAGTTTATTAACGCCTTTCATTTCGAACATAAGGTAATGTGCGTAAAACAAGTTTTAGTTGAAGTTAGAGTTTTTTAATGAAATTATTTTACCATAATCGAAATTTGTTAATCTCTTTATCGAGCTGATAAAAAAATGATTTATCGATTCAGTTTATTTAATGCACTAAAGTTTTACTAGGGTTTTTAGTTAACATAATTTATTGTTTGCGGATGAGAATTTGATAGAAAAAATTGTTATGTAAAAAGATATTAGTAAAAGCGTTTAAGTTATTAAGCTATATAAGCAATAATTTTCACGAGAGGACGACAAATTAAATCTTGGCTACTACTTATTTTAAATAAAATACACAAAGATTTTTTCATATTTAAAATAATAATTTTTTTTTTTATGAAAAAATAGGCACTATTAAAAAATGTGAATAATCAAGCATATGAATGTATATAATATTTAATAGATCAATGGCAGAAGATAAACTTTCAATTTCGAAAATATTAAAATCTTAAGTCTGTTAATAAGTGTTTAAGACAAATTTAACTTTACTATTGGAACACATATAAAAACAAACTATACGATTTTCAAAATAACTGATTCTGTTAGAAAATAAATATTAAAAAATACAAAATTAAATACATTTCTTATATTTACATATATTTAGATTCAATTACTTACTATGCCATTTGCTATTGTTTCAAATATGAAAAACAGATCTCTACTGAATCCATTGGATACATCGGTGATTACTGACTCCTTTGAAGTGTTTAAAATTCTGAAATTTTTTTATCAGAAATTTGAATTTATAAAATGCCGAAAATTTGATATTCATTAAGAAGGATTTTAAAAAGAATGTAGCTCATAAATTAGTCTCAGTTAAGTATTTAATATAATTAGAGAAGCCGCTGACAATTAAACTAATCCGGAATCGAAATTAAGAAAATCTTTTTTATTTTACGAGACTTTAAATTTTCAAGTAGCTATTACTAAGATAAATGATATAAATATATTTGACTACCGATATAATTTTGTATTAACTTTAGAATTTTATGTTTAATTATGCTAATTACGTCTTACAAAATATTCAAAATAAATTAAAACAAGTCCAACTGTTGTATTAATAACGATTCTCTAAATTAAGTAATTATAGTAATCATGTTAGAATTAACACGATAAATATATTTTAACCGATTATCGTTTGAATATCAATCAAATATAGTTCCCTAACTGCAAAGGATGTCTTATTTAACAACACAATTAATTATAAAAAAGGAAAAAACTCTATATATTGGAGTAAGATGGATAAGTAAACATTTCAATAACTATTATTTATTTACTTAAACAAATGCTTTTTCATATGAATTGTTAATTTTGTGTATTTCGTCAATTGTATTGAATGCAATCATAAAACTAAATATTCCAGTTTATGATTTTTATAAATATGAAATATTTGTGCCGAATACTTGACAATTTAAAAGTTTGTAATTAATAAAGTGAAATATTGTAGCTGACTTATACAGTTCGTGAAATTATATAAATTATTATAAACATAAAAATATTCTTTATTGTCAATGTTAAACAAAATTTCTTGCTAATACAAAAAAAAAATAATAATAGTATGGCGATAATAAAATACATTTTTTTGTATCTGAAATAGGAATAAGATTTATTTAATACCGAGAAATATTATAATTTTTAAAATAAAATTGGATTTTTTAATTTAATTATTTTAATTTAAACAAACTAAATTATTTATTAAAGAAATAAAGACATCTTTGACTTTTTATTAACAATTATATTAAAATTCAAAAATTGATTTCTTTTTTTTCTTCATATTTATACTCTTAAAAATAATTTATTTAACTGACAAAAAAACCGGGTAAGGAGGGGGGCGATATTTGCAATTAATAAATTTATACAAATCGTACTATTCACTTCTTAAAACAATATATTTTAATTAATATATTCATTTTAATGTATTTAGAGTTTTTTATGACTATTAAAATACCGATGCGATATTCATAGGCTATTAAAATCAATTCAAAATTAGATTTGATGATTCAAAAATCAAATCATGCCATGATTCTCTAAAAAAAACAACAAAAATTTTTAGTTATTAAATAAAAAAAAACAACGATCCAGTTAAAGAGCATAATAGCCGAAAATTATGAAGTAGCAAGGATATTCCTTAAAAACATGCCTTTCTGTAAATTCTTTGCGTAAAAATTATTTGAAATCTTAAGAAGAAAATAAAAAAAAATATATTTTTTCGTACACTTATTTTAGTATCCCTTGTTTAAAAGAAGAATGTTTAGTTACTCATGTAAAAATATTTTAAGCACCATACGATATAATTTTTATAATATACTTGAAATTAAATTTTTTTTTTTATAGATCAATTTTTAAATATTGTGCATTGCCAGTATTCGATATTTGAAAATTATAACTTTCATGCTTAAGTCTCCAGCACCATATTTATTGAGCTGTCCTAAGTAAATTACAATCACATTTATGCAGATACAAACATGATTAAGCTATTATCGATTTTTCAACATTTGATTTAAGCTTTTTTTTAATTAAAAAAAATTGAAGCTTATTTTTATTATTTACGTATGTAAAGTTGACAGTAATTTATTTGCAAAAAAATACTAACATACTATTAGCATAGGGTATTTATATAATATTGAATGATCAAATCATTGTCCTGAGGTTTTTTATTTATTATACCTGATTTCTTTCTTTGTATATATATATATATCATTACATAAAAATAATATTGGAAAGTAAATAGTAAAATATATAGTTTGTCGAAGGTGCACATTCATGCAGTCTTAATCGGTTTTGATCAAACATTCCACTCAAAAGCAGTTAAATTAATTTTAATCGATCTTATAAGTGGTTGTTTTAATAGAGGGTTTAAAGTATAATTTAAATGAATACTTTCAATTTTCTATGCAACTGTAATATAATTAAGTATATATTCAAACTTTAAATAACGGAACTTCAATAAGGGAATATTAATTATAATTATACGTATAAAATATAAAACATATTTTGCCATATTTTAATTTATATTTTTTAAAAACATCTTTTAATAGATGACAGCACTATATATAACGAGCAATTTTTTTTTTACTTTTTTCTGCTAAAAAATATTTGTATGAAGTTCCATAATACCTTTAGTTATAAACGCTTATGTGTATTACTAATAATATACACACCTAAGATTAAGTGTACTAGATTTATAGAAAATAATAACCATTTAAACATACAAATTTATTTAGTTAATAATGTATTAATATTGAAAAGAAGTAATTCATTACTTATCACAGTCAAAATGAGTTTTATGAATAAAAAAAAAAAGAAGAATTTTCCCAAATTTTTTACCTTGGTATTAAATAATTGGAAAATTATTGCTATGACCTGTAGTTAGCTATTTAATTTTTGAACATGTATAAAAAATGAAAATCAATTGATTTTATTAGATCGTACAGTATATAACTTTTAACTTCTATAAATAATCTGACATATTAAAATGAATGCTCATACTTAATTGTCTGTAATATAACTGTATTAAATATATATATATATATATATATATTTAGGAACAATAAAATTAAGACATTTAGCGACAGAGGTTAGATAGGCCACCTCAAAGTCATTCATATATTAGAGTTTAGTTTGAGAATAGAACGTTTACAAAACACTTGAAAAAACAGATTTTATATATTTTATTAAAATAAGGTGCTGCAGTTTAATCAATTATATGCAGAATATTCTATTTTTCTGCAAGTCTTACCAGCTTACTGTACACATATGAAGCGAAGTCTGCAGCTTTCTACAATTATCACCATTCGTATGTTTATTTATGAAGCTTGGGGAGCCCAAATCATGTGTACCATTATTTTATGATGGTATATTCTTTCATATACATATACATATTATATGTTTATTTTAAAACTAATTTGATTAATTCAAAATATTAAAGATGATCATATTGTTCCTTCATTTCCTATACGTATTTTGATCAATAACTATGAGAACAATATGAAAAGTATTTATGTAAGCTAAGCAATTTACATTTCAATAAATTAGTAAAATTTCACAATATCCACATGCATACATATCTAGTTGTAAATTTATAAATTGATAATTATGAATTGGATAAAGTATTCCTAATGTTAATAAATTAAGAATATCAATAATTACAGGATAATTATATTATAATTTTTTTTTCAAGCAAATTTAACTAAAAAAATTGTCTTATTACAGTATTAAATATTTTATCATAAACATTACCGTTAAAAATCCATAACCTTTACTTCGTCCAGTTTCAGGATCCATTATTAGTTGGATGTTATCAATTTTTCCGAATGGCTCAAATATACCCCTGAGCATATCTTCGGTAATATTAAAATGTAGCGAACCCACGTACAGTCTCATCGGTCCAGTCTGACCCTTAGGCATTAAATTTGGCATGGTGTTCCCCATACGATTTTTTTCCGCTTGAGTGTGTTGCACAACTATAGGGACCCCGAGCAATTTTTGTCCCGATAATCCAAGAGCCTGCAATGAATATTTACAATTATTCAATTTGTTCAATATTGAAGGGGATTTATTATTATCTAGTCTCTTAAACTGCTCCAACAGTTATTAAATCGATGCTCGAATTTTCGTAAAAAGATATTTTTGAAAAAGTTAAGAGACGGTTGATAATTGAAGGATAAGTTTTTTCGCGAGCAATAATTTGATTTATATAATTGTGATGTAAAGTAAAATGTAATTGTCGTACTCACAAGTGTGACACTCTCGGGATCCTTAAATTCCACGTACGCAATACCTTTAAATCTCCTTGTTTTGTTACATGTTATTAATCGAACGTCTTGTACTTTTCCTACGCTTGAAAAAAATTCTTCTAAGTCACGGGCTCTAATTCGTTGACTAAGTTGCATACAAAAAACAGTTCGAGCGTCTCTTTCTTCGGGCGTCAATTCATCATTTCGGCTATAAGGAAAGAAAGCGTTTCTCTTAATAGACATTTCATCAGCAGGTTACAAAATAAATAAAAATTACGATCGATCAAATCATTCGTTTAGCCCGCAAGGATCGCCAGCATTTATTTATTTTAAACGTAAATAAATATTGCGAGCTATTATTCATTAAGTGCTCGAGCAAACTCGAAGTGCGTTTAAGCGATAAAAGGTAAGATAAAGCACCTTCGGTAAATCTAGTGTACCCAGTAATTAAGAAGCTGCAGCGCATTTTGGCGATGGATTGTTACAGCGGTAAAAGAGCAAGAGGGCAAAAAGTAAAATTAACAATTAACCAGTCGATATGCGGCAGACTTTGTTTATCGGTTAATAATCGAGGCCAACGCTCTCGGTGCCTGCGATCCAGGAACGGCGCAACGACGAGCCGAGCGGCACTCGACGAGTAAGAGCAACGAGCGCAGCTGAAAGGCCGCGAGAGCGGGCCGAGATCGGCAGTGAGGAGCGGCGCTTCGGAGACGAGGGTCGAGAGCTGCGAGAGAGGCAGGAGCCGTTAGCCCGAGGTCGAGGGTCAAGGCCGGGAGCCCGCCAACGAGACTCGAGGTGCGAGGCCGCGGGAAAAGCCGAGGGCGGGCAGGCAGCGGCCGGACCGATAGCCAGGGCCCGACGGCGAGGAGGACGAAGGCGGCGCTGCCGAGTGGAGCTGGTAAATAATAGTAGTAATAATAGGCAACTCACCTCGCCTCCACGGTAGCTGTTGCTTGGGCGGGTGGCGGCGTTACGGGCCGACGGGACCTAATAACGATAGGAAAAGGGAGGGCTCCAGCTGCAACAGCTCCGCGGAAGAAGGCGCTCTCCCTCGGATTATCAGATCGCGGGTGCACTCGGTGGACTAGCCTGACTAGTGGACGTCGGTGGAAGGACCGAGATTCCGCGCGGGTGCTCGACTCTACTCCGCGATGACTCGGGGGAGGGGCCGGGCGGCGGCCGACCGGAGCTCGGAACGGCCTTCAGCCGGAGTCACGCGATTTTAATCGGGGTTTTCCGACGGGCTTCCCGGCTATTATCTATTATCTGCAAAACTCACCAATATCCAATATTCATAAGTGCTCCTCTGCTCGCTCTCAGCTTTTGTGATTAAACACTAGGATATTACCTACTTGTTGCCCCTCCGTCAATCCTAATGATAAATTATCCCGATATACAGAATCTCATCGATATTTTCCATTAATGTCTCCCTCCTTGTGCTCCTTCAACTTTACTTTACTTTTAACGCTTAATGATTTATGCGCGAACGGTTCGCAATAATTAGCTTCCGATTTAAGAAATACCCGCTATTGCGATACTATTGCGTTTGATTTAACATTAACCGTAATTATGATCTCTCGTATCTTTCAATTTCGATTAAATTTTTTGATTGTTTAAAATAGACTCTTAAATAAATGTCTCACGGTCAAATTTTTAAGCTTTTAATTTCAGTTATAACAATATTAAATACTAAATTGATCGCTGATTATGGTATTATTATAATACGTTCAAAAAGCTGTTGGTTGGTCGAAAGCATTGTTACTCGAGCTCTATTTTTACCGCGCTCGCCTCTGCCTTTCAGTTTTTTAAATTGTACGAAAAAGCAAGTCCACAATTGTGTCCGTAATTCTGTGCGGAATTTAAAAAAGAAAAAAAAAATTTTTTTCCCCTTCATTATAGGGTCTATCCTTAAGCAAGACAAGAATTATGTAACATATATACAATGTGACCCCAATGGTGAATTTATCGAACTCTATCTAAAAATTAATCAAGTGGTTGTTGTGGATTTCTTACAGCGCATAAAAAAATTGCCCTCTCGACAAGCTTTTACTAACTATAAGCTACGTATCTTTTGTCTTTCTACTCCTTTCGTGAAGCAAAACAAAAGTCATTACGTCATTTGCAAACTGCTTAAAAGATTTCGGTCTCCCCCATAAGCACTACTGGCACGTTGATTTGCGTATTTTGAACTGTGATGCGCCTCAGTGGCAGATGACGATTACGCGGTGCCGGTTTGAGCGCCCGGGTAATATTTATTGGAGCTTTTAAAAAGATCAGACAAGTAAGAGCTACTGCAATTGAGAAAATCGACACGCACTTATCTTCATATTGCTAGGCACCAGTTTCAAGGACTTCGAAGACGTCTTCGTCACTTTTTTTATAATACATCTAAATTTAGAAGTTCGAACATCTTACATATGAGTTATTTACGTACAATGAGGCGCAATATATTCTTATCGATAAGTCCCGTCGCTTCTGCTGTATCTTATCTTTATCAATTAGATGGGGTATTGTAGAATAATTTTACAAATTTCCATTAATTATGGCGCGAATAAAGTCAACCTGATGTATTAAAAGACATGTACGATAAGAGAGATTTCACTGGTATTTTTAATAGAGCCCTTCGTAAACGCTGGACTCGTGAATTGAATCTAAAAGCACTTCTTCGTGGGAAAGGATGACTCTGGCAGTTTATGCAATAGGAATATTATTTTGCAAGTTTTAAAAATATATATACTTATGATTAATTTAGCCCTATCATAAATGCATTGCTTATGATTCGAATACATAGGAAGATATTGATAGTGCATAAAGTAACAATGCCATTTTAATTTTAGAATAAAAAATTTGCTCAGAAACCCGTTGACAATATATTTTTAGTAGATATAAAACGAATGATGCAAATTAAAAACGTTTTTATCAAATTAAATTAAATTAAAATCAAATTTAAATGCGAAGGAACTATTAGATTATTTATGTTATTGTGCCTTGTATACTTTTTACCCGTTATGTTTTTAAATGAGAATCCGATAAAACAATAAAAGTACACGTCTTCGCAACTTTTTACTTACATCCCAAGAGGACTAACACCTTTACCAAATGGTTGTCGGACTCGAGGAAGTGAAATAGGGGTGAGCGATCTCTTCCGTCTCTTATCACGATCTCTATCGCGATCACGCCTTTCACGATCTCTGTCATTTTCTCTTTCTCTTTCTCGGTCGCGTCGTTCTCGCGATCGTGATCTGCGCTTACGATCACGATCCCTTTCACGATCACGATCCCTGTCCCTTTCTCGATCTTTGTCGCGATCTTTTCGATCTTTGTCTCGATGATCCTTTGAGCGTGATCGTGATCTGGAGCGATGTTTACTTTTTCTGGAAGGAAAAAAAAATCGTAGTTTTAAGCTCAACAATATTTTTATACCTTGCAATGTTTAATATGATTTTTTTTAAGTATGTTGTTTTGATTTTCGGTTAAATAGCTTACAAAATTATAATTATTAATTTCGTCTCCAGAAAGTTGACTTCGTGATGTTTTGTTTGCGCTTAGAGTTGCAGATACATTGCAAGCAAAATAAGAAGTTAGCTATTTCACTCTGAGTACTTAAAAGATAAAACGTTATTGAAACGTCAATTTAAAACTATTTCTTTGAATAAACTATTACATGTAATTTTACCCTAATATAGGAATGTACCCAGAACATGGCTAATTTAATATTGATAAGATCTGTCTTATGAAAGGAGGTGCTTGAAATTAAATAGATTAAATGATATAAAGAGTTGGATTCCAAAGGAAACAATTATCTTATATAAAGAATTAGAAATATATAATAAATTTTATAGTAGCAATGAGCGCAGACACTCATACATTAGTCAGAGTATTAACTATGAACATCAAACTTATTTTTTATTATAGAGCCAACAAGACCTTATTATCTATTAAAAATTAGATGATATATTGATTAATTGATAGTTTTACATACAAAAAATTCTTTAAGAAAGGATTCTTGATTTTATATTCTAAGATAATCTTTTTTAGTTTAAATTAGTGTACAACGTACTTAAGTTTTGTGTTCGTACATTTACATGCTTTAAACTCCCCTACAATGAGAAAGTATTGTAAATATAATGCAAGAAATTAATGACGTTCCAAATAAATTTGTGATAAATTTTACTAAATAATAAAAACTAATTTATTAAAATAACACAGTAGATAAACTATTTTGATTTTTGAGAGAATTTTGAACTATTTTGAGCTCCATTCAAAATTCTGTAAGCTTACCCAGATGATTTACGATTGGATCCATTTTCCTTCGTGATTTTTTCTTTTGTATTATCTTGATCCTATAACGATAATAATAACAACTTAAAAAAATTAAAATTTACAAAATTTAATATAAAAAGTGATATTTATTATAAAATAAAAGTAAATAAGCCTACGAATGCTAATTAAAACACATGGCTTTATCAGTGCATACTCTAAATACAAGTCGTAACTAAGTGAAATGAATTTATCCGTGTTTTCTTTTACCTTATATTTTACAAATTTTTAATAATGTAATTTATAAATTTAACATTTAATATTATAGTGAAATTTTAAATTTCAGCTTATAATGCTATAATTTTGTATATATTGAAAAATTAAAAGAATTAATTTTTATTATAAATGAATTTCTGAAAAATTGATATATTTTTAATAATATTGCTTGAGAGTTAATAAGTTAGTATAGTATTACTTAAATATTATATAAAATATTGTCACATAATTTTATAAATCAAGTTTCCGTCTATAATAGTTTAATCCCGATTTTAATTTTATTGGAATAAAAAATACTTTACCCCCTTTTTATATGGTGCTTCTAACATCGCCTCAACATCTAAATCTTCTGCCATAATTTAGTTTGAATTAATATCTAAAACAACTAAAACAGGAAAAAAATTATTAAACATGAATTGTTTACAATGTATTTAACAATATATAAATATGAAATAAAGAATCAGATTGGTTCAATGAATAATTGTAATTATTAAACAAAGTTTATTTATTTATATATTTAAAAAATTAGATACATTCTTTATTACGTACTTCAATACGTTATATTATCTTTGCTATAATATTGCAAAAGCCCTTTATATATTATCTTATATTTTTGGCCAAATTTAAAATAAAATGATTCTTATTATATCAATTAATATTTTATAAATATATTTTTTTGTAATACCAGAAACAAAATTTCTTATACTTAACAATAACCTCCACTTTATCAATCACATATGAGTATTGTTACTGTTTGGCAAAGAAATATTGTATCATAAGGATTAAAAATAAGATAGATTGATATTAATATATAAATAAAAATTATTTAAAAATTAATTCATTCAACCATGTGATAAAATTAAAGATACATTAATACAATTATAAAAGATATTTAATGATAAGATAAGTAAATTAAACTTAATTTAATTGGTTACCTATTACATAGAATATATATCAAATGAGTAAAATTATTTGGTTTGCAAAAAGTATATTTTTTAACTATAACATCTATTAACTTCTTTTTAAATAAATTTTATGTATCAACTCCATAAATACATTAATATCATTAAAATTATTAAATTAAAGTATGTGATAAAGAGGTACTTATGGTACATTAACTTAAATGTACAAAAAGCAAATTAGGTTAGTTTATTGTTTTTCTGAATTCAACTTTTTGAAGTACGTATTTTATATGGGTGAAAAAGAAAAATTCACGTACGAAATAAATTATTAAAATAGTTAACGAAAAAGAAAATTAGAAAAATAGTTAAAACAGTAAAAATATATAAGACTTGCTCGAAAGCTTAACAAATTGATGAATGAAAAAAGAAGTACTTAAGTCACAAAGCATATGTAAATAAGATTATTTACCACCTTATTATCTGTGATTTCTAAACATTTATTCTAAAAAACTACATTTTCAAAGAAACCATCATTATTTATTTTTTTCATCAAGTATCCCGTTTAATTACTAAAAACTTTCATGAATATTATACAGAATGTGAACCTTTAATTATTATATAGATATAGATGTAAATTAAATTGTCGGGTTAGGCTGTATTCGTGTCTATATACATATAAACACATACTAAATTTTATTTATGGAATCGTTTGATATTGATAGGGAAAAAAATTAATAATTTTAAATGGAATTAATTAAAGTTACTTTTAATATCTCAATATTAAGTACATGTGAATGGAATAAACAATAAAATTAAATAAGCGAATTAAATATCTTAGTACAACTTTTGAATTTAATAGCTTACTACAAAAGTAGGGGACTTCAAATAGAAAAGTACATCTGTAGGCTAGCCATAGAAATATGAACAGTAATGCGATATTGGCAGTTTCTCGGATTATGCGCAGTAAAAATATATTTCTCATTGGCTATTAGTTGGCGCTCAATTAAAAATCATAAAAATTGTACTTAGAAAACGATAATTATCAAGAATTTTGTAAGCTGTTAGATATTATGTATAAGGAAAAAAAGGTAACTAAGTGAGAATGCGATACATAAATCAAAGTTAAATACAAAGGGGAGACATTTAAGATGTTTGACAAATGAGTATTTAGGAATGAAATTGAAGGGGAAAAAGGAGAGAAAGGATTGAGAAATTTAATCAAATGCTTAAGAGAAAGGATAATGTCATGGGATATTGTAGATTTGGGTAAGAAAGACGTTTATTCTGCGAAGATATAGTAGAGTAAATGAAAAAGCCTTTTTTAAAATCTTTGAACGAATACATAATTTTCGTTTTGATATAAGTTTTATACTAATATTCTACGGAGTCAACGAATATATTAAAGAATGAAAATTTTCAAACACTTAATTATTCGGTATAATAACCAATCGGAGGGTTGATTTTTTTGATCACGTTCGATACTTCCTTATTTAGAGGTACGAGGGTAAAGGTTTTGCGGAAGTAGATATAATTGATAAAGGATTTCATCTCTAGAAATGTCAAATTGTAAATCATTACGTTTACGTATTGGTTGTATTGTATGGGGCTTTCTAAAACTCTCTGTCAGCTTCGGTTCTAATGACATTACAGTAACAGCCGATCGATACTTTTATATACACAATTAATTATAATAATTTTGTTCATTGACTCTGTGGATTGACAGAGCTTAGTACTATGGATGCCCTCCTATTCTACCATCTTGTTTTACTATAGTAAAACACAAGTTTTCTGTAACCTTAGGTCATTACAGCTTCAGAGTATTGTTCAGCGGTTCAGCGGCTCAGCCTAACCAAAAAATTAGAATAGAACGACGCAACGGAGCGACTCGCTCTATTCGATACTAAAGAATAACTTAATATTACAAATCACTTCACTTGTTCTAAATCTATCGATATTTTTTTTGCATAAAATTATAAGCGAATAAATAAAATCAGTACCTTCTCCTGGACATTAAAGTATTTTACTAAAAATTATGAACTGAAAATGTCAATTCTCGAATGTTTAAAAAACGTCACATAAGTCAAAAAATGAATGCATTTATGAAAACTTTAATTATAGAAATACAAATATAATACGCAATTAATAGGAGTGAAATATGTTTTTAATTGACTCAACTATTTACAAATGAATTTGAAAATGAGCATTATTATTTCAGTTTACACTTTCTATTTAATTTACGTTAAGTGACAAAATTATTAAATTTCATATCTTTAATAAAATTACTACTGAAAATTTCTACTAATAATATTTATACTCTGATAAATACTATCAAAGACAGATTTTGCGTTACTTTTTAAAATCAATATTAATATTTTTAGGCAACGTATCTTGTATACGTAAAAAACGAAACTGAATATAATATCTCTACAGAGATGTTAACTCTTTGTATCGTGAGTTTCAGGATCGACTAGATTACCTGATTACATGCGAGATATATGTAATATAAATCTGTTATTTTTTACCGCTACTCATCTCATAATTGTTTGTGAAATATATTCGTTTAAATAAATTGTCTGTACAAAGAAATTTAATGTAGGGTAAAATAATAACGTGGCTAGAGCTCCAATAGTCGCATTTTAACTCTTACTTAATACACTTACACACTTTTATAATATATTAAGACATAATTGAAAAATAAAATATTTTTAAAAAAATCCGCCATTATATATAGATTTCATTGAAAATATACTTGAACATAAATTAAATGCAAATGTATATATATGTACATATGTCTGAATACCTCAAACTAATAATTAATTTTTACTAGTTTTATAATATGCTTACAAAAAAAGTCTTAAGTATTTTTTATGTAATAAATATATTTTTATTTATTTCTCAATCGTAATAATATATATCTATTAAAAAAGGTATACGTTAAGTTAATAAATTACAGAAATAAACGATTAAAATACAAATTAAAAACATTATTTTTATAATTGTTTAAATTTATTTATTTAAAAAATGAGATTTTAATATATTTAAGAATACAAAATTTTCCTTAAATTCAGTTATGAAAGAAAAAATTTTTAATTAATTTCAATGAAAAATAATTTATTGACGAAAAAAAATTATTCATTGATATTGATTGATAAAAGTAAAAAGATGTAAATATCTTTTATTAATAAAAACCTTTTATAACATAAGGTTATCAACCATTCGTAATTAGAAAAAATTTTTATTCTAAAAATGTGATTGAAAAAAATAATTTAACTTCCGCTCAAAGAAAAATTTCGTTTTTAAACAAATTTTTTTAAAATCTTATACTTTGTTTTTCTGATTTATGAAATAAATTATATAAAAACTTATGGCTCGTTTTAGAAGATTCTAAATAGTGAAACTCTACAATAATATTATATAAATGTTTTCAAAGTACTTGATAGTGTTAGTCATTAATAGATATGTTATTTATACATTTTCATTTTTTTCTATTTGAGTTAAAAAAATCTCTTATTTTGGAAATTTGACATAGTATCTATAACGAATTTCAGTTTACATTAATGTATTAATTTCTGTATGTAAGTACTTATTTTGTGAATTATTGTATTGCGGTATATTATTAACATCGCTTTTATTTCTACCTGCATAATTTAATGATACAAATTTAATACGATTGATAGAAGAAGCTAGTAGATGAAAAGTCGTTAATTTAATCATCTAGTTTGTCAAATGATTTATTTAAAATTATATCAACCTTCTTGATAAAGCATTTTTGCTGTAATATTTTTACATTTTTAATGGATATTGCTTAAATTTGTGAATCGAAATTTCATAAAACAACGTCAGCTATTAAGGAATAAAAAATATATAGATTTTCATTTATCATTCTTCGTAAAAGATCGTTCTTTTTGTCTATGTGTTTAAATAATAATTAATTCCAAATTTTTTTTTCATCCGTGCTTTCAGACGCTTCTGGTATATCAACATCTCCTCCCCCTCCTCCTACTACGACTACTACTACTACTAATATTACTTCTATTACTAATACTACTACTGCTACTTCTTCACTAATGCCACTACTACTACTAATGCTACTAATCCTACTGATACTAATATTACTAATAGTAGTAGTACTATTATTATGTCTTCTACCACAAAAACTACTACTGCTACTGTTAATACAGTTGCTATTTCTACTGCCGCCTGTGCCGTTAATGCCCGTATTCTTACTCGTGCGCTAAATATTATTATAAATAAAACCCACGACTCAGCGTAAATCGCTGGGATAAAAACCAATTCTCTGGGAGCCAATTTTCCGTCATTATAATAAAAATTTTTTTCGTCCTGCAATCGTAATACGGAGAGTGAGAGAGATGAGAGTGAGAGAGAGAGAGAGAGAGAGAGAGAGAGAGAGCGTGCGCGCGGATGAGGTTGCGAGGGCGAAGGGGGAGTGGGAGGGAAAGAGAGAGAGAGAGAGAGAGAGCGTGAGAGGGAGAGAAGGGTCTCGTGTGCGGGAGGGAGGGAGATCGATCGGGGCTAAGTTATGCGTAATGAAAGACTGCGGGTGGCATCACCGTTGGAATTATGAAAATAAATATGCCTAATTAAAAGGTTTGATTTGAAATAGAAGGAGAGCCGTGCCGAGGATGAGGAAAAAAGCTGTTGAATCGATCGACGCTTGGACGTTGACGTGACGGCGTCGGGCGGGGCAAGAGGTCGCTCCCGTCGTGACACTCGTAGCATGCGGCCAGTTGCTCTTGTCAAAAGTTGTCGAATTTTATTAAGAGTCACATTATATTACGAATTGTAAAACCGAATCGCTAATGAAATCCGATGAATTAATATCGCTAAAATGAGACTACGAGTATGTAATTAATATATTAAATTTATATTGTGTGATATACGTGAACGCAGGTGATTACATTTCAGAGATTATTGTGAAGTGTTTAAGCAGTATTATGTTTTTGTTATTCAACTTAGTTTTAAATATAATTTTATTTATGTCTGTAATATCATCCTATTTTTAATCATAATATTAGTTAATAAATTTCTATTATTTTCCCTTAAAATGTTTTCTATCGTTTTATACCATTTTATCCTTTTTACATCTATACACGTTTCTTTTATTATGGGATAGTTCGTTCAATTGTCTTTATCTAAAATTAACGATAAATCCAATTCCATTGGAATAATTGCATCGATAAGTATAACTATTATTATAATACGACTTTTTACCTTTTCTTTTTTTTTTCTTTTTTCTCCATTTCAATTCAATGTAACAAGTATCAGCGTGATTAATGACTTACAATCATTTATTTAGCATATACGTACATTGGGTTTAACAATTAATATTCAAAATTTTCGTTTTATCTCATTCGAATTATTTTAATTTATAAACGCGTTATACGAATTTAATAATTTTTTTAATAGTAATTTTGGAAATACTTATTATTAACTTAGTATAATTATACACATATATATATATATATATATACATATATATACATATATAGATATACATATATATTGTACGTATATTATGTATATTTATGTATACGTATAGATTTCTATATTATGCATGTGTGTACGTATGTATGTATATATATAGGCATACACCATATATATATATATATATATATACACATTTATACAAGCACACTCACACATATATATATATACATATATATATATATTGAATTTTTAATGGGCTACAAAAAATATAATTCATCAAGTAGCACACATAGGTTTATTTTATTTATATATCACCCCCTCTCCCATTCACAATCTTTCTCCCACTTCATCGTGTTGTTACTTTTCCAATGGGCATGCTTCTATCTGTTTCTATTAGTTTCTTAGTCATCACTAATTTTTTTTTTTTTTTTTTCTGCTCTTCTAAACATATTTTTCCAAATTGAGAATTTTAATGCTAATTTTGTTTTTGATGTTAAATTTACAATATTTATATTCGTTGGCATCGAATTTTTTTTTTAACTAACGCATATTAATGTTTGAAAATTTTTTGATTATTGATTTTGCTCTCAATCAGTCGAATGTAATTTAATGCGAGAAAAACGTCGAAATAAATATGAATTTATTGATCTCAACTAATTTAATCAAATTCGACGCATACGTAGCGTTTTCTTTGACTTTTTCACAGAGATACATTATTTTATTCTAACTTTTTTTGAAATTTTAATTTTCACAATATTGTTAAAGACAATTTACAAATAATTATTAAACTCTCAAAATGTATGAATGGTGTCTGCAATCAGAATATGTATGTCAATAGAAGATGTGATAAACAATGATCATTATGTAGAAATAGATTTTCATAAAAAAGAATACTTAGTGAGGTTTTTAGATAATTGTTGTTGTTGTTGTTGTAATTATTAATTTAGATAAATGTGTTTTTTTTTTATATTTTCTTGTATTTAATGTATTTTCTGTGCGAATAATATTTTTGTACAAAATCTTATTCTAATATTATAATCTTTCGCTATGTTGAAGTATTTACTTACAAATACTAAGAAATCTTATACAATATCACTTGTAAGGAACATTAGATTAGCAGTAATAATAAATTTTTTTAAAAGAAAAACAAGGTATTACAATATTATTAAAAAAGTGTATAATTTCAATCTTAAGACTTAGTTCTAAGTATTTTTTAAAAAGTTTTATATTTCTGTTATACGATTGTTCTGTTGTATCTGTTATATTATTGAATTTAAATTATTAAAAAAACTTTTTATTAAATGGTAAATTTATTAAATAAGTCTGTTATGTTTGTGCTTATGTGTAAATAAATATACAAAACATTGACATGGTAACGTAACATTCTGTGCTGTTTATGATGTAAATTTTGTAAAGTTAATCTCACATAGCAGAGAACTTTGAATTGAAAAAAGCCTTTGATATTTTGTTGTTAAAATTTATATTCGTAACACAATACTACAGATTAAGCTAAGTTAAAAGTGACGATAATCATTATCTTATTGCAGTTTTCCATTATCCAGCCTCCGTTTAAAAGTGATGATTTAGTATTCCATCTTTTATAAATTCATGATAATCTAAATATTTTAGAACATTGTTGGTTCAAGAATTGGTAGTTCATATAGTATAGTAGTCCTGCTAATATACTATTCAAAAAAACTATTTGTTCATTATTCTTTAGTACATAAAACTTTTATCGAATCGATTCACCTTGTTTTAAATATAATAACCACTATGCAAATAAAATTTTTATAAATATATATATTTAGGTAAAATAATTCATATAAGATAAAAACTCAATTTTTATTAAAAAAACAAAAATATTCAATTTTACAAATTTCAATTATGTATGAATTTTGATATAAAATAATCAAAAAAATTTTTTAAATAAAATGTTTGATACAATATTGAAAGTTAAATCTGAAATTAAATTTTGTAAACTTTTTACTGATTTTTTAAGCATCATTAATTTAAAATTAATTACAAATCAATAATCTTAATTTTTTAATTCATTTTAATTATAATACTTATATATTTTTTTATTTATTAATTTATATGACAGTATTGATTTTACTTAAATTTTATTATTATTAATGTACACATAGTGTATCAACATTTTTCATGAATGAAACTGAATACAAAAAGTGTTGTATAAAATTTTTGTGCAATTTATCCATTTTTTTACACCATAGCATATGTGTGTTATGGCTACAAAATGCTACAGTTTTTATATTTTTATATAAAATGCATCAGTCCAAAAAATTAAAAAGATCCTTTAACTACCATTTAATTTAAGTAATTAAACTATTTTTTATAGAAATAATTATATAAAATTTAACTCTTTCTTTCTAAAAAGATAAATAGAAACGAATCTTTATACTTAAATATGTATAATATACTTAAATAATTTAAAAATGTTTAAATATTAAAGTACATAAATTTTTAATTTTTACAAATTTAAAAATTTTTAATAGATTAGTTTTAATACTTATTACATTAATTATAGTTGTAATAAAGCAATGATTACTTATGATTAAAAAAAAAAAATGTTGAAACTTAGTGTTAATAAATATTAATACAGATTTTACATTAGCTTAAAATTAAGGATTATATTAAAGAAAAATAAGATAGATAGTAAATATATCTGAAGATTAAGGTTTTGAAGAATGTGAAAAGGAAATGATGTATTTCTTACATTGGGTTCTTATATTAGAAGAAATGACGATGTGCATTTTTCGGACAATATTTACTTGAACGGAATTAAGCGTTTGCTGAAAATAAATAGATAAAGCGATGATGTGAGTTACAATGACCTCCTATTTAAAGAGTGTTTTCTTCGTTTCAAGATAAGATAGTCATCTGATGATGCAAAACTGATGCGTGACTTATGCGTCAACTATTTGCTATACGATTAAACAACAATTCAGAAAAATTATTAAAAAACAAAATAAGCTCTAGGATCCCAGGAAACATAATTAAATTAATGTTAATTTAAACAAAGAAGCTAAATAGGATATCAATCAGGAGATTGAGAAGACCTGGAAGATGATAATGAACCATTATGAAGGAAGTAAACATACGATATGAAAAGAAAATAATATAAATAAGTAAATCTGAAATGAAGTCATAACGCGGAAATTTCTTCAGAATTTTTTGTTTTAAACGATATCGACATATCCTTCACAACGAATAGCCCCAGGGTTAGAGAGACTTTTCAGCGCAATCTCAAGACATCCATTACTTTTTCAGAGTAGCTCTATTAGGTAAACAGATGGTCAAAACCGTACGTCCTACTAACATTAAATGCGAATACTTCGAAATTTTCAAGACTTACTGCGGAAATTACCAGTTTTATGGAAATGTTTTAAAGGACATCGATTGCAACGAAGTCGAATATGTTTCAATGGCCTTAGGTTCATTGGCGGGTAGGAACAAATGGGAAAAATATTGTTCTCTTCGAGTACGAATTTACCAAATTAGCCTGTAAGGACTCGTATGGAAATCGTATTTACGGATGAAAGTATGCTGCGAATAACTTAAACAAGAAGTGCTTGAACGTGATTTAATAATAGGATCGAAGTTGAGAAAACATGACTTAGTACACGTAATTGAGAATATTTTCGTATCCGAGCTTCCTTGATACCAGTATTCTGTCCTTTGTGCACATCTCTCGCTGCTAAATTAGCACTGTTCAAAAACTAGAGAAATAGAGCATTCCTCTAATTAAGAGTTTCTCGAATAGTAGACAAATAATTTCTTTCGTAGGAATCGCTATTCTAGAACTATTTACTTTGGTTATTTTACCTGGTCTCGTATCTAGACACTGTTTTACAAGCTGCTTTTTTCGAAAGGAATCAATTGATCCGTAATTTTTTTGTTCCTTATCAACTTTTCACTATGGTTTGAAGGCAATTCCTATCTCACCAAAGAGATTTTGGTTGTGTTAACATGAGATCAACGTTAATTGCAACGTCAACTAGAACGAGTCGAAAATAAAACTGAGAACGATGAATATTGGAAGTTAGAATTAGGAGTTTGTACTTGTATTAGATATTTATATATATAATTTCGTGTTATTGTGGTCTAATTAAAAAAATTAAATTTAGGAATTACAGATGCAGTTATGAGTGTTCATCATTTTCTGTATAAACTAGTTAATAAAATATATAAAATATAAATTAATTTTTACATAACTCAATTAAAAATTAAAAATTTCAATTCGTATCAATTTGTATCAAAATAACTTCTATACATTTAAAAATCAATTTTTTTGCATGTCACTGCAACCGACGTCATAAAAGTAGAGTTATTATTAATGGATATCCCTGTATCTTAGAGCATATAAAAATACTTTTCTAATGGGCTGTATAAATTTTATTCCTGTTATCTATATATTGTAGGTAGTCTCCACAGATCACTTAAACAATAACATGACATGATGTAGGAATTCTTTATTTTTAAAGACAACTAGACTCGATGATATAAATTAATTCGTTGAAAATTGTATCACAAAACTTTCAACTTATTAGGTAATAAAGGGAACGTTTAACTTTGAACTACGCATTGATGGGAATTTCCCTAATCCTCTATACCGTCATCTTAAATAGCTTCACTATGTATGCATATATTCATATAGATTTATGCAGAAAAAATCGGTTCATCAGATTTATAAATTTATCAGTAGCACACACACACATATATTTATATATAATAATATAAAAAAATTAATTTTACTAATATTAATAATAAAATGATGTATCTTATAATGTACATCACTCTAAATTATAAACAGAAAGAGCATTAGATAAAAAAGCGAATATTTTATTATTAAAGAATTTAAATATTATTATTATTATTATTATTATTATTTAAATATAATATTATTATTTTATTATTTAATAATTTAAATATTCGACTGAATGCATTAAAAGTATGTAAGTTGACTTAAATCAATTGAATTTCATTAGCGGTATAAGAATTTATCTTAAGAATTAAAGTCCTTACATCTAATACTAATTTAAGTATAAATTATATCTCATATTTAAAAAACTGAACTTTTTTTATGCAAGCTTGTGACACAATGCGTGACAACGAAATTTATTTCCGGATGCAAAAAATTAGTTTAATCAATAGCTTTTATTTATTTTTTATGTATTTCTTGCAGGATAGTTAATACAAAATACCAAACAAGTTACATGCATCTATACTACTTTTCAAGCATCGCAGCTGAGGAAACTAAGCTGTTCGCCAACATTCCTGGGGGAATAAACTTTCTTGCAAAATAAATTATTATATAGATAGGAATAATAAGTACTGTTTTGTTGAAATAATAAGGTAATTTTTAATCGATTAATTAAAATTTATAATTTAGATTAAAAATGTTTTTGAATTTTAATTTCTTTCATTTTTGTCATCTATATAAGTTTTAGTGATTAGAGTTTTCCGATAAAAGAATTTTTACACGAAAATATTCATAAATAAAAAAAAAGGAAAAAAATAAGAATTAAAATTCCTTATTTATACTTTTGTTTTGAGTGATTAAGACTTTTGCCGTCAACATAGGTGATCGCCTAAGTAAACAATAATCGTTATAGTTTATGCAAATGAAAAAGAAAACTTAATACATTTGCATTATCTGCTTATTATTTTCTCATTATTATTAATACTTATATTAATGTTTATTCATTTATGTTGTTTTTTTTAACGTCTGTACTACAATTTTGACATATAATACAATAAAATTCGCATACACAGTTCAATTGCTTAATTGAAATATTAAAAACAATTTTTTTACAGGTACAACTATAAAAATTATGAAGAGCTAAATGAGTATTATATATACGTTATAAATGATCAGCTAATAAAGATGAGCTAGAATTGTAGTCGATAGTAGAAAAGTTTAATTGTATGTTACTGAAGCGAAATTTTTATTTTATATAGTAATTGTACTGTTAATAAATTTTATTTATACAAGATTTTTTTACAAATATTTAAAAATTTAAAAGTACAATATTAGAATATATATATATAGATATATAGATATATCTATATATATATATAGATAATTATAAATATTCAGTCATTGGAAAATAGTATTTAAGTGGTATTTCTAAAGATGGGTTGTGCTATGTCAGCAGAAGAGCGAGCTGCATTGGCACGTAGCAAGCAAATTGAGAAAAATTTAAAAGAAGACGGCATACAGGCTGCCAAAGATATAAAATTGCTTTTACTAGGTGAGTTTTATAATAATTACATTATCTCTCATACGTTATATATATTTATCATATTACTTGTACGTATCAATGTTAATTTTTAATTTGTGCATTTGTGCATTTGAAATGCCGAGAAAGTAGTTTCTGGCTTTAATTTCAATTTCACTCGGAAGGATCTTGAAGCGATCGAGCGTTTATCTTACAATCAACGGCTTCGTTTTTTATATTATTCGTACTTATTAAAAATTGAAAAAAAGAACTAGTAGGATCTTGTTGACCTGATGTTTCTTCGACATTAAGGCAAAATTAGAAAATAACGATAAAATGGCATTGACAAATAAAATCAAGATTCCAAATTAAAGATAAATTTTTTACTTAAAGTCACCCAATATATATATTCTAATCAATCAAATGAAAAATACGACCAGAGGAGATGCACCGGAAAGCAGCGACGCGGTAAATGGTCGTAATTTCCAAGGGTTTCACGGTAATGTAAAATTTCGAGTCACTGGGATATAAGTCGAAAGGTCCGAATATTCGTATGAGCATTCAAGGTAATGGCAAGCCTCACTCCCGAGAAATTGGTAATAATGGCAACGCTGACCTGACTTTCAAATTTTCCTAGAAAAACCAATTAAATCCGCATACGTAAAGGGGGAACGGCGAAAGGAGGGACAAGTTTGTGGTGCGATATCGAGCTAATTTGCCATATTTTGTTGGCTCGTTCGTCTCACATTAGATCAGAAGAACAAGATTTTTAATGATCCAATTGTAACTTCATTGTAATTTCAAAAAACCAAATAGACGCAACTGCCGTATTTAATTTTATATCACCAGGGACCGGTTAAAGAAGAACGACGATTATAAAAATGACTAGCTATCTTTTTTCCTCACATTGTTTTTTATATACTTTTTTTGATAACGGGAAAATTAAGAGATGGAATAAGTTTGGAGTTGTATGAATCAGTCGGTCGAATATTAACAAACTTAGCACAATGTGCGTATCGTCGATCTTGATTAACCAGCAATGTAGCTCTGTTTTTAATCCTTATTGTTTTCTACATTAATTTACAACATTATTAGTTATATCGCTGAATTATATTAATTCGCATTAAGAGGAATATCAATAACATACCCTACGTGTTTTGCAACCCGAATGTTTTACTGGTATCAACCGTACAACGCTACGATTCGACTTTTTAAATGTACAAATGAATATTGCGATTTAATCTGATGCCGAACGACTTTAGATAAACTCCAGCTACGATCAATGAATAATACGAGTGGGGAGAAGATAAGGCACAGCAGAGCTCGCGTTTATTATCTAAAGGCTGAGAATTTGTATAAAGCAAGAACGTGGAAAAACGAATAGAAATGATCCAAAATAGGCATAGTATTGAAGAGACTAAGAGGCGCAGTTACGATGAAAAGCTATCCACATATGTTTTTAGCGAGGCGGTCTTTAAAACAATTCACTACCATCTTCGAAAGGTGAAAATGGCAATTAGGCGTTTGTACACGTGGCTCAAACGTAGGCTCGTGGCGTCTTAGAAATTTGCTTCAGGATTGCCACCTAGCAGGCAACTAAGTAATTACACGATGCTGCATAAAACGCGCGAATTTCAAATTAATATCGAACAATAGGACGCGATGAATCGCAAATGAAAAAATTTTTCGAATATTTAAATAACTTAGTCAATATATAGTTTAAAGTACTGTTTTAAAATAAAAGCTTTTTTTTACGGATATTCGATATGCAATTATTTATATTTTCAGGTGCTGGCGAATCTGGAAAAAGTACCATTGTTAAGCAAATGAAGTAAGTATTCAGATATAAATTAATTACCAAAATTTTTATTGCACTTAATTAAAAATATATAGTATGCACACACACACGTATATACTAGAAAATTAGGATTTATATAAATTACATTATTATGTAAATTAAACATTTACCATTTGATAATTAGTTTTGTTAAAACTAGCTGTGCCCACTGCAGTAGACATTTCATATTATCACATTCACATATTTCATTTTGATTTTGAGTCAAAGAATAAGTTTTTCATTTTATAAATTTCTGTTTTTATCAAATTTTTGAATTATATAAATTCTTCATTACTATTTTTTTATCATTATTCATCGCAAAAATAAAATTTTATGGGTAACAATTGAACCAATTTTTCGTAAATAATTTTGATAGTTAGCTTATATCAGAGTTTGGGAAATATTTTTCATCAAGATTAAGTTGCTTTTTAGTCGTCATGAAGCAGCAATACGTATTTTCGTTTCCTTCCACATGAAATTTGATATACTTATAGTGTTTAATTTTATAAAACGAATATTCATATTATGAGTTGCATTGGAGACAAGACGTGATTTTTAATAGTGGGATTAAGTTAAAAATGAATGTTTCGTTATTAAAAAAAAATTGCATTTTTGCAATTTTGAAATTTTGTCAAAAAATTCCAAAAAAAATTTGTTGCATAAATATTTGAATATTTAAATTCGTATATTTAATGAAAAGAAAACGTTTCAATCGTATCAGTGAGCATGCTATATGTGAAATAAATGTCTCCGTTAATTTTTCAATTGTATAACATGATATAAATTACATCTTTTAGAATCATTCATGAAAGTGGTTTTACACCAGAAGATTTTAAACAGTACAGGCCTGTAGTGTATAGTAATACTATTCAATCCTTAGTTGCAATTTTAAAAGCGATGCCAAGTTTAGGTATAGTTTATGCTACAAATGAAAGAGAAGTAAGTATTTTTTACAAATAGTATCTACAAATAGTAAATTAGTATATTTAGGCTAAAACAATGATAATATTATAAATTATTATTAAAGGAAGCAAAGATCTATGGTCTATTTCACATACTTCCTTGAAGGAAAGTCTCCAAATTTTCCCCCTTAACTGTTGCTAGATCCTTCTTTGCATAGTCTTCATTACTTCTTTCAAATCTGTTTTACAGACAGTGAACAAAGTAAGAAGATATCCTTGTATAAATCTACCTCAATCTCAAAGAATTGTTATATTTCAAAATAATCGCTTCTTTTTTGTTTTTAAATACATTATTGTGGATCATTTTAGATAGATGCCAAAATGGTATTTGACGTCATTCAGCGAATGGAAGATACAGAACCATTTAGCGAAGAGCTGTTATTAGCAATGAAAAGACTCTGGGCAGATATCGGAGTGCAAGATTGTTTTGGAAGAAGTAATGAATATCAGCTGAACGACTCGGCGAAATAGTAAGATCACTTTTAAAAGAATTTATTTAAACCTGAAAGATCGATAAAATTAAACTCTTTACTTTCTGCCTCCATTATTTCGAAAACATTTTACTATAAGACTTTTACGCTTTATAAACGTTTTCCTTTACGTTTAAATTTAAATACTTTCTTCTTTAATATAAGCTTCGTTTTTCATACTCTAAACATTATTCGATCGGAACTTTTATATTTATATCAATCTTAATAACCTGCATAATTAATGAGAAAAATGTAGAAATCGACTTTTTTCGTAATTAATTTATCACATAAAATCTATTGTACATTTTAGTTTCCTTGACGATCTTGACCGGTTAGGAGCCAAAGAATATCAGCCAACGGAGCAGGATATACTTAGAACTCGGGTAAAAACAACAGGGATCGTCGAAGTGCATTTCTCATTTAAGAATTTGAATTTCAAGTAAGTGAACTATATTATTTAGGCTTATCAAAATACATTTAATTCTGTATTTAATCGGTGATAAAGGTTTTACCATATTTTATAAAAACTCTGTGCAATTATATCATGCGTCTCTCTTCTTTCTGTCTTTTGCTTATTCCCCTACATTGATTTATGGTATACTTATGATTCTAAATTTCAACTACAATAAAACACTTTTTCCTTGAAATATCCTTTCGTATTTTGTAAAACTCGCTTCGTGCTTATCCGAGAAGTGCTAATAATCTTCCAAATTCGTTGATACAGTAATCTTCAATAACTGGATAACTTTGGTTATTTCCAAATAGAAATATTTTTTGGCTCTGCTATTATAATGCGCATTTCATCAAAATTATTTACTTATACAAATGTAAAGCCGGATGTACTATGTTGTGTATGGACTACTTCTTGGTACTATTAAATAGTCGATAAGTTTGATTATAGCTTGCGTATATAAATTTTATAGTTTGTAGCTTGCTTGCTTATTTATTTGGCAAGTATCTAGTAAAGTATATGATTAAAGGAATATATTCATCCAGTTTTTTGAGCTTTATTGCTACGAATTCACACGTAATACTGCACTATTCTAAGAGGAACTGGTCTTCTAACAGGGATTACGGTTTTCTTAATATCTGAATTTTTATCAATAATTATTGTAAAAAATTTTCTATTTTTAGTGCTTAATTCGACGACAGATTTTAAGTAGGGGCAATTAAGGATAAATATTAAAATAATTATAAAATCATTACAAGTTTGGATTAGTGGGTACGAATTTTAACGGCTTAAATCACATTTACGTATAGGGCAACAAACTTCAAAATTAAATACTATTAAAAGAACAATATTTTTCTATGAAATTAATTTCTTCTACTAGTGTTCAAATGTTTTCACAAAACAATGGATTAACAACTACACGTAGGCTATTGATGCTTAAATTCCAACTAACAGGTGATGTAGGTTAATACCATTGAATCTGAACATCTTTCCTACTAACGAAAAAGTAGATTCTTGAAGCAATAATTATCTTTTACTATATTTGCTTTTATCTGTATTCTATATTTATCTTATTTTTCATATGTATATATACATATATTATATATAAATTGATTAGTTAATAATAGCTATCTGTGTGTCTTATCCTTCATTAGAACCGTAGCTTTCTCCAGGGTCTCAAATCGATCATTATGATGCCACTTGTGCTGTAAATTATTTTAGTTGTTATAGGTTTACAATAATAACGCAATGGGTAGATGATACGTGTGATCAACAATGACGAAGAGAAAGAAAATCCATGGCTACCGATGAGTGATCATTACTACCGAATTAGATACAAATTTATTTTTGAAGTTTTCGGAGTACGGATGTTTTTCCCTTGAGAAATATAAAGCTTTTCAAGTATTAACTACGTTTTATATAGTACAATGTACAGTAACGTCATGATCTAGCAGAGTTAAGTCAAATTCTCAGCGGGATCGGAAGTGTGACATTGCAATGGAACTGGGTAAGATAGAGACACGTATGTTAAAAACCGTAACTATAGGTATATGTCAGGGTTGCCACCAATACCACCAATATCAAGCAATTTACAAGTAGTATGTTAGTTTAGCCTGTTTCTGGGTTTGTACCTCTTTAAACGAGCCTACACACATATCGCTCTTTTTCCCCACTGATTATCTGCTTAATGTATGATATATATATATATATTTTGAAGACGCAAAATTATAGTCTTAAAGCACACATTATAGCGAATTTTTCACGTAAAAAATTTTCCTCGTCTAAAAAAACATCCTCAGTGGCGAAGCTGTCATTTAGCTAAGAAGTAAAATAAAATTACTTTTATGAGAAATTTATAGCAGCTCTTGTGGACCAAAATTGATGCATAATATATGTCTTATCGAATCCGTTACGTCAGCTTCATTTCGATGTTATTTATATTATTGCTCATTATCGCAGTCTTTCAAACATCTTCAAAGATGTTTGTCCAAGTCGAAGTTGAATTTTGTTTCCTGTGGAATTTGATAATCCTTCGAGTACGTAAATTACGTTACGTTAAGTCATCCCCGTAAGTTAATTATGATTAACAATATTTTTTCCCGCCTTGCCTTACCTCATTAATACAGAAGCATCACTTTCGAACGATTACTTCGATTATACAGGTATATATATTTACAATTTTTAAGCGCAATAGAAGAGCCCTCGACCTCTTAATGCGCTTGTTACAAGATTACAATGACACAGTGATGCAGACTCGGCGAGTTAAGCCGTGGCCTCTCCATAAAAAAGAGAATAAAAGTTTAATCCTACCCTTAATAAAACACCTTTGAGCCGGGGCGACTGTCGCGTCGCGCTTTACCCCGCGTGGCCCTCGCCCTGGTGACGAGGCCAGCTACAGCAGCGGGACGTCCGGAGAGGGTCCCGGTACTCTGGGTCCAAGCGACCGACGGGGTTCGTGTCTCGCTACCTGGGATCGAGGACTTTGACCGCTCCGTAGGAATCCTGAACAGGAGGTTGCTGGCCGTAGGGCTGCGACGGGGCCGTGGCTTACGGGAACGGCGCCGCCGGTCTGCGCGGTAGCGTCTTAGGAGGGGCCAGGGCCGGGGAGGACGGGGCCCTAGAGTCGAGTGATCCGGGGTGCGTCGATCGGGACGGGCAAGAATGGACGGGAGGACCGAGGCACGCCCCGGGGCTACGCGACGCGCCGGCTGACCCACTCCGGTCGTAGGCAGCGAAGGTGGGAGGGGGGGGGGAGGTGACTCCAGGAGGCCCAATTTAACCCCGGAGTTCGAGTGCGGCGTCCCCACGCCGCGCACTTCGTTTCAAGCTACGGCGCTGCGGTATACTAATGATAAACAGTTCTTCTGCTAACGTCTCTTTCTAGTTTTGTTTCTTCTGGAAAGCGGGCAATATCTTATATTCAAGCATACTGATAATCGTATTCTCGATTATATGAGTATTAAAACAGCCACTTGTTTTTTTTGTTTTCTTCTTTGTTTTTTTTTAATTGGCGTTCGTACAAATAATTATATTTCTAAATATCTGTATACGTACATTGAATTCCATGGTTTTACGTTTTACCAGATTGAGTATCCGCTTTCAATATATTAATATGAATTAACTATAAAGAGTAGGATATTGAATGTCAAATCGAAACAAATATTATAATCCAACAATTTTGCTGTTCTTTTTTATTCACAGAAATCTTTTTAATTTTGAATGTAACCTAAGACTCATATATGAAATTTAAAGCTACAAATGAAGTAATGATACGTAAAAGCACGTATGATAATTCACTAATGATAAAAAATATACTGCTGTATGATGTATTTGATACGAGGTTCTTATAGAATGCTATCGTTCTATTTTCGTCTAAGTATTGTTAACATTTATATGTAATCAAATGGAAAATATGAAGCGTTTTTACGCTTTCGTTTACCAACTCACATTTATTATTTCAGATAAATTATATTGTTTTTCCATTTATCCTTTTAAAAATTTCATCCTTTCAAATTATTTGACATATACTACGTACCATAAATATTAATTCACATAGAAAAAAGAAGTTTCTTGCATCCATTGCAAACGCCTGATATGTTCTTTTTCTACAACTTTTGCTATTTTTTCGTATTTCGACTTAATTGGCGGTATAAATTATACTTGATTCAATTGTATGAATATTATCCCACTTTTTATTCCCATCCTGCAGTTCTCTAAATAACAAAGATGATAATAAGTATGCGCGTGGCTTAGATTTATTAACCGTTCAGTAAATTTCATCTTTTTCTTCTAACGAAAACATATTTTACACCAATACGACTACATAGATTTATAGTTGTAAAACGTAATAAAATTATAAATTAATTACAGATTGTTTGATGTGGGGGGACAAAGAAGTGAACGTAAAAAATGGATTCACTGTTTTGAAGATGTCACTGCAATTATATTTTGTGTTGCAATGTCAGAATATGATCAAGTATTACACGAAGACGAAACTACGGTATGTATATTAAAACATAATGTTTTTTATTACGTTTATTATTGCAATGATTAGACGTGCATTATACGGATATACTATATAAGCTCAAGGGATAAATTTGAATGTAAATTTGAATAGGTGAAAATTGAATAAACATTTTTCAAATATATTTAAAAATGAAATAACTAATGTAAGGAACTTAAGAATTTGCTGCATATAATAAATATCAGTCAATATATAAAACAAATTTGAGATTTTTTCCCCCTGTATGTCATATACAGAATTCAAAATAAATAAAAGTAGATATTGCAGAGACTTGAGTTCAATGAAAAAAAAACATTCACATATTTAGAATTAGTGAGATTTACGAAGTCCGTCTTATTTTACAATTGCAAGGATTTTATGCGAATTATATGTGCGAATTTTATGCGATAAATGTATACATGGGAAAATGTATACATTATTGTAATTTTTATTTATCTGTGTAATATCATTATTTCTGATGTTTGTATATCAAACTTCATAGTGGTTTGTCCACTATTTTATAGCTTCGCGAAAATGAAGAAAAATTTTATTTTAACGCCTAATTGTCGTGCGATTCTAATCAAACGTTTGTATCGCCTAGTAAAATCAGTTTAAGACTCGTACTGTATCATTATGCACCTCGTTTCATAATCAGTCTGTTAATTATGAAACTTTTGAAAATGGAAAAACTCTAATTGACACTTGAATATTAGGTATCGCAGTTTGTTTACAGATAATGATATACACTATTTTCTACTACGCCAGTACGGATTGTCTCAGTAAGCAATATCTTTAAAATAAGATAAGATCTTATTATTAGAATATTAGTCGGTTCCTTGGCTTTGTAATTCAAGTGCTACCTATTTGAACTCTGCTAATTTTCCTTCCTCTTTTGATTATTTTTGGCCTTTTCGGTGAAGTGGTGTATTTGGAAAATAGAATAAGGTTCCAGAAGGAACCTGATTCAGGCTTATGCAGATTAATATTAATATTTTCATTCTCCTTATTATTACTTTGTGGAGCACTTATTTCTTTTCTATTTTCATTCAACACGGGACTATAGGTTCTTTGTTCTAACATTTCACTAAAACCATTAATTATTAACCTGTCAATTGTAACAAACCTAACATATAGTATAAATGATAACGTTTACCTATATTTACAATGTACATATATACACTCACATATATATATATTATATCTTTCACTACAAAAGGTTGTGGAATATTTTTATATTTCAGTAATTAAAAAGAAATTAACAACTCTAATATCATATTCTTTAATTATCTTTCCACAGAATCGTATGCAAGAGAGCCTCAAGTTATTTGATTCAATTTGTAATAACAAATGGTTTACAGATACATCAATAATCCTTTTTTTAAACAAAAAAGATCTTTTTGAAGAAAAAATTAGAAAATCGCCACTAACCATCTGCTTTGCAGAATACGCAGGTAAAACTAAATTTTTAATTGTGTTAAGTCGGTTTCTTTTTTTAGAACACGATAGCACCCAGTTTAATGAATATATCTTTATTCGATATCTTTATACCGAGTCAACAAGTAAATGAGATTCTTATTAATGCGCGCCTTAAGAAGTGCTTATTAAATGTAAGCGTAGCCTGTTCAAAAATAAATAAGAGAATTTTTTTTTACAATATAGTAGAAAATTTAATTATATAAAAATTCTAAGAATGACACAAATACTAAAAGTTATTCTTGCGCTTTATACTTTACAAATTTCATTTGTCTAAGTAGCTTAACCTTAACTTAGTACCCTTAAAAATATATTCGTACCATTTAAACCTTGAATATTTGAGATAATTGATCTCAGCTCACTAAGTCTTGAAATCCCATTGAAAAATGTACATGTCTCCTGGGAAATAACTATTTACATTATTTTAAGTGTTTTGGTAAAAAACGAATTTGAAAGGAAAAGTAAACAATCCGATCTTAATATTTTTACATTATTATTATAATGCATAAAAGACTGGTGCAAGAAAGAAGTTAACGTAAACATTGACGAATTCGGTGAACATATCAATAATTAAAATTTATTCGTTAGTTAATTTCAGTATAGTAAAAATGCTTGTTTTCAACGAATACATTTTATTAAGCTTTAATTTTTAGGTGCGCAAGAATATGGAGAAGCAGCAGCATATATTCAAGCCCAGTTCGAAGCGAAAAATAAATCAACTACGAAAGAGATATACTGCCACATGACTTGTGCTACAGACACAAATAATATACAGTTCGTATTTGATGCCGTTACTGACGTCATTATCGCTAATAATTTGCGTGGATGCGGGCTTTATTAAACTTAAGATTTAAAATATATTAAATAAAATAAAGTAATTTCAATACCCCAAACAATTAAGTTTACTTCTAGATGAAACTCCAATCATTTTTGATGTCTCTTAATATAAACAATTTCTTATTTTATGTAAACGTTTTGAAGATTATAAAAACGCTAAAATAAATTATTTCTTTATCTTAAAAAAAATCTATGAATAATTAATTGGGTGAAGAACGTGTAGCAAAGTATAAAAGTATCATAATTATATGAGTTAGATTGATATTTCTTATTTAGACATTTTCTACCTCACTTGAAAATATACATATCTAATAAAGACAAGGTTCTATTAGAAGTATTAATTGTCATTTTCATATAAATTTGTATTTGAGAATAAATAAATTAAATTTGAATAAATTTATCAAATGATAATTCTTATTTTATTTATTTTTAAGTTTTTTTAGTTTTAAACAGGGCACAAGTGTATGGAAGCATCAAAAGAAATGAAGGAACGGTAAGAATACATTAGTTAATTTAAAAGTAAAGACAATTATAAATAGCAGTATTGAATATATATATATATATATATGAGAAAAGGATGATACAAAAATTATTATTTATATTTTATAAATAATAAAGGTAGGTTTTATAAACAGCATTAGAAATTTTATACTACGCTAATTATTTAGTATCTATGAAAAAATTTTTTTTTTATTTCTATTAAACAATAATATACATTCCAATTATGACGATTAGTCTGGAATATTATGCAAAGTCTAGCAGAAGGATCGTTATTTTCTTGTTTGTCTAAATGAAAAATGTCTTCGTCATCATTTTTTCATTATTTTGAATAATTGAAAAAATAACTAATTAGAAAAAGCATTGAATCAGTTTCACAACCAATTAATGCAATTAGTATTCACTTATAAAAATTTTTGCGAATGTAGACCAGTTTTTCTGTAGCTTGGAATAACTCTGTAAAATATTTGATGGCATATAAGTTATCAATCGTAGGAAGTGGGAAACAGTTTAAAATAAAATAAAATAATTTGATGACTAAAAGCAAAACAATTCGGTATTTAAAAATTCAACTAGTTTTATTTTATTTATTTAGATGTTCTGAGTTCTATATGTTAACGTTGCGATAGATTCGTTACGAGATGAGAGGGAGGAGGAGAGAAAAAAAGATGACCATGTAAATAATCTCTGTTAGCATATAAACAACTTTTTCTATACGGGTGTAATTAGAGAAATTTAGATTGCGTAGATTACGTTGTATGCAATTAGATAGCGTGCAATGTAAATTCATTGGATGTCGAATAATATTAAACAAGTCCAATTTTTTTAATCATATGCGACTGTACGGAGGACATCAAATTTTGAAATGATATTCTCGGAAAGGAAGGTATCTTTCATCTGAAAAATTGAGGAAAGAAGAACCGGACACGTAAGCTATAAAAAAGTTTAATGCTAGGAATACTAGTTCCGAACAAAGGATTGAACCACGACGAATAACAGGCGCTAATACAAACCCTTAGTTATTAGTTTTCACTCCTGGTCGATAATAAGAGTTGCTACAACAGCATTCGCAGTTCCATCAAGGACAAACTCGTTCTCCCCTGGTTCCTACTAAGCGTTCACTCCCAACACAGATTTCATTGCGCGGAATTCATCTTACCTTCTCTTTCGTGCTTTCGGACAAATCTTCGTAAGAACGTACGCTTTTGATCTTAATCAGATCTCTAGTCATTCGCCATACCACCATCATTCGATATATGATCATCAGACGTCGTTGCGAAAGAATGAGAATTTTTATTCTCTAATTGGTGGCACAAATTCGTGTTCCGGTTACATTATACGAGTTTCCTAAGTAAAAAATGAGGATGGTTATCAATCGTTATTGGACAAATACTATTATATTTAAATGTTGAGCTACTATTCTTTCGGTGCTTTTTTATGATTTCAAAATTCATTTCATCGTACACTAGTATGAACACAAAGATTTAAAAATACATCTTTAAAAAATCTATAATTTTGTACAATTATATTTTAAACGTAATGTTAATCATTTTTAAACAATTTATCATTATATACATGTAATATTTATAAAATATTTGGTCTTTTACTTACGTTTATTTTAAAATATGAGATAGTTGAATCAATGTTTATATTAATCATATACATTACATTAATTATGTCAAATTAATTTTATTTTTAGTTTTCTTAAATCGAAAAATATTATTTAGTAAACAAATGATTTATAATTACTATCATAGTTTATATTTTTTATGTCATTGTCATTATGGGTTTTTAACAAATTAAAATCATTCGAATAATTTAAAAAGAAAATTAAGGAAGAAACATAAAATTAAGGACTTTATTAAATTTAGTAACAAATTTCTATGAAAATTTAACCTATCAAAATCCTATACTTTATTATATTTCAATTACAAATTATTAGGAAATGAAAAATAAAATAAATTATAGTTCTCGTACACATATCGTAGAAAATTTCATTTAAAATTAGACTATGCCTACAAAATTGATGTTATTTTAAATATTGAAAATGAAATTTAAATGTAAGTTTTCTGTTTGTGCTTTTTCAGTAAAACGAATTTTGTAGTCAAAGAAATACTTAAAATAAGTTTTTTAATTTCATAGTTCGATATATCATATTACTAACTTTATAAATAGGCTCTGTTCTAAAAATAAACATTTTTCTTCAGTATATGTGAAATGAAAGTTTGACGAACATTGGATACAAAGACGTATAAAAATATTGAGGTAAATTTCTCATGTAATATTAAGATAATAAATTAATATATATTATTTGTAGAATAAAAAATAATATGATAAAAAAAATTTATGTATAAAACAATTTAAATGGTTCCCTTTTTTAAGTACCGTATAAAAAAGCATATCAGAATTGGCTTGTTTGTATAACATAATGCCATATCGGATACACTGATCCGATATATTATAAAATTAATATATTTTATTGTATGAATATTGTATGAATGTTATTTCGTATAAGACGTAAATATTATTTTAGTCATTAATTCAAGTATTGAATGAGAATTGAGGCTTTTTAATTTTTAATATATCGTTAATTTTTTGTTTGTTTTGATCTTATATTAGTTGTAAACATAGTTTTTACATATAAAAAAAATTAAATATAAGCAAAATTATTTGAATTTTAATGACAGATTGTAATGATATTAATAGTATGAAGATAAAGTAATTTTAACTAATACAGAATTGCATGTATTAAAAAACAGATGAATAATTTTACTGCCTAAAGTAATGTAATTAAATATTTTTTAATTTGTTACTTTATTTGTACAGAAATTCATACCTAAATATGAATGTGTGTGTTAATAAATCATAGTCTTTTAATTAATCTATTATGACATTATATTAATAACAATCAGTATAAATGTGTTAAATTCATTATATTAAAAGAACATTGTGAAGAAGTTATAAACTTAAAAAAAAATAAAGGTATAGTACAAAATCATAAAATATATGACTGATTTAAAATATTGGAATTCTTGGATCTTTTGAAATTGTTTTATGAAGTTTTTATATTAAAACATTTTTTTAAAGTTTTTAGTGTAAGTTTAGCTCTGTTGCAGCGGCATCATATTGGTAAGAATAATAAAATTACGATTAAAATGTTCCGTTTCATTTTTTAGTTATAATGCAGAGATAACTTCATAAAAAGGACTGCCAATAAATTTTTTTACTGTATTACTTTATTATATCGTAATAAAGGAATAATAAAAGACTCATTGTTGCTTTTAATTCGGTGTTATGATTTCGCTAAAAAGTAAATTTTTGATAAACTGAAAAAAGGATCATTCGTATAATGTAATATGTAATAAATATGTTCTTGACATATTCTTTAGTTCATAAATAGTAAAAAAACTATTTTTATTTTTGTTCTTCTTATTAGTCATCAATCAATTTTTGCTAATGTGCACAACTTTTCATCTGCTCAGATTGTTTTGCAACACGATAAATTTATTATTAATTTTCATAATTACTTGGCTTAGATGTCAATATTTCCTATTTAAGATTCTATTTAAACGTATTATAATGTTTAATAAGTCATGTCATAAATTCATCCCCTTTTAATAAACAACACACTTGCTTTTGCCATAAAACAATTCATTATTTACATTAAAAACTTTTTAAACGCTGGTTCAATTTTTAAGCAACTTAAATTATTGTTTTGAAATTAATGTTTTTCAGATTGAAATAAAAAATATGCTTCAAAAACTATTTTTAGTTATATATTTGTATAGTATAACAAAGCCGATTGCAATTGGAATGCAACAAACAATTAAAATAGGTAATTACAAAATTAATAATTAATAATCGATAATAATAGTAATAATTGATAACATACTGAATATTTACATTTTTGTGAATTTAATGTAAAAAAAAAAAATTAATAAATGTCATTTATAAAATATAAATATAAAAATAAGTAGAAACTGTTCTGGTGATAGCGTACAAACTGGTAAATAACAGCATAGCATTAGAATTCAGTTCATCTCTGTATTACATTACAGTACGTCATTTATTGGGCTTACTATCATCTCACTGTAATAAATTTGATATAAGCATGATAATGTTGATTTAATTAGATTTAATTAGTAGACTTCTATGAATTCATTGAAATACATTCGTTATGCTGCGGGTATAATAAAATCATTGCTGCTATTATTAATATACCAGACTATATAAATTAATATTAAATGTTAAATTTACGTGTTTTTATTTTTCACTGTTGCTTACGAATATTTGTTAACATAATACCTTTATTGCTGAAAGCATAGGAGATATTTTATAAAACAGAAATAGAATTTACAATATATATATATTTTTTTTATAGGAGCAATATTCCATGAAAATGATTACGATTTAGAATCAGCCTTTGACGAAGCAATAAGAGATTTAAATAACGAACAAGGCCATTCTATTCATTTAAAAGGTGTGAAGGAAAGTAATGTTGAGCAAGATAGTTTCAAAATTGCTTTTGCTGGTACGTAATTCAAATTTAATAAGTGTAGTCTTAGAGCCTTTTAACAAGTTTAAAGTAATGGTAGAGTATAATGGAATACATTTGTCTTATAAAATATACACATCGTGCTTCAGAACTAACATAATGCAAAAATTTGTATTATATGTTTATGTGTGAGTTGTCTATTATCCATCCCTTAATATAAGACTTTTAATATCATGAAAATTTATTTTTAAGATTTTGTTTCAAGTATTTTAATTTAGTATACATTTTTATGAAACCAATTGCATTAATTTTTTAACAAAATCATAATAGTTGAAACATAAGTTAAAATTAACTTTTTTAGCACCATTAATATTATTTTTTCAGTTTGTAACCTACTTGGAGAAGGCGTAGCTGCATTATTTGGACCAAAATCTTACGAATCCCGTAATATAGTTGCAAGTATAGCAGCTCGTTTTAATGTACCGCATATAGAATATAGTTTTCGTCAAACCAATGAAGGAATTTTATCAAATAGTATAAACGTTTATCCGAGCAGTAACCTGTATGAACAGGTATATACAAATTACACCCTCCCCCCACACGCATCTTATAAAATTAATGTACATGATAAATAGTTTGAACTTCTTAAAGAGAAAAATTAATTGGTTCAATTTGAATTATGTTGATTCATAGATTTTATTACCGCTACTCATTGAAATTTCAAATATATAATTGTATACTTTGGTAGATGCTTGCATATAATTTCCAGTCGTGACATGTTAATATACATGTTTATATATATATATATATGTATAGATACATAGATATAAAAGGTTAAACCTGACTTTTTAACGCTTGAGGTACATTAAATTTAGGGTGAAATATTTACAACAAATTGTAAAAATATTGTACGAGGATGTAGTCAATATTTTTATTCTATTAATAAAACATAACAATAATATTCATTAAAATGGGTTTCTAATTGTTTGGATTTTTAATGCTGATTGAAGTAGATTATAAATTATTAATAATTATTAAAACGCTATGAAATCGATTTTAAAAAGTAAAAAATTCAATATAAGCAAATGATAAGTTTTATTAAAAATATATAATACCTAAATACTTATAAAACCTGACTGATATAAAAAACTAACAATTTACAGGCGATTGCTGAAATTATAAGACACATGAATTGGCATTCTTTTACGTTCGTTTATCAAACAAACGATGCATTATCTAGAATTCAAGAAGCTCTTCAAAATAAAGGACGTCAAAACTATCCTATTACTATAAGGGAATTACCGCCAATGTCAAAAATTATCGCTTTACCAACGCAAAAAGAGCGCGACAACGTGTATGAAAGCCTCGTGAAAGAAATTCAATTGTCATCGCAACTCAGCTTATTATTAGACATTGAGAATGACAATCTGTCTAAGCTACTTAACACGATGAATAAAATGGGACTTATGAGTGATTATTTTATGTGCTTGATCGTAAATTTAGTACGTTTATTATTTTTACTTATTACTAAAAGAAAAACTTTTTTTTGTATATAACTTCTTTTCTCTGCAATTTAATTAAATTTAATAGCGTTAGAAAATAAATAGGTTGATATTTTTTTAATTTTTTATTTCGACGTTTAAAAGTGAATATTTTCGCAAAGCAAATACTGATAACTTTCAATCTGTTATAAACAAGTATGAAACGAAGACCATTTTTTATTAAATATATATTATTAATAATAATTCTATTTACTTCTGTAATCTATATCTAGGATGTATCACCTACAGATATAGGAAAAATTATTTCAAAGGATTCTGTAGCTAATATAACACAATTCAAATTTATACAAGATTATTCATCTAGAATGACGGTGCGTATTGAAAGTCGTGAAATATTTTTTTAATATATCTATTTTGTAGCACCACATAGTATAAGTTTGTTATGCGATTATGAATAATCAAGTTTTGCCTCAACAAGTATGGATAAATTAAATCAGGTGCCGGAATCAAGATAAAAGATTGAAATTTAATTTTGCTTTTATAGTATTTCTAAGTGATCATAGACTAATGTTGTGACATAATTGATCATGAACTTAACTGCTTTTTTGTTATACATTTCTCTATATTAAAACAAGTACAATTAGTCATTTAGGTTTATTTTTTATTCTGAATATTGATGCTATATCCGCATAATTATATATTTAATTTTTGTGTCAGTTTTTTATTAGTCCACAAAACTACTTAGAGTTTGATTAGCTTTTGGATAAGCTTTTGAAAGTACAATGATCAGAGATATTAATTAAAATTGAAATATAAAATTCCAGGTCGAGGCAGCATTACTTTATGATTCAGTTTTCGCGTTTAGTGAAGCATTAAATAAGATGTATAATGAAATTAATTTAAGTGATGAGGTTCTAAAATTACAACCTAAGCCATTGTCATGCAATGGAGAAGAAAAATATGAAATCGGATTAAATTTAACGAAAAAATTTTTAAAGGTAATACACAAATTTTTAAATTATTTCTTTACATGTAATTATTAATAATAAGCTGTTTTTCTAGATGGCAAGATATGGAAGAAAAACAAATTTAATGTCCTTTAATGATCAAGGTGAAAGGGAATTTAAGTTAGATATAATTAATATACAAGCAGGTCGATCGACTAAAGTCGGCGAATGGCAAAAAAATTATTTGAAAATAAATCGAAATGAAAAGGAAATTAACAATACTTTAACAGAAGTAGCTAGAAATAAAGTTTTTAAGGTCACAACACGTGTCGTAAGTAGATATCTTCAATTCTTAAATACAGGCTGTGAATATTTTAAAATTATTTATTGCTAAAAAAACTGTAATTCAAAAATTCTATTTCATTGTATTTAATTTAACAATAGACTTCAAAAAATCAAAATTTAATCGAATTGTTGCTTGTAAGTTACAGTAGATTAAAAATATTTGCATCTCATAATGAATTATTAAATCGTGATCTTAAGCTTATATTTTATTCCTTTTTATTTTCTTATGTTGAGTTCATGACAAAAACTGGTTCAAATTTCACTGTCATCTCCTTAAATCTTTACAATCCTTTCCAAAATAGGAAACCTTCCTTTTCTAGAATCAAATTTTTAAGGTCATGTAGAATTCTTTTATTTTATCAATATTTTAAGCCAAACCTTATTACATGATATGTATGTTTAGTTTGCCTTAATTTTTTTTTTAATTCCTGTTTCTTCTTTGTCTTTTACTTATCCTTGTCAAAGCATGTCGTAAGTTTTCCTTTCCACCCACTAAATCTTATCACAAAATGTTTCTTCTTCGATTTTTCCTCTATTTTTATTTCAAACAATGATTGCAATTATTTTTTATTTTTTTTCCTTCTCTTATGAAACTGAAGATGCTCTCCTATTTTCCATCCTAAGTATGTACGCATGTACATATATCATAACTGTAATAGCGAATGCCAGAATTATAAGTAGTCAAAGTGGAAGACAAATGAACATATGCAGATATTCATGTCAGAGATCTGTTATGATATAATTAAATAACATTACAGGTAGACATGCACTTAAAGAGTTTAATTCATGAAATGAAATATATGTGAATCCTGGTCTTATGAGATTCAAATTATCATATATTTTTATTACTATCTGTAACTATAAATTTGTACAATAATAACTTTATTTCATAATAGGGTCCACCTTATGTAATGTTAGTTGAAGATGAAGCAAAAGGAAGATCAATTGGCGATAAAAAATTTGAAGGTTATTGCATAGATCTTATTGCAAAGATTGAAGAATTCTTGGGGATCAGATGTGAATTTGAACTCGTCCAAGATGGAAATTACGGTTCTTTAAATCCTCAAACAAGACAATGGGATGGCCTTATAAAACAATTATTGGAACTTGTAAGAATCTAGAAGAATTTTTAGTATGTATAAGCATAATTATTTTCATTGAATTTCTTATACAACGTACCTGAAGATAGTTTTGCAAGAGAAACGACAGAAATATACATACGCAGTCTAATTTATGTAAAAATTAAAATTCACGTTATGTAGATAAATATAAATTTTTGGGATCTTTATTGTTATTGAAATTGAAAAAATTACGTTCTAATGCATTATATCATATTTCAGAAAGCAGATTTTGCTATATGCGATTTAACAATAACATCCGAAAGACAAAGTGCCGTCGATTTCACAGCTCCTTTCATGAATTTAGGTAAGTATTTTCTCCATAGGTAATTTATTCTCTTATTAGGATGTTACTGTGATAAACCCAAATATTAAATGCAGCGTTACTTTATCATCATACTAGGGATTAAAAACAATAATTTTTTTCTTAGGGATAAGTATTCTGTTCAGTAAACCAGAAAAGGTGGTACCGAAACTTTTTGCCTTTATGTCCCCACTTTCAACAGAGGTTTGGATGTATATGGCGACCGCTTATTTAATTGTATCACTGATGCTTTTCTTTCAAGCCAGGTACGTTGTGCTTTCGTTCATATCTAGCCCATGAAATTATATAAATAAGGAGCATGAATACAATTATTTTCATAACGTTTAATGTAGATGTAGGGTCATAATTAACTATAAAGTTATTTAAAGTTTTTGCTCAACATTCTTTTTTACTTATTTATTTGTCCTCTAATATTTCTAGGGGGTAAGACTAAGCATCGATTTAAATTATCCTAGAAAGGCGTGTTGATATTTTATATTTACCGTATAATTTACATAATTGCTAACTGCGCCTTTTTTCTTACAACAGAATAGCACCAGGTGAATGGATAAATCCGCATCCTTGCAATCAGGACCCAGAAGAGCTTGAAAATAATTTCACTTTAATGAATTCAATGTGGTTAACTATGGGTTCACTTATGCAACAAGGAAGTGATATATTGCCACGGTAAATTTAATTTTCTTGATGTGAAGCATCTGTAATAAATTGATAAGCTGCCCATAACCGGCCGTAGTGGCGGAAATTTATCCCTTCCAGGATGAACTTTCAACACATTCATACAACCTTAATACTGACTAAAGTAACTCCTCTACAATTGCTGATGAATGACTATAGACCTAACAAATTATAGCCTCATAGGATTATAAATTCATGTTCTTTTCCGTTTATGTACTTTAATTTAACTTGCAACCTTTACTCAGTTATTGAATTTCTTTTGCTGGACAGGTTTTTTAATATATTGGATAAAAATAGTAAAATTTATGCTTCATGAATTTTCAACACCTTTCCTTTGCAATAATAATTTAAAGTTTTCTTTTCATTTTAAACTGTAATGATGTTTCTTTTAGAACACCATCTATTCGAATGGTAGCTGGGATGTGGTGGTTTTTCGTATTAATTATGGTTTCAAGTTATACAGCCAATCTTGCCGCCTTCCTTACAGCGGTAAAAATGGAAGATTCTATAAATGACGTGGAAGACTTGGCAAAACAAACTAAAATTTCCTATGGTGCTGTAAAAGGCGGATCAACTTATTCATTTTTTAAGGTATATTCACTAAAAACAGAAATAGATAAATAATACATTATAAATAATACTTTTTAAACTTATAAAATCGGTAAAATATACACAATTTTTAAAAAAATATTATACATAAATTAATATATTTATATAAAACATGACTTGCAGTCACAATAATTTATCGATGAAAGAACAAGAAAAAATACAGATCGAATACAATTTATGACCGTTCAAAATAATTTAAAGCTCCAATTTTAATAACAAAATAATAGGAGAATAACTTCTTAATAATGACATTTTACAGAACTCTAATACGTCAATTTACCAACGAATATTCAATACAATGACAGATGCTAAGCCATCGGTTTACACAAAATCTAACGATGAAGGCGTTGATCGTGTTATAAAAGGAAAACGAAAATATGCTTTTTTTATGGAATCAACGTCTATCGAGTATCAAATTGAAAGACATTGCGAACTTCAGATGGTTGGTACTCTGCTCGATAATAAAGGATATGGTATCGCGATGCCTCCAAGTAAGCACGAGTAGACAATTTATATACGTATTATGTAAATGATAGATTCAGTATACACGTATTTTAATTCTTTTTAAATAGTTCTTAATCGATAAATCTTGATTGAATTTGAAGGGCCTCGTGTGCCTTGAATGTGTATGAACATAATTTGGATTTTACATTAAATTAAAATATATGCAGGATTATCGATTTATTTTTCTTATACATTTGTATGTTAATTGTACCTATCGATTCGTAGCGTAGTCTAACAAAATAAAAATCTCGAACTACCACTCGGTACCTTATGTATTAAATATTCTGCCTTCAGCTGCTATTTAATGAAGAATGTCACATTTCTCCCTACAGATTCTCCCTACAGAACGATGATAAGCACAGCCATATTGCATCTGCAAGAAAAGGGAGAATTGCAACAGCTCAAACAGAAGTGGTGGAAGGAAATGGGGGGTGGCAAATGCGCTGAAGAATCCGATGAACCAACGAATTCAAATGAACTTGGAATGCCTCACGTTGGCGGCGTATTTCTTGTATTGATACTGGGATGTGTCATCTCAACGTTCATAGCTATAGTGGAATTTCTCTGGAATATTCGAAAAGTCGCGGTAGAAGAAAAGGTTCAGTATTGTTGAAAATACAATTATTGAATCGATTGTTTCGTTTTCATTCCATACAAGATAATTGTTCAAATTAAATAAATGCTTGCAGATTACTCCGTGGGAGGCACTTATTGGCGAACTGAAATTCATCATTAACATTTGGGCTGTAACAAAACCAGTTAAAACGGGAAAAAGCAGCAGCAAATCAACTTCAATTCGAAATAACATATTTAGCAAATCCGATTCATTGAACAGTTCGACTAACTGTTGAACGATGAAGCGCGTGGTTAAATAATTGTAGAATTGGCTGAGCAGTTTGCTATCGATAGTTTGAAAATTATTTTAAATCGTTAAAAAGGAGTATAGGAAAGTGCTGGAAACTTGATGAAACTTTTCTAATAATTGTAATAGAAGAGTATAATCCAGGTCGTTATATGGCTCAATGAATTTTCTTCAGTATTTTATTTTAGCTTAGTACATACATTATTTTTCCTTCAGCACTTGTTTATTTACTCTTAGAGAGGTGTATTGTCAACCCATTCCTTCTTTATTTGGTCAAAATTATGTAATATAATATTATAAGTAACACGCTCTATTATAAAAATGGTGTATAAAATATACATAAAATTGTAGGTCAACAAGTTTTTTGAGAATCAGATCAATTCGTATAGTAATAGCAGTAATGATGTTAGAATGATATGACTCAATAGAAGGAATAGAAGATAGGAGATTAAGTGTTTTATACCATAGTAAAGTAATTGTTTATATTTAATGATGTTCAGTCAATATTTGAGATCGTTAAATGACTCGTATTATATTCTTACGCCAGTATTATTACTGTGAATAATGCAGTAATCCATTTTGTGATTTTTTAGTTTTTTTTTCATCATTTTATCATCATTATTTGCTACTGTTCTAATTTGATTTTGTTCAAGATTATATAAATATGTTTAATATTAATTTAAATATATTTTAATAATCTGCGAACCCTGATGTATGTCAAAGGAAATGATAAATTAGAGTGCTATTTATTCGTTACCAATTATAATTATTATGACAAGACTAGTGAGATCTTCTATATCTTAATTTCTTCCCTTACAATACACATGTAAAGATTTAATTTCATTTTAACAGTTCGCGATTTCTAAAATGCGTTATAGTTAATAAATAATATAGCGCTTTCGGTATACAGCACATTTTCATTCAAGAACATCCTAACTTATTACATTATAAAAAAACAGATTATTGAAATAACATTTTGTAAATAGAAATTTACTATTTATTAATAATTATTCTTAATAATATCCATATCGTAATTGCCTGTAATAATAGATACATTTTTTTTAATAAGCGCAAGATCAAATACTTTATAGTACTTAAATATTATAAATAAAAATAAAAAATTCTTGTTTTTTTTTAGTAAAATTGTTCGTTTAATATTATTTTTGTATAATTATAATTTAATATCAATTAATTTCTACACATATAATTATGCAAATTTCATAGGTAATAATTATTTAATCTAGTAATGACTTATTGACGTAGAATGTTGACAAGTGTTCAGGTACACTAATCCCTTATCTACAATTGATATTTAATAACATAATATATATAAATATTATTTATTACAATAAATTCACCCTTGCACATTTTTACTTTTAACGTCACACTCTTATTCACATTGATTAATACGTTTCACATTACGAAAATTGTGTCCTAAATAATTTATTTTTTTTTCTGTTAATTAATAATTAAAATTGTTTCGTGTTCCCAATTTATGATTTTACGTCTTTAAATTAGAAGTATTCTCTGTAAAAAAAGATAATTCATTTAAAAATAGTGTAAAATGTTTTAAAATGTAATAAAGTATTTCACTAAGCCTTTGTAAAAAAGTCAATTAAAGCCTTAATTATCAGTTGAAACGATAATTGCAGAAAGATATTAATTAAGCTAAAATTTGCGAACATGATTTTTCGGTATAAGTAAATATACTTCTTATAGTACTCAGAAAATGTTAAGTTTTTTATGTTAAATTAATTTAATAAAGACGCTTTTTTATGATGAAGATTGTTCAACCAGTAATAAAAGTGATTTTAGTCTACTATAGAAAACGTTAATTTTGGTTGGTATTACGGTACATTAGTAAATTAACCGATGTTTAAAATAATTCTTACCATTTTTATTCATTTTAATAGCATCATGATTATCAATATTGTCATAAAACGGATCCGATAAATTTGATAAATCATCATATCTATAATCTTGGAATGGATCTTCTTCAAAGTCGGATAACTGTTTAACTGATAAATCAATTTTAATATTTCCATTATGCCTGTGGTTTCTATTATCTGCAGTAACTGGGATAAGCTGAAGCATTTATCGTTTATAAACAGAATTACTGAAAGTGAAAATGTATTATATATCGTTGCTTATTATTATGATCTTAATCCTCCTGTGTTATCGAAAAGCATCATTAATACAAAAAATCCGAACAAATTATTGATATTGATTGTTTAATTAAAAAAAGCTACATTTATTACATGTACATCAAACTATAAACATTCGCGTGCTATTTTAAAAAAATTATATAAATCTAAAGTCTGTGGGTATTTCATTAGACTTTTATTAAAATATTAAAAATTCATGTCTACTCTATAACATAAAATACACACTACTACTACTATTTTGCAATTTTTAAAAAAGAATATTTATACAGTAAGAGTTTTACTCTTTTATGTCTTTACAAATATATTTTTGTTTAATTAGCGAAAGTCAAGACTTGTTGGTGTTTTTAACTAAATCATGGTTAAATTTATAATTGTATTTAAGCATAAAACTTCATTAGGTTTTAATTTTTTATTACTATAATTAACAATTTAAACTTTTGTATATTATTGAAGTATTATTTGTGATTTATTTAGTACACAGCTTAATTACAAATATTTTCTTGCGATGCATTGATTCATTTTATCTATGTATTTTTTATTACTTTTTACTAAAATTGAAGACAAATATTATTTTAATTTTTAGATAATCAATTTCATTAAGATTTTCATACTCTTTTCCGTGTAAACTTAATAAGTTTTAAAAGTGTATAGAATATATAATTATTACAACCTTAAAATGCAGAAACCCTAATATTTATAAAAGGGGATGCAGGAAAGAATAATACCAATATAGTAAAACATTCCTGTTGATTCTAAAAGTAATTGGGTTGATGGTCACACTATGTTACGACTATAATCAATGAAATAAAAAAAGATTACATTGTTATGATATTTCTTATTAAAAAACTGCTAAAACTGTAGTAAGGCTATTTACTACACATTTATAATATCGCAATATTAATATTATATTTAAACATTATGTCACATATGTAATTTGACTTTAACTAGTCGTTAGAGTGGACTATCGACACCATGATGTAAAGGTCAGATAAAAAACGCCAATGTTGGCGTTATTTAAATATCACAAAGGAAATGACATTCAAACATTTAAGCATGTCAGGTAATTACATTGAACATTTGTTATTATAGCATTGCAAAAAGAAACAATCATAACAGTAAACGAAAAAAAGCGAGAATAATTTTAACAAAGAGGATATTATATAGATCGTGCACTTGTAATAAATACTGCTATTCAATCTATGATGCGTAAATTTCGGTTACTAATTTTTATTTGCGGACACAGCTTAAGCACAACTTTCTAGCTGTAAACTCACTTTATTCAACGACACTAGAGTTTGCTTAAGCTCGTTACAAATATAGATAAAATTTCTACTCTAAAACACAGGAATTACACACTGCCGAATTAAGAACAAAACAAAAATAAGATACATACACTTATTGATAATTCAATTTAATGATTAAAGTAATTAAAAAACATATGCACATCGATTAAATAAAAAAAAAAAAAAAAGAACAAAGAAAACAGTATTCCAATATAAAAATGGTACTGACCTTTTGATTAAATTTATCAAAATCCGCAAATTCCAATACATTACTAGTATTATTTAATGCGTTGATATTATTGAAAGGATCAGAGGTACCGATCGAGGAAACGATCGAAGGTGACTCCGATTCTCGCAATAGGCCTGGATTTGACCGGGGAGGCGCAGGTCTCGGGGGCGGTTGCTTACTTTTCTTTGGCGGTAAAGCTGGACTAGGACTTTCTGGGCGAATTGGCGCGTGTAAAGCAGCAAATGGATCGTCGCCAAAAGGATCCTACATATTTTTCAAAAACAAATAAATTACATACTTTTATATGAATTATATTGATGGCTTTCGCTTACTTTCATAATTAGTCAATCGCACACTTCGAATAGGATAACGATATACGGTTTCATTCGAAATTTATGTATATACATGTACTATTAGTGAAAAAAAACTTTAGTTCATAGATATTGATTATATTAGCTATATTAACGGATGAATTACGACTTTATAGATAACTACAGGTGAAAAGCGATATTATCAGAGTAAAAATTGCACTAAATAAGGATTAAAATATCTAATAAAATCTAGAAAGATAGAAAGAAAAAAGTGACCAATAGAATTTTAAATGCTATACAAATTTACTAAATGTGTAATTATTTTTTACATGGCTCCATAAATACTTTTAAGTACAAAAAGTATTTATACTTATGGTTATAATTTATACATAAACAATGCAAAAGAAAGAAACAAAAACATAAAAGAGATATGTGTAGCCTTCTTCGAATGTAAATTATATAATTATCATAAATAGTTAAGTACGAATTAATATTGTTAAAGCAATCACTCTCGGGTAATTTATAACACGTTCAAAATGTATAAAAATCTCATTTAAACACAAGAAAAACATTCAATATTTTACTTTTTTAGCATTACCTGTGCAGAATCGTATGTAGTATTATTTTGTGTTAAAGCATCATTAAATGGATCATAAGACTCTTTAATGTTGATATTAAATGGATCTACATAACCAGATTTCTAAATACAAAAAGAAAAAGAAAACATAGCATAAGTGTTGATGGTAAGCTATTTCGATATTTTTATAATTATTCTTTATGATTGTATTAAACAAAATTATTATTTTCAAAACAATAAGTACGCGAATTCAAAAAATTAATCAATTTTCCAAAAGGTGGAAATGAAGGCTCCAAAAAGCAATTGGATTAATTATAATATAACTATTTATTACTTTGTCTACTAAATCTTTAAGAATGAAAGGGACGACGTACATTATTTTATACGTGATTATTTTCTCTTTATATGCTAAGCTTATATTTAAACGTGCATTTAATTTCAAATTTAATAACAATTATATACAAAACTAGAAATACAAACGAGGATCGAGCTTAGTTGCATTAACTTAAAATTTTCTATGTACAACAGTTCTTTGGAATTTATAAGTTTTAATGGGCAAATCGAGTAATGTTTAAAGAAGCAAGTTATTATTTTTACTCACAAAATTGTCGAAAGATAATTTAGAAATTATTTTTAATAGCTTCGTTTTCTTATTTATAATTCACAATAAATGCCTGAGATCGACTTGCCTACAGTATTTTTTCAGAAATATGAGATGGATTATAAGGTGTGTTCTACGTATCTAGAATACTATTATGTACTGGTAGAGTATTTTGTGCAAGATTATTAATAATTTTCAAAAAGTGTGCATTTTTTAAATTTCTTAATAGTTAATATATTAATTATTTATGTTTGTCTTTGTTTTTTTGGCACACTTAGCAGCAGACTTTTCAAAAAGATAAATTTACGTATACCGTACTCATCGTATCAATAATATATAATAATTTAATTACCTTTTCCAGTTTTTGATTAAAATTTGTTTCAAATTGATCATGTTCGTCATTATACTTATTCATAGTACCTGTGGATGTGAAATTCCCGTTCTCACTAAATACTTGCTCTGTTTTTTTATTATCCAAATTGTTTATTGAGTTAAGATTATATCTGAAATTTTTTTTTAATTTAATAATTGTATATGTAAAAACAAAATTCTTAAACACGTTAATATTATGATAAGCTTTTGTTTTTTAACAATTAATATTTCCAATGGTCAAAAACTTATAAAAAAAATTCTCGAATCATTCGATTATAGTTATACTTTGTCTTTAATGAATTTTATGTGTATTTATTTATTTTTGCGTTACATTATGATGGGAAAGGGATTTGCGAATATTAATAAAGAATTGCACAATATAAATATAATTGAAGTTAAAGCCAGATAAAAAAGAATTTTGATTATCCATAATGTAAAAGTAATATACTTATACTTTTTCGTAAAATTAATGTAAATGTTTCTTTTAATTTTTAATAATTGTTGCAGCATCCTTATTCAAATAATAATACAGTACATGAATTATAAGTAAATATTTTAAAAAAATAGTTACAAATTAAGGAGATATTGGCCAAGTAAATTTTAAATAATGTATTAATGATTTTTTCATATAATTAAATTATGAAATGAAATTATGAAACTAAATGAAATAAGTTTTACATACATTGCTCCATCTATTTTAACTTTAAAAGATAATGATGTATCGGATAAATGCGAAGTATTTCCACTATTCAAGGCAGAATCATATTGTGAAATTACATCAAGTATTTGATGTTGTTGTTCCTCAAGTTGCGTCAAATTTGCTTTAGTTTGACTAATTTTTAATTGTATTTGCTGCAATTGCTCTGATAAATTAGTCAAATGATTTTTATGTTCATGCTGTTGAGTTTCTAAATTCTGTTCTGTTATCTTTAATAATTCGATTTCTTGGCGTTTAGTATTTAATTCTTCCTCCTGAGTTTGTAAAGTGGATTCTTGATCAGTTGCTTGCTTTCTCAATTTATCCACCTTGAAATAACATTGATAATTAGTATGTGTTTTTTATTTAATCAAAAAATCTAACTCCTAATACTAAAATAACTAAGTTGTTTTAATGCTGTGACAAAATTAGTTCAGTTTACTTTTATTTGTATCTATATTAAATTCTAAAACTCTTAAATTTCTGACAACTGACATATTATTTATAAATTTTCTTGATTTATGTAAAAAAATACAACTAAATGTCATCAAATATGATTTTGTTTGTTTTTATGAAATTTTATCGTTATTTTATTTGTTATTACATGTTGTAAATCGTTTATTTTTTTTTATATTATTATTATATACTCTGAAGTTATAAAGCTAAAAAACAAATTAAACTGACCTGTGTTTTAAGATCATTTAGTCTTTTTTGGGCTTCTCCTTTTTGATTGTCAAGTTGCTTTAATGTAGCTGCAAGAGTATCAAGTTCACTCTGCAAACTTTTAATTTCACCCATTTTTATTTTAATATCAGCTTCTTTTTGCGATATATCTTGTTCGATTGCAAGTTTTTCGCGAATTATTTCGCTTATATCATTATCTATCATATTAAATTCTGAATTAGAATAACTGCATATATTGTTATCCTAAAAGAAAGCATCGATTCTTTAAATACAATTCATTGATTCAATGCATTTTCACTAGTTGAAATATTTAATCATTAAAATATTGGCAAATATTTTTTTCATAACTTACAATGATATGTTCTGAATGGTTCTTTCTAAGTGAAGGTGGGATCATTTCAGGAGTCAGTTCATTTGGTAAATCGATACCATTAATTTTTTGTTTTATTAAATGCATTGATAATGCAAACTGTTCATTGTTCAATTTTCCATTTTGAGAAATATCGCAAAGGTTCCTAAAAAACGACTAACTATAGTAAATACAACTTAAGCATCCTTTAATAGTTTTAATTATATTATATACCAAATGCGAGCAAGTATGTTTTGAGAAAGACCACTTTGAATAAAAACATCTTTAATTTCTGCACCCGAAACAAAACCATCCATATTTTCATCAGCTTGTACAAATAATTTATCGGCAGCTATTTGATCTTGAACGGATACTATCCACTGTAAATAATATTTTTTATCTCAATAAATACTATGTTATTAGAAATATTTGTTTTAAATCATTTTAAAGAACAACTACAAATAGTAACTATAGACTATTCAAATTGTTTGTTTAAAGTAGGATAGTAAGAAGTACTTTTTATTAGTCTTGATCTTGTTAAGAAATTATTAATCACTTATTCATTACCTCTGGCGTTTTACTATCTTTTGTTGGATATGATGTATTTAACAATGTCATATCTGTAACGGAACCAGGAGTGAAAGCTGGTTTAGAAGTTGTTTCTAATCCATTTAAGCCATTGCCAGTTAAAAGCTCAGGTGGTAAAGCACTTGGTATAGCTTTCTTCTCTAATGTTTTATACACCAAATGCATTGCCTGAAAAAATAAACGATATAATTAATGCATTTAAAATAAAAGTAGCCCTTAAAACCAAATTCAAAATAAAATAAAATTTTTGCACTTTTTTATTTTCATAATACTAAGTATGAATTGTCATTAAATCTTAAAGAACGAACTTTAATACTTACAACAGTGAATTCATGTTGATTCAATTTTCCATCTTTATCAATATCAGCTAAATCCCAAATTTTTCCTAAAGTTTCAAGTGGTAAATTACTATCCATTAAAACATTTTTAACCTTATTCCCTGGTATTAATCCATTGATCGGCTTAAGGCTTTTGAATAATTGTTCATACTTTAAGCGTTCAGATATATTAATTGACCAATAGTTATTACTATTTAATGAAGATTTAGGTTGAGAACAAGTAACTGGTTTATTTGCAGCTGTTAAATCTCCCTGTAATTAATACATACCACATTGTTTGATAAAATTTTAAGTATAGTTTACTAAATAAATATAATAATTTGTTTGTCATTATGAATTATGTGAACATGTATTATATTTTAATACGTCGTAATTAGGCATTATAATCTCAATCACAATATCAAAATATGTAAATATATATTTATCATGTATATATCGGATAAAAATACCATTATTAACAAATTTATTAATAATGTACGGAGTACAGTATAAAACAATTTTTTATTTACTTAACATATTTAATATAACTGTATCCAAAAGTTTCATGAATTATTGTCTATTATATTTTAAAAATATACTAAAATGAAATAAAATAATGATCAAATAAATATATTCCTACCATCTTTGGTGGTAAAACATCCAAGAATATGTTATCAATACTCAAACTATGGCCTTGTTGAGCTAAAGCACATAATTTCAAAGCAACAAACATTCCTGCTTCATCTAAAAAACCACGTGAATTTGGATCAGCAATATCCCAAATTTTACTAAGTATTATATCACTTAGATAAGATTTTTTCAAGAATTTCGCAGCATCCATAGCTCCAATTTGTCCATGTTTATTAGGATCGACCTACAAATTTATAAAACTTATTTATACACAAAAAAAATTGTATAATGTTACATTGTTATACAAGTTAAATATTTGATCAATTCCTAAGATATTTTTCACAATCAAGAAATGATCCTTAAATTTGAGTATAAAAAATATCCATTTAGTTTACACATAGTTTTATTAGTAAGTAAAATATTCATAAGTATTGAAAATTAAACGATAAGTATTATTCATAAATGTGTTTATTATATAAATACTATTCAATCATGTATTCAACAATTAATATAAATTTTTTTTTAATATTATTCTGGTATTAATATTAATTTAAAATACTACTCTTAAAATTTAGCCATCATTTCTTATATCTCGTTTATTATTAAATTTCAATTTTACCTTATTTAGAATATACTGTATATAATATATGAATAGTTAATTTAAGTATGTAATACTTAAAAAACATTTTTGTGTATCAATTTAGATAACTATCTATGATGAAATAAAAAATCTTAGATTTCAACTTCATAAATTTAATTCATAAGACTTTGTAGAATACTTTGTAGAATTGTAGAGATTTTTTTATGATTAAGTATTGATTTACTTTTCAAAATAAGAGTAACAAAAGCATATGTATAAAAATAATAATTGTTCATTACAAATTTTTACATTGATTAAATATTTTTAATTGATTCCTTTAAAAGGCAGGAATTATATTACAATACTCTAATATACATTTTAATTTCTTATTAATATATTACAGAATTCAATTTTTCCATAAACATTGTTACCTTTGACAAGCAGGTGGGATAGGTTTGGTGAGGATGTTATTTTGGAACGTGGAACAGTTAATTTATTGTATTGTAAGCATAAACATGAATATTAAAAGCTTATTGCTAATATTTATTTTAATATGAATATAATGAATGTAAAAAATTATATTTATATCACTCACCACATTATACAATGTTTCATACACCGAAAAATAAGGACCAGCTACCTGTATTTTAAAAATCACTTATAAAAATCACTTAGATTACTTATATAAAGATAGAGTAAAGCAAATGTATTTTTCTAATAACGTTAGTTAATTGACATGTTAAGAAATTTACTTATAATACATTATTGAATGTCATATTAAAATGTAGATATTTAAAAGAAATCATTTGTTATTATTTTCATAATTTAAAAAGATTTTATAATTAAATTTGTAATATTGATGTTTAAACATTCAAAATATTAAAAAAAAATTTGTCTATAAAAATTGTAAGTTTGTACAAACTCTTTCCATTAAAATTATCAAAAAATAAATTACAATTCATTAGATATTTATGTGTACAATTAAAAATTTTAAAAGTTCATTGGAAAATTTTTGAAAGTGTATAAAAAAAACTAAATTGCACAAATACTTATACTATTTTAAGAAGCTTCGTTGCGAATCTATAAGTAATTATAAACTATTTTGTTAACATTGATATTATAAAGATGATTGTAAACAAAGTTTGATAGATGAATGGATAAATATTTTTATAAAATACAAATGATTAAAAAAAATATGTATTTTATGATTAAAAACACAAATAAGTGTTGAATGAAATAAAAAACATTGGAATAATATAATTAGTATTTATGCATATGAATCTAATAAATAGTCAAAAATATTTCATAAATAATGTTTTAATAAATGATATTACAATATTTACATTAAACTAAAATTTATTATTTTATAATTACATTTTATAAGTTATTTTTTCTTACTTTTGTGGGAGATGGTAATGTTGACATAATTTTATTCGTACAGAATACAAATCAATAATAAACAGATTATTGATGGGTAGATATTTCTTTAGTAATATACGATTAATTCAAATTTCCTAACATAATGAACACGCAATTTCATATATATACGTAGAAAGAAATCGTTTATTTTTCTATAATATTATCTACATATATTTTGTTTCATTTTTGCTAGGTATTAGCATTATTTATCAATTTTTTACTAAAAGATGTCCAGACCCGGACAATAATACAATCAGAGATGTGATACGTGAAATGGATAAATTTTTTATATCTGCGCAGTTGGCAATATATTCATAACATTGGCTCTTCATCTTCGCGCCGTTTTTTAAACATTTTTAACATCGATTTTTTATCGATGTTACTCGAATTTTTACTAGAAAAAATCTAGAGTCCAGCCTAATGATAAATAGAAATATGTAAGCTTAAATTTGCTTACTTAAAAAAAATGTACAATGTAAAAAGCTCATTGTACTAAAGTATCAATTCAATAGTATAATTTGACTAGTATAATAAACGTCCGATGATATTAAATCAATTAGATCAATTTAATTTAATATCTTATTTAAAGCTTAGCTTTATCCGTTTATATCTAGCTAGAATTCGTTATTACTTAGTTAATTTCCTCGCATTACCTCACTCGGACTCTCACCCATTTTATGTTTTTCTATTTTTCGATTTATCTCACAACGATTTATTGGTAAAGGACTTGAATTAAAGCAACTCACTTTTTGTCTTCTGCAAGCTAAATTGATATGAAATTAAAACTACTAAGTGAAAGCTACCCATTAAATATACTACCGTAAGAATATATCTAGTAAAATATTAAATTCCCATTTTATATTTACACTCAGATCTTATTCTTTATTATGGACCTCAAATTTTGGAAGAATGTCTTTTTTAATTCCTTAACAAAAGTACCATAATATGTGATACCGTGAAATTATTATACTTTTGTGATAATTTTTTATTAGATTATTAAATATTTAATCATTACTAGGAGACTCTTTACAGACGATGTATAATTAAAATGGATAACATAATTTTTGGTAATCTTTATTATTGAATAGAGCCCTGAAAAAAATGTAGTTTTATTCAAATTAAATTAGATCGAATATTCTTCGTTACATATAATTTTCATTTTTATTGTAGATTCAAAATTCTTTAAGGAAATGTATTATAATTATACCCACAAAAATGAATGTATAAGCGTGCGTCAAATAGTGAAGAATTTATATAATTATTTATTGTAATAATGATATGCTTATAACACAACTATACAAATTCAATATAATGTTTTCTATATTTTTGCATGCTTACTCAATATTAGTAGCCTTAGCTCTATGCAGTAGTTTGAGCTGAAATTTGCATGTAATTTATGTTAATAACTAATCTCTGACCCTCGGTCACTTTGAGCTAATCGAGTATTTAAGCTTTATTTAAGAGACATCCAATTTTGTTATAAACAGTGCAATATTAGTTTATAATTCTTAAAAATTATAAAGAAGTTAAATTGGTTGAAAAATATTTTGTATTTTGTAGTTTTTGCCATAGTTGACTTAAGAATTAAAACTTTAACTTATCCAAGAGAAAGTGTTAACGCTTGACATGAAGTCAAATCAAATTACATAATATATGTGTATTGTGTAATTGCAATGTAGTGCAAACTAAACTGACGATTATTTGTTTTGATTACATTCTTTATTTACATTTTCTCAAAAGTCAAATCAAATTTAAAATAATTAAATACAATTAAATGAAATTAATTAAAATTGTTAATTATGCATATTTGTTATTATTTTACTATATTTATGAAATAATAAGCTTTGTAACTATATAATGGTGAGAAAGTTATGAACAATTTAAATCAAATAATTTAAAACATATGTCTTCAAAATTTAAGCAACAAAATCACGTGTTGTTGATTCTATAGACATTTTTATAAAACAAAGTAATTATTTAATTCAATTAACTTAATATGATATTATTTTTATAGATAATATAAAAAAATGATATCTAAAAATATAGAATACATACAATATTAGTATTAAAGTAAAAAAGTTTCGAAAAAATGGCGCAATCTACAGCTATTTACTTAATTTCATATAATGCAATAAACTCAACAAATATGGGTAATGGTGTAATGTAGAGCAATGAAAAGGTAGGGAAACTTTCTTCGTACCTGATTTTAACTGGTGGGGATAGAAAGCTAATATAACATTCTGCACAGATTGAGATTTTTGTGGCCATATGGTTTAATTTAATAACAGTCAATAGGTGGTCAAATTTACCTGCATTTTAATATTTAATTTGTTAACAATTGTATTCACAACAAGTTCAGAAACATACGAATCGGTCAGTACTATTAGCATTCTAAATTTATTAATATTTGAATTACATTGTAAATCTTTTAATATAAATAAGAATTAAATTTAATAATTATCAAAAAATAAATTTATACTCAACTATTTTCAATTATTTTTTTCAAATGCATGTTAGTCGGACTAGAAATGATAAATCTGACCAGAATGATTTTTAATTAGTGTTATCAAAGGCAAGGGTCGTACATTCAATATTATTTAATTCATATTATGAGAGAATGATTTACATTAAATGTTTGCTTTTTCAAATTATGTAAGATCATGAATTATAAGTTGCATACAAAGCATAATTTTCGCATATGCAGAAGGTAATATTTTTTAATAATTATTACTTCGTACTGCCAATAATTAGTATGAAGTTTTATACTTTTCATTCTTACGTTCTTTTTTACCATTATTAAAAAATGGCATATTACTTAATTTCTCTATTCGAACTAACTTTGTGTGCTTAATTATTGTATAGAATATTTATTTTAAACTAATAATTATTGTTGAAGGTTGAAATAATTTTTTAGAGAAAAAAATTGTTTATTTTTGTATTCCGAATGAAAAATTAGTGCCAATTTGTGCTTATAGGTGTATTAAGATAGTATTAAAAAAAAACAATTTTGTTAATTTTAGATTTATTTTAAGTAATAAAAAATCTTAAAAATTTGTAAATAATTATTTTCAAACGTTATTTTTTTCAGAAATGGAGTCTCTGAGTCCGATACAACAGTTCTATAAAGAAAAAACTATTTTTATTACAGGCGGATCGGGTTTTATGGGAAAAGTTTTAATAGAAAAATTATTATACAGTTGTAGCAACCTAGAAAAAATCTATATCCTTATACGACCAAAACATGGTAAATCTGTTGAGACGCGAATCAATGATATGTTTAATTTACCGGTATGAATTATCTACAAATATAGAATTATTAATTGAAATTGATAAAATTAAAATAAATAAATAATGTTTGCACTTTGTTTATAATTTAAAAACATCGTATGATAATTAATTTAAGTACTTTAGGGAAGTGTAAATACAATATTGTTAAGACAAAGTACTTATGAGTTTTGGGTATCAAATAATATCCTTAATGTGTAATCCTTATAGTTTAATAATTTTATTTTACGTTATTATATTTTATAATACAATAGTATTATTACTGATAAATAGAACAGATGCATTCCAATTTCATTATTCAATAAGTTAAAAATAAAATAAACCGTATGACTATGCTTTCAAATTATCGAACAATGCGCAAATCGCCTTCAACTTGCTTTGCTAATAAATTATTTTTGAAGCCCAGAATACGATTATAGAATGATAACATAAAAATATGGAGTCGATATCTAATTATCATATAAAATATCGTCTTAAAAAAAGGAGACTGAATAATTCTATAATTAATTCTGCAAAAGCTTATTTGAGGGTGTAGTTAACAGCCTTCATTTCTAATTGTAATGCCAACTTCATTATTTTTCTAATTGAAAAAAATGCTCAGTTAATCATTTATAATTATGTATTAATGCATTGTCAGTTTATCATAAACACATTTGGAACTTACTACATAATTATAAAGTCTTTGAAAAATTATATTATTATAAATTATAACCACATTAACTAATTTTAAATTAATTTATTATATTCTTGAATAACCTAACGAGGTCTTATGAAAGAAGAATGAGCGTAAATAAGGGCCCGAAATGATTTTTACAACAGTAGTTTAATCATGGATGTGGTATGGCATAAAAGACTCGGATACTGAAATTGCTGTTTAAGTAATATCTAATTCAATAACAATCAGTTTTAATCATATTCAATAAAGGTAGACGTATTATAAACCAAAAAAACTTTTTTTTTCGAAAGTAAATATTTTCAATTGTTTAAGAAAAACTACACTCTTAAAAACTATCGTTTTGGTTTCAGATGTTCAGTAGAATTAAAAAAGCAAATCCAGAAGTATTAAAAAAACTCGTACCATTATCCGGTGATGTATCCGCACATAATTTAGGGCTCAGTAAAGACGACGAAAAGATTTTAAAAACTCAAGTAAATATTGTATTTCATTGTGCAGCTACATTACGACTAGAGGCTAATTTGAAAGATGCCACTAAAATTAATACAGTAAGTCTAATGTTTAAAGTAAATTTTCTTTTTTCTAATCTTTTTACCGTACATATTGCTTATTCAGATTTTTATATTGTTATTAATTACTGAAATAATTTTAAATAAAATTGATCTATCAATTCAAGGTTGGCACGAAAAATATTTTAACGGTGGCAAAAGATATTAAAAATCTCAAAGCATTTATTCACCTTAGTACTGCATTTTGTTACGTGGATCAACCAGAACTTGCTGAAACCATTTATGACACTCCAGATGACCCTAACGAAGTTATTAAACTCGTTGATTGGTTAAAAGATAATGTTTTGGATTCCATTACACCTTCGTAAGTATAGAAACATCGAACTTTCTACTTTTATGTCTTGAAATATCTTAAGTAAAATTTAGTTGGTAGATCATTTTGCTCAAAGAATTATTTACGATATTTTTCAATATTATTAGATTTTAAAATAGAACGTTAAAATTTGGCACAATGAATTGTATATATATATATTTTTTTTTAGATTGATCGAACCCCATCCAAATACTTATACGTACACAAAGCGTTTAGCAGAAAAGTTAGTTGCTGCAGAATTTCCGAATATACGATGTGGAATAGCACGACCTTCGATAGGTGCGTTTGATTTTGGTGTATAATTATTAATATTGGTAATCAATTATTAAAAATATTTTTCCTAAAAATATGTTATAAAATAATTACAAGAAGCTCATAGATCCACAATTTTAATCAATAAATATAATAATAAAGAACTAATGCAGAAAATGTAGAAAAAGTACGACACTTAATATTTTAATACAAAATAATTAATCTCAATATTCGTAATTAATATTAATTTATCGATAGTCGCAAATTTATGCAAAAGTTGTACTCTTTTAAAATTTAGTTATGCGCATTAAGGCTTAAAAAACTATGAAATAACGAAGGAATGAAGGATTTTAACGACAGTCAAATGAAAGAAATATCGTAATTATTGCCCGCGCGTAGAGTATAGTAATGGGAAGCAATTTGATTTTTTCATTACAGAAATTAAAAGAACAAAAGGAAGAAAAACTATTTTAAGGGCTGCCTCGAGCGAAGAAAAACGCCATCGATTTATGGTTTCCGATTCAGAAAATCAAAATTTATATTTTGCAGTTACACCGGCATGGACGGAGCCCTTACCTGGATGGGTAGATAATTTAAATGGACCAGTTGGATTAATCGTTGGAGCAGGGAAGGGCGTTATTCGATCACTGCATTGTAATGCCAATTACCACGCCGAAGTAATACCCGTGGATTTAGCCATTAATTCATTGATTGCCATTGCTTATAAAATTGGGACCAATACCGAGAAGTGAATTTTTTTAAATTAATTCTACATGAAGGCTTTTACAGAAGGCGTGAAAACATTTGAGTGCTGATTTCAGGTTGACGAGCATACCAGTTTACAATATCACCCAAAGTGGAGTTATGCCTATTACTTGGGGAGAAGTATTAGAAAAAGGAAAATCGGTGGCTTATGACTATCCATTTGAAAATGCTATTTGGTATCCAGACGGTGATATTCGCAGTAGCAAATTTATACATAATTTATTTGTATTTTTCTTCCACATAATTCCAGCTTATTTCATTGATTTAATGATGTTGATATTTCATCAAAAGCGTTTGTATGTATTACCTGCATGATATTGTTAATATTAATGTTTTATGTCTCACAATGATAATACATCGCAAGAGTGACTTTGTTATTGGGAATAATTTTTAACAACTCTGATTAACATCAAAATTGATTGACACTTTTCGATTACTTGGGCCTACCTGGAGAAGTTTAAAACTGATGACGTTTTTTTACACATACCTATGTATTCGGTTGTTTTTTTACGAGAAATTTAAAAACTCGTGAATCATACCTAATAAAAATTCCCTACTGTTATAGTTAAATTCTTACACTTTTAACTGTAATTCTAGCATGATACGTATTCAAAAGCGCATATCAGATGGCTTAGAAGTTTTGCAATACTTTACAACAAGGGAATGGATTTTCCATAATACGAACATACTCGTTCTTTGGAAAGATATGAGCCAAACAGACAAATTATTATTTCCAATTAATTTCTTAAATATTAATGAAATGGAGTATATTAAAAACGTAATACTTGGTGCTAGACAGTATTGCATGAAAGAGAAATTGACCACGCTGCAAAAAGCACGAAGACATCAAAAAATGTAATTATTTAAAGTATAATTTTTTCGTCTTATATTTATAATAGGGTGCACTGTATTCTTCAAAGGATTCTAAAATTAACTTAATGTTTTAAAATTAATCAAGATGCAACTAATCGTTATCGATGAAAATAATTAAAAATATAATAGCTTCGTAAAATTTGCCAAATTTTCGTATCGTTCTTATTAAATCTTAATTAAATGTTTCTGAGTTTTTTCAACTGAATAGAAACGAATTTTAAAGTAAATATAAAAAAATATCAATCAAAGAAGAATAAAAAAAAAAATAAAATATTTTTTTATCCGTATGCTGAAAAATATATACATATGATATGTATGTATGAGGATATATTGTTAAATGTTAATAGTTATTAAATTCAGTATTATCATATATTAATTTATAGTTCTTTTAGTAGTAATAAACACACCTATAAAATATTATTAAAGGTAATAACGTTATTTTATATAATGAAACAATCGTGTTTTTATATTAAAGAATAAGAATAGACAGAAATAAGGAGTACAAAAGTTAAAAGTTGAAATATAATATCGTGGATAAGATATAAATTTCAATAAAATTAAAAATAATGAAAATTAAATAATAGAATTATTTTGTTTCAGGTTATACGTCATACACATATTTACAGTGTACATGTTTTACTTTACAGTTATTTACTTTATTCTAAATAAGATTGAATTTACAAGGCCCCTTTTAAATTATGCAACAAAGATTACCTTATTTTGATAAAACAAAATATTACATTTTTCTATATTAACGGTGTTTGTGATATTTTTATATTATAACGAAGAATAATAAATATCATTTATTATAAAAACAATTAACACTTGTACGATTTAATGTAGATTTACACATACATTGCACAAATTTATATTACACTTTAATGTTGATTAGTGTGTATCTATTTTTACCAAATACAAGTATTTTACATATCTGTAATTTTAAAAAGATTATTGTCGATAATATTTCGGCTATGAATATTCGATTTTACAGGTTCTATTTATTTATTTAGTACCATTTTATAAGAGCATAACAAAAGATGTTCCTTTTTTCGGATTAACATTGAATGAATTGTTTTTGTTGTATTATTGTATATATTAGTTAAATTGTCTTAAATTAATGGTGATACAATAAATATGAATTCCTTTTAAGTAACGATTTTTATTATTTTAATTGTTTTTTTTGTACAAAGTTAAACAATAAATTTTTTTACTATTTGTTTACAAAAGTTTTTGCGATAGACTGTCTTAATTCCATCCATGGAGGTATAATCTTTGAATGAATTCGCCATTGTCCGTATTGATTACTTAAATGCTTTTCAAAGACTATATATTCTAAAACGTCTTTTTTTAATATTTCGGAACCATACATCAATCTTCCGAATCTATCGTATACAGCTAAAATCTAGGTAATATAAAAAATCAAATAGATGAAAAAAAATTAAGATGAAATTTAGATTGACGTAAGATTTTTGAATAAATACCTGTTCTGTGTGTAGCCGAACAGTAATTTGAGCAAATATATTATCGTCTGTTATTAAGTTTGTACATCTTGCGTGCACAACTCTAGCCGGCTCTAGCGACTTTATAAATTTCCATATTATGGTTTTATTTTCTACATTAAAAAGCATTTCCTAAAAAAAAAGAATTATAATTAGAAGATTGATGATAGCGTAAATTGTAAGTTTTATGTCGATTATAATTCATGATTGAATTAAAAAGCAAATACGCACTGGTATTAATTTTTCTGTTACATAATCTCTTAGTTCAGACTTGTCCTTCCTAAAATAATACAATGGATTTTAACGATTGCATTGAATTAACACAAAATTAACTACATATAAAGAATATTAAAAGATCAGAGAAGACAAAAATAGAAAAGAAGAAAATCCGTAGTAAATCAATTTTTTTTATTTAATGTAAATATGGTATAATGACATGGTATCTGGATCTTTATTTCTAGAACTCCCTGTCTGTGACAATAAAAAAAAAAATTAAAAAAATTGGGGACACTCAGAAAACTAATTGCATCTATCGTATTAAAAATCTACATCTCGATCTCAAACTTCGGACAATTTTCTTTCATCGACCACCTAACTGGCCAAGGTCTTTTACATTTAAAGTCACATAAAACGTATCAAGAAAACATATTAATTCATCATTATATGAAAATTTATTATAATTTATAAATTAGATCAATCTTAATCGAGTTAAATAGTTTCGCACGGGCGTGAATCTTATACCCAAGCACTTCGTACCTTACCGTTATAATTTTAAGGTATATGTTCCATATGTTGAAATATGTTTCATAAACAAATTTAGCAAATAGAAATTAATTACGCTACTTGTCACAGACTTTGTCTTCGATATATTTAGTCAAAGGTCTGACCTTTACTTCGAAAATTCTTTTGGCCGAATGAGTTTGAATAGTAATTAATCTTAAAATGTTATATTTATATTAATAATATTCATTAATATTAATTTTAAATATTCAACAACATATTTAAGAGAAGTAGAGTAAATGTAAAATAACGAAATGTTTGAATATTATTTAATACTGATATGTGAATTTCATTATTAACTTCGAAACGTATAATAAATAAAAATTAAATTACCTCGTTAGTGCTTCATTGCCTTTAGTATAAATATTAGTAGATTCACTCGCAAAATCTTTTACTTCGAATCCTTCTTCATACTTTTTAATAGTCTTAAAAGCTTTGTAAGATTTGGTTTTTTGCATTAAGAATTCGGCATTCTGTTTAACACCCTATTAGTTAATAAAAATATTAATACGGTTGCATTAAATGATAATCAATTGAAAAAATATATTAATAAATTTAATATTGAGCAATTTCGTTTCAATTGTAATATATATATTGGTTTAATTTGTATATTGTTTTATTTTTTTGTAAATCGTAAATATAATGTACTGTCAGTTTCTTATGATTTATTTCAATTTAAATGGACACGTGTAAAATAGTAGATACACCAGTACCTAGTTTTCATAAAAATAGTGCCACATTTAATTAAACCTTAATAGAGGAAGAGAGAAAAAGAGAGAAAGAGCCACTCGGTTATAGTAGACCATTAATCATTTCTTAGGCAAGTTTTTAATGCGATCTTTTTGTCTAGTTATGAGAATTTTAATTAGCTTTAAAAAAACTATATTAATTTATATCAGCTTTTACCATAAAACATCGTTAAAATTCTTATCACATTTACAAATATTTTGTAATACATGTAAAAAATGACGTTAGTTCTACAAAAATAGAATTTAATTATATATTAGTAATTGTGCAATATTATACTTTTTTTTAACTTAAACGAGAAAATGCGGTTACAATAACGTTTTGAAAGACATGTTTGTAAATATAAGTAAATTTAATACAATTTTATGTAGTTTAACGCGTTTCATTCTGAGTAAAACAAACTAATAAATAAAAACTTCTGTCACTTTTCATATAAAGCAAAAATAATAAAATTTAGTGAAGGAAAGTAAAAGCTATGACATTGGAAAGTTATCTAAAAATTTTAACTAATGTTTTTGGATCTTTTCTCGTTAATCGTTACATTTAAATTTTATAGTAATATTGATTAGCGAATTTTCACTCCATGTATGTAATAGTGTAGAAAATATTGTTTAGCAATCTACTTTCTTTAAAAATATTTTCGTAAAGTTGTTATGTGCCTCATAGAAACTTTTTTATGCGCTAATATAATTCACGAGACGCAGGTTTCAACCACTAAACTATTAATATTTTATAATTATTGCAGGGCTTTTTAAATTAAATAAAAAATCAATGTTCAAGTAGTTAAGTGAATTCTGAAAGTGCTTACAACAGTTGATATGGATGAGAATTTTCCATCTCCTTCGGGAGGGACATAAGGTTCAAAAACATCTCCTGTGCAGCTAAGATAAATGGCGCTCTCTTGCCATTGTTTAGCTGGATAAATACCTCGCTCTTTCATCTTTGTTCGCTTAATGTCCTCCGAGATATCATCGTCATAGGTTTTCATCTTAATTGCGTCCGGTATCAGCATTTTTTCGCGCCTTTCTTTTTTAAATTTCGGATTCCAGTGCTTGGTATGCCGAAGTCTGGATAGATGGTTGTTAACGATTAAGTGAACAAATTTGTTCGATAATATACAACTCATTTTTTATCTCTGCAAAAAAAATCTTTCATATAGTTAAAGTACTAAATGTTGTATTTGAGGTACTTCTGCGACAACACGCGTTCTTTGCGCGTCAATTATTAGATACGATTAATAAATTCACATGCGGGATAGAAATTTTATTTGATTTCATTAGTAACAACAGGGGAAAGATTCTCGATCGTGCGCAGTAGAGTCCTCGCTTTCATTGGCTGGCTTAGCTGGCAAAATTTCGCCCCTGAGGGGGCAGTAAATCAGGAGGAACAGCGGACAATCGATAGCGGCCTTCCTCTTGTTCGCTGCTCCCACTACGTTTGGAACTTTCAAGAGCAGCAAGCTAATAGGCACCAGGATATCGGTGCACTCGATCGAAAGCCTTTTCCCGCATTCCTGTTAAGCGCGAATAGCTCGTGTTCATTGGTTTTTAACGCCTCTTTTAAATTATGACGAGTTATGAAGAGATGACAAAGCAAAGAGGGACTGATTTGGAAATGGGAGTCTCTCTATGGCAGAAATGAAAAAATTAAGCTTTTGAGTTTACGCAATGAGTTCGAGACTCTTCTTCGCGAAAATTTCATTTCGTTCGGCGTACTTTTTGGATATTAATTTGGATTCATCGAAGTAGCAATGAAACACATGGATTTTGCTTTATCGTTTATATTATGTTTACATGCGTTTGTATAAGTGCACGATTAACTCAAGAAGTCTCGGAAGATCCTGATGGGTTCGCACAGGTTTTACTCTATGCTCATTGGCTCTTACGTTTCCGCTATTTTCAAAACCTTACAGTACACGAGTTAGTCGAAGGAAAATGATCAACGAAAATGTTATTATATTTTTTCAAATGATTTTCAGCTCATTAATCTTAATTAACTTCGCATAATATTTACATTGTTATTCGCGTAAAATGTAATCAGTAATACAAACCACGGTTTCTCTTGATATATTTATAAATTAAATTATATGTTGTATTCTTTTTTTTGCATTAGGATCCATATTATTTGGATGCAAAAAGATGTAATATTTTTCCATTGGAATATTCTAAATTAATTTCATGCATTAATTACAATTTATGTAATAATTTTAAAAAGTTTATACGAAAAAACAATTGTTTAAACAAAAATGATAAATTTTTTGATCCTTTGAAACAAATATATATTACATAAGTGGTGTTTATAAATGTTGTACTGTTAACTGACTTTTAAAAATCAATTGATAATACAGCAAGTAATAAAAAGGAAAAATTGGTATTGTTAATAAAGTTATAGAAAAACTTTGTAATTATTAATTCGTAAAATAGAAATGTAATTTATACCATCACCATGTAAATTTAGTATTACAATATTCTATAAAAATTTATTAAAGGGTATATCTTAATTTTATAAATATTAATACATGTATATATCTTTAAATAATTTGAACTTATATTTAATTAAAGGTAAGAAAATTTTAGTTATTAATCATTATTTCTCACAACAAAATATTTTTAATTACATAAAAAAAAACAACAAAATTTTTTTATATGTCTATCTGAAAAATAAATAATTTCAATCCTAACAGACTATTTAGACTTATTATAAAAATCTTTACAAATTCAAGGTTAGCTAAATAGTTTTATGGGGGGTTAATTACCAACTAATTTAATTTCTTTGCTGTCCACATGTTTAATTTAGATAAAAGAAATTTACTTTAAAAATCATTTGAAAAAAGTCTACATAGATATCTAAATAATTAAAAACACATGACATTTAAGGTAATATAGATTATGCGATTGCATATAAAACATAAACTGTGGCTATACGTTTTTCTGGTTACTCATTTTTACATGATGCCTAATAGCTGTAATGTGTGTATATGCTATGTAACGCTAAAAAGTAATTCAATGGAGCTTACGTACCTTTATTATTATCAGTAGTTTGGTAAATTTTTGTGACTAGTTGTTAACGATATATACACTGAATTAAAAATTGGTTGCTTCATTCGAAAACAGAAATTAAATATACACTTATATTGAAAAGAACATATTTCCTTGTGTTGAATTTATGAGATTAATTTATAAAAAATCTCTATAATCTTGTTTATTAATATACAATATCACTGAAAATTCGATATCAATTAAAAATAAAATTTCACAAGTGTCAGTAAAAATTGTCAATTCAAAAATATGAAAATGTAAATAAAAAAAATCAAGTTTACAAAGTTGTCTATAAATTTTTATATAATCTTCTGAATTAGAAATGTTTATGAAAAAGTATAATTATGAATATTAATTACTGTAATTGAAGAAAGAATACAGCAATGCATTCAATTGTAATTAACATGAATTTATCTTTATAATAATTTATAATCCTTACACCATTAAACGTGTAAAGAATATTATAAAAATTCTACGTATTTTTTTTTTAATAGAAAATTTGTTACATGTTACTTACTGCGAAAAATGATACAACTCTATTTATTATTTTTATTTACATATTTATATTATTGAACGAGTACATATTAGTCAATTAACCTATTATCATAAAACATGCATTAAAACTGTTTCATCTTTTCTAATGAGTTTTGAATCTAGCATTCACGAATCAATCCATGGTCGTAGATATTCCACTAAAAAAGGTATAGGCAAGAGAGGTCGAAGCTTATTAGCATTACGTAGTATACGTAATAAAAAATTTCATTAACTAAAAATGCAGAGAAACAACGTTACTTATAATTCACGGTGCTCAGGAAATAAAATTTACCGACGCTCGCTAAGTCTCTAATGTAAACATTCGTTCTATAAAGCGTTCTATCTTTTTTTATTTGCCATCATTTGTATGATATTCGGTTGGGTTTCGTGAAATAACTTTAATTATTTTACATATTAATCGAAAAGCAGGTAGAAGCCTATGAATTTTTTGTTGGCGAACAGATGCAACATGCATTGCTCATTTCCTCTTTGCATGCCTAGGATTAAGAAAAAGGAACTACCCAGCTAACCAAGCTAACCTAACTATTCGTCTAATAAAATAGCCATTTGCGGTAGCGAACCCTAACGTTACATTGCGCAGAAGCACGGCATAATCGTCAAAATTTGTTTAGCTTATAAATAAACTAATGATATCTGGTGTATCGTTGATTTTTGTTAACGTTGAATCCAAAGCTGATGAGCTGTGCTAAGCTCGAGGCCGCGTTGCAAGATTATGCAAAGGTCTATCCGCATCGTATCTCAGCATTTAATTTACCGAGTCTTCAATTTTTAATTTAATTTTGAGTTTAATAAAGAAAAAGTCGCTTTTGATCCACGCGCAAGCACACACACGCGCATTAGAGCGAAAGAGAGAGAGAAGAAGAGAGATTTTAATGTACTAATATTTAATAAATAATTATAATTATCGATAAAATTGATTATATTAGAATTGCAAAGTTCTTAACTAGTCACTGATATATTTTATGATATTCATTAATTTATTCGCAAGTTAATACAATGTCGAAAGAGAGAAGAATAAAGAAACATTAGCATATTACGATTTGAGAAAAACAAATGTGTCTTAGCGTTTTTAGTCAAATGGTAGGATTATTTTAAAAAACTAACAGCATGATAATGATAATCTAAATTATTGAATTTTATAATTGTTTTTAAACAATTGCATACCGATTTTGTAATAAAATTTTATTATTTATTGTAGATTTTGATGTACAAAAAAATGACAAAATTTAAAAAAAAATAAGGTCGTTTTAAAACTGTTACTTTAAATTATATATTTGGCATCGTACGGATTCTTAAACTATTAATTAATATAAAAAGTATACATTAAAAAAATCATGTAAATGAAAATGGAATCAATGTCAAAGTTAGGATATAGTAATATTCTGTTCAGTGTTACCTCTGTTAACGACCAAGATCACCATCTTCGACGCTCGTACACTTGCCTACGTAATCAGCTTGACATTTTACCAGCGTCAAAAGCGATAGTGTCGAAGCGTTTTTCAAATTAATAAGTTTAAGTAACAATTAGTAACAACAGCAATATACAGATTTCTTTTACGTTATCTTCGTGGATTTACCCATTATTTTTGTCATTATAAACACTAACTTTACTTATTTCCTCTTATAATATCACGTTTCGGCATCTAATCTTTGCCAAGTTTTTTTTTAACAATTTACATAAAACTTTCATAAAGTTCTAATTAAAATTGCAAGTCTATAGCTTTCAGAAATTTTCGATAACTTTTACTTCTGGATTAATGCAATCATTCTTATCTCCCATTCTCACTCTTTTCGCTGCATTACAATATCCTACTAGTTAATTATTCATAATTACACACCAGCCATCATCTTTCAGTCTTCGAATCTAATTTTCTCTGCTAGATCCTTATGTTTCTCTGGCTCCTTATGTATCCATATCTGAATATTCATGTTTATTAATCTTTTTCTAACCAAACTACTCAAATAATTAATTTTTTTTTTACAAAAATGTAAAGCGATATTCGACTTCAAATACTAATGAACGTAAAAATTATGCTTAAAAATTATAAAGATTTTTTTTTTATTTTAGAGAATCGTTAGTTTTATTTATAATATATCTACGTAATTTTTATACAAAATTTCTTAAATCCTTATGGAATTAAAGAAACATTGCATAATAAAAAAATATTAAAAAATTTTGAATGGTAGAATTTTCGTATCTTCATTTTTAAATATCATCCCAAAGTTCATTCTTAATAATTCATTTAAAGGAATTATTCTTGAGAACAAAGTAACTTATCCAAATTAAACAACATACTTGTAGAATGATACGCTATTGTGGCATGTTTTTATTTGAACTCGTTGAAGTTCATATGTGTTTGAAATTATGACTATTCGATGTTAATGAAATCAACCTGTAATATGTCCAACTGTGTCCGCGAATTTTGTAAATAAATCGAATGTAATATCCTAATTGCTATTGGACACTTATAATTGATCGATTGATTTCTGTAAAGCCGACAACTCTACTCGTTCTGTATAGTTAATTAAAATATCAATACACTGTTTGATGTTGAATATTGAATTTCAAATGCCCCATATCAAACGGTCTTTTTTGTTTAAAATACCAAGTTACGAGCTACTAAGAACCTAGAATTGAGTATAATGAAAAAATGTGCTCGCCATAGACAATTATTACCACATTTTTCCTAGTTCGATAATTCATGCAACACTTAAAATTAATGGTTTTTTAAATAAGAAAGAGCAACAGATTTTTTTACAGTCATAGTTACGGCACTTATGTTTCGATTAAATTAATTTAGATAAATTGGAAATCTTCGTATATAATAATGTTCTTACTATTATACCAATATTACTTTAAATTTAAATTATATTAAGCCATTCGAAGCCAAAAGCCAAGTGTTAATTTAATACTTAATAAAAACACGTAACATGCAGTTCTGCCAACAATAAATTACTATATTATTTTATTTTTAAATTCAAAATTTTCATATCTAATAATCTTTATGCGTGCTAGATGAATGAACTCTAATTTTTCATTGTAATTTTTTAAATTGCGAGATTAAAATTGATAATTTTATTCTTTCATATTATTGTATGAAGCATAAAGCGTAATTGAAACAGTTTTGTATAAAATTATACGAGCATTAAGATTCAAAGGATGAGGATTATGTGAAAAAACAATTGTACATATTTGTAATTTATTTCTAAAAAACCAGACTATAATTACTAATTCGTATATTTTTAAAGATAATATAAAAATAATAGCATATTTACATCAGTGATTCATCAATTATTGGATAAATATTTTTTTCTTTTATTCAGGTATAAAATACACGATATCACAATTACAATTCTCATAGGATTTATTATTTTCGTTAACTTGCTAAAATATTACATTATTCTTCCAATCGCTGTGTGATTATTTATACAATTAGTGGTATCCCTTATTTGTTATGATTTTATCGAAAAGATACTGCGTACTTCTAAGAAATCTTATTTGTATTTAAATTATAAAATAATAATATACATTAGCAATTAAATTCATAAATTCAATTCTCTTTTATAAATTAACTATTTATCAATTTAAGTAGAATCTAATTTCATATGCATATGTCATATTGACGACATATAAGGCCAATTAAAGCTACTACCACTGAGAAGCATGTCTCGTATAAGTGTTTCGATAGGTGTTTTACCAACAAGTCGCACAAAGAAGAGCTGCTCGATTACTTGCGAAGACACTGTTCTTAAAGACGGCAGTCGTAATAATAATTTTCCGAATCTCGTTGGCTGATTTGGGTACTGGGTTCGACAGTATTCTTCTAAAGCGCACTGAGATTTTTCTTGCAGAGATTCTATATGCGTAACGTCAGACAAGCCACAGGCATCTGCAACAATAAAGCAATCAATCACGTTTTTATGGTATTCTAAATAGGTTTATCTTAAGAAAATTCATTCGTATTAACCAATGAATTTTTTTTCTCAATTTCTTTCATATAACTTTCGTTCTATGTAGCTATAAATTATAATATACGCATATTAACAGGATAATAATAAATAAGAAGAATTCATCGCTTCTATTTTCGTGTTGGCAAAAAGGTGGACAGTATTTTGAAGATATGGTAAATATTATTTTGTTGCAAATTTTTTTTGTTTAACTTTGACTTAACGGTAACCGTAAGACAATTTATTTATTTTTTGTCTTTAACGAATACATTAAGCAGACGACGAATATATATATATATATATATATATATATTTATATAGGAAAAATATATTTGCCAATTACGTCAATTATTTTTAATAATTTTTACGTATTAATAAACAATCGGGTATTACTATAAATTATTTGGAGAAAAATAAAGGTAATTTAGAGTTGCATGTGAAAAATTAGATTTCATGTAAGTAAAGACTTTATTAAGAAATCTTTTTTTCCTCTAAATAGTCTTTATTAGAATTAAGGTAATATTGAATTACGTTTTATCAGCTTTTTTTTATAATTTTAATAATCTTGATTTGTACATAAGTTTTCAATAAAAATATCTTAACACAATAATGATTTTAGAGCTTTTTAAGAACATGTAGTTACAATGAAACAATGTTATATACAGCTACATATAGCTAGAGAATTATTAATATTCTAACAATTTTATGAATAATCATTCCGTAGCAAAGTGTCTTAGCTAAATTAATAGCTTCACTAGATTCATAAACTACATTATGTATCATTACAAAAAACAATTATTTTATAAATACATAATTAACTATTACATATACATTATCTAAATGAGATAGATCTATATGTTAATATTAAATATTGAATTACTGATAAAAGGTAGTAGAAAAATTAAACATGGCGCTTGGTTGCCGATCAGGTGTTACAAAAATTTTATAAACAATGATAATAAAAATAATTTACAAAGCGGATTATTCGACGTATAAGTAAGACTGCAAAAAATTGGCACAATAAGACAAATAACGAGCAAATAATCTTGTGTGACCACTTGACCGATCCAGATGATCATTTCATCATTTGGTTATTGCAACTTGTAAGGTGGAAAATTGTTTGAACTTTCGATCCTTTCGGTGACATTACGATCAGGACACTACTGGTATAAGTTTTAATAAATAAATATTAATAATACAGTCCATATAATTTAGGCTACAAACGTTTTAATGTATTTTTTAATACGTAATATGTAATAGTACTAATGTAAACTCGAATACATTTTTTAGCGTATTAGTGATTTTTTACAACGATTTTGATTTAAAAATGAACTATCTATTCTATATATATATTATAGAACTAGATTCATTAAAAAATATTATTCAAAATGAAACTGTTAGTATTTAACTTATTCTATTAAAAATTTTGTTTAGATAAAATACTTTTATTCATTTTTTAATTTATGGAAGTGTGGAAGTATTATTTATGCGTATAAGATGCATAATTACATAAAAAAAAGTAAAAAAATTAAAAACCTTCCATTCCAATCTTTGACAAGTTCTATACACTGCAATTGTAATAATTCATTATTTCAAATGAATAGGTATTGTACATTTTAAAACTTTTATTAACCTACCTACCAAATGTTGAATGCGATGATATTATGGTGATAAAGTATTTATTTTATTTTAATTTACTTTGAGCCTTCATTATTGTTGTTACTCGTTTAATAATAAAAGTTCATTGAAAGTTAACAGAATAAAAATTATTAAATGAACCTGCTTCTCGTTTATAATGTTATTAAAATTAATACTATCTTCCTTGTATTTAACAAGTAAGACAAAGTCCTTAAAAGTACGATACATAGTGTCAGATCCGTTGTTGCCTATTATAATTATGCTCTTTTCAACTTTTATAAATATATATGAGCATTATTAATTCCGGATGATAAAAAAAATTTTCAATTATGTCCAATAATCTTCTAGTACACTCCATATCTTTACTAGATTTCTTCATGATAATAATTATTCATGTTTACTTAAGAATTTTGTATATAAGTAGACAAGGAAATTATGAAATAATAGACTTTTTACCTCTGGCGTACTTAAAATTGAATAATTAAGCATCTATACTTATTTGTTTTGAATTTTACTTTGCAATGAAAAGCAAAATACGCAAAATAATGTTTGTTCATTTCTTAACTTGTTGTCTTTCCTTTTACTATAAATAAAAATTCAGTCACTTATTTGTAGATCTGGAAATAAATATTTTTGTTACATGAAAGCTACAACATTCCGCTTCATATATAAATCACATTAAAATGCAATTTTTAAGATCAAACTAAATCGCCTGCTATAAAGCAACTTCCAATACTGATACTTTACAATTTTAATACCATTGTTTAACTATGAAAAAACTTCGATGCACAAAAACATTAATATAATTATTAAATGGATCATTATTACAACACTTTTTTCAATAGATGATAAGATTCCATTCATCGACAAGTTCGCTCCGTTACTGGAATGATTCATTAACTGGTCTCTTCTGCTGAGAAAGAAATCACTTTACAAGAATGATGAACTAAATATTTATAATTGAATGAAGAATTGTGATGCAGTCTTTAAAAGGTTTCACATTCTATGTGCTTGTTTTTCATTAATACTTGATGTTTCTCTCGAGCTGCTATAAATCTTCCGTCGGTCACACTTTTAACAGAATACTGGCTTTTTTTTATTATCTAACTAACGTTCAGCAGAGAATAATTTTTTTTATATTTACGATGATTTCTGTACTTTTATGAATTCTCGTTCTGCTGTAAATAAAATAAACAATTTAAAAAGCAAATATCATTTTTGGATATACTCGTAATATGCTCATCTCTACCTCTATGTATATTGAAAAATAATATTGCAAAAGCTCATTTAAATATTGAATTTTTAAAGGTACTTATACGTGTCTTACAAATTTATGTTTTTTATGTATAAACAAGTCGATGATCCAAGTTTTCAGAAGAATATTGACATAATATCAATACAAATTAATATATAATATGAATTTATTTTATCATTTACGTGTAATTAAAAAGCGTATTATTTTTAATTTATTAATTAGACAATTAATAATTTTTTATCTAATTTATAATAATAATTAACAGAAATTTTTACGTATAAATAATTATAAATATAATACCTCATTAGAACATAATTTATAAATATATTATTAGTAATGTAATGATATTATTATTAGCAAATATTTTTATTTACTTTTTTAATGCGAATTTCATTGATCAGCCTGAATTAAAAAAAGTATTAAGTATTTATTAAGTATGACAATTCAATAATTTGAATTTCATTTCAATATTTAAATTATATTGATTTTTCAACTTAATATTATATATATATACATATATATACCTCAATAATAATAAAAATAATTTATATTTCAAGTTAAATATGGAATAACATATAAAGCAGAAAATTTATTTTAAGATTTTTTTATTCGATACTATATTCATAGTTATATATATTAGAAATTGGTAAAATTCCTCATTTCGGCTTCTGTTTCACAGAACACTTGCTTAACCTTATCAGTTTTTAAAGTAAAAAAATTAAATTTTGTTTTCAAAAGCATAATTTTTTATCAATTTTTATATTTAAAAAAAAATAAAGCTTAAAACAATGTTATGAAACTAGGAAAATTAATAAAAAATAGGAATACTATAGATCATATATTAAAAACTATCAATCTGTTTCCTTGTAGGCGTTTGATGCTGTAATGTTATAAATAAACAAAGGATTAGTAATTGGTCAATTTTTCTACCGTTTTTCTTTTTTTGTACTTTAGTTAACGTTACTTAAATATACTACATTATTAATATCTCTTGCGTAGTATATAGTTATGTTGATTTTAAATGAAAAATTTAAATAGTAAATCAATTCTTCTGATGTGAATGTGTTTATTACTGTGTCAAATATAAAATATGTATACTAAAAACAAGAAGAACATTGACATGATATTGTTAGTTGAAAAATATTAAATACTCGAAGAGAAATTTTGTTTCGTATTTGCAAACTAATCCATTTTCACTTTCTGAGGACTCTTTAATAATAATCTTAATGTAATAATACTTCGATCTAATGTGTAAATTGTGATAAATAAATTTTTTTACAGGGATAAATGTTACATTATAAATAAATATTTGCATGGAGACATCTAGTTATTATAATAAAAAATATTGATTAAGTAAAACAAATATTTTGCTGGGCAGCAATTATCTCTCAATTTCTTCGTTATCTATCTTTAACCGTCCTTTAATATTCCCGCATTTTTTCATTAAAAAATTCTCATATTTCGGAATTAATTTACCACATTCGATTTGTCAATAATATTAAAATTGACAAATTTTACAACTAAAATCACATAGTCTCGTAATTCGATGTTCACGTAAAACTAGTGTTGCAGTATTGAGGTCGTTCCATATCATTTTAATTTCATACACACGTAAATTAAACATCCCCATAATGTAGCTTATTCATTATTTTTCAGATACTGTAATTTTGATTACACTACTTATTTCCTTAATGTGTTTATAATATTTGAACAGCGCTTGATTCTAATTTTTGTATTTCTTCAATCAATAGACTTATAAGTCCCACAGTAACTATAACTGTATCACATGTTTAACGTATTTTAATGTATCAAACTAAGATCAATTGAGTTTCTTCCACATGTTAGTAAATTTTTTTTTCAATAATACATCCACTTTGAATAAAAATTACTCACATTTTATAAAAAATTATGAAAAAAAATGCAGACCTATGATTAAATAAACTTTTCCTACGTAAAAAATTTCTTTATAAATGCATGTAAAAAAAGTAGTAGTTTTGAAAATAAAAAGGAATAAAATATTAGATAAATGTGAAACAATTATGATGAAAAAATTGAACAAATTATTATTCTAATTTATAGTTTTCTAAAAAAAAACTTTAAAATTGAATTGAAGATAATAGAATTTTAAAACTTAATTACTTTACTAGGCCCCTTAATATAATTAATATTAAAGTTAGTAAACAAATTATAAAATAAACAAAATAATTTCTTATTTTTTTAGAGAAGTATACTCACCTCTTGAAATAAATCGACTACTTACTAAACTAAAAAATATAAAAGTACACAAGTGTTTTTCGAAACTTATCTACTATCAAATACTATCTACTAATAAAATTTGATTTATGTTTTTACATCGGACGTTTATAACTTTTAATGTCTTAAAAAAATTTTATCTACTTGTCCAAGAAATTTAATTTACTTAAAAACTAAATTTTTATAAATATATGTAATATACGATGTTAACTACTTGGTATCCCATGTATATTATTCCCGCATTTACATATCTATATAGATTATTATTTATCAGTTTATTTGTAGTGCATGATTAATATTCTCGTGGAATAATAAAAATATATTAAATTTTATATAATTTATCTTTTATAATTATGTTTCGCGTAAAAACAACAATACAGTGCGTCCTTAACAATATCTTAATACGGCCTTAATAATAGTTCTTGCGTTTCATAACTATAACATTTTGGTTTTCTATAATGAAACACAAAATACGATTTCGTATTGAATAATTAAATTAAACACTATGATAGGAATCATATTGAGATGTATTATGACTAAATGCAATTAGAACATGTATAAGCGCATGATTAGTTGAAAACAAAATAAGTATTTTTTTAAAATAGGCAAAATTGCAAAGGTAAATAATAATTTTTAAAAATTTAAAAATGAATAATTATTATATAGTTATTTTACAACTAAATATATAATCAATTAACATAAATACAATTTAGAAAACGGATGAATATACGTTTATAGATATTAATAAATACTTTTAACAAAAAATTGACTTACCTCATGTATTTTGTTATGTAGTAATTCAATTATGAATTATAAAATAATCCAAATACTCGTATGACATTCTTTAAATTAATTCTGTACATATATGCCCAGTGATTAGTCCCTCATGAGTGGATCCTTACGAAATTTTTATGAAACAAAAATCAACATAAGAAAAGTAATGAAGCTAAATCTTTTAATTTCTAAGCTTTTTAAATGTTGTGATGGAAAGATATAACTATGCGAAAGAAAGAATTCGTTTACAAGTTATATATATATATATTCTTTATTAATTGCTTTTAAATTATTTAGTAGGATGGATTTAGCATAAATATAAAGGATTAAACGCAAAGGATTTTAATAAAATACTATATTATTTTCAGTATCACTGTTCACTCACCTTTTATTTACTATGTACAGTTTCCGTGATTTTATGATTTCAAATAATGATAACAAAGAATCAAACTACTATATTCAGCAATATATTATAGTTAAAATTGAAGTAAGATGTAAAAATATTTTAGTTGAGATGTTGAAGCATAATTAACTTTTTTGGTTTTTTTTTGTTTTAAAAACCAATATTGTATCATCTTTGAGCAGTTTTATTTATTTCCAATACCTTCCTGTAACATTTTTTGTAAAAAAAACTCCTTTTTCGTCTATTTGACTCAGTTTTTCCACAATTACTATAAATACTGCTCTTTTTATCATTATTAATTTTTCATTTTTGGTAGTTTCTTCTTTATATTTAATTAATATGAAATTTGTATATTTCATAAATCTTTAAATTATTTTTATATTTAATAAATATGCATGGCGTCGATAGTAAGGATCATCGAATCGACTTCAAAATATTAAAGAACATAAAGTATTATTTATAATTTTTATACATAATAGCGTTAATTTTTATTTTTCTCGTAAATTTTTAAAATAATTCAAATTTGTCTATAGAGTTCAGTGTTAAGGATACTATGTTTCATGGCCTTTAAGTAAATTCCTTTTGATGTTATCACTAACTGTTGTATTGTACTTAAAAGAATATAAAATCGTTAGGAAAAATTTTTCATTAATGATACCATTACATTGATTCTAAAATATTAATTAGTTTTACTTTATTTTTATCAATTGGCTAAATTGCTTTAGCTTGTTTTTAAATTCATTAAATTACTTCGCCACTCAATTTAATCGAATTGGTCGTTATGTATTGGTCATGTATATATACATATAAATTCTAAAATTATTACATTTATAAATACATATTAATATCGATGATCAATTTTAAAAATGATCATATTTTACGACATTATCGGAATGTTGAAGTAGTAAAATAGATGGCCCTCAGTTAGATAAGAAAGAAAAAAGAAAATAGATTTTTTTATTTTCTTATAAAAAATACGTTTATATTTCTTTGTCGATGCTGTCTTTCGTGTCGAAATGGTAGAGTGAAGAAAAATACACGGATAAGTCAATTTTATTGGACTTCGTTCGTGATAAATAACGAACTGCTCTTGTTACAAAGTTCCTCTAGAAGAGAATCTCATTTTTACTAAATTTCTAAGAAATCGTATTTTTTATCCTTTATACATACGATATTATCTCTAAATTATGAAATAAGTTTCGAAAGTAAAGTCTGAAAAATGTTTGAATGCCATAAATAATAATTAAAACACAACTTTATACGAATCTTTGTAATAATAAAATAAAATACTTTCTTGTGTTATCTGTTGTATTTTTATTTATATTACATTATATTTTAATTATTCTAACTATGACTCAGATATTTATTTTCATTAAAAATGTTTTATATACTTCCATCTTTTATATATCATTTAAAGGTTATTTTGTTTTTAATACTTTTCGACGTAATATAGGCATTTGAATCAAATATTACTAATATACTGAGATTTTGTATATTATTTTGTGCTACCCACTTGAATCCTTTCAAAGTTCGATGCAAGGGGAGCCTTTTTGAATTCGCTGGGCGATTTTCCGTTTCAAGCGATACCATCAATTAAAATCACGCAAGGAAGCGTCGACTCAGTGTCAATATTATACGCGTTGTTCTGTACGAACATCCTGTACTTTCAGAAATAGCATGCACAAAACAGGATTTCAATCATATGTTATTAACTCGCCTCATCTTAATCCATTTTTTCCATTCCAGCAACTATTTAATTAAGTTTAACACAGGCTTGAACTTTCCCTGAAACGTTCGCATCGATTTTGCAAAAAAATCCGATATAAGTTATATAAGAAAAATGGTCCGAAAAAGCATTATAGATTTTTTTATTCCATTAGTAATCCGTTAATTATTTTTCATAAATAATGCCAAGTCTAATTTTTTTTGGTTAAGATCCAGAAAGAAAAAAGCTTAAAACAATCACATTACGAATAGGTAAATTAATTTTTATAAGCTACGGTATCTAGATGTATTATAATTAATAATTATAAGTAATAATTTTATTTATACTACTTCTAAAACGCCATTTTTTTACATATATATATTCTCCACAAAAAAAAATAATAATAATATTTTACGGTATTTATATACCAGCATAAATCTACTTTTAATATACTTATCTATTTAGTTTTGATACATTAATTATTAAATTTTGTAACCCAATTGATATAACTGGATTATAAATACTATCATTACTGAAATTCATTATGTAAATGACTATGCTATGATTTAATAATACTTTTTCTGAAATATTATTCACATCGGATCATTGTCGCCACTTTCAATATAAAGTAAGATGTAAATTATATCGCAAAGAAATCAAACACTTGAATAAAATCAATTTAATAACTAGATATCATTAATAAATAGGGTCAAATATAATTGAAGCCGTTTTACCAACAAAATTTTTTATTTTATGTAAATGCAAATTTAATTAAATGATTATCATGTGACAAGCTTATAAAATAACTTTTAATTGATTAATACATTAGTGAATTAAAAAATAAATCAAATTATGTCTGAAAATATATAAAAATTTGGACTCATAATTATATACCACTAAAACTTTTGTGTTTAAGACTACTAAAATATTACTCTAAAGATTACAGTATTATTTCAATATTAGCTTAAAAAGACACGATAAGCACTTTTTTATTTTTATCAATTGGGTTTTAATTAATTTTTAATAAATTAGGAATTCATATAATGTTATAGTAAGAATAATACGAACGATCGGATCTAATTATTTATAAATTAATACATTTAACATTGTAAAATATTATTTATTTATGTATTCTACCTTCTAAGTTTTGTAATTTATATTCTTGCCTTTAATAATATTCTAACCATATAATTTAATGTTTGCTATTAGAATCCGAGTAATTATTATTTAAAATATTTACCTGTATATTTTATTAAAAATGTTTAAGCGATAATTAAAACATAAAAATTAAAACTACGTTCCTTAATTTACCATATTATAGCAAAATTATAGAACAATTGCGTGTCAGGATTTTTACAAAGTTGCAAAAATAAAATACGAAGTTTGCTTTTATAATAAAAGAATAGTAATAAAACGCAGAGGTTAAATGGTAGAGGGAGAATTTTTTATACAATAATGAATAAATAATAATTGGTATAAATGTCTGAAAGACATGAAGATGAAACGATGAAAATCAGAATCTTCCGATGTCAACGCGTCATAACAGTACTTCGAAGGGTGATGTAGCATAGGGAGTGTTATCTAACAACCGCGCCACCCATTCTCTTTTTTTTTATCCATGTTTCTGCTCCTTTGTAACTCAATAGGCTATTGTTGTATTGACCAAAGGGTTATGATTTTAGCTCTGCTACTCAACTTTAGAGCATAGCCCTCAAACAGATGGACCACATAGGGACCGCACGATCACTCAAATGTACGAACGTACTCTCATAAACAATTGCAATTTGTTTATGATTAATGAAAAATAGCATACGAGCCACTGTGATACAAATTCTGTACATTTCACACTCGTAAGTCTGTACGACCTTCATACTGTTCGGATACGATACGAGGAGTATTATCAATTTATTATAACACATTTCTAATACAAACTCATCGATGTTATTTTAAATAATTTTAATTTAAATTTATTCACAACTAATTTGTAAGTTTGCGCTGTTTATAAAATTAATATAATTAAGTTTTCAATAATGTGGTTGAATAAAAGTTTTTATAAGTGTAGAAATTTTTTATTTTTTTATCGTTTGATACTTTGTTTTTTTTTACAAAAAAAAAATAATTTAATATATCATGTATTAGTGTATAATTATCATCGAAGAATTTTAATTAAATGTTATATAAATTAACTGTAAATCTTCGATCAGAATTCAAATTTCTTTTTTAATTTATCCACAAGGCATTCAATTATTGTTTGAAGTCTTAAATACTCTCTTCTTTTGCATACTCTGCTTTGATTTTAATAATTTCGTTCGTTTAATTTTCAAAAAATCAATATTCAAAAAGAACGATTCCTTGAAGTGCTCGCATAGTACCTTACGATTAAAATGCATCATTAACAATAAATAAAAAAAATAATGGCTTATAAACGAGTTTTAACAATGCATCAATTCCGTAATATATATCCTGATCACCATTATTTTTTCGCTTACTCCTTGGCTGCTTCGCGCAGTGTCAAGGTTGTAGTTTCTATCTCCTCTCCTGTTCATCTTGACTTTACTATTCCCTCTCTTTCTCTCTGCATTCCTCTCTCACGTTTCTTATTCTGATTCTCCAAGCCCAGTCTTTTGGGAGCGAGACTGAAATCTCACGCCTAGGCTAAGCAATTATACTCGTATTGTTAAGTTTAAAATCATTGTGTTTAAGGCTCTCTTCCTTTTTTTTGCATTAAAAATAAATTTTCATAATTTTAACTTCTGCTTGTAAATATCAATTAAAAGGTGCTATAATTTTTTTTTAATTTATATTTCAATTGATAGACAAAAATGAAGTTTTGTTCTCATTTATACTATGAGTGTAGTTGTAATTTTATTTAAAAAGTAACTACAATGAACAATTTTTAACCGAGAAAGCTTAAAAATGACGAGCTAAAAGACAGACGATAACTAAATCTAAATAAATGAATACCTAATGTGCTCGCACATTACATACTTTTAAAGTTAAGAGTGAATCCATTAAAGTGCGAAATATTTTTACTTTTTTTTCAATGCGTATGAAAAAGTCTTTTCAATAGATTTATTTTTATTTTGCCTCTAAATCTGTCTTTATCATAAATTGAGCAATGGAATGAAAAAAAAATTTAAGTATTCAAAAGTCTCAGAAAATATATCGATAAAATTTCCTTTTAAAATTTTGAAAAATCTCTTGTCTTTTTTTGGTATGAAATTCCGCAATTAGTGAACTTAAACAGCCGATAACGTGAATTTAAACGATAAATAATAAAATTATCGCGTCAGGCTTATCGTCGACTGTTTATCAATTATTTTTATACATTTGACGAATCTAAACCATAAAGTCCCGTCTTTTTAATGGTTGAAAATTTAAATATTGATAGATAATTTACTAGGATAATGTTTTCCCCAACGATCGGGCTTTGAAAAATAAGCTCAATTATTAAAATTATCGAGGAAAATATTAAAAATCTTAAGAAGTGCAGAAAAAGAATCAACGCTCTTTACGCCGAAAATTTGTTCTTAATTATAAAAGCGAATGTTTGAATAAGTAATCGCCATTCCAATTGACAATATGATATTGCTTTTCTGAAAAAAGAAGTACGCTTTAGGCTGACGTCCTCTATTTACACATCATTGATTTTAAAAGCTGCTCACAAGCTTAAGGAATTCGTGTCGTTTAAGTACACCGGTTGTCCTTATCGATGCTCCTCGCTTCACTCAAATAGCAAATAATATTTGTCTCGCTTTAAAAATCTTGCGCGGCACTGCTACATGCTTAGGATCTACTCCGGTCTACATATTCTACAGCTCTTTTTCCAACAATCGGATTCTCTACGGGATTGCTCCCAGTAACGTAAATTACATTTTTAGTTCAATGCGATACCCTGCGGTACGAGATCATCTCATAATTTTCGTTTTTTCGTCCTCGTCGAGGGAAAGGATCTTCTTTACTCGTAACCTGCTTCGTATGCCTACGTTAAGATATTGTGGAGTTTCGAATAAACGATTCCCTCGCATCTGACTAGTTAGTGGTTGCCTGTGATTTTTTAGGAATTCGCTCTTTTTAAATTCTTTCTTGTTGAATCTTTCATATTTACGGACTCCGCGCGTTCAGTCGTTGTATTTAAATTCAGCAGCAGCAGTATTCGAGCGTAATTAAATTTGCAAAACTTAGTTGACAAGATGGGCAGGGAAAGCTACACGTGTCTACAACTAACTTACATTACTGCCTGACAGTCTCTTTCCCTGGCTATATACGCTTTTATTATTCAGCATCCCCAGTTATGACTCTGCGCGTTCAATTACTTATTGTTATATCCGTGTTCAGATTTGATGCATTAGACTATGTACATCGCAATAAAAATAACTAACTACAGCAACTGCATTCGTCAGTGAGCTTTGCAACATTTATTAATGACTATCGAGACTCGATGCAGAAGGAACATCCTCGTAATTTGGGATATGATGGTGAGATCGGTTTCATACTTCAATAACGTATATTCATAAAAGTATTCTCGTATATGTTGAAATCAATGCAGAGTTAAACGTTAACGCAAAATTGAGTCTTCTTATCTTTAGCCATAGCTGAATTAGAGCCAATTATTAAATTTATTGCAATTAACCAAAATTACCTACTGTTAGTATGTCAAGTGTAAATATCGACCTTACACACGGTGTTTAAAACTATCCATACGTTCGTATTTGTTTATTATCCATAGCAATAGAGCCATTATTGGAAAGGCAATAGAAACGTAATTTGAAAGAGACATTGCATTATATCCACAGATATTTGTAACGTATTGTATATTATTGAATTGCGATATTTTAATATAAGCCAGAAGAAAAATCAAGACGCAGGGTCGAACGTAAAGGTCTAAAATATGTATGGCTATTAATGAATTGTCATAATTATAATTAAAGTTCAAAAATTTTTCAGGTACTTCAGAATAAATTATTACGATGCAATATCATCTAATAACAACCAGTTAGTATTTATAAACTCAGCATTTATAAATGCACAATTTAACAACAGTAGAATTTATACCAATTAATTCATATATTATCTTTCTTCATTATAATTCTAAATTTTAGTATAAATTTAAATTGTCAGTTTATCGTAATAGTTTTTATAAATAAAATATAATAGTTTTGAGTAAATTTAAAATTAATAAATTATAAATGAAGTGTTAATGTCAAAGTCGAAGATAAAAATGTATTATTTTTTAATTATGAGCACAGAAAAATATAATATTTACATTTGTATTACAGGTACTTTGTACCTGGTTATGGATTTTCCTAATGAATCCGTGCTGTTAATTATAAAACATCGAGCACGAATATTAAGTCCATCGATATACATATATATATATATATCTGTGTGTGTGTGCGCGCGCGCGTGCGCGTGTGTATGTGTGTGGATATTTGTTCTTTCGCTTTTTTAGGAACAGACAGTATCGCTCACTCATTATGTCTTTAATTTTGATCGTTCGGATACCCACGAATAGTAAGCATTTCTGATTTTATCTATTTTTTTCTATCTCTAGCATTTTTTGTCTCTATAATTTTAATCTTCATATGTTAAATCCTAAGATTTTCTTACCTCTGTTTCTTAATCCGCGTTAGTAGAAGGACATTGAATGGATGAAATTTTCATCTTATAATGACTTAACATTGTAATGATTTACAAAATGTACAGTACCATTACGATATTTTATAGAGATGAATATAGATCTTCGTACATATTATCTCTTTTACACAGAAGAAAATATTAAACTGATATAAGATAGTATTTTAAATCATGTTTGACTTTAACCTTATTTATAATGTTTGATTTTGTGGCACATACTTACCTTGAATTCGATAACTAATTACTTTCGTTGATTACAGTTATAAAAAAACTCGTGAATTGATCATATTAAAAATATCATCATAATAGAATGAAATAATAGATCCCAAAGTATTGTAAAACAATTAAGTGTAAGCAAAAAAAAATTACTCGTATTGCATTGTACATAATATTGTAAGAAGGATTTTGTTCAATGAAACTTAAAGAATTTTAAAAAAAACTTTGTTCTTATAAAAAAAAAATTAATTCGGTACAATTTTCAAGGTTAACGTCTCGCTCAGACTATCTTGGTTACTATAGGTGAAATGGGTATATTTTTTCAATCAAGATAAAAATGTTTAAATAAAAGTTGTATATTTTTATCCGATTGTAAAATTAAGGAATCATCATCGTTAAAATAAAACAATTTTTAGTAATCTTTAATAGTACGATTATTGCGATAGTTAATTTTAAGCCCAGACTTTAAGGTCCAAATTTGATTACTTGCTTAATGACGAAGCGCACTGATTTTCCAAGTTGAAAATTCGTAAAAACCAAGTGCTGCATCAACTATTGCAATATTCAATCGGTCGATAATTATAATTGTGTATAGTAAATAAGGTACGAACCTGTTGTAAATAAAACGATTGCTTTCAAGCAACTATACTCCGCCGAATCGACGTGCAAGACTTTCAACTTTTCCACTTGCTCCTGAAATATTCTAATGTGATCCATGAAGGCGACAACGCGGTCGGCCGCCATCGGGGACGCGTGGAGTCCGGCAGCGGCCAGGAGCGGCGCCACGTGAAGAGGCATCGAGCACTGGCTTGCATTCAACACAAACAGTTCACTCCAAACTAATCTTAAGAGGGCTACTTGATCGGTGACTTGTAGGTCGGGAAAAAAGGGGATGTTCCTTGCCCATTCCACAGCTGAAAACAATAATCTCGCTGCGAGCTCGCAAATACTATCGATACCCATTATATTGTTCGGTTGCATGCCTTGGCTGTATCTTGATGTAGCGTATGGCTCTGCTCTTAATAATAAACTTATATACGAAGACAAATACGAATGTCCATTTATACTAGAACAGGAAACTGTATCTCCGTTGATCAGAGAAAATTGTCCTGATAATCCTGGAAGATTTGACTGGGTTGGCGGGACTCGCCCTCTTTGTACAGCTAAAATAAAGATAAACGACAGTTTATTCATTTAATTTACGCAACTTTTTGAATTTTTAATACAAGGTACGTTATTTATCGATACATTTATATGGAGGCATAGACTAATGTTTAAAATTATAGTGTAAAAATTTCTTGCGGAAAGCGTAAATTACAACTGAATGCGTTACTATGGCTAATAATGTTTTTGATGGAATGCAGGTATGTGTTGTACGTTAAGCCGCTGAACACATTTTTTAAAATATATACAATCGATACCCAGTCAATGTCCTGAAATTCAATATTAATGCGTACATTTGTATTAATTAGTTTTGTATAAAAGAGTCCATAGTAAATAATATCTGATGTGTCGAATACAACACGCTGGTCGTGTGATACTTACTAAATGTTGTAGCGTAGTTAATTGAAGATGCATTGATCCACCAATGTTACAGTTAAATATAATGAAGATTTAATATGCTCCACAAATAAGAAACCAAGCATGAAATTAGTCTGAAAAGAGTTGAGAATTGATATAAGTTGCATGCTACTAACATCGCACTTCATCAAATTCCTTAAAAGTATTAATTACTCATTCATATGACTAGTTTCAAAGTGTCTAATTTTTCGAATTCATTAATTGCTTTATACGCTTTCAAAGGAACAGTTACACTCTATTGTGTGTTTATTTTCTTACAAAAAAATTACTCAAGGATAAAATTCCCTCCGAGCTCAGGTTCCTATTAAACGAAAGTATTCTTAGGAGGAGGCCTTTCTTGCCTGTCTTGACTTTTATATTTAAATTTTACATTAAGCGTTCGTTCGTGCCGTTTTTATTTATTAATTTAACGAGAAAGCCAATCTTCTCCATTTAGTTGGGCATTTCCTTGAAGAAGAGAAATCTCTTAATAATGTTCCGAATAGTACACGAATACACGCAGCGACGAGGTTAGGTCCTATCACTTTTGGCTGTAGCATTGCGTAATAAACAAAAACAATAATACCCGAGACATGTATCATAAAAATGATTCAATGCATGTGAGGAATAGTGAAAGAAGTATAAATTGTCATTTGAGTGTTACGTAAGACTGATGAGACAGCCAATTGCTTCTTCGGACACAATACAGGCATGACTAAAAAACTTAACTGTGTGTAACTCATTATGCGATGATTTGTTAAACCTAATATTATCCTTATCAGCACCACGTACATAGCAAAAAAAAAAAAAAAAAAAAAATTAACAAGAGCAATTGAAAAACTACAAGACACATTGAATTATTTTATTAAATAGTTGATCGAAACTCTACTATGATGTTTCCACTTAAATTTAAATTTAAAATGTTTTGCAAATTCAGTATTATAATTTTCAGGAGCATATAGTACATTAAGGAATAAGTGTAATACAAAAAAAAATTAAGCAGTCCATTATTATTTGTAACAATAATAAAAATTAGTTATTTTCCTTATTTTAATTTTTGTAATTTTCAAATTCAATTTTTTTTTTCTTAACCAATTTTCTTCGAAAACTTCGTTCTCCTCTTCTGGTTCACATTTTGACGTGAGTTCATCAGTGAAACTTGTATACGACGATCGTATGCTTCGACTTGACTAATTTGATAGCCGGGCATTAAAGATCATGGATTCATATATCTGATAATCTCTAGTCACTAAGCGGGATAACACTTAAAGTGAAATTGAAACAAATTCCTTGCGCACAATGTTTTTCTTACGTCCGTATAAATCTCTACGAAAATTTGTATCCCAGGCAAAGATACTTCATAAGACCTAGAAAAACCCCTAGTTTTTCCCTCGTTCTTTACAGCAGTTTTCATCCTATTGCCAACTTATTACGATCTAGAATTTGCCGATGTTGCATTGAATGAAATTGAAATGAGGTGGTAAATTTAACAAAAATTAGGAAAATAGGCAGTGCTACGAATTTAGTACGTTCCAGTACAATCAATCCTTTGCAAAAAGCTTCTCGTCCGCTAAATATTTAAAAAGCGAAGAAAATAAAGAAATCACACACGTGTTCCTTTATAGTTCCTAAAACACATATTGCTTTATCTATACGGTCCTTTGATACACGTATCTTGAAACATTTTGAGTTCACCATACTCTACGCTTTTCATACTACAGTAATTCCGATTATAAATATCAATATGTGTGAGTATATGGGTAGTGTTTAGTTGAGCATATAACCAAGTACACGATAGTTGTACTAATAATATTTTTCGAGCTCGCTATAATTTTAATGTAAATTCTTGCCCTACGTTGTAATTACGTGAATACGACCGCCCGAATAAAATAAACTGCTTATAACGATTGGCCCTAGCTGTGGACATAAAAACAAATTGCAATAAAACATCGAGACGGATAATATTGAAAAATTCTTATAAATTAGTAAAACTTTTAATAAAATAAGTAGCTTCAAAACTAAATGTCACCCCTGTTAAATCGATTTTAAATAAACAAAATTTAAAGTTAAATAATTTAATAGGCATTGGATTAATGTTAGCGAACTTATATGAATAATCCATAATATAATCATAATGTATTATCTTACTTTCTTTATATTAAAAATAAAGTTGAATATATAATTATATATATAATATATATTTATATTAAATATATATATAATAATTTTTATATTTTTTTCCATCATCTGCACATAAATAATACACAAAAAATAACATTTAAATAGTACATGACATAATATAATATAATTCCAAAAAAATGAAAGTATGATCCTATTAATAAAAAAGTTTTTTGTTCTAAAAAAAACAATGTTATTTTTAAAATGTTAACTAAGCGATTTATTTAACCTCTATCTTTTATAATTAAAAAAAAATTGGTAGATAGAATTGATGATGTTTTTTATTTTCATTAAGGGTATTACAAACTACAGACGACTATAAAAGTTTAATTTTTGTCTAATTTTTCATATCTTTGGTATATTTTACCGGCTATTATCAATAAGCATACTAAAAATAGCCAACGATTTAAAAAAAAACTTCTGTAATGCAAGTTTTCCTTTCCTGTTAACTGTTGTAAGAAAACAAGACGGTCTGGTAAGACGGAATTATAATTTTCATTCTGAAAATAATAATAAAATTAATACATTTACTAACATTTATTACAGAGTTTTTTAAATTTAAATGTAAAACATGATACTACTATTTTTACTTACCTTCAAGCTTATTTATTTTGTATGTCTATAAGCCGATTAAATATATTTTAAAACAATTTATATATTTTATAAATTTTATACTTACTTTTATTAATTAGATTTTAGAACTTTTTTAATATTGAACATCTTAATCACAATTCTATATTAGCACTTGACGTTATATTTCATTTTCGTTAATATCGTCGTATTAACATTCAATGCATATTTAATTCTACGTTGCACTTCGTATATTAATTAACATATAAGACACAATAAAAATGTCTGATACCTTAAAATGTGCTTTATAAAACCATTAATTCGACACCCTTGAACTGTCATTAAAACAAACTTTTTAAATGAACGGACCCCGCAATAATTGTGCTATAATTATATGGTGTGAGTTATATAAAAAGGAAGGTTTTATAAAATAAATCAACTATTATACATTTTTATGATTATAAAAGCCTCTCTAATATTAGCTATGTTAATATAAAAAAAATGAAAAAATGTATTCCAAACGAAGTCTTAAAAACTATTAAGTAATAATTAATAAGGATCTATTTGTTATAGCTCTGTTCACTAAATCACCATATCATATGTCGAGTGCAAAATAAATTTAACAACAGTTAAAGATATTGTTTAAAGTATCTCATTTAATCTTCAAGGTATATTTTCATATTTAATATATGATAAATCAATTTGCAATAATGATAATATTATTTAACGTAAAAAGATTAAAAATCACTTTTAACTAATAATTTTAAATAAAAACTTTTTCATAATTATCAAGGCAGTAAGGTTTACTGAGAAGAACTCACCATAATTCCACACTAAGTCATTGTTTTTTTTTTAATATTGTTAAGCCAGCAATATTGCACACGCTTTTTTATTTAAACGTAATGTTTCACATGGAAGAAATGCATACAAACACATGCACAGATACACGCACACGTGTGCAGGTATATTCCTGCGACCACCCTCTTTCCAAAATGTCAAATAAAAATATATACAGAGAGTAGACAACGAAAAAAAAGATATTAAGATAATGTTCGATCCGAGGTCAACGGGGTTCATGACCTCACCTTTGGAATCCTTTCCTTCTGTCTTACAACTTTAACTGCAGGTTTGACCCTCAGTTAGACGGAATATACTCTACATAGCTTTCTGAATCCTACATCCTATATGTATGTTTGATAAATGTTCGGTTCGAATTTATTAATTTTTTTATAGTTTTTAAAAGTTATAAATTATCATTGTTTATCGTATAAAATATACGCTTTAATGTGCACATATGAATAGGTTTTCATTACAGTGAATTTTGATATTTATAATTTACATAAATAAGATATTTTCGCTTTGTTTATCAAAGGTATAAATTTTTTTTTTTTAAAAAAATGTAATTTTCGTTTAAAATTTAATCAGTAACTGATGCATATTTTAATATTATAGTATTATGATTAATACAATTTTAAAGTGAATACATTATTGTAAAATTTTATTGATTGTATTTTTATACTTATATAATGAATACTAATTATATTATTATTTTACCATATTGATAGAAATAAGTCTTTATAATAATTTATAATAATTATAAGCAATATAAAAATAAATTCCAGTATATAACACAGTTGTAAGTATATTCATTAGTTTATATAATTTTAAGTTTTTCGTTTTTTATACTTGATTTTATCCTAAATTCTTGAAATTCAAGCATATTACAAGAATGGAGAAATGAAAAATATTACTTAAAAATTTTTATTTTTTAAAACCGAAATCATATTCAATGTACAATGTAGTATTATTAGATTTCAGTAAATCAAAATATTATTATTACCTTAATCAAAGGTTTGTTTTGAATTTTATTTACATAATAAGACACATTTTAATATCACTGCGTTGTTTGATTGTATTTGTCTCATATGGGCTTGAAAATGGTTTCGTTAAAAAACAGTGAATAGTTTATTTGTTGACTTCAGTTATATTCCTATTACTCAACTAATATTTTTAATATTTTTACAATATTCACTTTCTACACCTTTTCTTATAATATTCACCTTATCATTATTTCCGTTGTGTTTATTTATAATATTACTTTGTAATAATATTGTTTAAAGCTAATTCAATTTCTCAAGCATAATCAATACAATTGATTAATTATAAATGAATCCACAATTGATTTTTCATTTTTAAAAAATTAAAAAAATAAATAATTTTTTATATGGCATAAAGTTATTATTGACTATTTTAACATTTGTGTAAAAAATATACCTGGCATACTTAAAAATATTGACAGTCGTATAAAGATCTTTTATTATAAAAATATAATTGCATGAAAAATAATTACAGTGCAATAAAAACATTACCAAGTGCACAAGAAAATATAAATTTTATGTTAGTAATGGAAATAAACGTGTTGCAAAATAAATCGAGTGCTAACAAGGTATATTAGAGTGAGAACGATGCGTGCCATACGCGAGAAGAAAACAGTTGGACTTTAAAAGAAAGGTTATTAGAAGAGACCACGTAAAATGGACTGGAAAAGCGTTCGAGGCGTAGTGGAACCCAAAATAGTGCAGGACGATGCCCATTAAGGCTTGTAAATAGCGATTTCGGAAATAATCCTAACCAACGATTTTCTTATGCTTCTCCTTAATATCGGAATAATTGCCGACTCAAACAGTTGCGGAGCTTAGCTTGAGTCAGCTCGATTGGTGCTCTGAGCATCTGGTACTAAAGCCAACTAAGTAAATTGTGTCATGCTTAATAAAAGAAAGCCTAGATGGATAAATGCTTGTAAAAAATAGCGTGTGCACGTAGGGAGCATAGCAGGCAGTGCCAAACAAATGAAATGTGTATTTTCGGTATATTTCTAAATGTGGTATGCTCACAATATATTATGGCCGATTTATTAAGAACATCCAGCGTTAAAGGGATTTTTCTTCAGAAAATTTTCCTTATTTACAACTCGTCTAACAATGTTATTATTGATGTATGCTTTTTTCTAGCTCGTTATTAATAATATTCTCTGCTGTCATTTTTTATTTCGCCTGACGACTTCCGCTTTTAATCTTCCTGAATGCCAATCCGTAGTTGCTATACCTACAAAAAGCGTAATACTAAGAATTTTGATATTTCTTTTTACAAAACATTGATTTTCTTGCTATTTAATTCTTTTGCTTTTTTAATTTGCATAAAAATAACGGCTATTACCTTAGAGGTGGAAAAAAAGATTTTGAGTCGAAGTAATGAAAAAAATTTAAATAATAAAGAAGTATCACAAATGAGATGAGAAAATAGATAATTTGAATTAAAGATTTTCAATTACTTATACCTAAGTTCATTACAATCTTTATGTTTTCAATTCAAACTGAGTTTTTGTTATTGGTAACTCAATTTTGTTACTAAAATTTCAATAACCCTATTATGAAGAAAGTAATTTTATAATATCTCAGTTATTGACACTTGCTAATTATATCATAGTCTTAAATGTTTGCACTTTTATGTGAATCAAATATCAAATGATAATAAAAGAAAAATGTTATCAAATATGTAATATATTTATGATATATTTCAATGAATTTGGGCAAAAATTTTTTTGTTATTGTCATTTATAATAAATTTGTTATTAGATAATTGATAATTAGCGATTTTCGCTTTGATTTCGAGAGGAGTGTTTTTAATCTCTGTTCGTAAATTAAGTTACTGTACGATAAAATTGAATAATCAATTGGTAAATTCTAAGGTACAGAAAGTTGAATGATATTTGACACAATAGTTTACCTTTATTAATCCATGTACTAAATATATTCCAAAATATAAAAACAAATGCGGATAAAAATTGAAAACGTTACGTTGACAAATATTAGTTTGTTAAATTTACAGATTTAGTTTTTTTTAAGTTATTTTTAAACAGCAGCGTTTTGTGGCTGATTTACATGATTTGATTCTACGTAACTTCCAATTAATTGAGCTTTTATTTATTGAAATTGTATTTTGATATTGAAAGAAAAGGAACAGATGAAAGGTAAGAATTATTTGAATAATAAGATGTGTTTTGATTTATTATTGTAATTTTTGTAAAAAGATATTGTTAGATTATAATAAATGAGAAGAAATTTAAATATAGTATAATAAATATTTTAGTTGTAGATGTAAAAGATATTACATAAAAAACATATCGTAAAATGTTCAGTATGAGAAATGGTGTAGATGAAACTTAGAAATAAAACAATACTTAAATTTATAATTCAATGTTATTAAAAAAGTGTGTTTTAATCTTGTGAAGGTTTTTTTTATACTAACAACATTTTTAAAAATTGTAAAATTATAACGATTCGCTTGAAACTTATAAAATATATTTTGAATAGTATTGTACATAATAGTTCTACCAATTTATCTGTCATTTATTACTTTTGAGGTTAAGAGTACATTTTAAAAGTTTCTTAACATTCATATTTACATATTTTATTAAAAAAAAACGTAATTATCAATAAAACTTACCTTCTCGACGCATACCCATTTTGAGGCATTTCTTAAGTCGACAATATTGGCATTGGTTTCTATGATGTTGGTCTATTGGACAGTTACGGTTGCCTCGACAAGAATAGGTTAAATTCCTTCTAACGCTCCTTTTAAAAAAACTCTTGCATCCTGAAATAAAGAAATTAAAATTAATGCCATATTTAAGAACGCGCATACATCCGCATTACACTTGCATACACATACACACTCGCTCACAATTTTACAAAGATCGTATTTTTTACTTGAAAATTAAATTTGTAAAATGAAAATAACACAAAAGCCTATTTATTTTGTAGGAAGTTTTATCGTTTTTATTAATTAATTTACCATAGTTTTAACTCAATTGAGGTACTAAGTAATTACTTTATGCATAACAAACTTTACCAGTACAGATTTAACGATTTTAAACTGTCACAAAATTTCTGACTAATAAAACTGCTCTAATTTTATTTATTTTATAGTTTATTGGGTTTTACTTTGTATTTTTGTTATTTAGTCAAATAAATTTTTACACTAGATTAGGAAGATTTAATATAATAAAAAAAAGTATATATATGATGTTATAAAGAATGAAGCTTTGTAATATTTATGTAATAGTGAAATAATGTAATGCTAGATGTAATCTTTTCTTCCTCGGATAAATTTTAAGTATTTTTATGCAAGCTAATTTTAAAACTAAATGACTATAACTAACAAATTTATGAAATTGTAAAATTCTATATCGTGCTTACATATTGCCACATAGTTAATATTTTTTAGTTTTTTTTTATCAATGTATTTTATTTAAATTATATAACAGATATTTTACAATAATGTTATCAATCTGTTAACTATTTCTATCGTCGTTTAAGTTTAGATCAGCGCAGAAATACTTTCAACCGAGAATGATTAAAATAACATTATTTTATATTGTAATGCTCTTAATTCTACTTCTTATTTGCTCCAGTAGACATTTCTATTAGAAACTTTATTTCTTAGAATCGTTAATTCGTATAATAAAGAAGTTTCATAAAAGAGCATTGCCCTTATATACACGATAATTTCAAACAGATTGATCCTTTTAAGATCATAACTTTGTCTTTTAAATGCTTTCAAAAACAATTTTCAGGTGTATCCATAGCGTTCCCCGCATTTTAGTCTTATCAGTACATTCAATACCATTTCTTTTTTTTTTTTTAATAAACTAATAACTTTTTTTTTATAAAAATGGTTCAAATTTAATAAAGCAACACACTTCTTTTGATTCTATCGGTGTTTTACCTACTTATACCGTATGATTTCAATGATAAGAAAGATGTGTTACAATACAAAAAAGCCGTATATGGAAGAAATTAAATAAATCAATGAATTTTTAATTTGAACTAAATCATAACGTAGAAAATTACATGGTTAAGTATATGTAAAAAACACTACTGTTATATTAAGACTTTTTTGTGAGCTTGGACTTTTAAGGAATTGATAAAAATTTACATAAGTAACGCGTGAGTATAAAAAGATATGTTCAGGAAAAATGTCTAAAAGAAGTGTTTGCATAGCATATTTTTTCATATAAAAAATGTATTTTAATTTTTCAAGTATCTGAAATATGTAATTAAGTATGATGGTTAATTGGAAAATAACTATAACCTTTTTTTAAAATGATCGTTTTATTGAAACTAATTTTAATAAAAAATCATTTGAAAACTTCATATAATTTACAACTAAGAAAAAATTTTATATGAATAGGCATATAAATAACGTTTATCCATTGATGGAAATCAAAGGAAACATTATACATTATAAAAAAAGAAACAAAAATGTTATTAATGAAAATAGGACTGAAAAAGGAATTAAAAAGAAGAAATAGTAACGTGGATAGAGGTTAAACAACATTTACTTACGAAGATTAAAAAGAAGTGGAGATAAAGATTTAAAGATAATAAAAGAATAAAAAATTAAAAAATAAGAAGATAAAATAAATAAGAATATAAACTTAATTACAAGCTAAGATGATGAAATTTATAAAATCTTAATAATTAGATGAGAAAAAGAATTGAAAAATTAATGCCGAGCAGTGTAAATGGAAGATAGAGAATGAAATAAAAAGAGAATGAACGAATAAACGATAAAGAAAAGTAAATTTAACAAAATTGTAAATATGCAGAAGTTTAAAGAGAAGAGGGAAAAAAATTTATAATATTAATAAAGAATTTTAAAGAAAGTATCAAGGCTTAATCAAATTTAATGCAGAAAATTTTTGTGAGTAAATACGATTAGTTAGATTTTAAACGCTTCAAAAGTGAAAAAAGTTAGTAGAAAAATTTTAAATAGAGATTATACTTTTATAAAATAAAGGGAAGTATAGATATTTTCCAAATAAATCATGCAAAAGTGTATAAATATCAAAAGTAAAAAAATAACATTTAAAAATAAAAGCAATTAAATGCAACTGTTTTTTAATTTATAAACAAAAGAGGAATAATAAATGTTTTATACATATTAAAAATACTTTGCTCTTAAAAAGACAGATTATATAAATAAATAAGTTGTAAAGTATTTAAAGTATTTGGATGCTTTGCCGATTCAAAAGGTAATAGAATAGAAGTTAGTGGAAAAGTAAAATATATGTAAATGAGTACTAAATTGTACAAATATGATGTATGGAAAACCGAAATAAGATTAAAGAATAGATAGATATCTATAAACACATATTACTTAGAACATGAATTTAAAAGAAAAGATAGACAGAATCCATGAAAATATGAATAAAGATTATTGATAGTTTACGCGGGGGATACAGTAGTATTACAGACAGAAAATATGATAAGAAAAATGTTAAAAAGACTGAAATATCTAGATACTATATATGTATTTGTAATGAAGTACAGACAGATTTAAGAAACGAAAAAAAATTTATATTGGCGATAAGGAGTACAAAGTGTGTAGAACAGAATAAGTATAAAGACTTATGAGAGACAAATAGAAGAAACTTTGCATTATTCTTTACTATTATTGTTATCATTATTATTATTATTATTATTATTATTATTATTATTATTATTATTATTATTATTATTATTATTATTATTATTATTATTATTATTACTCTCATAATAATACGCTGCTTTTTCTATTATTGTACACATGAGTTATTAATAATGAGGCATCAAAAATAATTAAGTCTATCCGTTTTAACTCACATAAAATTAAAATGCTCGCAGCAAAATATTTTATTACACTATAACATTTTGTACGAAAAAATACTATTCATCAATAATTGCCTGTGCAAAAGTCTAATTGCTCGTAATGTAATAAAATTTTCCTTATATTTATTATTAGTTTATATCGAATCGAGATTTAACACTAAATTTATTGTTAATACGCTATGTATCTTTTTTCAAAATTTCTAGAATATACGTCTGATATTGCTTTAAGGCAGTTTCAAGTCTTATCTGAGGCGTTCCGTTCGTGACGCAAGTCGTGTCGTTTTCCACAGAATCGAGTCGTCTCATTAGGAGCAGTTTCCCTCAAAATGGAAAAAACAATGAAGGAGAGGGGAGAGATAGTTCAAATAAAGATGGCGTATCTTTAATTAGTCAGCACGAGTTAGCCCTTTTTTCTTTATTCCCAATATCTCCCTGCTTGCTCGCCACATTTTTTTCTTATTATGTGACCTTCAATCATTGTCTCTCTTGTCATTGGAGGAGCCGCAATCACAGTTTTTTCTCTTTTTAAATATTAAGTGTATTCTTTTATAAGGGCCCAATATTAATCTTTGCCTCTTCCTCTCTTCTTCCAATTCCTCTCTTTCTTTCAATAAGAAGATAATACTTCCATATGGCCTCTCTTTATCTTTACTCGCAGTTTTCAATTCGGAACCCGTGCCCTCTTTTTTATATATCCCTTAATCACCATTCTAACTAGTTAATGATTAAGGAGAACATTAAGACCGACGGGCTCACAATATATGGGATATCATGTATCAGTGTCACAAGTACTGGCTTTCAAAAACCATTTTTTTAGAAGCTTTGTAAAATATATTTTTGACATGTGAGCTTGAAATCATACGACAGGTTCATTTTATTTTTAATACTTTTACACTGTATAACGATTTCAACATAAATTAATTATCGGGGGCCTTGGAATATAAGTAAAAAGTGGAACATATTATTTCTTTTTTATAAAATTATTTCATCCACTAATACATCTAATAATCGGAATTTAAAAAATATTTTTAATATTTACCTATAATATATATTATTTAATCCCTGTATCGAATAATAACGTGCTAAATAATAAAATGTAAAATGCATGTCTTTTAAATAAAAAATATTTAAATACACACACACATATTATTACATTACATTACATTACATATTCTGTATTACATATATAATGTAATACAGAATGCTGATATATAACCCTTTTATCTATTCAATTAAAGCATTGTAATTTTCTAATGCATTATACTTCCAACAAATATACAGAAGGATATAGAAAAATCCGGAACATATAGAGCATAAGAATTTGAAATAATATAATTCGACGTTAAGTCTTGGTCAGTTACATTCCTGGTAAAATGTTTAAAATAAAAACAATAACTTAAACAAATTAAATTGAATATAAAAATGATGTATGATATTTTATTAACAATATGATTGAATCAATAAACAGTTTAAATAATATAAATCTATTTAGATCTATTTACATCTATTTTATTTTATTTACTAAATGCACAAATAATTTTGAGCGGAGTTCACACGGTCATCGTACATCACAGGGTTATGTTTTTTTACATTTTGTATAATGTTACAAATTTTTTGAGCAAAAACATTTAGAAAAGCAAGAAAATTCGTTTCGAAAAATAGGTGGATATTTTTAAAATATTGGAAAATTTTTTATTAATAACGTGTATATTATAAATGCTTAATTTTCAATGATAAAAAAATAAAAGCAAAAATTTTAATGAATTTTCCAAAATAAAAGATATTCTATTATTCATAAGAGCACGCATTAGTAAAAAATAAAAAAAAATTTAATTGAAAATTTACAAAATGATAATAAAATTCTTTTAAAGTAAAAATAAATTTTGGTAATACATATTACCAAATATACACATAATTTCATAATTTTATAAATTATATACATATGTATAATACTTTATACATAATTTCACAATAAGATCTCAATTAGTTAAGAAATATTACCATTTTATATTATCTCTTCAGAAATTTACTGGAAAAATTGAATCATATTTATACTGTATCAAGCAAACGCAAATCTGTCAATAAAAATTTATTTAAAATTTTGAAAAAATATATAAAAAACTGCATAAAACTGACGATGATAATTTCTTTAAAATTGTTTAATATTAAAAAATATATACATTATAAGATTCTTTTAAGAAGAATATTTATAAATCATTCGAAAAAAGTTTTATGGTTATTTGGTATTTCTTTCTGAGCAAATGCAAAATTTCTAGTAAAATTCAAACTGTAATGTAAACGAGTGTTAACTTTTTTATTTTACTTCAAATTTGAAATGCAAACACTTAGTTGTTTATATACAGATACTATGATTTCATTGTTCAAGGCAATTTGTCCAAAGTGATTTTTTTAATAACTTTTTAGAGAACGGTCATAAAATTGTTCTGCGTTTAAGGATCTTAAAAAAATTTTTTTTAAAATCGAAAAACTTTTGTAAAAATTATTGAAATATCTTTACGTCTGCAGCATCAACCTATATATTCTCAATGATATTAATCAAGGCAATCTTTCATCGCAATCATTCAGATGACTCGTGTAAGTTATCTAAGAGCGCCATAAATTAAGATTACTAATTCTTTATTAACAGATTCATTAGTGTAGTAAATTAAAAAAAATTCGCTTTCAGAACCATAATAACTAACATGTGACAGAGACGATGATTAAAATCGTGAATATTCAGATAAATCTGCGAATCAAATGAATAAACGTTAAAACAAAATACTGCTGTTATAAAATAAAGGACAGAATAAGACGTGGTGCATATTCTACGAATCGGCAATGCCTACGATTAACTGTACCGATGATGATAATAATAACAATAATAATAATAATAATAATGATAATGATAATGATAATGCTAATAACAATAATAATAATAATAATAATAATAATAATGATAACGATAACAATGATTTTGTTAAAAATGCACGCGCAATCGAATGCGTAAGCTATTCACACTGGGTTGGGACGCGAGATTACTCAGTCGTTGGAAGAGGAAGACGAAGACGAAGACGAAGACGAGGAAGAAGAAGAAGAGGAGGAAGAAGAAGAATAAAAAAGGAAAAGGCCAAAAAACAAAAAATTATTCATCGAGTCACTCACCTTCACAAGTAAATTGTCCATAATGTTTGCCACTACTTTTATCACCACAAACAACACATTCGATGTTAGACGATTTGTCAGTTTGAGAGCTCCCGGATTGCGAGCTGTTTGCTTGGCTCCCAGGGGTCGTACTTTGCGGCAGCGGGTCCCGAGTCAAAATAGACCCGGAATTCACGATGCACGTTATGTCTTCGGGAATGGCTGGCGGTGTCACATGTGTCGGTGTCATCGGTACATTCGATTCTAATTGATTGGAATTAACGGCGTGACTGTTGACATTGTTTAGAATGACCGCGGAGTCTCGGGAGGCCCAAGAGGGCGGCGGAGCTACCATCGCCATGGAGGCGGTGGTGCCACGCGCTAAGAATCCCAGCTCCAATGTGGTTTTTTGCTAATTGAATTTTTAAGGACAGGACACTTTTCCGGGCCGCGCTCGTGTGGGCCGAGTCATTGTTCCGGGCACGAATACCTCACTGCTCGCGGCATTTCACGCGCGCCTCCTGCACCGCGGCGACGCCGTTTTACAAAGCCTTAATTTATAAAGAGGCTCCTCCGAGAGTTCCCTTTATTTCTTAACGAGCTAATCGAAATTTCATAAAGTCTCGGGCGCGCGTTAAAAATACACTTATCGTCATATTTTTAATATCTCTGATACGTATGCATCCGCGCACGTAAACATGACCACACAGACAGACGGCACATACGTAAATCCATTCGTACACACGTAGCCAACGCACAGGCGCGCGCACACGAATGCACACTGGTGTGTCCGTGTGTGCGCGCGCGAGAATGTGCATATATGCAAATAAAATACTTGTGAACTTTTAAATACACTTGGGGATATGTTTTTTATATTTTTAACGGCCTGCAACACATAGTCGTGGAATTTTTTCTCTCTCTCTCTCTCTCAACTTCCAGATTTACTGGATTTTCATTGTGTGCCTGCAACTCTTTTCAATTTCTTCTGTCCTTTCTCACTCATCTCAAAATATCAGCATGATCGATGTATATTCACGAGAGCTTGAAGTTTTATTAACGAAGTTCCTTTCATAATGGACGAAATTATTATTAATTTTTTTTTTTTTTTTTTTTTTTTTTTCTCTTCTACTTCTTCTTCTTCTTCTTCTTTTTCTTACAACAAGTACTTATTGCTTAGGCACGATTGATGTGGCAGCATAATTTAATTTATCGATACGTCGTTGGATAAACGATAATGCTAATGCTAAATACTATACTTAATTACAAGCGTGATGTGTACTTCGTTGCAGTTGTTTTCAAAATATTACACAACGTCGTCACCGCCACATACGTATAAATTAAGAAAAAAAAATCTAGTTATTCAACTTATGCGCACTACTGCACTCAGAACTATCCAAATACCAACTGCACTTCTGCTCGACCCTTGACACTGCTTAAGTCTCCTGTCTGAAATGCTTACTGGTTTCTTACAGTTAACTTGTTTCCATGGTTACGAAGGTGGAGTCAAAATAGAAACATGCCCCAAGTTTGTCTCCATTGGCTGTTACTGTTTCATCAACTACATTCTCAACAAAAAATTTTCGTCAAATAATTAAATAAGAGACACTTTAAAAAAATTCGGTTATTTAATAAATGTCGTTATTACGCATAATTGAATTATTATAATAACATTTTTTTTTTATTAAAAAATTTATTTTTTACGGCTGAAACACTAGTAAATTATAATAATTATTTAATAATAGGATTTTAAATCATCCTGCATAATTAGGCATTTACGTATAAATAAAAAAATAATTTTCAAAAATTCCTCAAAATGTGTTTTAAATTCGGTAAATCTTTTAAAATTTCTATTTCAAAAAGTAGCTATACTTTTTATCAAAATTTGTATTCGATGTATTATAAAATTATTTTTTAAAAATACTATTATAAATCTTATATTTTCAACTATTTGATTGTAAAGATTAAATAATAATTTTTTTATGTACAGAGAATATGTATATATATATATATATATATATATATATATTTTAAACAGGTATTAACATAATATTTTTATTATAAATTATTACAACTATTTAATAATGACATAAGCTATATTCTATACTTAAAAGTTAATATAATAGAATTAATAAGAATAATTGATCAATATAAATAATACGTGATACATTATGTTTGTAAAATTTTAGATATTCTTAAATATTATTGGTTATATTTTTTGAGTTTTTCTATTTTATGCAAAAATTACACTTAAATAACATTTACATCATTTATCCATAATATTTGCCAAAATTTAATTTTAATTTTAATTTAAATATGAAAATTCGTTATACGGTTTCTAAGTATATTTGATTAAAAAAAATAATTTTTTATAAAAATTTGATAATTTGATAAAATTTATTTGCATTTGAACAAAATAGAAAAATAATTTGTTAATTATGCGAATTTATCATAAAAATTTAACAATAAAAAAATAAAAGCTAAATGCAGAATCTTGGTTAATAAGAGAAAATGATTTTTCATAGTGCAGCAAGGCACTTGTTATACATCGTATTTTATAAAATAATACATATATTTTAATTTATTAATATTACATAATAAATAGTTTACTGAAAGTATATCGTAAATTCTCTAAATAAACTTCGTTAGAGAGCGAGGCTTCGAGACAAATTTAATTTTTCACGAGCGAAGTCCGATACGAAAAACATAGAAATTATAAAAAAAAAAAATTCACGCATTTAAACATTAAATCTAAAAGCTAACATACGTGTAAAAAATAGTATATATTAGGATATTAGTATGGTTAGATTGTGGATGATGTAAATAGTAGGTGTGGTCTAATGGTGGCGGAGGTTGTGTCGTAGCAAATGGGCGTGGTATATTATTTGAAATAAGCTCTTCATTTCCTAAATCTTGGTCTGCATGGTATAAACAATGGGTGTAGTCTATTGAAGTTACTTAACTCAAGTAAACAAAGAATAGTCTGAACGAAAACTAAAGAAGTGAAAAGTTTTGTAGGTATAACTCACCGTAATAATATTTAATCTTTATAATGTTAATCTGCATTACAGCATTATTATACCTATAATACTATTTAATAATTATATAATAGTCTTATTATTTTCTTAAAAAATGCCCTAGATATTTGATATTCATATTTGTGCATTTTTTGAACAATTTTAACAGTATATATGTACTTTCCATACATTGTAATTACAATTTATTTGTTAAACATGTTTATATTTTCACATCGAAATTAATCCTCGACATAAATATGTGAGTAAATTGGTAAGCATTTATATTACATATACTTTCTTTCTGTATAATCTTAAATAAAATTAGAATTTATAATATTATTTTACTCTCTGTATACTATTGTATAATTTAATACCAAATACATAATTAAAATCATTTACATATTCTAATAAAATTGATTACAGATGATTGTTTTAAAGTAGGTTAAGTGAATTCTATTTTTTATTTGATACACGATTATAAATGAGTTGATTTTATTATTTTTCAATCGTTCAGAATTAATTATTTATTTTTTAGCAACTATATTTTTCATTCATATTTTATTATAATACACCAAAAAATCTATAGTAATGTACAATAATAAAATGGCTAATTTTTTTTAATCACTTTTCACCAACAATTTATAAAAATTGTCTCATTAAAATAATATGTATTTACCGTTCTTAAAAATTACACATACATATTCTTCGATTCGTGTTATTAAGATTGTTTTGAATTATTTAACATCATACGATATTGAGTGGGTAAAATTTGAGATAAAATTGACATATTTTGTGAAATAAATAGTTTTAATGGCAATTTTCGATAAGAAAATTTCTATAAAACATGATTCTTAATTTTAATGAAACTTCTCAAATAAATGATAAATTGAATAATTTATTTTAAATGCACAGTCCAGCATATTTATGCTATTTTTTTAATAATTTTGTCTTAATAACCTTAATGAAATTTATTAAAATTTACAGTTTTTTTTAATAAACAATCCGTAAAAACAATAATCCATACATATCATTTTCATTTAAAACGTGTACTATATATATATAATATATATGCATTTATATGTATCATTTTTTATTTAAATAATTTTTGTTTTTATTTAAATATCAAAGTCATGCTCTTAAAATACTTTGACGTATCATTTTTTATAAATTTAACTATTTAAAGTAAGTAAGACAACCCTGCATAGCTCAGATGAACAGCTACGTTATCATCTCGGTTGTATACAATTTTTTTCTAATCTTTTTTTTTTTTAAAAATCAGTTTATTTTCTTTACATATGCCTCAGTGTATTCGTTACAGATAGCATGTGTAAGTTTTTATTTTGTTTTTATAGTAGGGAAATTTCGAAATACGTATGTATAGATAAAATTATCTTCGGCCCAAATTTTATCTCCTTACATATAAATAGGCATCAAATATCAATTTGCATATTAAATTCAGTTTATGTATGTAAAAATGTACCTTCATTATAATAAAAACGGTTGAAAAATTTCAATAGAACTGGAATTATTGTCAAGAAATTTAAATGACCACGTTAAGATAATTACATGGAATGAACGGCATAGTATGTAAAATAATTCTAATCTCCAAATAAATTACAGCCACTTAACATAAGTGAATTGCCGCAAATACTCTTTTTTCGGAACATTTTTAAATATTCATATTTTGAGATTTATTCTAGTAAAAATTTGTTGATTTTTTGTTAAAAAAAATCATTTACAAATGAATATTAATTAGAATATAAAATGTTCTATATTATATTTTTTTTTTAATTTTAATTTTAATCCAGCATTGAATGCTCACGTAAATTATGATAACAATAATATATGTATCTATATATTTTTTTTTATAATTAAAAATTCTTGTATCTATATACTTAATAAATAAATTTAATATAAAATCTTTATAAAAATGGTAATGTAACTAATAAATATAGTAATTAAAATTCAGTGTAGATTCGTACTAAAAAATTCAATTCCAAAAAAATCTGTCACCTTTTCAGATCCTTTATCTCTGTTTCCGATTATAAAAGCATATTTTAAGGGTAGGTACATTTATCCAAAAATGCATCAAGAAAGCACTAAATTGAATTTGAAACAATAAATCAGAACTAGTGAAATTGATGTTTTTAAATAGAAATGGAATTTAAAAATAGAAATACCATAAATCGTAACGAATTTAGGGATGAACGTAAATCATATATCATACTACTCTAATACATATAATACATCAATAAAATTATTTTATCAAAAACTATACATTACTGTAATATAGCATTTAAGAAAATACATTTAGTAATTTAAAATTTTAACCAAAAGAATAATTCAAAATATTCATAAAAAATTCTCTTATTCCTTTGAAATAATTTTCTTTTTAAATGTCTAAATCTTGTCTTATTTATTAAAATATTGTTAATTGTCCTTTTAATTTAAAGAAAAGTTAGTATTAAATAATTTTCATGTTTGAAATGTTATTTTAATTGTGAATTGTTAATATCTATAATTAAAAATATTTACAATACAAAGTACTTTAAGTAGACCTTGGTACATATATTAAAATCTATACATCGCTTCAACTGATCCAACATATATGAATATTTGATTTGATTAAAAACTCAACTCCTATTCCAAACGAAAAATCTATGTATTACTTTTAAGTAGATCCTTTTCAATCTTACATTTATATTAATTTCACTCTAAGTAAAATATACTTTAAATTAATATTACGTTTTCGGTGCACGTCAATCTTAAATTAAATAAAACGAATTTTAAATTACATTTATCGCCATCGTATTTTAGCGATTCATGGTTGAATTAAAAATTATACTCATAAGATCAACGTTTATAAGCTATCTCGAAAAGTAATTTTAAAAATATATTGCCATTATCTGCCTTTTATCGATGTAAATTCGACTTAAAAAATAACGACTGTATTATCGATGTAAACTTTTTGAATTAAAAGAGTATAGTAAAATAAAAGAATGCTCGAGCTTACTTTCTAGAAAGGTGAAGGTGCGATCGAAAGTTAATAGCGCAAGTTAATGTCGCTTAATATTTTCATTTGACGCGCACATTGTATTGATATTGCGATTTAAGCGTTTAATATACAGTGGCACTGCTCGTATAAAAAATTACAAATTTTTCGCGTAAAAAAGTGGCTTTGTCCACGATTTTTTTCTCTTTTTTTTCTCTCGCACAGCCTTGTACATCTCGCTTTTTTATTTCTTTTAAAAGGCCTCCCGCACCAGGCGAGCGCTCCCTCAACGATCGCGAGTAATTGATCAGTCCTACTCTGGTGTCATACAGGCGCCTCTGAGTGTCTCAATAGCGCGAGCAGCGATGAGAAATCTCCATTCTATGCTAAACGTACGTTGAAGAGGGAACGAGAACTAGAATTAGGCAACTGGTCATTGTCATGATTGATGAGGTTACTGCGCTGCAGCCCAAGTGCGAGGGAAGTAGACGTGGGTCGGCTCCGCGGTCGGAATTATATACTTTATCTTGGTGAAATTCGATGAGTAAAGGGGAAAATGTTGACAATGAAAGTCAAACACCATACACACTCAAGATCCTACTCGTCGGCATATGTATATTTCGTCGGGCATGCATATTGCGATATTTCGGCCTAACACCATTAAAATCAATTTAGAATCAACGATGCCATCTGCCAGTGGTCAATTTAAAGGCAGAATTGGCTTTTTTTCCTACGGATTGAAGAGTGTCGCCGTAAAAACTTTAATTACACCTTATCCAAAAGAACCGAACCTCGCGCTCTATTAAAATTATACAGAAGAATTGTCGTCGACGACAATAATCAGACAATAGCAGTTTCAAAAAAATCGAATATTTATTTATGCATAATCGAGAAAAGAAAAATTGTACTCTAGAAAAATGTACTTGGTAAAAAAAGCGAATAATTTATGATTTGCAGCGCAACAATGTATGGATTATGCGTATAGTAAAATATTCGAAAAACCATTTAAATGAAAAAAAAAGAAAAAAAAATCCAAGCGTGCCCGGAGACATGTAATAAGTGTACGGTAAGCGTATCGTATGCGCACTTGCTTTGAACTTTTTAAAACAAAAATATTTATACACCGCTTTTTTATATTGACTGTACCGTAAATGAGTTATAAAATAAAATGAAACGGATTTTTTTTCAATTTAAAATCTACCCAAATCTAAATACTGAACGCAATTACATTACGTAGCGTATAGTATTTTTACGGCAGTGACAACAAACGCAGAAACGATCTTAAAAATGTAAATCTGGTACCTCCTCTAACTTATAATGACGCCTCAATGCATATCGACGCATAACAAACAGCTACAATAATTCTGATTGCAGAGTCATGTCTTCCAATATTAGTGCTCTTTCTGTTTGTTCAAAGTATAACAAAATGTCATTAGGATTACAATGTATTGCTGTCGATATGAAAGGGCTACGCAATAAAACAATGGAGTAATCAGTATTAATTACAAAATGTAACGAAACTGGGCGTACGTAGGCTGCGCCGAATCTAAATGTCGCGCTGCTCGAATCGTCGAGCAGTGAGTATATAACCTCTTCTTGGAAATGTAAATTTAAAATGAAATATTATTACTTTTTTAGCGGTACTGGTATCTGGTGTATTGTTTAAAAATAATTGCCATAGAAATTATATACGTAGCGTAGTGAATTTTCTTTTTAAGTAAAACAAAAAAATAAAAATAAATATATATGCAGGAATTAATCATAACTTGTGTCTTAATTCGTCATTACTCATCTTACAAACTTATAAGAACTTAACAAAAAAAAATAATAAGTCGTTATTTATAAATTTATAGATTTGAAGAAAAAAAGTAATGATTTTTTTAATTTACAGTAAGATAAGGATAGAAGAGTGTAAATTGAATAGAATAGATGAATATAGAAATTCATAAGTGTAAAGCATTATTGTGAGCTCCTATGCTTCGTACCCTACGTTGATTACGGGATAAGTCTTAAAAATATACTTTTCATCGGTTAAACATTTCTATGGCGGTACTTGAAATAAATACAAAAAATTTTCGTCGATGAAAATTTTAAAAACCGTTTTTATATTTATATTTCTTCTTTTGATTATATTTTCTTGGACGATTAGATATTTTGAAAGTATTTAACTTCGGCATTTTTATCCATTAAATTTGGCAATGGCAATGAATATAATCAATTCAAAAACAAGTAATTTGTTCGCTCAAATAATTTTTAAATACATCATGCATTGCTTTTCATATAAAGAGAAACAATTCGTGTGTTGCTCAGATAGTAGCTCGAGTAATACGTTTCGAATCCGTTTATATTTACATTAAGTCTTTTTTAGTATCATTATAATGTTTAATTCTGTACATTAAACAACGACCTATTTATATAATATGAAAGTACGGTGCCCATTGTTTTGCTGAACTATTATTACTTCATTTATTAAAGTAGTACTTGATATCATTTTTAATTATTTTTTTCTAACAAATACTTATTTTTTTAAAATACTTTACGATTAACGGTTGGAAATTAAAATAAAAATATATTTACATGTTAAATTAATAAATTTAAGTTCCTAAGGATATTTAATGTAATAAATCATATTTTTAAAGACTTATTTTTTTCACAATAAATATATGATTTTCTCTAACCTGACGTATATATTAAAAATTCATTAATTTTTTCGACTGTGAATTAACCGACAAGCAGCTACTTGCAGTTAAATTTTTAACTATAAATCACGTGTATTTCTTGTAGAAATGCATACTCATGTATACGTATAGCGAACGGCTATCGCTTACCCCGACAAAATAATAAATCAATAATGTTTATTATTGGTAACACTTAATAAATAAGTCGAGCAGAGTTTACGAATGATTTGTTCTTTTATATTATTATAACGGTACATTTGATAAATTATTAAAGCCAAAGAAGGGGTCTTCTTCAATTTTGCATTAAGAAGTTCCAGATTTAACCCAAACGTGGTAGTATAGGTTTTAATCAAAATATGCTTGACAATAGATATCTCGATGAGGGTATTATCTAACCCTCCTGCGTTTCCTTTTGTACTTGCCCTTAAATATACACCATGCCCTTCTTGTTTTCTCATTTCTACCAGTTCAAAATGATACTATGTACTAACTTTTTGTGAACGCAGAATGCTACTCAGTTATCTGTGTTTGATGCTATGGATTATTCATTCATACTGTATTCTTGATCTCAATGTAAAACCTTTATCACTGTGGTTTTATGCTTAAAAGGGACGTACATTTCTTTTTGAATGGATTGCGGCGGGGCGTTCGATGTGAATATATGTATGTATATATCAATTGAAATTGAAACTGCTCTGCAATTAGATATGGCCATATGTCACATATTGGTACATCTTTGTATTAGACTTATATTATCATTGAATACATGTATTTAGTAGTGATTTTTAACTTATCTTTTTTAGTAAGTAAATTACTAATAAAAATTGTATCTCATACTAATAATTATAACATGAGCACGAAGGCTGTATCATTGATAAGCTGCAGATTATTTTTTTTCTTGAGTTCTCATATTATCTCTTTAAATTTAATTTTCAAGCCTTAGTACTAAAATAATGTAAAAACAAGTCATTCTAAAAATTCTTTTCAAATTAACGATTAGGAGTATGAGAAAGATCTTAATTTTTAATTAAGTTTTATAAAATTAAATTCTACTCTATACAATTAACAAATTTCAAATATTTATTTAATATATTAAACGCAAAAATATGTTACTTTAAAAAATGTACGAAGAAAAAGAAATTAAAGCAGAGAAAGAAAAAGAGATTTGAAGAGGGACATTAAATTTAAAATATGGAAATTCAGATTTAATACCAAAGTGTTGCCAAAGAAAGAAAGAACATTTTGTCCTTTGTATTAGTTTAATTTTGTCCTCCCTAAATATCGTAATACTTTTTTATTGCATTTATTATCCGTTAAAAATTAACTGAAAAAAAGATCAAAAATATAATTCATATCAATTATAATTAAATTGAAGTGCTTGATTTTTAAAAGCTTAAAATTAAAAAAACTCGCCTAATTAATTAGAATCCTCAATAAGTGTTTCTTTTATGTGAAAAATATAAAATAATATAACACCTGGTGAATTTTTTAATTTAGAAAAGCATATAAAATAATTATATTACATGTATATATAATATATATAGTATATACGGTTCATTTGCAGATACAATCGTTGTATCTTATTATTTATATCACTTGTATCCATGAGTAGTGATGATCAGTTCATAAGGATTACAAAGTAAAAATGGTTTTACGAAAATTTTATTATAAATGTTTCAATAAAAGTTTGGTAGTCATACCGTTTAAAAAAGCTATAAATATGTAAAACATTTTTAATAAATTGACAAAACAATTGAATGACCAATTGACAATTATTTCCATGAATTTATTACTTTGTGGTGTAGTTTGGAATTGAATCGATAGTTCTGATTTGCGTTTATAGTATTAAACAAAGCTCATCATACGTATTCTCTAGGCATTTTTTACACATTTTTCAAAGATTATTGTTCTTTAATTCAAACGTCGTTGCAAATATTTGAAATTATTTACATTGTACTTGTATCTTGTTATGTCTTTTATATTTGTAATTCGATAGCTTTTGAATTTCGTACGTGATTTACAATGCCATCAAGTTCGCGGAACTACCAGTGGTAAGCACCAACATACAACTAGATACACTTCCCGAAGGTACTAATAAAAGGTATTTTGCTTATCCCATTATCTTTCACTATTCACATCTCGACATTTGAGCTACGAATTAATCTCGTGCCATCTCACTATCCGAATTCGATCAATATTTAACGATCAATCACAGTTAAAGTAGGTATTACCATTGGTGGTATTATTATGACATTTTAAGTTGAGAGTTTTCTCTTAGGGTGATGTTCTAGTGAGCGTGATAATAAATAACTCTGCCTGCGTCCTAATTACACTAATTATCTTAATTGAATGATGTATATATATATATATATATATATACACACACACACACACATATAAATACACGTATCTAATTCTTCCCCCACTAAAACCAATAGCTATCAAGGGAAGGGATTACTGTTTGAAATCTTACGACTTTTAAGTTTTTTCGCTTTAGAGTTTCCGCAGCAAGTCCTATTGGTGCACTTAAAAGCAACGGAAATTTTGTAGACAAATTCATTATTAGGTACAATTGCGACTTCACACTTTGAACAAGGAATAAGGAAATACAAGATATTTTCATTACCCTGTCTCATTACCCGACTTCTTATAATAATAAGTAAACGGTTGGAAATGAGTAGGCTCCTATCAGAGTTATACAAAGAGCAAAAGTGAAAACCTCGTAAAGCTTGTCGGTGAATTTAAAATGGAAAATTAATAGATCTCCGGACATTCTAAATTGAGATTACAAATTTAATAGTTGACATCTTTGACGGCCCTTATTTAATTGAGAGAATAAAGGAGTATCTGATTTCAGTTTTGAACGATCTTCGTTCGAAAACATTTATTTAAAATTTATATATCCTAATTGAAGCTGTACACATATTCTCGAGAAGCGTTGGTCCAAAAGGTTATTGATGGATAAAATTGTTGGATAAATGGCCCGATCAAACAAGAAATACGAATTTAAAGTTAATTCGGCTCAAAATTAGGGCCAAATGTCTCTTTAAGACCGTGATCCCTTTTTGTATCTTACAAAGTTGCAAGATTTACAACGATACGCATAAGCGCACAGAGAATCGCAATGCTGAATAGCGAAGTCAATAAAGAAATAAATTGCATTGAATACTTATTTTATTCCTAATTTTTTCTTCTTCCTTTTATATAGTCGCTTATTGAGCGGCCTATTGGCATTTTCTGATTCGACGCCAAATGTGTACATTTGGCCCCACTTGGGCTCGCATCGTTCCAATCCTTGCTGAATTAATCGAAACGTATGCGAAAGTGACGCTTAACTTAATTAAAATAGAAGGGCTACACCGACCGCAGCTCCAGCTTATTATTGAAGGGCTTGTTTACAAGAGCCGACCTTCCTTATCGACGCCTCCCCTCGCACTTGGTTCGCTGTCTGCCATCTATTAAGAGCAGCGAGAAGTAATTCGACATTGACGTCACCCATGCACAAACAACATTCGCTCATGCATTATCGAAAAGTTTATTTATTTGAAACAAACACTGGCCATTTGCATGTATTGATTTGATTCTCCGGCAAAATGAATTGATTAAGCCGATTATTCAAAATACCAGTGAAGTGCATCATAAATTATTTACTGCTCGCTTTTTCAATAAAGCTGACTGCTTCGTTACGTAATCACAGAACGATTACTTTCCTCTATATATATTTATTTAAATGCAATCTGTTACGAGGTTTAATTATATTATATTCCGATAACTTGTAAAATGCAATAAATTTATCTTTTCGAACTAATCGATAATTTCCTTGATTTGGTTTTCTTTTTTTTTGTTAGTTAAGTAAATTCAGCAACTAGTTTATTATTATTATTATTATTATTATTATTATTTATTTTTTTTGTAAAACCACTATTTTATTTCAATCATTAAGTGAAGTTCTTTGTTCGTATTTTATATTTTCATTTGCCTATCCGATTTTTTATAGTTTTATTGTTGCAGGTGTTCTAATAAGATGTACCTTTTCTAATTGTTATCTAGTGAATTGACCATATTTTCTATTAATAATAAGATTAAGTAAATGAATTTTTAATTTAATTATTCAATTTAATAATTTTCACGATCATTAGAATCGATTAGAAAGCTTTAATTGCTTGCCATTTCAAACTTTGATGTTCTAAAAGTTTAATATCCGTTCATCTGTTTAATATAAAATTATTCAGTTACATGAAATATTTATGTAAAAGCCCAATTAAACCAATTACATTCTAAATTTATGCTTCAATTGCGTTTTAAGTTGCAACCGTACTGTAAAAAATACAAAAATCATTATTCTCTCATTCTATTATTTACTGTTTTAGTCACTAGTTTTTAAACACTTAGACTTTAAAGAAATATGTGGCCTTTTGTAACAACCTGAAAATAATTGTGCACAAACAGCTGTGCTAAACTTTACACTACAATAGTTTTCGTATAGTACAATATTATTACCAGAATTATTTTTTTAAATTAAAAAAAATCGTTACTTTCGTTAAATAACGTTATTAAGTTACTACGAATTGTAATTGAAGGGTACCACATTTATAAATTAAGAAATGTTTCAATTATATAAATTATTTTTATTATACCAAAATTGATTCGTTGAACTATACATTATTGAATTATTGAATGTTGATATAAATCTTTATTATTCACCGTTCGGAAAGATTTTGTAACAATATTAACAATAAAATATAATTATAAATTTTCAAGCACCTTACGCTACTATTTAAACTTATAGTATTTTTTGTTCCAGAACCTCGAGCTGCTTCTGCTAAACCTAAAAATTAAAAAAAATGTTAGCAATAGTATTAAATATCTTATGTTAAATATTGTTATTAAAAGGTAGAAATAATATTTTCTTGATTAAATTAACGGCAATGGAATAGAGATTTATATAATTTATTGTCACGTTTATGACACTCCTAATAAGAGGATAAATTAAATCAATTAATTTACATTCACGATTTGCAAAAATTTTTCTTTTGATTATAGTTGGATATTCTATATTTTCCATTTCTTTGATCTAAGTCAAAATCAATATTCAATATATATAATAGTATATGGGACATTCGAATACAATCATTAGAAATTGATACTTTTACACTCTAAATACATTATTTTTAGTGTCAGATTTAAGATAAGTAAATAGTAGGTAATGTCTTACCTGCTAAGAGTGAAATATGCTGAGAATCATGCACCAAATTGTGTTCATCAAAATCTCCTATTTCTGAAAACATTACATGGTGTAAAGTTTTAATAAGATATATCATATAACTGATAGATATTATAACAATCATTAAGGAGAAATATTCATATAAATTTTAAAATACCTATAAAATATTTTATTATAAATCACGCATTTTAAAGTAGATTATTAAATCTATGTTTTGATATGATTTTATCATTATGATGAAAGCAAAACTTCTATGGTTCCGAGATGGTGAGAGTAAGACATTTTTTATTTTTTATGCAGTAATTTTAAATGCTTAAATGCAATGTAAAACTGACATAGTAACTTGCTTAATAGCATTATTGCTCACTTATATATAATTATGAGTGAAACAACGACTGCGCGTTCAATAGCAGAAGAACGAATAACTTTGAAATTTAAAAATCTCTAATCAAAGATTACATAAGCGAACAGAGTATACGGGCGATAAAAGAGTGAGAAAAAGTAGATTGACATTCGGTAACGGAATATTTGGATGGACAAATTTAGTCTAAAGAGCAAGTAGATAAACAAGGGTCTACTCATCATTTCCACTATCGTCTTCTGAGCCCTACCCCAATTAGCCAACCTACAGCGATACACCTTTTAAAATAAAAAAACTGACATTTTTCGTAATTATCTCAGCGGTCCATGCAGAGATTTGTTGAAATAAGATGTCGATCCAACCTAGGAACTAAATAGATAAATGTTTGCATTTTGCAAGCTTCTCGTGTTTACCGTTGCAGCATTTTCCAAAGAAACTCTTATAAAAAAACGTTTTTTAAGAAGCACAAGCGAAGAAGATACAGAATTCGGCAACGAAGATCGTACTTTATGGTTGCTGGTCCATCTCTCCTCTCCCCCCTCCTTACACCTGAATTAAGCAGGGTAGGCCAGCATTGAATTTCGGTCATTGGTGACCAAGGTCTAATTAAATCCCTTGTTCTTACCATTCCTTAGTCAGATCGAGGAAGAATTATCTAATCCATCCTCATCCACACGAACCTCGCCATTATTTTTTTCTTCATCCTCGACCTACTTCGGATTGATTTTGTTGAGAGGCGTCGTGAAGTCGATTAACGCCATGGGTCAATGTCTCGGATGACATTACGATGCTTCTGGTGCAAGGGACGAATATTTCCGATACTTATTTTAACTAATAGATTTGGATTTGTATTAAGGTTTATGTATAATAGCTGCATATGTATTATTATTTCTTTTATAATGTTGTGTCACATTGCTATTGGCTCAACAGTAATGTATTTATCAAACAGCAAATAAAATTCAAAGTAGTAATGACTAAACCAGTGCTTAATGGTACGGTTACTATTATAAGGAAATGTTAATAATCGTACTTATAATAAGACGATTTTTATCTTAGCTTTATTGCACGTTACTTCGGTTGAACTCAGATATCCCTACATATTTTTTGTGCGCAATGATAAATAAATAGCACAGTTATGGTAAAATATATAATTTTATTTTACTCAGCATTTGTCATTTAATTTCCCCTCATTCTTTTTTACGTGCGCAACTAAGTATTTCTTCGATAACGTACTTCGATTTACGGTTGAATATTCCTCAGTAAAAAGCTTCTCCGCTCATCACCAAATAAATATTTGGTGATAACAGCGCCCCCTTCAAACATACCTAATTACGTTAATGGTGGACTTTGTAGCTGGCAACTCGAAATTGCCGTTTCACAAAAAAGAAAACTCAATTTTCCATGATAGTGGTTGCGGAAGAGATTTAATTTTCATTAAAAAAATCTTTGATCTTGATGCAATTGCAGAGCTTATCTAATGCCATCTTTGCAGCACGTAGTATCACGGGTGTATCGATACCTGCGAGTTAGCTCATTTTTATAATAACTTGACAAGCTCTAAATTTATGTTTCTTTATTTCAGATTGTATAATACGTAAGCCTGACCAAGTACGCTACCAATTGTAAGTCGTCATAAGCTTATCCTTACGTAACGTGAGTTAATTTATTTATACTCTTTCTGCTTTTAATAATGATGCAATCGTTTCATGAGATCCTGCCATTTATAATAATCACACAATGAAAACATTAGAACTATTATTATCTAATGTTAGTGTGGGCCTTTTAAAAATATGTAAGCTCAAAATAATCAGTAAATTAAATTCCATCGTATTGTTATCACCGTATGAACACTATTTCAAATACCTCAATTGATGCATCAATTCTTGCATCTTCTCTTCATTAAAGGATTACTCCTTAAATATGCAATATTATATAAGTAAACGAAAAATGTAATATATTAGATAAAGCTTGCGTAAATATATTTAGAATCTACATGCTTACGTAATGTGACCAGGTATTGTAATAAATATAACTTATAAAAATATCATAAATTTATATATAAAAAATTCCGTAACAGAATAGAAAAAAGTATTATTTTTTTAAAAAATTTACTTACTATACAATCTAGATATGCCTTCAACTTTCCCCAAACTATTGCTTGATATACAACTGTAGCTACCGATATCTTCTTTACAAAATTTTTTTATTGTGAGTCGCATAACAATTTTGTATCCATCGCGCTTTTCTTCAATTAAATATTTCGATCTACAAACAAAATGAAATTATATAAGAATTTATTATAAATATGCTTCAATGATGTTTATACAGAAATTAATAGGTTCTCGGGAACTTTCAAGTGTGAATGAGTCTTTTTTTAAAATTGATAAAATTGATGAAATTGCAAAAGATCTTCTTCCAACTCTAACCGAATGTTAGCAACGTATTTCACAATAATAATAGACTTTGATAAATGAGAATAAATATAACAATATTTTATTGAGCTTTGTGTATTACTCTAAAGGTATAGTTCAGAATTGTAATTTAAACGTTAATCTTTTTCATCGCATTACATTTGAAATGGGATAATAAGAAAGATAATAATAAGAGTAAGAAAATATTTGAAGCATTATTACAAACCCATCGAGTAGCATGCCATTTGAATTCTTGAACCAGTAATTTACTGTATTTGGATAAGCTTCTACATTACATTCGAGTATAACGTCAGTCCCAAGTGGAGCACCGAGTAACTGATTTAAGGCTTGTACATTGGGTAAAACTAAAAAAAATTGTACCCTATGAATTTCAACGAATTATCGATAAATGTCATATTACTTGGAAATGTTATCAACTTACAATTGACCGATAAGGTTACTCTTTTACTTACTGCAGGATGAACATCATTACTGGCAATGCATAAATATGTACCCATTTGTTTCCTGTCAATACGATAAAGTTCTAAGTTAGAGCTATTATATATTGTCACAGGAATAAAGTTTAACCCATCTGAAAATTATTATAGTATTATTAATACAACGTAAATACAATTATTATACGCGAATAAATTATTTAAAAATGTCGGCCAATACGTCGTGTATGCGACTCTACATGCACACTGTATAATTTAATTAACTACTGGTAAATCCGCCATTGGACTTGTATTTTTATCGTAACCAAGCCGTGCTGTAGCTTATCAGATCAAAAATTATTTAATTTAATTGCGTCACTGCTTTCTTTTAACGCTGATTACCATTTTCCCTTATCTCGACTTATTCACAACCCCCTTCAACCCGATCCAAGCTCGTACAAACATTATTTTATTCTATTTAATTATCATGCGTAAATAATACCTACTCATAACAATTGTTCGAATAAGTATTGGACGTCCATCCTCGCGTTTCCAAGAAATTCTTGGTGATGGTCTTCCCGAAGCCTTACATACTAATGTAGCATTTTCTCCTTCTATGACGGATATGTCTGTACTAGTTTCATTGTTTAAAATATCCGGGGACACTGAAATAGTCGGATATTTAAAAATCAAAAACTTTTAAAGACTAACATTGGGATCGCCGAGGAAGGATTTTCTTCCTTTTTATTTAAAAGTAAAATTATAAATCAAGTCGTACCATAGTCATTGTTTATTTGTATTACTTTTAATCGTCGATACTAGCGATTTACATAAATAGAGAGTATATTTGATAAAATTACATTGTTTATATTATCTTCCCCTACTCATCGAAATACTACCTACAATCTATAGATCATTTTTTAAAGTATTTTTAATCCTTTTTGTTCAAAAAAGATTTTTGCATTTATTCATTAATTAGTCGAACATCGTTAAAACTTTCTTCTAATTGTAATTGCTTAGATTTATTCTATTTTGCCTTCGATATTTTGGATTGTAATATTTAAATATCTTACGTATAAAAATATATCGTAAAATTAAAAACACAATTTAGGTGACGGAACGATTCCTAATTTTATATTAAACTTGTCATTGATAAATTAAATCGTTTACTTAAATTCTTTTAAGTAATAAAAACATCTTTTTGATTTTTGGGTATAGGAATTTAAGGTAAAACTTAGTGTTGGTAATAGGTGAATAAAAAAATAGAGAAATATAGTAAAAGGAAAGAAGTAGGAATAGTTAAAGTTTTATAATTATAAAAGGAAGAAGAAGGAATGTTGACCAAATAAAAGGAATATTGTAGTAGATTTAGAATTACATACAAAGTCTAAATTGTAAGTGGAAGAATAGAATAAGAAAACAATTAGTTAACGAAGAGCTATGAAAAAACAAAAAAGTAATAAAAAAAAAATTTGTTTAAAAATTGTATTATTATATATTAGAGGTGTGAAAAGCTCATAAATTATAAATTAAAAACAGAGAACTAAAAATAATATAAAAAAATGTAAAAGAAATATAAAAAAATGTATAGGCTCGTGTATAGATTATAGTTTCATAATGAAAAAAAGGTATGAAAAGAATAAAAACAAATTCATTTAGAAAAAAAGTAAAGAGCTGCTCACGTCGAAAGCATCGGGAACATTCAATGTAGTATCTGATGACTTATAAACATTTTTAATATACACAGATTAATTAATAGGTGGGCAACCATGACTAGTAAAGGTTTTTCCCCATAATTTCAACGATTTCCGCACAATGAAGTATATATTCGAATTAATTTTACTCCAATATTTTTTATAGATTAACGCATTCTCCTGGCGTCTTTATATAAAAGTCTTCTTTCATTATAAATTTCAATGTAATCAGATTTATATTTGAATGTGTTTAATGCGAATAAAATTATTATTAAAAAAAAGTCTTTTCAAACAGTCAATGCATAATTTACAATTTTCTGTAACAAGTTTTCTAAGAAATTCAGTAGTTAAGAATATTTCTTGTAAAATATTTGTTGCTTTAACGTTTGTAAACAATAACATCTACGCGTTATTATCGTAATCAGGATTTAATTAATACATGTAATAATTCCTCGTTTCATAAATCCGTATGTATTTTGCTCTCCTCGATTAAAAAAAAAAGTTGCGGAAAGAGACAATCAAACTTCTTATCCGAGGATATTTCAATGTTCAATGAATTTTCCGCGACATACGATCGTCGATGAGGTTTCACCATGTTTATAATATAAGCCGTACAATAGAAAAATATTGGTTTCAAGCTGTAACAAATATAAACGACGAAGTCGTTAAAGAAACTAGGTACTAACTTACCTAGTATGTCTAAGCATCCGAGCTGCGATATCATTGGACTGGTATTAATTTGACACATATAGCATCCTCTATCTGTTTCTTTGAGTTGACGAATAATAAGTCGCCATGTTCCATTAACTACTTCGTGCATTGTATATATATCGTCGTTTAAGTTATAAGTATTTGATATTGCTTTTTTATTTGATATGTATACGGGTTCATATTTTACAGCAATTCGATCATTTTGTATTACTGTTTTCGTGTGAAGTGAAATGATCATTTTATCAGAGGCTCTCAACCAACCCACCTAAATATAGAAATAGTTATTGATGTAGTACTATTTAAGAGTCTAATTATTATATTTTTTTGTACAAAACTGTGATCAGTTATGTCGATTAATAATTAATAATTGCAGTTGTGCAGCTAAATTTGTACTATCGCTGTAATAGTCTGCCATTTTACTTGAAAATCTTTACATATAGTTTAGGATCTTCCTTAACTATTTTCTACTCCTTTAAGATAGGATATTACTTAATACATAACAAGTATACGTTACGTGGGTGAGTATTCAAAAGGAAAGTTAGTATTTGTGGTTTTCCCTTATCACATTGGACGTTGCATACCTCGTGTATTCTGCAACGTTACTTGTCCTTAGGTTTATTAATTAAGGCAAGATATAATTTTTTTTTTTTTTTTAAGAGGCATAAATATAAACTATTAAAATACTGTCCTAGTTAAAATCTCTCATGCGTTCAGATAGATTATAAATTCATGCAACATTTCTGTTCTCGTACATTGGCTTATGTCTCTTACTCTCCCTCTTATTCTCTCATACTCTCTCCCTCTCTTTCTCACCCTCTCTTTCTCCTTCTCTCTCACACTCTCTCTCTCTCTCTCTCTCTCTCTCAATCTCTCTCCCTCTCTTTCAGTTTCTCTCTCTCTCTGTCGCTCCCTCTCTCGCTTCCTCTCTCGCGCTCACTGACTCTATCTCTCTTTCTCTTTCTCTCCACTTCTCTTTATCTTATATGATTTGATGATGAGCATAGTTTGCCTGAGACTGTACCTCTCAGACGATTATACCTTAAAAAATTCGTACATAACGTCCGAATATTTACCTACAAGATTCCCTTCAATTCTTCATTCGATTTTTGTCTCTTCTATTATAAGTTATACGATATCATGATATTATGATGGTACATATATATATATATATTCATGTGAATTTTAATGTAATAAAAGGATTAAATTACGATATTATAAAAGATTAAACAAACGAAATAATCTGAATAATCCAAATTTTAACAGAAAAAATAACAACAATTAAAAAAAAGTATTTGCGAAATTTTCATACCTTGAATTTCCCAATATTACTAACACTACATGAAAAACTTGCTTCACGTCCAATAGCAGCTGTTTGATTTTCAATTGGAGCAATAAATTCTGGACCAAAAGAATTTACAGATAATCCTAGAACAATTATCAATTAATATGACAAACATAACAACTATATAAAATAATTATAAAATTTTATAGGCAAACTCAAGAGCATATAAAAAACTGTCGGTAAATACTGTCTCTTATAATTTAATAAAATATAAAAAAAATGCTTATGAATTATATTAAATCCATTGTCAGGTAAATTACCATAAACAGTTGATATATTTTCATTACGCTATAATATTTCTAAATAAATTATTGTAATAAAAATATTTTTTTTATACTTTATATACAATGCTGTACGTTGAAAAATTATGGCACAAAACTTTTTGTAATGTAAGTGGTGGAAAATCTCTGTCCACATTATTTCACATTTGCTAAAATTATGATAGACTGCTCGACAGAATATGAAGGGAAAAAATATTGAATAAATACATAGTTAAACGCAACAATAATAATTTTAACCACTCTTTGGAGTGAAGTGAGACTTAGATTACTTATTGATTGTATGATGATAATTATTTTTCAATGGCGACGAATACTCTATTATTAAAACAATATTATTTTATTCCCCTGAGCGAAATTTTTCAAGCCAAGTTCAATAAGAATTTCAGCCTTTAAAATTGCAAAAATCTGTTTTGTTACGGCTATTATACAAATATTCTAAGGTGGAGTTTTATAAGAAGTACATTTGTGCATTTATCGAGGAATCCAACTCCCAATTCATTATACCGATCTATGAAATATGGCTAAAATATGAATAATCGTTCAAATAAAAAATATATTTAAAATGACAGTGATTGATTTAAAATGTTATTCTGAAAATTGTACTTTAAAGTTAATCGTTATGTTTAAAATTTGTTATTTTCAATGGCTTGAAAAATAAATTTTAAGATAAAAAATACATAATTAAAAATTTTAATACAATATGTAAACACTGTTATACATTTATGTATGTTTATTTAAAAATAAATATTATATAAAACATCGCGAGTTTGCAATTATTATTATTGAATTTAAATTAAAAAAACAAGAAAATTAAATGTATATTAAAAGAAGTAATTGAATAGTGATTAAAAAGAATTAATGTAAACAAATACGTTTCACCCCTATTAATAGATAAATTATTACATGTACCAGTGATATGTGTTGATATAAACAAATTTTAATGTAAGTAATGGCCGTAAAAGATTCAAAAGAAGTATAATGACACGAGAAAATATTCTTAATATTAGTAATGTAATTAGTTTAAGATCAGCGATATTAATTATGAGTAAGTTTTTAATATTGTTGGAATCTTTTCAATTTTTGACGTCTGAATCTACAAGATGCAAATTAAATTTGTTTCGGCTTTATAACGTTGCTTGGAAAGACAGTTCATTATTTGGAAATTTCAGTCACGATTATAATGAATAAATTTCGTTTTTCCTCGAGTAAGTATTTAGCATAATTACAGATTATGTACTCTTCTGAATATAACATACACTATTTAAATAAAAATGAAATAAATGTCTAATAAAATTTAAATATTGAACCACTTATGGTTTTATATGTTTGTATTATTTCATTTTTCTCTGTTAAATAACGAATGAAACATCCGTGGAAGCATCAAAAAAATGTCAAAACAGAAATTATCATTTCCAGGATTTATTTCAATAATATTTATGGTATAAAAATTTATTGTACGTTAGGCAGCATTTTAAATTGAATCGTAACGCGTCATCTGTCTAAACGATTAACTATAAAAGGCATTTAAAATTTTGTTCATTATACGACGACGTAGAATATAATTTTTTAAGCAAACAAATATTTTTTATTTAGTTAAATAATACAAAATAAATATGATTTTCGCTCGTATATTTCCAAAGATGAGCGAGGAGTCGAACATCTGTGATTTTGCGTCACAGTAAAATATAAAATTATCCGTAAAATCTACCTGATGATCATATTGTAATTTATTACATACAGAAAATTTACTCGATTTTAAAATTCTTATAAACCATACATTAAATAAGAAAATATGCTAGATAATTTTTAATAATATAATACCATAAATTATGAAGCTAAATAAATTTTTAAATGAACCATAAAAATATCTAATTAGTTTTTATACGTTTCCAATATTTCTCTACCGCGTTTTTCTTAATAATAATTTAGTGTAAATATCTAATTTATAGCGAAACTCTTAAAGAAATAATATTTTACAATCGTATTTTATATGCTATTTTTTATTAACATAACGTCGAAAGTTATTTGAAATAATTTTCAATAATTTTATGGCTGGACGAATATTTTTTAATTACTTAAGTGTATATGTAGGTAAATTATTTTTTGAAAATAAAAAGGCCGAGATAAAAAAAATCAATTAATTGTAAAAAATATAAAAATAAATTTACTTTTACTAAAATAGTTATTCTAGAAGTTTCATTTTGAATTCGGTAAAAGTTAAAGAGATAGGGTCGCATATGATTTAATATACATATGTATACGTAAGATCCTTTGAATTATTAATTTATACTTGAATAATTAAAATACACGTTACAACAAAAATAATGAACTAAAATAATGACCTGCTTCTTACTCTTAGGTAGCTTAAAAATACTTCTATAATAATGTAAAATAAATGGACAATAAAAATGAGTGAAATTAACTTAATATAAAGTACGATCAATTTTATTATTCGAACGCATTAAAGATAATAAATTACGAGCTATCAAGATCCTTTGAAAATTGCAGCCTAATTATGTCACATGTTGCTTGCTTCTGTCAGAACTATTCACATATATAATAGGGCGCTTGCGCTTTTACTTTTGAACTTAAAATACACAAAGTCACGTGTGTTATTATTGTAAAATCTTAAGCTTAACTTTGCATAAAAATTGTATTAAACAGTTTACGGTAGGAGAACATTTTACCTTAACTAAAGTGTACTTTGTAAACTACGTAAAACATAGTTAATATAATCAAATATCTAATCAATTAATTTTAAACTTCAACTCGAAAATACTTGAGAATAATGTAACTCATTACCTATATGAAATATCACTGCAGTATTATCGTTAAAATAACGGTGCCGTTCGGGTGAATAAATCTTGTGCATAAATGCAATTTACGCATAGAAAAACGATAAATTAAGATAAATAAAAGTGCATTAGCGCATAAAATGGGGGGTGAAAAAGAAAAGAATGAAGAAAAATCAGCCGTGTAAAAGTTGTCGTTGGTATGATCGACATGTGCGTGACAACGATTGAAAAACATTGCTAGAAAATGATGCATATATATATATGTGTGTTTGTGTGTGTGTTTATAAGTGTTTATGTGTGTTTATACGGTCTATGTATGCATGTATGTATGTATGTACGTATATTTATATAAATATATATATATATATATAAGTGCATGTATGCATGTACGTATAAAAACAAAAAAGAAACATCAAAGGTAAATGGAAGACTGTGTACATAGATATTAAAAAATGATTAGCCTATTGATATGCAATTAATCTTACCTCCACTGAAACCAGCGCGCATACCTTTAGTTTCCGTAATAATAAACATTAGAACTGTCAATAGGATAATAATGAATGAAATAGCCGGCATCGAGCAATTCGTCCTAAATTGTTGCATATTTAAAATATTCTCCAGGAGCTGCAGTTTGACGTACTCGGTCCGTAGCGGCAGTACAAAAGTGTAAGCTATCGTTGCCGACTACAGTGGGCAGGTGAGCTCAAAATTATTAACTACACATGTTTATAAACTAATGTACGAAAGCCCTAAATAATAAAAGCCTGAACAAGTTCAGCGAGCGATTGGGAGGAGGATCATCCTTCTGTGATTTTAACGCGACTAATGCGGCTGCGGCGGGCTCAACATCGGACCTTACATCCGTGTGGCAATTTCAATTTCGATATCATTCACTAACATTATAACCGGGCTAACGTCTATGGCAATCAAATGGCAATCACATATGACTTATTGGGCCAACCGTTGGAACGACTCTGGCTGCACGCAGCGACGAGCTTAAGGGGCAAGCTGATCCTGTTTCTGCTATCCCGGGACGCAGACTGCTTCGCCAGGACAGCTTCAGCGCTTACAGACGGACACCGACCGGCCGTCTCTCTCGCTCCACAATCTTCGCCGAGCATTTGTCGTTCCTCCTTCCATCTCCGTTTGTATCATTTCCTCTCGCTGGCCGTCCTCCTCTGCGCGCGGTCGGGCCTCTCGCTCCCGCGCCCGCCCCCCGTATCTCCGTCTCTCATTCGATATGCCCGCTTTACTACTGATCAGCGCGGCTATCTCGGTCTCTCAGCCTCGTGGAGCCCCAGCATAAAACTACGTAAGTCGCGCTTGCGCAAATTCTGTGTGCCTTGATTCCCGGGCACCGTTCTCTTTGCCTCCTTCCTTCCTCGTTTTCTCACAGCTTCGCAAATTTCTCCCCGTTGCCGCCGTCCTCGCCGCCCCCCCCCTCGATACCCAGCCCCGCCGCTCGGTCCGGGCTATATTTTCATATCTCCCTTTTAAAAAGGAGTACAATTTTTCAAGGCTGCCCAAGGTGCCGCGGCTGCCGATGTGCTCCGACTCCTTCTCGACGACTCGCTTCGCCCGGCTACGCGGGCACTTGGAGCTCGCGGGGAGGAGGGGGGGGGGGAATTCCTCCCGCGCGGCACAAGGATTCCCGATAGTTTACAACGCGCTCCGGTAATTGTTTTACAAATGCCCTCGGCTCCAACGCCGCACGGCTTCCTCCTGCTCCTCTGTCTTTGATGCACGCACAGGTGGCATCGAATTATTTGCCAGACACGCGAGTCCCCGACAATCTGTCGACGCCTCCTTCCTCGATGTCTTCCCTCTTCTTTTTTTTCTTCTTTTTTTTCTCTAATTGGCTGCCTAATTCAATAAACAGTTTCGGCCCTGCACGTGCTCTTTAAATGCTCTCAATTTGTGACTGACACGACGGCGAATACAATGCTCGAAATTATTCAAAGGAAAGCTGGAAAAATTTGTCCGCTTTAAAGCGCATTAACGTAAAATTTGCCAATTCTTAATATACGAAATAAAATACATTCGAATAATTTAATCGAGCTGGATAGAATATATATATATATATATATTCGTACTGAAAAATTGTAATGCGATAGCATTAACGATTATACTCAATACGGCAATACGATTTTAATGTATCAATTTTTAATAAGCTTGATATTATAATTAATATAATATGCTGCATTACTTTTATGTGTGCATTTACAGGTAAAAAAAACAGCAGTGGAATAAAAATAAAATACAATATAATTATTCCAAATATTCGCATGGATATTTGCCTGTAGCTGAAAACGTAATGTATAAACTTTAATATTAATGCTATTTCGGAAATTAATTCGATCAGTAAATATCGATTATACCTTTACTTTAACTTTATAATGAATATTTAATTTTAAAATGCAGTTAATATCAAAAAAATATTTCTAATTATTTACAAAATTATTGCACATAATAATACGTTTATGTAGTTTTTAAATTCTTAAATTTAAAATAATTCTTACTATTTTTAATTAAATACAAAACGTCGAATCATTGATACGATATTATATTTTTATATTTTATAATATGAATAATTAATGTTTGCGCGACTATAATAAAATATTTAGGAATTATGACAAATGGAACAAAAGATAATTAAGCCTCCCTTGAAATTTTTAAAAATTTTATAATTTTAAATAATATTTTTTCATCATTTTAGTAAACAAGAAATTTAGAGAATTTTCTTAATATAATCATTTGTATGAAAATTAGTTTTTCAATATTAAAGGTAGAACCTTACTGCTTATTTATTAATATACATTCAATACATGTCATTTTAATAATTAAACGAAAAATTGAAATATAGCGTATATAATATTTATTGTAATTTTTTTAAATATAATGCATGCAGGTGTGTATACAAATTTCTTCTATTGAAAATGTACACAAGATGTAAAAATAAATTGCTTACAAAATAAAAATGTGTTAGAATAATTTTCAAAAGGCATTAAAAAAAAATTGTAGGAATAATAAAATTAGCCATCACAGTATAAAAAATTTAATTTTACGAAAGTGAAAAAAATTACACGGAAAAAAATTAATAGTTTTTATTTATAACGCGCAATTTCAACGTACCAACATAATATATATAAAATAAGTAACTAAGCAAAAGGAAATAACTGTATTTAATAAAAATAAATAAAAAAGTAAATCTCCAGAATGAATGTATAAGATTAGGAATAAAACGTAAAACTTAACATAATTCTTTAATGTAAAATGAAAAAATAATAAGCTTTTCCGGGTGGATGAATACTAACAATTGCAGAAACTCATACAAACTGGAATATCACATTTGAAACTACAATAAAATCAAGCAAAAGAACCATAAACAAGTTTGAAAATATAAGCTACATGCATTAGAATTTAAAAAAAAAAAAAAAAAATTGTAAAGGCAAAAGTATATATTCTGATTTTACGTTCGATACACGGCTTTATTTATTCCATAAACTTGTCTTTTATAAAGTTAAAAAACTATTTAATAAAAAATATGGATAAAATATTACTTCTAAAACTACGGCCATAAAGAAGACGATTTTGATAATAAACATTACACACTGTTAAATATTTTATTATTTTTTCAGAAACAACGAAGTCGTTAAAAAAAAAAATATATATATATTTTTTTTATCTTTGCGAAATCATAACTTCAAAAGTAGAATGATCTCTTTCGAGCAAACAACTTTGATAATCTAGTGCGCGTCATTGCACACATCATTCAATACGATAGCGAGTATTGTTACATTCAACACTTTGATTGCCTTGCGCTTAAACTCCTAGATAGACTCGAATTCGAGCTCCGTTTTCTTGTCGAGGAGCGACAATTTACGTCGGCATCCTTCTTTTTCACGTACCCTACGCCAATTGAGTTCCCCTCGCAACCAAGGCGTATAAGAAATCTTGTATTAACAACAAAGCGTCATAATTTTCGCTACAGTTTTTGTCGTTCTTTCTTAATCTATCATGAAGCAAAAGATAAATTCAACTTTTACTTCGCTCTTAAATGAATTGTAAGTATGAGCATTTGTTTAAGTTTCCAATAACCGATGGCACCGCGGAAGAAATAAAAACACCGAGACAAGATTTTGCGCAATAGCAGCTTTAGGCTATTTCGATTTTGTCCTCCTGCTCCCGCTAAATTTTAGAATAAAGAAGGTAGCTGATAAAGAAAATGCGCTACTGCGGGCCGTTTGTTTTTCTCCATTAGCCTTTTTAGTTACCTCCTGTACATCACGCACGAGTGCGAACCCCGTAAGGCCATCCTTAAAACGAGTGTAGCGAGGGGCGGGAGGGAGTCGCGCGAATCGACTCGCACGAATTGCAACTGCTAAAACTGCCTAAGCGTCCGAATCAGCGGCCACACGCAACTGCAACACCGTACATCTGTACGATTTATTTGCAGATATGCCTCGAATGCGGTATATAATTTTAGTGCGGTAAAATACGCAGTGGAACTCTAAATAATAGCTTTACTGAAAGAAATGTAAATATTCTGGAGTCAAAGAAGTCAGAGAAAAAAAATTATAAACGGTCGACAACCATGGATTAGAGACAATGGACTTAGTATTATGAACGATTAAAGATCAATTCTAAAAAGGATAATCGGTCGAAGCAATGTCGTAACAAAAATGTATAAGCGAATAAAAAAGTGCTATCTAAACTGACGATAAAAGAGATTTTTTAAATATAAATTTTAGATAAAGTTTTGAAGAAAAATCAAATTTTTAATTGATAAATATAAGTATGATATTAATAAGCATAAATCGATACAGAAGAAGAGGAAAAAACATTTTCCGAATTTATTTAATTTTTTATTTGAGGTATTGTAATGAACAATTCTTGATGATTGATGATATTAGAAAAATTTTTATTCACTATTTATGTATTACTTATTTTCACTGCATTGGACATTTTTGTTTTAAAAATATGCTGTTTGATTGAATTTTATAAAAATGAAGATATTTCCTTTTTTTCATGCTCTGTTTGATTGTTTATTCAGCATTTTTTATAATTATTAATTTGCATTCTGTTTAATATTTTTTTCTTTGATTTATAAAACTCATTTTACCTCCATTCTATTTCACTAATCTATAAAATTATATATATATATACCCACATACGCACACACACATGTAATTTGTTTCCAACATGTTAATGTATGTCAACAAAATAAGTTTTAAATGAACATCACCCTTCATATCCAATAAAGTTAATTAACGGATAACTTGTAGTAAAAGCATAATATTGCTTTTTCCACATTTCATTAAATTTTGTAGTTTAAAAAAAACATGTTGTAATTTTTGCTAATGCTATTAATATTTTAGCAATTTCGAAATTGAATTTTATACCTTAGGTCTCGCTTTCCTTTTACGGAGTAAATTAAAATCTTGATTTACACGTATCTACGCTTATTATCATAACTCATAATTGCCCGAACGCGTTGACACGAGTTCCATTAAAAATTACACGACTCTCTATGTTTTTTACAACGCAAATATTGGTGGTTGTAATTGTGCAACACCTTTTTATCACGCATAATGTTAAAAAAGAAAGAAATAAAAGGGAGAGGAATAAATTAGAACACCAAAATGAAAAAACAATTATTTTATTAAACGATGACAAGGGTTAAGGGTTACGCTCGTAATGCAAAGTAACGCGTAATTGTAAAACGGCACGTATAACAATTCTACTTTCGTATCTTATCTCAGATGAAACTTCAGGAACTTTATAATCATGTCCTTTATTTTCAAACTAGAATGCCAAAATATTTCTTTTTATTCTTTTTTTTTTCGTAATTTTTCACCTTCATTCAAACTTTTTCTATTTTTATCTTCTCAGCTTTTTCTTACGGCGCCATTCTTCTCTCTTTTTACACATGCCAATACTTTCTACTTTTTTTAATAATATTGACTTAAACATAAAATCAATTTCGTTTTAATATTCATACTCCTCGTATTATTTATAATTAAAATCAGTTTATTAAATAAAATTACACTGACTACTTTTTAGAAATTAGTATTTTACAATTTTTAAAAGAAAAAGTCAGGTATATTGAATTATTGAGTATTTGATATTTGAAATTTAATTTCAGCTTGTTAATTTTTTTAAAAATATTTACTATAAAAGTTTTAAATATTTTTCTCTACATTGTGTTTATTTCTACATTGTATTGTTTATACAAAACAAGTTTTAGACCTTGATTTAGATAATTTTTATATTATTTTTTATTTAAAATTTGTATTACAATATTATTAATAAACTACTTAGTTTACTTTACAATTGAGAATACAAATCACTTTTTATTCATTTTTTATGCTTTAATTTTTCAGAAAGGTCATCAAATGTAGGATCTTGTATATTAAGCATTAAGCTGTTACCACTTAGATAAACTCTGTTTTGTGAACTAGAAATCTGAAAAAAGAAGTTTTAATATAATGAAGAAATTATGTAAATATAACTCATATAATGTAGTTAATTTCTCAAAAATGTTAATGAATTATATGATGCAGCTGTTTAATGATCATATGATATATAACTTCGCATTAAAAAATAGTTACACATAGATATTTACTTAATAATTTTAATTTTCCGAATTTTAAATATCTCTCCCCTCCTCTCAAATCCCACGTATTCTTTAAAAATACAGTAAAAACATTCATTGATTGCTTAAAAATTTTTAATCTAGTTTGCATTTATATTATTTGAAAAAAACTTGCTCACTTAGTATAATAATATTATCTCCTTTAAAAAGTAAAAAAACTGATCGCCAACCTGTAACTCTCTCTCTCTCTCCCTCTCTTACTTTCTCTCTCTCACTCACTCTCACAATGTTATCGTTGAAATCAATCAATTATTCGTCAAAGTTTCGGTAGTTCTTCCGTTTGCATTTAATTTTTAATTCATCTCACCCTCGCTCTACCACTTTTTAAATGTGGTTCTATCTCTCTATTTTCATGAACCGTAGCATTAAAGACATTCAATTTTTCATAACTAATAATTACATTAAATAATACATAAAATGCAGTATTGCAAGATATCTAATAAATATAGTTAATCTAAAAACTAATGAAAAAGAACCGGAAACACTTTTGCAAACCGTAATTCGTCGTAAGTAAAATATTGATAATAATAAATTGTTGATTCAAAGCAAAAAATAGTTTTAAAAAGCGTTTACCAATCAAAAGTATTATGAACATTGTCGATATCGAAATTTTGTATTTTCCTTAAGGCAATTAATTTCAACTAAGTCACTTACTGCCTTCCGATTTATTCCCTACATAAAATGTACGAAACGGGAGAACCACATGGGAGTGATTTAAAATGAGGGATTCTATAGATAAAAATAAAAATTATTTGGATATTTCTTTAAAAAATTAAAAATCATAAATCGCACACATCAAGGTGTACGTATTATGTATCTAATAATGAATAAATCTTTCGTGAATCGTAAATTATTGAAGTGAATTATATAGAATATAATTTTCTAAAACTTATAATTTATACGAAATAATGCACAAGATTTTTATCATTTTCAAACTTTTCTGTTTATTTACTTAACAAGCAGTAGAAAATATTATTATACTCTGTATACTCTATTTACTCTTTGTGATTTCGGCCTTCCGGTAATATTTCTAACATAATTTTGTTAAATATTAACATTAAATAGTAAAAGTTATAAAAATTATGTGACTTCTTAACTAGTTTTACCCGTAATATATAAAATTAAAAATTATACTTTTAAAATTTAAATACAATTGAAGTGAGATAGAGATAGAATGGTACAAATAGAGAAATATGTATGTATTATTATCTTTTTAATTTTATAGTTTTGCCTTTCACTCTAACTTCTGTACATATGTGCATAAAACCAAGAACTAAATTCTTGCAGTAGTAATTATAGAAAAAAAAACCAAGTACCAAGTACTTGTTTTTCCTTTTTTACTTGCTTTATATTTGGATTAAGATATTTTTTAATGGGTATTGCATATTTAATTTTTTACACTTTTAGATGCACATTTTGTTCAGTTTAAGTCTTAATCATAGACTTTATTTAATTTACTTTAAGAAATAACTGTAATATTGCTTAATTATTCGATATAAAATATATATTTTTTAAAGAATTTAATAAATAATACAATTAGTTTATTTAAAGCAATAATTTTTTACTTTGTTTCAATATTTTATTTTTAGAAATATTGATCAATGAATTTAATTTTTAATGTACCTTTCAGAATAAAAGTGCGCATTTATTTTTAAACTTACAAGTGATTAGATGTTGGTAATTTTTAATATTTATTGCATTTGCGTAAATAAAAAAAACTCACCGTACGAGAAATAGTTTGTGCAGCTCTTATTTTTCGCAGTTTCAGATAACCAGGGTTTTGACTAACAGCTATACCTAAGTAAACTTCAATTAAGGTGAAACATTTTTATGAATTACATTCGCTTTAAAAAAATATATTAGAAATAATTCGAACAATAAATAATATAAAAAACATCAAGATTGAAATATTTTTGTACTATAAATTAATTATAATAAACATAACAATATCAACCATTAATGACATTTAATTAAGTTAGAAAGCCACGAATTGTAATTTAGATAATATTTGTTATGTTCGTATACTATACAAGTTTAAAAAGCAAAGAAATAATGTTGCATTTTTTCATGTTTAAAGAACATAGTATAAGAGATGTATAAAATTTTTTGGATAATTGTAAAAAAAAATTTCTTGACTATAAATATTTATATTTTAATTAAAATTTTAAGGAAAATTATATTTAACATCGTAAAAAAAATCCGATTCTTATAAATGAGATAAGATAGAAGTCGTCATTATTTTACTTTTAATGACAATATTATTATATATTTATGATACATTTATTTATCAATTATTTATTAAACTTAAATTGAAATTTAGAAATAAAAATATATACTTTAATTTTTAAAAAATTGATAATTTTTTTATATATTACAAATAAAGTAATATATAAAATTCTTGTATAAAGAATATTAAAATACAAAAATAGATGTTTAAAATTAAAAAAAAAACCCTAACAATGCACTATTTCATTCTATTTTTAAAAATAGACATAATCGTAACGATATATTATGTTTATGTAGACGCACATAAACAAAAAAATTTAAAAGGATATCATTCTGGCAGCTTCTGCTTCACCTTCTGCTTGAACAATTTTTTGTTGTCTTTCCTGCTTTGCTCGTTCTACTACGAAAGCAGCTCTTTGAGCTTCTTGTTGAGCAACTTGTTTTGCTTCAACAGCGGCTGTGTATTCTTTACCAAAACTTAATTCTGTTATCGAAACATCATCTAAAATTATGTTGAAATCTCTAGCCCGTTCCGTCAACTCTTTTCTGACCAATGTAGATACTTGTTGTCTTTGCGTAATGAGTTGAGATGCGTTAAATTTGGCGACAACTGATTTGAGAACTTCATTGCATATGCTTGGTAATACCTAAAAAATACAAATTTTTGTTTAATATTAAACAAGATTTCTATATTCGACTATTTACAAATACAACTTCATTATAAAGAGAATAATATTGTATACAATTAATCAGTTTAATCAATTAAAAACAGATTGATTGTATTGCAGTAAAACTAATTACATTAAAATTTTCTCTTGCATATTTGTATAAATTCAGAAGTTTGAACGATATTGAATAGCACTGTGCTTTACTAACTTCAATATTATACAATAATTATTGCTACAGATATAGAATTTATACATTTCTATTAACATTACCTTTTCATCATAATCGAGTCCTAATTGGCGATACATAGATGGCAGTGTACTTGCATCTGGACGAGATAGGACTCTTAATGAAATGTTTACCATTTGTAAGTCTTTTGAACCAGTAGGAGATGAAATTTTCTTTGGTCTGCTGCGAATATCATAGATTATAGGATAGTGAAACCACGGAATTCGAAAATGCAATCCTTCAGTCATTATTTCCTTCTGAACGCCACCAAGTCGTGAAAATATAATAGCTCGGTGACCACCATCAACTAATAAAAATTAAAAAGATCCAATTACAAAATCATCCTCGCAAAATATTTTATAGAAAAATGTTAAATTTAATATTATCACTAATACGTATGGTTTCTGCAAATGGGATTTTTTATTAAATTTTTTTCAAAAAGATTTCTTCCTTCCATAATAATAAACAATTTTTAGAGTTAATTTTTTTCGCAGAGGATTCGTACAGTTTACCTCGAAACGGTCTATTCATTATTGACCATGAATACATCAAAACGTTTTGTAAAGCATGAAATTTAGCCAAATATATATAATCGGTCGACCGAACATATTCAATTTTATTTAAACCTATTCGACACGGCGATATATTTTATAAAGAGAAAATAATACGTATATAATTAAGTTTTTTGTCTCTTCGCATTATGCATATATTTCTGATGGGCCCACCATACAATATCCAGTTCCAGCAACACTTCAATACAAGTAACCGTGATAGTTTTATGGTTTAGTTTCATTATGGAATGGGTCCTTCTGAAATCGTGCACGAATTCAAAACGAAATCGGTAAAAGAGAAATAAAATATAGGCCCGATCGGATCACATATTATCGATTATTTCGGACATTATATCGATTTATTTACCGGTGTAAGAACTACGCAAATCGCGGATAAATGTAATTATTAATTTTCATTGTATAATTTTTACCACTTTAAATATGAACAATATTATACAGAGACGATCAAAGATAGCCGATTTTTTATTTTAAAAATGTTACTACAGTTAGTTATTTAATTGTTAAAGCTTAATTAAAAAAGTCTTATTACCAAAAGTCCATTGTTTAAATAAGGGTATTATTATTCCATCAATTATTTTAAACAATATTCAATAAATATACCTAATACATAGAAAGAAATTATAATCTAAACAAGTAAATTACATTCCATAAACAATAGCAATACAAATTTATATGGTATTTTCAATTAATTTAAAAGTTATAATTTATTTATAATCTGAATTTCACAACATTTAACAAAATAATACAACAGAAACTGTTACAAAAAAGGCCTTATTAAATTAATGATTGTAGAATTAATGTAAAAATTTATTAAAATCTTTTCTAATATCTAATGTAAATTACATAATATATGAGTAAGGTAGGTTTTAAGTTTTACATCATTTTTTTTAATGGAGAATACAATAAAAATAACATTTAAAAAAAATACACATCTTTAATGAGTATTCCTATTGACCCCATGTGTTGAAAGTAGATAAAATTTGAAGAAAAAAATTTTTTCGTTTTTTTAACTCTAATAAATAAAAATGTATGTTAATGTATTAAACATAGCTTATTTATTAATAACCCTTAGTTTCATTTGAATTTGTATTTTATGATTATTTTCATTTATACATTGATTTTTCATTATTATGTAACACATATGACCTTGATTAGAAGCATTTATTCATACAGGAAAATTAAATGAACAAATTTCTTTTATATGACCGGCTTAAAATTGAATATTTTAATGTATTTGGTTCTATAAAAAATAATTTGTTAAATAATCGAACTCTGTTCCATACATAAATCATGCGCGTGTAACGGTAAATAATCGAATAATTCAATTAGATTTTGTAAAATTAAAAGCCTATAATGATTCACATTTATCAAATGTTGTAAAATACACTTTAAATAATTATGCTAGCATACCTGTGTACATTGATTGTGAAACCCCATAAGCTGCAATTCCAGCAACTGTAAGTAGTTTGACACCAGTATTCAAGCCATTGGGCTTTTTACCAAACTGATTCGCAAACTCGTTCAATTTGCTTTGGGCCATTTTTTAAACTGTCTTTCAAAATTACCCTCTTATCACAATAACCACTGTAATACTTCAGTTCATTAGAATTTTACAAATTGCACCCACGTGATAATCTTAATATTGACTGCGGAGTATGGATTTAGCTAGAAATGCGGTCTGCGGGTAAGATCAGGCTCCAAGATTCTGCGCAGTGAGTGGATTCATAATGATTGGCTCTTGTCTTTGCGCCCTGTTTTTTCCGTAGCATAGATCATTTAAAGCGAGATCCAAGCCGTGGTGTGAAATCTCAAATTTATTACAAGGCTCGGAAATTATTAATTTAATGTATGCACTACTTTCTATTTGACGGTGATTAGTAATATTAGATGCAACAGAAAAACCATTAGTAAGAATCTGCTATTGTGCAAAATTTGCGAATGGACTTCCTAATAAATCTTCATTTTCGCTTTTAATGCGTACGCGATTGATCACGAAAACTTTGATATATGTTGCATATTGTTTCCGAAAGTATACCACGTACATGTTTATTCTAAATCTTTTAAATCTCATCGCAAATCAGCTACTTGTTTAAGAATAGTTAAAATACATCTTCTATATTAAGATATTGTGTCAACGCATTGATCATCTGCTTATTATGTAATGATTATTACTCGCTTCAATTCTCATTAAAATATTCATATTTAGTATTTGTTTTAAATATTTAATTCCTGATTCTTTGATTTATCTATACTTTGCATTAATATTTAATAATTTCAAGTATATCTTTCGGATAGTTTTGTTATAAACATCTGTTAGAAATCTATAATCTTCATTCAAACATTTTAGAGATTTTCAATCGCATTGATGAAGAATACTGTATCATAGAAAAAAACACCATAAAAAAATACTAAATGAAAAAAGATCGGTAGCGCGCATTGCAATAAAAACGAAGAATTAATAAATGATGCAATCAAAATATTTTAAGCACTAGAAAAGAATAAAAACCACGTAATAAATTACAAACTGCTAGATGGGGAAAAGGAAACATAGAATTGTCGATCAAGCCAAGAATTTCAAAATGAAAAATAGTAAAATGATAAAACTAAATTATAAAAACTATATATAAAGTACACAGTAAATGAAGCAAGACCTGAAATAAATTAATTGTTAAAGAAAAAAAATTTTTTAATAATAGAAAATAGCCTAATTCAATAACGAGAAAAAATTATGAAACTTAAGGTAAATGAAGAGTTCTTCTTTCTCCTTTTTTCTCAAGAGGTAAAGTTAGTTTTTCCTTCTCATTCATCGCTGCTCTTTGTCTATCTTTCTCTCTCTTTACTTCAAAGTCATGAAGTCAATGAACCAGTGAACATCATGCGCTGTTGTGCACAATCCAAAATTCTTTATCACATCGATAATACAGAATAAAAAAAAAAGGATAAAAAAAAATAAAAATAATGGAACGCTGAAGTTATGGAAATTCGGGAATTAAGTAGATAAAATGAAAAATAAAATTATGAAATAGGATTGAAAATTATTTTAAAAAAAAAATTTTCAAGTGCACATAAAGATGATGTAGAAAAAACAAAGAAAACAGCAACAAAATGAAAATTAATAAAAATATTAAAACTAAAGACAAGAAAATATTGAAAAGACTACATATTAAGCATTACTTAAAAAAAAACAAAAGATATCTACTCATTAAGAAAGGTAATGAGTGAATTAGGAATGGGGAAAATTAAGTAGGCGTTAATAAAGATGGTAAAGTTGGACACTTTACAGACGAATGAGGAAAGACAGTAATAAGTATAAAAGATTTATTTTGTCTTAAAATTAAGAGATAAATTTCCTTCAAAATTTTAAAATGCTAAAAAAAGGAGCTTAGGTTTTATAGTGAGAACATCTCAGTGTTAATAACAGAATATATAACATTTGTAAGTTTAATCGAATATAGAAAAATATTGCGAATTTTTGTAGACAGATATGAAAATTAAATAATTTTAAATTGTTTGAAATCGATTCAGGGTTAAATCCGAAAACTATTTGCATAATACCGTTATATCTCAAGGACAAAGATTTACTATTCTTCTATTCGATGATGTATAAGGCTATTAGTCAACGTAAAATTAAATTATCTGATTAATAACAAACTTAATAATAATGAACTGCTTCATTTTATCCAAACTATTTTTATAGAAAATTGTTTTTAATTTTTTTTAACTCTACAATAATAAATATACTGTCATTTTTTTACACGCGCATAGTTTACACAATAATTTAAACAGAAGAGTACCAAAATTTTAAATTATGCTAAAAACCGTGGCATTTTTCAATGAACTTTATTTAATTTAATTTGTAATTTCTTGTAGTGCTTCTGTACTATTTATTAAACGCATATATTAAATTCTTTTTTTCCACCAGTCGTAGACGCCATTGTATCAAACCTTTTTGTATGGGGGAAACGTTCAAAAAAAAACAGTCCGTATTATGAAATTACAACAATTTAATCACAATTCAATGAATATAAATAGATTTTGTAATATTTGAATTGAAGATTCTTTGATTTCATAAAAGAAAATAAGTAAAAACGATTTGGTTAAAAACAATAAAATTTAGTTGGTAATTATAATATATAATACTATATCATTAAAAATTTATTATTGGAAAGGGTAGATTTTAATATTATAAAATTATCAACTTTGTGTTTTCATCGTGTTGGCAAACAACTTATTTTTAAACCGCTACATTCTTTATCAATTTGAGCTACTTCACAAATATTACAAATATGATTTTTGTATTGCACTTGATAACTAGCATGGCAGAATGGACATTTTGCTTCTGGGTTTCCTTTATAAATCGGCTTAAAAGAAAGAGCGCATACCGTAAATGGATTATGTTCATCATATTCTAATAAATGCTCATCTACAAGATTGCTGTCGCAAATCTGTCAACAAAGAATGATATGTATTATTTTTATTACGATTAAACATATATACATATAAAAACTATATTTTAATACTCACTTGTAGAATTTTTCTAACTTGCTGAGCAACTTCTGGTCTCGGGCCTAGTTCTAATAATCTTCTAGCAAACGATCGTGCAGTTTTATAGTTTTTAAATTTAAAAAACGTATTTACAGCCGTCCGTAACGTCAAAATTTGATGAATTGGTTGTAAATTACAATGCGTAAAATATGCAACCATCTCACAAATTCTTTTTTGCTCGTCCAATGTAGTTTTTGGATGGTTTTTTCTTTCTGTTTCCATTTTTAAACCTAATATATATTCTCTACATATTTCAATTAATTGTTGGGCTTCGGCAAGATCTTGTCTTGAATCTACGACTAACAAAGGAATAGTATGAAGAATAGTTTGTAGCTTTTCAATTGCTTCGACAAATTTTCCAGCCGTGGTTAGCTGATAACTCAATTGCAATTGACGTATAAGATCAGAAATATGCAATACTAATGCTGGGAAATGGGATTTTAAATTTATTTCTTTCCAATTCCGCAAAGAATGAAAATAAAATGAGGGAATGTTCGGAAATAAGGTGGAAGACACCCGCGAACACGCATATACATTCATAAACAATAATTTATATTTGTCAAATTTAACAATCCCAATTTGCTCGTTAAGTAACTGAAATGCTGAAGCGTAAGAACCGGCCAATATATGATCGACTGGTAATTGAGAATTGATTATCCAATTCTGGCTTCTCGACAGTCCCTTTAACGGCGGCGAAAAGTAATTATCGTTAGACTTCAGATTGCTATTGCTTTCTAATTCTGAAGGTATCTCAACATCCTCGACATCCCATCCAGCAGATTCATTATGGGCATCGATATTTTCATTGGTATATTCACCATTTATCACTTCATCAATAACGTTATTTTCCTCTTCTTCGCTACCCCAACCCTCGACAATATTGTTTTCTTGCGGGGTTAAAGAGTTTACTTGATTTTTCTGTTTGGGGAAAACTGCACAATCGAAAAATCCCTTTGAAATAGTTAGTAACGGCCAATTGTTTTCGGTTTGGAAAATAGGAATCGGAGGACATAAATAAACGGCTTCTTTAGCAATATCTGTATACTGATGAGATACATCATTTTGCAAGGTACTTTCTACATTTTTCAAATTATGAATATACTGTGTAACGAACGACAAAGATTTTTGCCCTGCCATCTGAAATGGAAATAAAAAATAGTGACGCATTATAGTTTAAAACAATCTAATTTGATGTACGATATTTTCGTTAATAGATAAAAAAAATAGTGTGCATACACCCTGTACTGACATTTTACTTAAAGTGAAATTTACATTAGCTATTCTCAAATAAATCAAAATACGAGAAAAATATGACATTTTGTTATAAATAATAGATTTCTAAAATATTAAAAAAAGAAATTATTAAAAAAAACTTTAAAACCGTCATACGTGTTTTTTATAAATCTTATTTAAATATTTTCCACGTATATCTTTTGCAATGAGGCTTTGTTTCTTGGAAATGAAAAAATTTAGAGATCCGCTACATTTAATATTCAAATTTAAAAAAGAATATAATGTTATTAAAGTGATTAGTATTTCCCGTCTTGCAAGTATAATAAAAATATAAAAAAATTTACTTATTCATTAACTTTTTATAATGGTTTTCTGTCGTTTCATATATGAATCGCATTTTTGACAATCATAGACGTTTCGGTAGTTAACAAAATTCATTTACATTTAACATCCGAAAAGGTATGGCGGTATTGGCAATGGCTAACGTAAACTTATGCTTCTTTTTTTCATACGTATAGTTAACGATACGTATACCATTAAACGACATTCATTTCTGACTTTAAATGCGGAGTGAAGAAACTTCTGCTCACGCAGATGCAATAGAGTGGCATTTTGAATTGTGCGCAACAGAGTCTAATTGTATTGCAGAATCTCATTGCATTCGAAATGTTATAGTAGAGGAAGGAAGAAGAAATTTTATTATAAGGCTGTTGTAGCTAAATTGTTGCTCATTTTTCTCCTTCTTCGCGCCCTTACTGCTTTCAAAATGTTTATAGCAATTGTCGAACTGGCCGAGAAGACGCTAGTGTGCGCACAAGCCTAAAATCCTACTTTATGGCATTGGAGGATCACGTACAGCTCTTAATTTTTATTATTGTTTTTTAATAGCATATTTTTAATACGATAAGGATTGCCAGTACCGTTTAAAGAATAAATAACTGCGGCCTTTTGAATGTTCTTGCATTTAAAAAAATATCACTTACCTTCAAAATCATCGAAAGTTCATCAAAATCTCCCAGTAATAGACTACCTTGATATTGTCCTGAAAAATCTTTTCTAATTTCGGCTATTTTTGTCATTTTCTTAAGTTTTTCTAAATTTCCTGTAATTAAATAAAGAAAGGCAAGTTTTTCAAAATTTTTCGTTCTTTGGTAACACATTTCAACAACTTGATGATTTCCCTGTAATAAAGCAGCTTGAGCCAAGCTTTCCCAACAACATTTTTTATCTAAAACACGGGATGCTTCCAGCGCAACTTCGATATTACCGCATTCTAAGGCTAAGCCAAACCTTGTTTTTTCATCTTTGACAAAGTGTAAGGCTACTTCAGGATAACCTTTTTGCTGTAAATAAGCAATTATTGACTGTCCTACAAGATTAGCTGATCGCACCATGTGCAAGACTTCTTCGTATTTTCGATTGATCAAAGATAATTTGAACTTGAATTCCGTTGAGTCTATTCTTAAAATTCTAGGCTTACATTCACGATCCAAACAGTATACTTGATCCCCTTTAATTCTAGTGACATAAATTGGAAGATCTAACGTTCGAATTATTCCATGATCACCATTTATAATTGCATATTTAATATGATTACTTGTTGTATAAATGAAAACGTTAAAATCGTCCCAAGCCCCTGATTTTATTCGTGTGTTCTCATTAATTGAACACATATGTTCAAATTTTCTATTGCATATTATAACGGAATGCTTAGATAATAGTGCCACATAACTCATATCTGAAGACCAAACCACATATCGACATTTCGGTACTTTTACTTCAGATAAAACTTTTTGCTGGTGTATATCAAAATGCATAACTTGATCTGTATCTCTTAATAATATGACGCCAGTTCCAGCGTAAAATATTTCGTCACAATTTGGAATTTGTATTTTTTTTGAAACTTCATTTTTAAGATTTTTTATTACTAACTGCAACAACAAAATCAAGAACAGCATTATAATTTAATACACGTATAAATAAGAGTCATTTGAGTGAAAAATGAAATTTTACATAATATTTTACATAAAAAGGTATTAACTTTACAATAGATATATTTCAATCATAATTATATGATTTTAAATATTTTTCTGTTTTTCTATCTACGAATGACGACTGCTTTTTTATTTATAGCTTCTACTTATAATTTCGATGACGTGACCTAACGAGCATCATCTTATTTTTTTTATTTGTACTGTTATATGATCTTGTTAAATCCGACTATTCGAAAATTGTAATACTTTTGCACAGATTGGTTAAAAAATTATTTGCCATTAATTTTTTAAAGGTTTTTTTAAAAGATAAAGTATCTTTTCATCTTACCCAGGTTCCGTGGAATTGTATATAAATTAGGTAACATTTAATTCTAAGCATTTAGTAAACTCGCACTATAAACAATACCTAAATTCCATTAATGTTTGATATGCATATACGTATTAATCATATCGATAATAAAACATAATATAGGACTCTAAATACTACCAATGAGTGGTCGATATACATCAATTGAAGGGTATTTTAAGCTTCTTAACAATTAAAAAACAACTAATCGAGACCCATCCTGCATAATATCGGTAGTTCGAAAAAATGGGGTATTAGTTAAAACTATTACTATGCGTATAATACTGTGTTATTAAATGATGTTATTATTATTTCTCGTAAGATAATTTAATAAAATTTTCAATGTAGTAACATCTTCAAACTTAAAATTTTTATTTTTATTGCATTAAAGAAAGCTTTATGAGGATTTGTTTGTGTTAAAGATTATTATTGTTAATGGAAATTATTTTATATTAAGAAAATAAAATTATTTAAATTATTAAATGATAAATGAAAAAATAAATATGAAACGTAATAATTTTTTTATTTAAAAACCATTTGGCCTGTCTATAAAATTTTCATATATAGTATAAATAATAAAGATACTCACCGAATATGTACCGACATGTTTATCTAGAACAGCAAATCTATTTCTAGCCACCCATAATGCCATAATTCCAGATGCTCGTTTAGTTTCAGGTTCACTGTTACTATCACCATCGGTTGGTAACATATATAAATCATAAGTACTATTATCGATATTTGGAGTTGATCTTGTACATATTAGAATAGCATTTTCAGCTGGATTATAAGATAAACTATAAGCTGGAACTTTACCACCGCCTCTCAATTGCATCACTAAAGTATCTTTTGAAGTATTAAAATCAAGTTTACGAAGAAAACGTTCTTTAATATAATATAGAACATTGCCATGAACTGCATATGCTGGTCGTTCTCTTTCCAACTTAAAAATAATCATACCAGAATCATGTCCAGCTGCAAATAAATTTAATGTTGGATGTGCAGTAAGCACCCAAAATCGTTCTTGTTCACGACGAAAAGTATGAAGGCATGTACGTTTTGTCATATCCCAAACTCTAATACTTTTATCCTCCGCATTAGATAAAATAATATCTTGTCTTGGATGAAATAGTACACAGGATACATTATTATAGTGACCACGGCATGTATCAACTTCCCAAGCTTTCGCATCATTCATTCGCCACATTTTAATTTGCCTGTCATCAGCACCGGATATAATTAAAGGTAAGGTTGGATGAAAAGCAGCCCAATTTACACCTCGATCATGACCTTCTAAAAGATGTTTTACTAGAGCATCTGCTTGTCCAAATAAATCAGTTGAACCAGGATTTTTTAAGTGATCGTCTAGTCCACTAGGTCCTGGTGCGACATTTTTTTTTCTAAGACCTGAAATATCCCATACCCTAACAGTCTGATCTAAAGATGCTGATACAAGAATATCCTCGGTAGGGTGGAATTGTGCACACATTACATAGTGGTTGTGTCCTGTCAACACACAGATACATGTTCGACTTTGCCAATTCCAAACTCTTATCGTCTGATCATCTGAAGCACTTAAGATCCAAGGGTACTCATGATGAAAGACTGTAGTTCTAATATAATCTAAATGTCCTAACAATGTAAAAATACATCTACGCTGCTTATAATTCCAGACTTTTATTTTATAATCATCTCCTCCAGAGACAAAAAGTGGTTGTTGGTTATGAAAACATATTCCTCTTACTGGTCCATCGTGTTCATCAAATTTGTCAAGTAAGGTACACATACGATAATCATACAATTGTATTACTCCATTGTGTAAGCTAAAACAATTTTTTAAATAAATTTAAAACACAATACGTTATTAAGTATATATTGAAAAGTTTTAATTTACAGCCATTCACAAATATAGAAATTATTACCCTATATAGACATATAGTTATAAGAAAGAATTTTAAAACAATATAAAGTAGTATAATAACTTAACAAATTATTATTTTTTTTATACAAGTTTTAATGAATTAATCGATTTGATAAAAATAAAACAAGTAGATGGAAACACGTAAAATTATGGGTCATTTAAGTAGTTCAAATGAGACTAATAAACCTTTATAAAAAAAAAGCTGTCATCTTAAAAAAATAACTTCCTTATCTATCTATCTTTTATTTTAATATTTAATTTTTAATGATAAAAATTCGCACGGTAGAAAAATTTACAATGGTTTTATAAATAGTAATTCGATGAAATGCATATCGACACAAATTAAAAATTACAAATTAAAAAAATAAAAAAAATATTTAACAAATGTATCAACCTAGCAAGTATCCATGGTCGCTTAGGGTGAAAGGAAAGACCTTTAACGCGAGCTGACTTCGTTTCAAACTTAGTTAACATTTTCGTTCTTTCTTGTCAAATATTTATATTTTAAACATTATTCCTAATTTCAATATTATATTTCAATGCACATAAATATCACAAAAACGAAATAACCGTATCGTATTTTCTATCTCCCCTAATGTTAGGTACGTGTCTATAAATTTATGCCAGCGCTACTATTAAGCACATTTCGATTCTGAGCAGTACAGTCTTACGTAGTATAGTCTTACACTTATTGGTTGTTACCTTTGCGGTCGATTTGAATACCTTTTGTACGAAAAAATATAATACCTGGAAAAATGCAGGGTAAAAGTCATTTAAAAACGAAGAAAATTTTAAAGCGTATGTAAGAGTCATTATTGTTCTTTTCTTTTATATAATAAATATATTGTGATACAAAAGCGCAATAATTATTGTGAAGAAAGTTACTTAGATCCTGTCTAAGCAAAATATCAGGTATAGTTATTTTGCACCTTAACCAATTAATATATGCAAGTACTGCGCATGTAAGAATGAATTTTTTAATTTAATGTTTCTGGTAATCATAATGACACATCTATTATAAAAACAGGTGTCATAGTCAAGTACATCAAATGGCACAAAATATAATTTATATTTTATATCATAATTATACCTATTATAATTATAATATCTAATATTGAATTCATGGCTTTAATCAATTTTAAAAATTAAACTGAAAAAAATAATCCAGACTGTATTACTTTGGAAAACTAATTAGTAATTATGTGCAACATAAAATGAAAAATTATTCTATAAGTCTAGTTGTAAGAATATTCTTAATACGAATTAAAATTAAAATATTGTAAATAGCCTTAATTAAGATGAAGGTTTTCATTGTTTAATCAATTATATTTATTTTTTTTATTATTTTGAGGAAGAAAAAATTACATTAATAAAAATTTATAATTTTTTTTTTTTAATAAACTAAAAAAAATACTTCGCTAAGGGTAATTATTGATATACGAGTCATAACACGCCATCGAGTGAATCTGATTTATGACATAGTAAATATTTAAGCTTTGAATAGAGCTCCTACGAATAATCTTTAATAATAATATTTACTATACTATAATAATTAGTCCTGCAGGTGTAAAACAGTACAAGTAATGCGTAATTTAATAATCTTAAGCATATTCCGTTCATTCGATTTCTTTTAAAACGAGTGCACAACATTTCAACCAATTGTCCAGAAGCTCACTGCGCATATTTAATTTATTGTATTATTTGTACATTGTGAATCAATCTCAAAGAAAGTACTTAAAGTGCATATCAATTTTAATTGGTTATTTATGCATATACAGATATATTGGTTATCAATAGTGTTTACACAAATTATAATAAAACTATTAGAATCAAAATATTACGTTAACATTAGGTATAAAATATTAAAGAGCAAATACAAAAGTTACAGAAAAACATACTTTTTATTGTTATAGGTAACATTCAACAAAAAAATGTTTTCTATTGTAAACTAGTTTTTTCGATTAATCTTAGATCTTAATGAATTCTGAAACCCGATTTCACTTCAAACTTGTCATTCAACTACATTGAATCTATAGATAAAAAGAAATGTATTTATATTAATTTTTAATGACTTTATATCTAATTACAATAACAATATATTTGTATTTTCTTTTTAACATTTTATTCTGTTTTTTGGACAAATCTTTTGAAGTTAAGAAATTCATTTAGAATACAGGAGTGTGGAATTAGGTCACGTGATCAGGTTGTGATTTAAGAGCGCTCTTAATCGGATACTTATGAGAAAATTTGTTATTTTACAGTTTTTTTAACGTGCTGGAAAATTGTTCAAACAACTTTCTAAAAAGGGTATTTGTATCAGCGTCCTTTTTGGATGCTAGACGTATCGAGGATATTTTGTAAGTTATTTCATATAAGCGTTTGAAACTTACTTTTTCAAGTCTGTTGTTGTTTTAATCCAACAATACTTGTCAGGTGTTTCTTAAATTTACAAATGGCGTACTTCATTTTAAGGGTTTTCTTTAATAATAATTTTATTTAATTAAGATTTTATTCCGTTTGCATTTTTTACAGATTGTAAAGTTAATAGCGTGTATAATTCGTATTTACGTTGGAAACGCCATACTCCATTATTTATACATGATTATCAAACAAAATATTGCTTACTACAGAATTACATCAATATAATAATAATTCTAGCATGAAATTTTCAATATTTTTTTATAAGGGTTTTATGACATTCCTGTGGTTTCTACAAGCTGGTCATGTATTATATATTTAAATTTATTTTTATATTTTTACTCTCATTTTTAAAGTGTATTATTTAATTTTTTTGTGTATCCTAAAACTATGTTTGTTAAAATCAATTTAATATTGCATTTTAATGTATCAAGATATAATTTTTCAATGACATAACCTGTAAAATAAAAATATACTTTTATTTATTGTATTGTACAAATTTATATATCATTTTACAAATGTTTACAAACTTATAACATAAACAAATAAGGCTTTCATTGTGACTGTTGTAATAAAGAAAACAATGATTTATAACGTAAATATTAATTATAAATATAAATTAATTAAAGTTTTATTGTTTAGTATAAATGTTTTAAGTTTTACATTATTAAGTACTGAATTCGCTCTTTGTTTTTATCAAAATAAGTACATATTAAAACAGTTATTGATGTTTGTTTCATTTATAACTTCTGTTTTTCAATATAAATACAATGCATTTAATATATTAATTAATTTTAATTTATATTGTATTTAATACAAAATATTTAAACGTTCATATATACATAGGTGTTACGAAACCAGTAAATACAATAATAAATTATTTATGTGTTATACAAGTATTAAACATTTATCTTTACAAATCATTTTTTATCATATTAAAAAAAATTGATAAATATTTATATAGTTTTTAATTTATTTAAAAAAAATTTTTTAAACCAAGATTATTAAATGGAATATTCAAAAACAAATTTATTATATATAATATTAAATTATTTATTAATTACTTAATTGTTGGTTAATAAATATAAAAAGAAACGTCTAAATTATGTACATTGTAATTGTATGATCAAAATTTTTTCACTTAAATTTCAATTCTTAGAATAACAAAAGCTTATTTAATTAAGTTTATAAAAAATACATTACCAGCTAATTTAATTTATTATTTAAAATATCGATTTATGCATTAAATTTTGATATTAATTAATTTCAAAATGAAAAATAACATGTCATAAAATTAAAATTTTATTGTATTTACGTACATGTTGAAATATATATATATACATATATTATTGAATAGATTTTAAATATATATTTAAGTTTATATAATATGTGAAAATAGTAAAAACTAGATTTCAGAAAAGAATGTTAAGCGTTACATGCTCATAATGTCTAGTGCTTTATATTCTAATTTTCTATTTTTCTATAAATATAGATATAATCCTGTTTATAAAAATTTTGTATTGTTAATAAAGATAAAATTTCAAAATGAGTTATTAAAAATTATGTACTTTAAAAAATAGTCTAAATTAAAAAGTTTTGATTTATGAATTTATATTTGAATCTTGTAAAACAAAACCAAACTAACAAGTGTTGTCATTGGTTCTAGATATGCTCAAAGGTACAACTTAAGTTAGGTTATTATATTAGTTTACTGTGTATTGATGTTTCTCTTACACTTTTGAAAGTTCATTATATTCTTGTATTATATTGCATTAATTTATTCAGATTTTGAAGTGTATATCTTTTAATCTTTTATTGTGTAATAAGCCTTTTGCAAAAGAGATTTTAATTACCCTTTCAGATGCTAATTGAAGATTTATTCTGTGTAAAATACAAATGAAATTAGCGGCTATATACTACTTAAGTAATGATAATTAGATACATAATTTTTTTATAAACTATGATTTAATTAAAGAAGTATTTTTTCCATTTAATTGTCATGTATTAATAATTCTTTATTTGAATATTTAAATTATAAATAATTGTAAATCTTGGTTTGTAAGGCAATGGTAGTGCCTGTAATTTATCAAAAATTATATTTTATATAATTTCATTTTATTCATTGCATTGTTTTTTTTTGTTTATTGTTTTTACAAATCTGTTTTACTTCTGTAAATTTTGTTGCTCTGTGATAAGGATAACTTTTTATGAATTAAAATTTAAGTTAATATTAATAAAAATTTCAAATATCAGAATACTTTTTAAGTAAGCTATGTGATAAATATTATCATTTATAACTTTAATTATAATTTTGAAAATATATTTATAGCTTTGGTAATTTAAATCTACTTTTAATATGAATGTAAAAGATGAGTATGATGGATATTAAATACTTTAAATTAATAGTTAATGATATATTTACAACACAATAACAAATCCACCTATGGTTTAAATATATTTTAAATTAGAATATATGCATTGACTTTATTTTTTTTTAACCATAAAACTAAAATTATAGCCCTTTGAAAAGTATAGATTTTTTAGTTAAACTTTTGTAGTACAGAAATATCATTACTGCTACATATCTTTTTTTAAACTTGAAATATATGCATAATATATATATATATATATATATATATATATATTTATAATTTTTACATGTACGGGATAGTTAATAAAGAAAATTGTACAAGAATTTGCATTAAAGTAATTGTTTTTTTTTTCAGACTGTATATACAAGGTGTACATAGATTAAAAGTGTTAGATTTACATTAAAATATGAGTTCTTGTCATAGATCCTTATCTGCAACTAAAAACAACATGAAAACAAAGTCATTACATGGAAAAGCAGATCATCACATCAAATCTTCAGACTTGTTAAAGAGTGATAAATTGCAGGTAATATAAAATATGTAAATAGAAATATATTCTTTAATAATGTAAACAACTTTTGATTGATAAATCTTAATTTTTTTATGTCTGCGATAATAAAAATATACATATTACATCATCAATAATTGTTTTGTTTTTGATATATTTTAGATAATTTTTATTATTTAAAAATTTGTGTTTGCTATAAATAGAAGATAAAATGCAGTTTTTTTATCTTAATTAGTGTCGATAAAATATGAATCTACCATTAACTATGTCAAATCTAGTCGTTTTACAGTAGAACTCACAGTGTTAAAGGATATGGTTATAGTCATAGTCATTACTACTTTTGCTTAAATAAATAAGATAGTTTTTGATTTAAAAAAAAATGCATTTAAATTTTGATATTAATCAACGGTCCTAAATATAAGATAAGATTTCTATGTTAATCTTATAATCAATATTTTAATCATTAAGCCAATGCACAATTTTTTATCTTAAAAAGTGCTGTTGACTGATAAATACAAATATTGTTTTATCTTAACTTTTCTTTAATATTTATACTCTTATTACATTTACTATTATAATTTGTATTAATATTAAGAAGGAGGATTTTATTAATAATAAAAAACGATATAAGGTTATAATTTATTACTTTGAATAATATTTATTAGTTACTGTCATCATCTACCTATTTTATAAACATTTTTATAGATATTATTGTTTTTTGTGTGTATACAATTAACAAATAAATAAAGTAAATTTAACAGATTTTTGTTAAAAAATAGAATTTTTAAAGTTGTATTTGTACCATCTTGTAAATTATACTTTTTTTTTTAAATCAATTTTTTATCCTATTTAACGATTTTATCAAGATTAAATTTCAAAGAGTTTTAGTATTATTAGTTTTTATATATTAGTAGACAATATATATTTATTATTTTGTTAGCTTTTCCATAATTCTTACGCTAAAATAAAACTACAAAGTTTATCTTAAGCATAAATATAATTTTAATTTGTCCAGTATATTTTTTTTTAATTTTATTTGTCTGGTATGATTTTTTTTAATTTTATTGTGTAGTATGATTTCAATCATCTGATATTGTTGGTACACACACGTGAATTAGTGTGGCAAATCCCAACTGTGATAAAGAAATTAATTCAATTTGACAAAATCAAAATAAGAATATGAATGCAAAAAGTGGTCTCTACTGCTATGAAACTGATATCTAATTACTGTTGAGAAGCTGATAATTTGACAGTAAATGACAGATTAAATTAAAGACCTTGGCTAAAATCAACTGACCTCCTCCGGGTTTGAGGTAACGTCTTAAAAGTTTGAAGTAAACACTCATAAATCTTTAAGATTTAAGTTACCAATCAAATAGTTGTTAGATATTTATTTATATTTACAATGAAATTTCTTAATGAAAAATGTTAGTTTCATCTTAATAGCGAATGGTTTATATATACAAGTACATATTAAATGGTATATTAAGATTTTTGTGAACAATGTGTTTCTAGAATTTAATGATTATTACATAGATGTCATATTATATATAGATAATATGTTAATTTGTGTAGATTATTGCTTGTATTAAAAGCATTGAAACTTATATGATAACTGTTAGTTTTAAATAACGTTTTTCACAGCATAAAGGATGCCATTCAGATCAGTTGAGACAAACACATATTATAGATAATCGCATAAATAGTAAAGAAGATGTTGCTTGGCAAGAACGCATTAAACAAGTAATGGACTTGACCCGTCGATCCGAAGATGAAGTCATTATGGCATTACATGATAGTGATGGAGATTTAAATCGAGCTGTAAATGACCTTCTTGAAGGTGTGAGTCCCGAATGGGAAGTTAAAAAAAAAAAAGCTCGACCGACCGGAGGTCCTAAGCAAAATTACGAACAATCTGTCGTTTCTGATAATATAGATTGGGAAGATAAACGTTGCTTTAATAATGACGGAACAACTCGTGTACGAGGACGTGCTAATCACAGTAATCGCGGATGTAAGTTTAACTTTTTAAAAATAGCAACTTAAGTACTATATTAACAACTTGTTACAGATGTTTTTTTTTTTTTTTTCATCACATACAAACAATTTTAATTGCTCACATTGAAAGTGTTTTGTAATTAAATTAAAAATTTTCTCGATTTGATCATGGGCTCATACTATTGCGATTTATTATTATAACAAATTTATTTAATAAATTTAACTGGTTGAATAATATTTATGATTAAAAATAAACAAATTGAACATTTGCTGTGAATCGGTGAGTGTCTTGTACCTTCGTGTTTTTTCTTTAAATTTTGCCAAATAGACAGTCTATCAAATAAGGATAATATATTTGATAATAGGTTAACTATATTATTTAATGCGCTTTAATTAAATTATTGAATATTGTAATTAATTTGTTGGGATTTTCTTGTAAATTATTAACTTATCCCTACAACTTGTCTTTAAACTCAAACGATTCTCCTCGGCTGCTTACTTTATTCAAAATCTGTATGTGCTGAAGATGGAGGCTTTACAATTTCTAATAAAATATAACATATATAATCTATCTAATTTCAATACAAAAAACTTTAAAAAATTTTAAAGTTTACAGTTGCAATTATTAACTTTTAAAAGACGGAACTGATCTTTCTTTTACAAAAGACGGATGCGCGGACCAAAGATAACGTATCATTATAAGTGTAGATTATTCAAATTGATAAGATAATATTTAATAGGAAGATCGGTAAATACGGCGTATAATTATTAAAGTGAAACCTAAAATAAATAATAACGCAAATCAACAACAATTTGCACAATTTTGAACGTTTTGCATAAAATTAAGATTAAGAAGGTAAAACTTACAGATAGTTTGCAGGATAAAAGCGATTGCGGGAGCGAGATTCAATATTGTGTTATCAAAAAGAGGATTTAGTCGAAGCTCGGGATTTTTTTAGTAAACCAGTTCGGTAAAAATCGATTTTTTGGCATTTTAGATTTGGGTTTTTTTTTTTATAAAAATTCAAGCGTAAGATTCCGATATACTTTAAAACAATTCTTGAAGTTTAAAATTTAGAGAACCTTTGTCTTACGGCATCTGACTTACGTTCCTTAGAAAGTAAGTGCACGTAATACGGTATGATAAAAAAAAAGAAAAAGAAAACAAGCAAGCTGGCAACTTGCAAATGGTCGTAATGAAAAAAAGGCTCAATACTATTGTCGGATAGTTTTCGATTTAAGAATGAATCGAGAAAAATAAGACTTTCGATATAATATTGTATTCTCATTTATCTTACGTCTTTGTGTATTATTTTGTTTAAGCGTTGCTATAAAAGACTTTAAAGCTCTGTAACGTCGACAGTAAACGCATAACATTTATTAAACGTTTAAGTGTATTATCCGTTTTTTTCGCCAATAAAAATGTTGATGTCTTGTTTCTTATACTTCAATGTGAGATACCTGTTTTTTACCATAAGAATTTATGAGAACTTTATATTTGGCTCATGCCAATTTTCATAAAAATGATCTAAACCAGGTATACTTCAAATTTTTAATGTGATATCAAATATATGTAATTCTTTGGTTATCTATTTATATATAATTAATGTTTTCAATAATAATAAATTTAGTTTATTATGTATATATATATATATATATATATATAAATTAGCATCCTTATTAATAAAATGTTGATTTAAATTTAAGGGCGTCGCCGGGAAAATAAAGAAAATGAAAAAAATATTGAAGAAAATAAGTTTGAAAGTGGTCATGGTGGTAGTAGAAGAGGTCGTGGTATTTCCGGAAGATCCGGTCGCGGTGGTAGAGGCGGAGGTCGTGGATTGGGACCACGAACTTTTGCAAATAGAGGAGAATCTTCTATGTCGTCTAACTCGCCATCTTTTAATCGACCGATTGATACATGGACTGGCAATGAAGAGCATGTGAACAATCTCAAAGAGCTCAAAAAAGGTTGGTGGTTTTTAAAATGATTTTTAAGAATTTTTTAAAATCAATCGCTTGCTAATAAATTATTGGCTAGTGCAATATTATTTAAATTATCTTTTTATTTATTTTCATAATAAAAATTACATTGTTTAAGATTCTTAATTTTAATTTAGCATATATATAAACGTATAATTATAAAAACATCTTAGTTTAATCCGCAATATTTTAATCGTTGATTTCTAGATTCGTGGAATGCCATTGATACAACTGAAGATTGGGATAATGAAGAATATACTGGTTCTCTAGCAGATACTAAGGTTTTTACACCGAGTACCTTAATCAATGAAAGCATAATAGCTTTAGATAAAAATAAGACCCATGAAGCATCGTCGGTTAAACCTTCGCAATCTACAAGTTTAATCATATCTAATGTGAGTCCAATAAATAATTTAATTTGTAAAAAAATTAATTTTTTTTAAATGATCGATGAATATATATATACATATATATATATTATTCGTACCAAAATGTGTTAGAGAATATTGAAGATAAATAGGGATAAAAATAAATTAAGAAAAGTATTTTCTCAATAGTTTATTCAATTGAAAGAGTTTAAAAATAACTTCAGTCAGGATATGTTTACAATAATTTTGGCTGTACATAAAGAAAATATTTACCAGTTACATTCTCCCCAAACTACTATACGAAATAATAACATTCTTCGTATAAAATTAATTTTTTTTTAAACAGCTTAAAAAAACAATTGTCACTTTTTGTCATAATTATTTAAATGCTTACACTAATTAAAAAAAAATTCGATTCCTTAGTATTTTTCCAAATAAGTAATACGTTTAATAACATTGATGGCATTCAAATTAGACTAATATATTAGTTGTTTTTTTAAAAAAATTATTAATGTATTTAATATAAATAAAATACTAATATTAAACCCTTTTTACAATAAAATTATACATCACAAATAGAAAAATATGATTAAGATATATTTTTAATTTATTATTTAAAACTTGGTCTCGCGTTAATATTTAATTTAATACTAATTTAAAATTGAAAAACTTATGCGATAGGCATATTTATTAATTTATAAAGTTCATGTTTGAAATAATCATAATCCCTAAAACGAAAATGATTTTTCATAAGGATAATAATGTTTTTGTTATTAGGAATCACCAAAAATATTAAATCAGGATAATATTATTCAGGAGCAACAACTTAAAAATATTACATCTATTCATATTCCACATTCTCTTGATAACGTAAATAGAGGAAGCTTATCTGCGGCACAATCTGAGTATTTTTCACAATTATCGCAGCAAACTAGTGACTGCTTAAATGTTACTACTGGACAAAGTACATTTTTAAACGTAATAAATAACCAGGTATGCATTCATAGGGAATATTGCATATTGTGAAATTAGATAAATGAGATTTTTTCAGTAGTTCTATTTAAATTTTTTTATCCTAATTCCATATTATTCAAAGTACATAATTAGCTTGTTTTTATATTTAATCATGATTGATCATGAATGATAATTAATATATGTATTAATTAATAGTAATTAATATATTTAGTTGTTTAATCGCCAATAAATGTAATAGTAATTAGTATTAACAATGAAAGAATGAATGTTAATTCAAAACCAATTTTTTTTATGCAGCCTCAAAGACAAGCGAAAAGTCGACCACGTATACCTCCACCTTCGAAAATACCTTCCACTGCTGTCGAAATGCCAGGTGATGCTTTAAATAGTAGTATTGGTTTTTTAGATGTTCAATTTGGCGCCTTAGAATTTGGTACTGATGCTAACATAAATGATGGATCAAATCAAGAGAAGTATAACTCTCCTGGAACCAATTCTGGTATATCGCATATTGAATCAAATTCAATAACAACAAAAACTGTTGTAAACTCTCTTAACTCACTGACTGCTGAAGCTGTTAAAGCTTCTTGTCAAAAATTTAATACAACGACAAAATTGGTAAGTATAAATTAAATTAAAAAAAATTATAATTCTTATTATGTGTTAATAATGCTAAATATTTCTTAAAGATTTAATATTAAATTTGAATAATTCTATTGATAATTAGAATTGATTATTTTTAAATGGTAAAGATTAAATTTCAATCAATAATTGTTTATATTGTAATACTAAGAGAAAATGACCGACCTTTCACTGGAATTTTATTATTTTTAAGCTAAAAAAGTTGTTGTCTGTTAGACTTTTTCTATTTCTTATTAAATTTTATATTATCCATATCGACGTGTTCGTTACCTTTTGAAATGATTGCCTAACTGAAACAGCAGCATGGGAAGATATTAATAGTTTCTAGTGTAGTTTTACGTATTTAAGATTTTAACACATCTTCGAATTATTAATAGAGCTCCCACGAGAATGAAATATTAAGTAAAAAAGAAGTTCTCGAAATAGTTATTACTCGTACATTCTTAGTCTTACCTCTTAAAATAATGTTAATTATATCAATATACTACTCTAGTAGTTTTAACCAACGACCTTTAATTCAATAAATTTAAAATTTTGAAGTCTTGAATACCGAACTTGGAAGTACGTCGGATTCTATCCATTAACATTGGGAAATTTTTTCGTCAAATATGTTTCGTGCAATGTGTGCGTTTTCCCTCTAATTAAGCGAACGACTAAGAAAATCGTAGCGTACAAATAAAAATAATTGAGGATCGCTTCAGGAAGTTGAATAGATCATAGGGATGCGTTCACTATGAACCAACCACTAGTCGGTCGGTCTCCCTATAAAATAATCAGCGGCTTAAGAACATGCATTGTATCTTCTTAATATTCACGTGAATTAGATTTCTTCAGCTGCAAATGAATCTCTATCGAAGCCACTGCCAATCGAATTACACCAATTTGGCCGCCCCCTACATCCTTAATAATAAATCATAATCGATCCGCATCGATTTACGTCAATCTCTGATTGGAAATTTTTGCGACCAACTAACGCTCTATCTCAAATATGAAATTTGGAAATTTTATTTGAATTTTTGGCAAATACTTACAATGCAAAAGTTAAATTGACCTTAAAAAAAACCTTAGGAAAATATCAATGATAAAACGTACATAACAGTATCTATGTACAAAACATTATAATGCTGATTATTTTCATTTAAATAGCTTGTTTAAATAGCTTGTTTGACTAACTTATTTTATATTACAGTTACTTACCGATCAGAATATAACAAACGATCACTCGATTAATTCTCAAAGTGGATTTACAACTAGAAATTCAGCGGTTCAATCTATTGATATACAAAAACAAGAACTTAATGCGCAAACGTCACTTAGCAATGCTTCCACTTTTAATGTAACGGTGACGTACCAATCACCAAAACCATCATACCCGACATCGGTTACAGCGTGTAATTATAATACATATTCTTGCAATGCGCAAACAACTCCGCCATCTTTTGTTTGTCCAACAACTAGTTGTAATTCGAATACATTCTCTGCAATTGCATCTGTTACTCAGACGGGATATAATTCATCTTACACGCAATCATCCATAACTACATTTAGCCAAACATCGACTTCATCGTCTAACACTTCTGGTATTTACAATCAAACGCCTACAACTAGTCAGGTAGTGTATCTATACAATTAATGTTATTTTTAAGTTTTTGTTTATTTTTATTTTTTTTTTTTTTATAAAATTGATAATTGATTTTGCTTTGATAAATAATTAATTTAATTTAAATGATTTATTAGTTCTGTATCCTCATAAATAATGCTGTCCTAATATTTTTAAGCTACGATCTTCTTATAAAGGCCTTCGAAAAATCTTCCACATTTGCATTTATAATTTTTAATTTCTTCCAGGTCTGCAATACATATAAATATATATATAAAAAACACGATATCCTAACTTTTTGTCCAGAACTCCTATCCTTTCTGTATTAAAACTAACGCTAAATATGATTCTAAGCCTCAATAATTAATTACACTTTATATTATTAAGTCTTATTTGAAAATTTTCCCAATACATTTAATCCTCAATTTATAATGGCTTTAGCTCTAATGTTTCTGCGTTTTGATTTATTTTCTCTACCCAAAAGGCTAATCGAAAGTTGTTTAAGCTTTCAAATCTATATCTAATTTGTGATTAAGAAACTGCAAAATAAGTAAAGCAAGTGACGCCGTTTTTTGCTAAGAAAAATCTATAAAAAGCATTAAGTTTTACAAGTAGACAAAGCGAAGTTTTCAGATTTAACATAAGACGTCGAGCACGGTCCAAGAGGGTAAGATTTATCGTTGACTTCCGTAATCTTGAGCACGTTAGCAGAGCATATTAAAAGAGAACCCTGTCCCTAGACCTATTTCAACGCGGCATCTTATTTTTAATGCAATAGATATAGTGGTAAATCTGAGAGATTGCATAAGTTTGTATTCATTGTTGAAAAGAAAAACTCCCAACAAGTGTTAAATGTATGTCACTTCTGGAGCGATGTTTTGATAGTTAATACAACGAAAGTTTCAAAATATTTCGGAATATAATAAATATACTAATAATAACAACGGAAAGTTGGGCTCTATAAAGGTCAGGTCAAGTTACCCTTTTTAAAGGATAAATCATAATTAGTAATGGACAGCTATAAACACCTGTTAATGATATCTTAAAAAACAAAATATGATCTCGAATTTTATTTTTAATCCATAATTATTCCGGAAATGGAATGATAACAAATTTTTTAACTGGAAATCTCGAGATCAAGGAGTAGAGAAGGATTTTTTCTTTCGATATATATATATATTTTTTTTTTCATTTTTAAGCGACAACAAAATGCATAGTATGTGCATTTTTCCATCGTAATATCTCAAAAAAATTTGATCTTCTAATTATTTAAAAGATTCTTTTTCTACGTTTAGTAGCTCAATGCATCCACTAGAAATGTAAATGGTTTTCCAAGTTAATCAAAAAACTTAAATAAAAATAAGAAAAACATTAAACTCCTATTATACAAACTAATCCACCAAAAATACAAATTTAGGAATAAAATTTTTTTTTTTCTATTGTCCATGAGACTCTTTCGACAAAAAGACGAGAGTAAAGATTCATTCGTTTTACGAGCTTCTATAAATTGAGTGAAACAAAGGAAAATGTATACAGTTTCACAGTTAAGTTATTGTCCTCCAACCTATAATATGATAAATCATTTTTTATTTCGAAAGGAATCGGAATAAATATTTAATACACTATGTAATATAAGAATGAATGTATTTCTGTTTTATAGGCATCTTAATTTAAGTTCACAGTGAAGTTTCTTGGCGCCTTTTCTTCAATTCTAATAGAAAGTTTTCGTATATTTATTGTAATTACATCATACAAAATAATCGAACATTGTCAACTAATGTAATTATTTCAAATAGTAGAAAGAAAAAAAAAATTAAACCAAAAATATTTTTATAGGGATATCAGTCAACTGGGTTTACACCAATTTCACAGTATCAATCACAGTCTGCATCTACTAATACTTCTAGCAATAATTCTTATATAAGTACTGGATACCCTAATTCTTCAACGTTTCAATCTTCGGCGCAACCTTATCAACCGTCCAATACAACATTTGCATCATCAATAAGTCAAGGAACTAGTGTATATTCAAATACAGTTCAATCGGTAATGCTTAAAAAATAATTTAAAATTTCAATAATCACGTATGCTCGATTTCCCGTTGATATCCCGGCACCTTAATCTGAATATTGTAATTAAGAATAGAGTCTTCTTATGTTCCTGAAATGAATTCAAACAATGATAAAGCTGGTCTGTTTACGGCGGTTCTTGTGCGTTTTTATGTAATATGTTCGAAATGTCAAAGCAATGGCATAATTGTAATGCAGGTATCTTGAATCCCAAGGAATAAAATAGAAAAAGTAGGAAGGATTTTTCCGCGAAAAGCTACTTTGATATAAAAAAAATCACCTCGATATACTAATACAATTTTTAACCCGATTATAAAAATATTCGCAACAAGTTTTGCTAATAATTGTGTTTTCTATAATGCTGTGAAATGTGTTTTTGCAGGTTTATTCAAACACGTATCCTAGTTACGGTTGCCAAAATCCTGTTGTATCTCAAGATCACAAATCCAGTACAAATAAGGAACTACAATTTGAAAGTAATACGACCAATAGTACATCTTTGGTTACAACAACGTCAACTTTAGGACTCACTTCTAGTTCGGTAAATTCATCGCAAACAAAAACGACAATGTCTAATGGTAAGTTCGTTGTTATTTATTAATTTTCTTATTACTTCATTAGCTTACGTTTTAGAAAGATTGCGATATATATTTTATAAATAGGATACGTGATTTGTAAAGAATGAGTCTACGCGCAATGATGCATCTAATAAATGCCTCAAAGTGTGATTTATGGTTGATTTTCTTAAAATTAGTTAAATCTTATTTAATATAAATTTGAACAAAATCGTATAATACAACACGTAATCAAAAACCAAAAGTAAAAAATCAAATGAAACAGAGAACCATCGACTTTAGCCATGACATATTATTTAACGTTATCAATTGGTGCCAATACTTACCTCTTCGATCTAATTATATGTAAATATTTAGAAAAAAAGCGTAATATACTATTTAGATTTATTTATTTTTTTTTTTTTTTACAAATATTCGCGAATTATAAATTTTTTTAGATAATCTAGTGCACTCTCTTTAAAATCGAGACAACGTAAAAAGTATCCGAAACAAATTTGACGAACACGATTCTAAAATATACGAGAAAAACTTTATTTTTATTTTCAGTAGTGCCAAAAAGTTCGGTCAATGGGTTAATACCAAATAATAGTAGTACTTCAACCAGTATCGCTGGCTCAGGAACTTCTGGAAATATCGCACCAATACTGAGTCATCAGTACATTATGGGTCAAAGTGTACCGTATGCAACATTTCAACAGCCTCACATGTACAGTTACGAAGATTTACAGCTAATGCAACAACGACTACCTCATATGGTTTGTTTATAAATTTTTATTTATATAAAATTTTGTCTGTGTGTATTATTACGTAGGCTTATTTTCAAAATTAAATTTAGGCTTAAAACGGTTACTCTATTTTTAAATAAATTTTCTTAAGCACTGGAGAAAATCACATGAAACAATAAACCATTTCGTACTCGTTTCCTAATACAATTCAAACAAATTTCGTTAAACTTTAATCAACAACTATATAAAGTACATACGATGAGAAAATAATTGGTATTTTTGCAGAAGCCATACCTATTCAATCTTGAGTTTAAAAAAGCTTACAGCTATATGCTGAATATGTATTTTGCGGTTTCTTGTTCGTATAGAATTTTTTTTATAGCACATAAGCCGATGTTTTTTTAAATAAACCTTTATAAGATTGCAAATATAGAATTTAAGCAATGTCACTATGTTCTTGTTTATTTATTGGTTAATGCATTATCGTATCACTTTTATAATTCTTGTGCCATGCATAATATTTTTGTCCTGTGCAATGTCCGTTCTAAAAATATCAAAAAAAGTATCTTAAACCTAATGCTTTCAGCCTACTACTGGTTACTATGATGCAGCATTAGGATATCAAACAACAGGACCAGTGACAAGTCTTGGTAATAGTAGAAATGACGGCTTATCAGGCGTTCAACCGGTTCAAGGACAATATACCAGTATTAACGACGGGAGGTTTACTAGAACGGATAGCAACGCATCGCCAGTATCTTCAACTATGTCTCAACAAGTAAAATATATTATTAAAATATTATTGAGCAATTTTTTATTAATCTATAATTCGATAATTCTTATCGAAGTTCAATAATTAATTGAACGGCTGGATTATCTGAAATTCATTCTTGAATATATTTGTTGTTAAGCCGCTACTCTTAGTGATAGTCGAATTACCTGTGAATATTATATGTATCTTACCTCGATCGAGTATTGATTTTCCTATGCGAACGTTCTCTCTACCTATGAAATTATGTTAAAATCCTTACATGTATATTCTATATTCTTCCATATTTATTACAGTATCTAGTTAAAAGGTCCTTTTATTTTATTTTATTCTTTACATCGATGCTTATTTCAATTATCAAATTTTTGCTGTTCTTGTAACATCTTTCTTCTGGAATAATTATTAACTTCTTCAAATTTATAAAATAACTAAATTGCCTAAAATACTGGGCTCTTTTTTTCCTTTCTTTACCGATACAACCTTCCGCTATTTTTATCGTATATTTTTGTCCATTACACTCGCTAGAAGACTTTTCCAAACAACGTATGATTAATTGATCGTCTAATATAAATTCAACGAAAGAATTTTAAATAAAAGTTCAATTAAATCAAATGAATAAAATTATTCAATAGCATGCTTAAAAACGTCTCATTAGAATTGGTAAATTTTGGTTTAAATTAAACCGAATATTGTTTGTTTTTAGACAGCGACGCAACATCAGCAACCGTTGATGAATCCAATTCCACCAGGGTACGCTTATTTTTACGGAGGTGGTATTATGCCTGCCAGTGGTTTTCAATATGGCACTCCAGCAATATATCCTGTAAGCTCATCAAAGTTAACAATTCATTACCAAATGTAGCATATAAGCACTATAAATGAAAATTCCGTAACAATTGAGATTATATTTATACTTTTCAAATATTTTATTCTGTTGTTACGCGCAAATTTCCGATACAGATTGATAAATCCGTTTTTTTTTTTTATCTTTTTCCATTTTTTTATTCAACAAAAAAGGCCTTGAATGTAATATTTAATTTTGCATCGAATCATCGCACATCTCATTTATTTTGACAAAAAATGAAAATTGATTTAAAATTCATAAATCTTCAGCAAATTGCAACAGCTGGAAATGCTGCAAATTCAAGTGGTGGCTACAATACGAAACCCGGAAGTTATGGATCAGGATATGGAAGTGGAACCAACTACGATACATTAAGTAATTCCGGACCGTCCGGAGATTTCAAAAATACCGGAAGTGGTTTTCCTGCATCTCAAACTGGTAAAAATGGGTCTTCAAGCGGAAACGCAAGCACGGCTGGTACCTCAACTGATATAAATTCAACCATGTACACGAAAGGTCATGTGGCATTGAACAAAGTAAATGTAAGTTTCATCGTATATCAATAATTTTACGTAGCTATTATCGATCTGCTTATAGGAATTACTTTGTTTTCGATGAGATTTTCCACCCTTCAGTTGCCAAACAATTGTTTTCCATAGTAAATACTTTTACATAAGAATATACATCAACGTATGCTTATGTTTTTTTTTGTTTTTTTTTTTTTTTTTTTTTGATCTCTTACAGTCGTACGAAAAACAGGCGTTCCATTCAGCCACGCCGCCACCATTTGGATTGACAAATAACCAAAATGCAAATGTTATTAGCGGATACGGAGCTGCTCATTTATTTATTCCTACGGTGCCTCATCAGCTACATCAGCCAGTGCATCAGGATAGTGGTAATAGTACAGGACAGAGATCGAACAATAATTCACAGAATAAAGCACAAGTAAAGCCTGGATACAGCACAAGTTACTGGGCTGGCGGCAATTAATGGACTAATTTTTGATTAACTGAGAATGTGCACTATTATTTCTTATGGTGAAATCGTGAATAAATAATATGTTGGATATTAAATAATATCTTATTTTATACATAAATAATTAATTATTATGTACAAGAAATGTAATGTGAAAAAATGAACAGTTGATAAATTCATACTAGGGATTTAAAAACCGAACAAAATGAAACAGTGAAATATAATAAAAATATATTTACTTTGTTTCTTATTTGCATTTAAACTACAGTGTTTTTTTAATAAAACAAAATTACACTATGTATGAAAATATACTATATTGAGGTACTAAAATAATTTCTCTATTCTAATTTTTTTTTTGACTTTGATTTGCCTTCAATTAAAATATTAATTTAAATATCTCAAATAAATAAAATATTGATTATTTTTTAGAAAAATGTTATTTTCTTTTCTTTCAATTTATTGACCTGTATCTGAAATTATAATTTTAACGGCAATAACTAAAAAAATGAGTTTTAAAATTTAATTGCGCAAATTAACAATTATTTTTACTTTATTTCTGCATTAGTTACATATTGAAAAAACTTGTTATTCATAATTTACTCCAGTTAATCATCGTAGTATTGTCTTTTTTATAGTCTTAAAATGTATGATAGAGAAGTACTTTGATTTTTTATATACGTATGTACAAACTGGCTACAAGCTTCATGAATGATATCTATTGCACCTTATTGATAAAGATGCGCTACCTTCGGTATATATAATTATTTTATCTATTTTTTAACTCAACTTTGGTTTCGACGTGCATCTAGACGCTTTATATATATATATTTGATCAAGTTGTGTAATTGATATTCATTGAAGCAGATTCGAAACTAGTCAAAAGTTTTGTTAAAGCAAATGATTTTTTTTTTTTTTTTTTCAACTGCTAATTTAAATACATCAAGCTTTGTAAATTCGATAAAATGACTCAAGTTGTTTTATTATGTATCATAAATTTTACAAATTAAACAGTCTTGCACAATATTCGAAAGCATGTTTAATTACTTTAAATAATTTATATTTATTCTCAATTATCTACAAGTCCTATTCTTATCATTTTCATACACTTGTAAAGTACAGGATCTTATCAAGTCGAAGCATTCGAAATGATCATACAACAAGGATAAAAAAGCGTGATATCTTAAATTAGCAACTTGTCCAATAGAATGGGAAAGTCTAGTACATGTTTCAACAAAGATTATGACATATAAGGTACGTTAAACGAGAATGATGGCGTTTTTAAGCGATGTCACGAGGACTACAAGGTAAACTGGCTGATTAAACCTGACAAGAAATAAGTATGACGCAAAAAGAAAACGAAAATAAGGTAATTGAATAGACTTATACACCCACACTTACGCACATATAAATATGTATGATATTTTATACTAAAGCAAGATTTTTGGTTCGAAAAAGAAAAACCTGCAGTATTATAAGGTGTTTTTAATAAAATGTTACGAAGCAATTCATTTATTATTTATTATCTTATTTATAACTTAAGAATTAGTAGGCAACACAAAACGTTGCATAATAAACATTGAAAGTACTTAACATTGGCATTTTAATAAATTCTTTCAATCTGACTTAATTATTACGTTAGACTTTCATTGAAGATCTGTAAATCCAATACATATCGGTTTTTCAGACGATGTTTGCCTCTATAATAAATAGAACAATATCAATTAGTACGCACGTTTCCGCTAAAATACAATTTTCAATAATTAGAAGAAATAACTTTATCCGTTGAATTATATATTAGCGATACATGGCATAACATTAAACGATAGGTAATTTTACTCCGGCAAAGGCTCGAATAATCGCGTTGATATTAGTCGCATGCCATAAGGACTATATTTCGTAATGCTCGTGCAATAATCGAGAGAGAGAGAAAGAGACAGAGAGAGGCCGTAAATGTTTTATTAGCCTAGTTTATTTTAAATACGTACCCGTTCTTCTACAGCGATTTTTCTACTTTTCCATAAAAATTCACATACTGCTATAACACATGCAACTCCCATACCGCCCATTAAAACAACAAACACACCACCGACGTTGGCCAAGCCCAATTCACTTGCGGTGGAGCTGCTTTTTGAAGTGTCGTCCTAAAATAAAGTACAGAATTATTCACATCTATAAATCGATCGCCAATATTAACGATATTATTCGCATTTCGTTTATAAATTTGTGCCACGAAATCTTTCGGCAAAATGTCCGTTGACTAAAAAATAAATTTCGAATGATTGCAAGGAGATGCTCAAACATTTATAACAATATTTATTTATTGTACTTTATACACTCTAATTATTTAGGAAAAAAATAAAATATTTATGTATAAATATCTTACTCGGCATGATCCACCACCGTGTTTTTCTTTCCACCACTTGGATTTTAATATATGAAGTTTGCCTTCTTCTTGAAGTTTTAAAATAGCTCCACTTATTGCTGTTCTGTACGGCGAATCTGCAATTACAATTGAATTTGTTTCAATATTATATAATATCCATGGAGTAAAGCAACAAAATATGTTGCCCGGTAAATACAAAAATTTTTCGAATTAACTAATTAATTGTCAATTGCTCACGCTGCGCGAGTAGAACTGATTTATTATAATACGTTTTATAACCGAGCATGAAATTTACAATTAATAATATTGCAACATGCGAGAGAAGCAAAGTATATAGGAGATTTTGCATTATTTAAAGAAAAAGATTTTTTAAAGCATTCAGTGAATTAAGAAGCTCTACATCTTACTTGGGGGCATTGCTATTCCATATCCTTTTGAATCTAAAAGCCCACCAATTTGAGTTAATTCGCAATTTCTTTCGATAACATATTCAATAGAAGTTGATTCCATTAAAAATGCATAGTTTCCTTTTTCTTTAACCACACGATCTACCCCTTCAACATTACTTTTGGTAAATACTTCATTTGGTGGCTTAGCAGTTTCCATAAAATGCCACATTCGTTGATACGTGGAGAAATTTGAATCCTACAAAAATAATAATTTATATTGAACCATTGTAATTTTTTTTGATTACTGAACTCTAAAGATTCCTATGCAATTCACATGATACATTAAAACCATTTACATTCTTGATGCATGCTAATGAACATTTTGATACATATTTATCCTGTTGAGCTATTCAAAATATTAGCTAAAAAAGTATACTTATTCCTAATAATTGTAAACAAAATTTTTGAATACCAAATATAGGAAATCCATTGATTAAAGAAAAAAATCTAATACTACGGCAATAGTAACAACGATACCCGCCAATAATTTATGAATACAAGTGCTATGTCTTTTATTGGATCGCCGAATTTTTACGAAAGCTACAAGTTTTTAAGATCTTATCTTAAATGATATTTGTTTACTCTGAAAAAAGCCGCTGTGCTTCCTCCTTTTAAAGCGCCATACTTTATTTTTGTTTGTTTTGCTAAATCTTCTGCGCTTTCAATTGGCGAATCCATTCGTTCCACCGTTAGAAACGCCGCTAAATTGGCCGTGTACGATGATATCATAATCAGAGTAAAAAACCACCACATACCAGCAACCATGCGCGTGGATATAGCTCTAAAAAGACATTTTTCGGATTAATTATCAGTCGGTGAGTACAAATACATTACCAACTTAAATAGCTAATAGTGAAACTGTGTAATTTTTTAAATATTTTTGTATCGAAAAATTAATGCGCACCTTAAGTTTATTTATCTCATAGATTATTTACTGACATTTTTTAATTCAAAGTGGAGAACTAAATTAACGAACCTTGGTGCAATGTCTGATCCTTGCTGCATTAGTGAGCCAATGGTAAACCATAATGAATTTAAAAGGGTGTATTCATTCTGGAACATCGTTGTTTGGTTGTCAGAAGTATTATAATTTTCCCATTCATAAGGACTAAATCTAAAAACAACATTGATTAATATTGTCAATGTGTACAATTCCATTTTTAGTATGTATAGTTTGAAAAAAAATTAAAAATACATTTTCATGATATAATAATGTTACAAGAGGTAAATTAGAGGTAATAGTCTTATGTTCTACAATTGCACAATGACTATTAACGAATACTGTAAATGTAACTTTGGTCGAAAAAACTGAATCTTTAACCCTTTGTATTTGTAAATCGTATTACATGGACAGAGATTATATTAAGATCACGTTAAAGGACACAAATATTAAGCAGACGAAAGAAAATTTAACTGATACATTATAGATATACTCCAAAAGTAATGAAAATATTAATTCATAAACGGCGATAAATCTAATGCTTTTATCTATAAAGATACATCAACTGAGAAATATTACAAGAAAAAGTCGTAGAAATATTTGATATTAAAAAGCTAGCACAATACATAACACGGTTCATAAATATAGCCGAAACCAGATGAAGTTTAGTAAGCATTTGTTGATTAGTTGCAATTTTGAAAAAAGTATTATATATATATATATATATAAATATATATATATATCTGTTGGTAAATGTAATTATTATTGTAAAATTAATAATTACTAACCTTGCTAAGATAAAAAGAAGTACAGAAACTCCAAGATACGCTGTCGCCATATAAATCCATACGTCCAAGCTTAACGGACTTAAAAAGGAAAATAAATTTGGCGGCTGCTTTTGAGGTTTTCTGTACAGTATGCTAATACCTGTGATGCAGTTATAAAAAATATCATACAAAGTATGATTGCTACATGAAATTATGGTAAGCGTAATTTACGAACGATAATTACTTGTAATGTAAAGTAAATATCAGAATATATTTTTTACATTGATAAAAAAAATTTTTTTTTCTTTTTACGATTTGTGAAAAACTGCGTTACTCATCTCCAAAATAAATCCCAAAAAATTAATCGCTTGACGTATAATATGACGTTTAATCGCACATATACTGGATATAGTTTAATAATTATAGTTGTGGACGTACCATTCATGCGATTAAGCCTTAGACTTACTCGCGAATACCCTTTTATGGTTAATTTTAAATCTTTAAGCTTTGAATGATAAGTTATATTATTTTTTTTGTAGTTCAGGGAATCACAGAATCGATTTAAATGTATGTAAATATAGTTGCACAGTGTTTGCGTCATATTCACGATATTTTGCGATATCTTTGTAATAAAAGAAGACTTTCAATTCGTAATATTAATGCCAAGTTCGTGCAAATATCAATTGTATAAGAATTTTTATTTCATTTTTTTAATCGATTATCTTAATACCTTACCTAAATTCATAAACGGCATTGTAAAATCAACAGCCTGTTCACGATCGTAAGTTATCGTAAGATCTGCTATTGCAAGGTCAGCCTTTTGGTCTAAGAGCTCTTTAATCATTCCATCCCATTCTTTAGTTTCTCGATTGAAAGAACCGTACCGAATATCTGGCACCAATTGGATGGTATAATTAAAACCTAATATACGTGATATTTCTTGTATCAGATCGACGCTGTAGCCCTCGAACTGAGCATTTCCAGAAAGCTTTTTACTAGATTCCTTCCACATACAATATGGTGCACTCTGTAACAAAAAATTGCTTAAATCTAAGCTACGCGAATATTGTTCATTTCGTTCGCAGTATTGTCGTACTAATGATAAAAAAGGACTCAATATTGATACACGAAATTAAATACGAATAATAATTTTTAACTTAATATTCAAATTTTGTACTCATCGCTAAAATAAATACAACTTCATTTGGAATTGGTCAATAGTGGCATTGTTTAAAATAAATATCACTTATGAATAATGCATCGACTTGTAGATTTATAAGTTCTGTTTAAAGCTGTCCCCGTTCAAAAATTAAATGTATTTTAATTTCCTGATAATTTTTTACCTCCTTCCTCCCTTCGACGCAAATTCCTACATTATTTAGCTATTTTAATGTCATATTTCAGTAACAATAGCTAATAACATGTTTCAGACTCTCTCCTAAGTATGTATCTCTAATTGATTCACTCTCGCACATTAAATCCAGCATCTCATTCATTATCATGTCGAGCTTCTATTCATCGAAACATTCCGACTTCACGGTGAGAATAAATTGTGAACGAGTTATCGTTCGCTATTGATTTTATTGTATCATTGGTAACATATATATTAATCTATATACTCTTTTTAATATGTAAATAATGATAGTAAAAAATTATACTTACTAGAATGGTCGTTACGATAAAAGTTTTATTGTGCAAACTATCTACAATTTGCGTATATACTTCGCCATAACTTCTTGTAAAATTTATTCCTTTAGTACTATTCCAAGTTCCAATTTTTTTCAATCCATCTTTTGTATTTAATTCTATAACGTCCAATATGAAATCTGTACGAAAACCTTGATTATCAAACTTAATAGTACCAGTTAAACCAGTCATCTCTACCTGTATATAAAAAAATTGCCCTTTCAATGGTATTCGGTATAAAAGCGTATGAATATTTAGTTTTCTAATTGCAAAATTCTAATTGCAAAATTCTAATTTTTTTTTTGCAATACAATCTAATGTTCTTCGTACGGCCAAATTGATGTATACATAGAAAATTTTTATGAACTTTTATAAAAACTCTTACGTTTTTCATGTAATTAATTAATGAATATCCATGGTCCCAGGTATTAGTTAGATCACAAGAAAGAGGCCTAATTTCAATTTGTTGCGATGCATCTAACACATGCAATGCTTGTGCAAATAAGTGAACAGCATCGTACATTAGAGCAGTCTCAGTCTAAAAAGTGAAGTATTTATAGTAGTCTTGAAGTATTTATTCAACAATACGTAATACTTATATAAAATTGTATCGGAGAAGACTATAGTAACAATCTTTAAAGAATTAGATAATCTACCTTAATAAAAGTATGATTGTCCTGTTCCATTGGTTAGCATGAAAATGAAATAATAATATTAATTTATATTGTATACGTAAACAATTATGCACATTAAATAAAGCAGTAGATTATGCTCTATTTCCAAAAATTATCTACTACGGACATACGTTTTACTAGCTATTTTAAATAGGACTGAATTTAAGAATATGATAAAATGAAAATATGGAAAATGTAATCATTGAAAGTAGGTACGATTCTTAAGTGAAAAATTCAACAAGAAAATCTCAGATTATAAGTTCACTCACTCCGTGTTGGTCTAATTCAAGCTTTCGAGAGTATCTTTCTTCGCCTACAATCCAATCGTGTATTACTGACTCTGATTTCTCTGGATTTACAATTCTAAAGGCTGTAATATTAGTTCCTCCATGTTTAAATTCACTTAAATCTACAACGTGCAGGTCCTGCAAAAATAATATTGCTGTTGAATAAAATTTAATTAAAATACATGTGAGCCTACTTAGTCGTGTAGGATTTAATTATGTTATAATTTTATTAATATTAAGTTAAAAAAAAACATTTTTCCACACCGTTATTAGTATAATTGTTTATTTTCTATTGTTATTTCACAAAAAAAAGTGTGTTTCCTTTTTACCTTTTTTCATTAAATTTCATTTATAAAATCCTCTAACGGTACAATACAATATTAATTATTAAAACGAATTTTTAATTTCGCTATTTTCCCCTTTACGTTGATTTATTCTAAAACAAACAAAACAAAACAAAAATAAATTTACATAATTTAATTTGTGCTCGCGCAATCATATCCATAACGTGTACACACAACAATTTCTAAAATATCTTAAGCCTTAAATTTTAAAAATAATTAAAATTTTTCTAATTAAGGTTTCTTTTTTAAATTTTCGAAATTCGCATAAAAAATGCGCAATTTCATATTTAGTTTTAATGAAAGAATTTATTTTTTGCATAAATTAGCATTTGTAATTGATTTCGTTCTAAAATAAAGTCGAATGGCCGATAAAGAATTCGTGATTAGATAATGTTCCGAGAAATCATTAACGAGGATTCGCAGTCGCGTCGAAAAGATGTCGGTTGGTAGTCGCTGTTTATGAAAATACGAGATTAGACAACGTGTTTTATTTTAATATCCTTATCACATCCTACTTTTATCTATAACTATTAATTTGCTTAACCGGATGTCTCGTGAATAGGTTGCGCTGAAATTTTAAGTCGCATTCATTTGAATTTTTATAAAAAATGCAAGTCTTTGTTTAAGATTTAAATCGATCGGATCAATAAGTTATTAAACTTAGAAGAAGAAGATTAAAGAATTATAAAATTTAATCTATTTTCATAAGGAAACTGTCTACTAATGCTCTCACAGACATCGTTCGTTAATAAGAATCTTCTCGAGTAATTTAAAATGACATTGGCGTTAGTCCCAAAAAAACCTTCTCAGGTACTATTTTATATGCAAAGGACAGATAAAAAGTTAATATCAATACAATTTTTTTAATTTTTTATTTATTTATTTAAAAAAGGAAGCATTCAAATGATGTACGCAGTTTATACTTACCAATGATGTAATAAAATAACTGTGATAATCAGTCATCATTCCTATTTCTTGAGCTTGTTTCAAGACCGTGTAAATTTTGTCTATTGAACAATCTAAAACTATATGTGATTCAGCAGAATTTTTTATTTGTTTTAGCAAAGGTCTGCAAAATATTAAAATCCTTATTTAATGTCTTATAAAAAATACAATATGTTCTTTTACCTAGATCCATTAATTTAGATATTCAATTAATTCAGTTCGAGCAATAAAACGCGTATTTATGGAGGTGATTTATAAAATATAAAAAGACCAAGATTAATATATCAAGTATCGTTAAGTTACGATATGTACGAAAATGTAAAACTCGTTTATGCGCCGTGCCCAATTTGGTACGTCTCCAATTATAGATTTTACTCACAAAACCTTCATAAATTTTCGTTGAATAAATTAATGACCCGCATTCTTAAAGAATTATTATGCATAATTTACTAAACAAGATGCCTTAAACTCGAATTGATTGAACGAATTTTAACAACCGATACAGCGTAAATAATATTGAAACTAAAAAGAAAGAGAGAACATTTTTTGCCCTTTGCAATGATTGCCCGATCTCCATTAGCTTATATTGATACAGTAATCAACCTACCTATAACCGTGCCCAACTTTCGAATCTTCTCCGAGCTGCTTAATGGTTACCGGAAACTCCGTTGGTCCGTGGGCTTTCAATAATTCCTGCACCCGAACTAGGCCTTCGTTATTTTCATAAATAATTGTAAAACTTTTCCATTCCAATGCTTTAACTAAATCCACGTACGCCTTGAGAAAAACATACGAACAAGAGGTTGTGCTTTTATATGCTTGTTTAATATATAGTTATAAAACAGGAACTTTTTTTACAAATTTTAATCAACCTACTTTTGAAAGCGTAGAAGGATGAGGATATAAATTTACGAGACATCCTTCTCTTTTTAATCGGAAATCCCATCTAGTTTCCAAATGTGGTATCTCCATTGTATCACAAATACTTTGGACGTGAGAAGCTGTGTGTGCACTTTGGGGACCGAATATAGCTGCTATTCCCGTTTTCAATAGATGGCAAACTAAGAAAAGCAAGGGATTCAAGCCAATAAATAATAACATTTTTTCCGCATCCTGTTAAATTTCGTTGGATAATAATTACAATCGTATATTAATTACTAGTTACCGGTGAGTAAGACAAATTATTTTATTTTATAGAAATTAATTTTTTACAGATCAAATTTCCGTTAATTATAATTGTGTATTAAATTCTTAGTTTCTTTTACCTCTTAAAATTGTCTTTATTTGAAGATGGCTTTTGGCGTGCCATTTATTATGGCGGGGAACGATACACGGAAACTTTATTTATCGAATTCAAGGAATTGGAACCATTGAACTTATGAAAGTAAAACAAACGACAGAAGTAATGAAGAATTCTGTCAATTTGTACGTATCTAATCCTCACGATGATTAGATAAATTTCAAAAAATCTTGCAAGCATCAGTCGTAACTCTAAATGAAAATGGATACCGATAAATAAATATTCGTAAGCTCAACAATATCCTTGTTTCACCACCGCATAAGATCTTTCTCCTTTATTTGAGCTCAATCTTTTTGTAAATGTAAAAATTTTCTAAAACGAGCCACCCATTCTAATAGAGCGAATATGTTTCCCGATGCCATCTTCTCCCTATGATAAATTTGATTGTAAATTACGAAAATGAGATAATATGAAAAAGGATTAATAAAGTGTCATCTTAAAAATGGAATCAGGTGTCCTCCTTAATAAAGGAAGAGTAATTTTTTATGGTACCGTTTCGTCACAACCTACACATTGCAATCAAATATAATAAAAAAGTTAACATTCGACATTTCAACAGTTTATATTTTACCGAGTGAATAAAGGAGGGAGCCCGTATTCTGGGAGAATGAACTGCTTAAATCAGAATGAACGAGTATAATCTTGAACCATAAGTAACAAATTTAATTAAATTACCGCGTTTAGAGGCGTGAAAACTATCTTGAGGAGTGATTGTTTCTATTTGTGCACTTAATCTCGATTTCGGTAAAATATCTCTATTCCCATTGATTTTTTCAACGGCATATCGAAAAGCTATTTCTTGTTTACTGTCTGTAGAATGAAATAATCCACCTAAAAAATAAGATAAAAGATGCCATGTAGGCATAATTTTATGATAATTTAATAAATATAGACTAAGTTTATATAGAGACGATTTTTTGACAAGGCGTCAATTACATTTTCATTATATTATTTATCTTTCCTTTTCCAGTTTACTCTTAATTTTTCTGTATTTACATAACATTCACGCCATTCAAGTATATTTTACTCCTTACTGTAATCTTGATATCCTGTTCTTTCTTCTGCTTTTACGTCTTTCCAAATTCGTCATTAATTCTCCTGCTCTTTTACTTTATTTTTGGACTAAACCTTTAACTAAAGTTTTTCACCCGGAAGCCTTTATTGTATAATTATAATTTACTTATGTCTTCATTTTACTTTTATCTATTTTACGATTTTCCTTATTTTTAATTACCAATTATTTATTGGTATTCCCTAAGCTCCAGTTAAATACGAATTTCTTTTTTGCATTTTTTTAATGCTTGTAATTTAATTGATAAAATTGTTTAAAACAATATCCCCTTTTCAAATAAATTTGTAAATATGCGAAGTTTATCAGAACAAATTTTTTTTATTGCAGTTTCTTTTAAGTGCCTAATCAATAGAATATACTAATCAGCTTATTTTTTAAAAACTCAATATTTTATTTATACATATTTTTCTCATTGATTCTATAAAAATTATAAAAATATTGCACGAAAGGTGTCCCCAAAATTCAACTAAAATTTTATTGAATAATACGATAGACTCTTGTTTTAATACAATGCTTATTACAACATTAAATTTATTTAAAGCCAGGCATTAAAATATGATATTTTCATTATAGTAAAAAAGTTAAACTATTTATTGAGCCATTCTCCTAGATTTTAAATTTTATTAAAGCAAATTCTTGTAATACTAACCCTGTAATACCTTTAAAAAGTAAATCCAAAGAAAAATTTCTAATACATAAAATTATATCATACAAATTATACAATATATAAACTAAATTTTTTTCATATATTATAACTACAAAAACAGGAATAAAACTTTTAAAAACTTACCAATTCTAATAATTTCAGGTAAAGCTTCACATTTAAGAAAAGTTGTAAAAAATATGAATAATATCAAACTCATTTTCTTCCTATACATACACATGGCTATATCTAATAAAATAGAAAAAAAACCATTATTGATGTAAAATTTGATTTTATTCATAAAATGCAATAAATTATTAACTTTTTAAAATCAATAAAATTATTTGCTTGATTATTATAACATAAAAATTTTCTTATTTACTTATACAGAAGATATTAATATTTTTTTAAATCAAATGAATTTTGAAATAATCGTCTTCTACCATATTAAAACTGATTAATATACAAATATAATGGTATTTAAATTTTTTTTGTAATTACACCTATTCAGAAAAAGTATAAAGAAAATCAAATCAAATTTTAAAAAATCAAAAATTTTGTTTCATGTATGTTAATCTTATTTTATTAATAAGAGTTGCTTTAAAATGTGTATGTCCAAAAATTAATGCCAAAAAACAAGTTTTTAATTTATACAATATAAATATAGCATAAACATGTAGCTTTAATACTTGTATATACTTAATAAAAGTTTACTTTAATTCATCTTAAAATTTAATATTATTGTATCATACAACGGTACATAATAATCTTATGTAAGTGTAATTTTTATATATACGTACTGTGAGTCTTATTATTGATCTTATATATACGTACATTATGGAATCTAACTATTTTGATAATGATAATTTTTGTACAAATATCGAAAATTTCAAATAAATTATAATTAAATAATTGATTATGGTATCCTTTTTCATAAATTAAACATAAATATACTTATACATATACATACATACATATATATATGTATATATATATATATATATATAGTATCAAAGCACCTTAAATCTATCAATTATATATTTAATTTAACATATGGTGTATACATCATTTAAAGAGTTTTCAGACACTGAATTAGTATTAAAATGTTAGTATTTACACAGAAATTATTTGCTGAATTATTACCCATTAAGAATATTAATGAATAATTCTTTCTATTTAAATGACTATACATGTACATGTTGGAGTATTCTATTTAATCAAATTAGTATTGATATATTTACTTTGTGCTCCCAATAAAACAATTGTTTTATGAAGAATTCTTTACGATATTTGTTTTCAAAATATAAATAAAGATTTAATTTCATAATCAATGTACCATTCATCATCTTCATTCACCATCACATTCAACATCTTCTATTACATTAATTTGATGAAATGTAACAATGAAGTTTTTTTATAACTGTGTTACTTTATAATTATGTTACATTGAAATATAATATATAAATCAATCATAGTTAATTTTTCGTATACAATATGATGGAATATTATTTAAAATAATCCAGACTGTGATCTGATATCGAACTGATATCACTTACATGCGCAGTATACGTTTTATCTCATTGGAAGCTGCAAATTGTACAAGTATGTAAGTTAATGTAAAGCTTATTAACATTAAAACATAAGAACTCACCTTACACAACTTTAAAAACAACTAAGAAATATTTAATACAACTATAACAATTAGAGTAAAATTAAAAAAAAAATACGATATTGATCAACCAAAAAAGCGGATAATATTCTTATTATATTTTGAAAATAACATTTGCTCATACATTACAATCTGTACTTTTTACGAGATGATGATAGATTTATTTTTAACTATCTTTTTATTGTTAAAAATGTTGTTATTATTATTAAGCATTAAATGTTATTATTGTAATTAATCATTAAGAAATTTTCCTTATTGTTTAAAAATCCCTAATCTTTTTTCTATAATCTTGACCTCACATTTTATCTGTTATTACGTCTTTCCCATTTATCGATACTGTTTTTTCAGTTTCTCTAATTTTTTTTACAAAATAACGTATGTTCTAATCAAATCATATCTATTTTTATTACTTTATTTTAAATAATTATATACATATTTAATAATATACAACATACAACCTTTACCTGACAATTTAAAATAGCCATTTAAGGAGTATAAATAAGTACAAAAAATACATGTAAATTGTCTTCAATTCGATAAATAATTAATTTAATATTAACAAACTAAGTTAACAAAGCAATCCCTAAATTTTATAGTTATCAACACTATTCCTAAAAAAATATTAATATTGAATAGCATACAATAATATTATAAGTTTTGCGTGATGTCAACATCAAATTTATTTAAGTCTATTAATAAGGATATTTTATATTTATATATATATATATGTGTAATTAATATAGATTTTCAGATGAAATTTCAATTAAGTTTTCCATAACACTTTTTTCTTTGTTATATTTTTACGAAAATGTCAAAAATTTTATAAAATATGTTCCAAATCACTTTCCAGCATTTACGTATTGATTCCAGTAGAAAAATATCTAGAATACTAAATTATCGTTATGAGCAGTATATGATTCCTAATGATTAGTTCATTAAATTGAAAAAAGCTTCTTCCTTTTTATACGTACGCTCAAAGACGAGATCTGCCTCTCACAGGTCATGCCGGTTAAAAGATGAGCTATGTTGTCTCCATAAACGAGTTACCTAAGATACGAGGACACAGAATTTTATTTTAAATAAATACCCTACTTTGTCGTTGATTATTTACATATTTGTCGCAAATCGTCTATCGTGTAATAAATAAAAGCCTAAGAAATATCTTTGCAATCTATGATATTGAAGATTGTGTAAGATACAGAACGAAATGAGAAACATTCAGACCTGTTGTAAAACAAAGATTGACAAAAAATCGTTAACAAGTAAATGAAATGTACGTTATTATTCGAAAATCATTATAAGTAATTAAAAAGAAAGGAGTCAAATGAATAGGGAGATGAATCCACCATCTTATTAATAATTTAGTATTCATATGAATGCCCATGGTTATAAGGCTACTTAAATAAAAGACGATTTTTTTAACATCAAATGTACTTAGAATGCAAGTATTTTACAGATGCTATCAAACATATTATATAAAATAAATTTTTTAAATCATTCATAAGAATTCATATTACATAACGTTTGCGCACAAGATCTTCAGCGATAGATAAGCATTAAGTACATCAACATGTTTATACATAAATGCACACGATAATTCTTTATGTGAAAAAAGGCAGGGTTCGAAAGAAAAAATGAGAATGTACATTTTATTCGTAAAAGTTTGTTTATTTTGATTATCTAAAATTGAAATTATTAAGCGTGTTAAGATTACATTATCAAAATATATATATTATTGCCAAAATACTACGTTCTTATTTACTCTAATTTTATGCAAGATTGATATGACGTTTAAGCAAATAAAAAGAGAAAAAGATTTCACGAAAATAATTTCTTGCAATATTTACATGTACAGTATAACCGCTCACAACATACTTTCAAAACAAAACAAAACAAAAATCTGTCGAGTCTAAGTACATAAATGTGACTCTTCAGAGAAACAAAAAAGGAAATTAACGAGTGTTAAAATAAATTCAATTACAAATTATTAAATATAATGGAGTAAAAAAAGAAAAGAAGATAAAGGCAAATATACTTGTGTCTTACCCCTTTTTTTAATATATGATGGTAACATGCTCATATGGTCACAAGAAATCAACGAAAGAACTAAATACCGAGAACATTAGTAACAAAACAATTTTATGTGAGTAACGCTGCAAAGAATAACAACGCCGAATGAATAATAGGACTCGTTCATTCGCAAACAACTTCTTACGCTGACGGCTAATTTATGTTAGAAATCTGTAATACACATGTGATGGAATATTAGTATTGTTCAATTGTAAGCTGTAAAGTTGAAAAAAATTCTTAGCTAACATTTTTAAAGAAACATTTAATACTGAACTTTAATTATTGTATAAATTAGTAAATAAATCTACTCGATTCATAAACTCAACCAAGTAATTACAAAATAAATAAAATTACTAACATATAATGATTAATAAGTAGCATAAATTAAAATTAATAAAATAAAATTGTTTAAGACTTATAATTATTATCTAGTAACAATATTATTGATGATTTCAGTCTATATTAATAAATTTATGAAATTATGCACATTGATTTCGTGCTATTTACATCGTTATTTTTATTGTCTATCGCTACAATAGAATTATCGTTTCGAATTCTCGAGCGCTCATTCAAAATGTCATCGTCACACGGCATAGTATTAGAATTGCAGGTCGTCGACGAGCGTCTTGAATTAGTACCTACTATATTACTTATAAATTGAGTATCGGACTTGGATACATTGTGGTTTGAGGAAACGCTCTCGTGCTCTTGCGGTTGATGATACTGTGGCTGAAATTGCTTCTTGTTCTCTATCAACTGATCCAGAGTTCTTATCTGCGGTTGTAAAGTTGATAGTATTTGATTGTACCCTAAGCTAAAATTGAAAATCAACACATAAGACAATAGTCTCGCGATCTTGTAGAATTAATTTGCGTTAACTGGAGCCAATGCTTACCATTCCGAATTTGACCAATGAATAAGTTTTAAGAGTCCGTCTCGCAAATTAATCGTCAGTTCTATTGTTTGAGTTGAAACGCACGCCGCGCGAACGGCTCTGTCCACGGCGGATACATCCTTTAGGACAATGGCTATTATTACGGCCCATCCTAGACAGCCGGCCTCTAAAAATATTTGCAATAAATATCTTAATTGCACTTCAGCGCGCGATCCGTGATCGTTGTAAAAAAATGACGCTATGTCCGTGGCCTCGATGGAATTGGTCGAAGTCCAGCAAGCTCTATCCGCGTGATTTTCCATTGTTCGTAATACGTCGTCTCCAGATATCACCGCGCTAATATCACTCGCAATGCTACTACAATCTGGCAAATAATTTAATTTTAATCATACAATATTTTGAGTCTTGGTAATGTTTAAATTGATCTTTTTAATTATCATTGAGCTTAGAAATAATGAGATGAAGCAAAGAAAAAAATTTATTACCATTGGCAGTTTTGAAGTTTTTATTGCTTTCCAAATCCAAGCTTGGAGAATACGCTATATTCACATTATTTACATTAGAAGTGTAGTAATTGTACAAAGACGTTATTGTTGGTGAGCTTTTATACGCACTATCGATAAATTCAATATCATAGGCTTCATTTGTTGATTTTTTTGGATAGGTTTCATGGACTGCTGTGTCCGCTTGTTGTGTTGTATTACCTCTTAAGTTTTTTAATTTAATAATATCATGCAATGTGAACAACGGATAGGGATAACGAAATTGATCGTGAACCGATTTGAGAGCTAGAATATAATTATCTACTTTTGCTGCTCGGTCTCTTTCTCGTACCATCCAAATTACGAGGTGGAAATCTAATTGTGCTGCAAAGCGTCCCAAATCAAGTAGCCGTTGGGACGCAAGTAATTTTCGGGCATGGCGTTGTAAAATTACGTCTATAAAAAAATCTTCAGCCGACGAATCACTGAAAAAGATCATGGTAAGTCTTAATTATTAATGGCGTTACAATTATTAAAAAATCATATAATCCTATAAGAAATTTATATTCAATTGAATTGAATAGAATTTAGTAGGTGCTGAAAGGGAAGGAATTTAGTAGGTGAAACATTGCAAGCAAGTGTTGCATTCCTTTTAAATTTAATGCTTTGTAAATTTAATGCTTGTAAATTTAATGCTTTTACACAAATGTGTATTTTTTTTAAGAGTGAGCTGTGTATTGCAATTTAAAATAAAAAGGAAAAAACATGTATAAAATCTTAATAAGTAGAGGACAAAAACAATTGTTTCAAATACCCATTTCCATTCTTCTCGTTTTTGTTGATCATAGGCACTGATTTCTTACGCTTAATAATTTTTTTCTTTGATTTTTCAAAATTTAACGAAGACACCATAGGGTCCTTATTAGTAGAGTCATAATTGAATCTAGGAGTTGCCGTGGTACTGAAGCTTCTATTTCTTGAAACTTGCATAGTACCTAAGACTAGGGTTAGGTCATCTTCTTCGGAAGATAACCCTGAAGTTTGAGATTTCTTAGACATTGCCGTGGTGGAAGACTTTAAAGAATCAACATCGTTGGGATCTAAAATATATTAAATTATGCGTAAATAAACATCGTAACCGCGACTTTATACAAATACACAATCTAATTACCGTTAAACGTATTACCAATTGCTCTGAGAAAACGAACGAGATCGTTCGATAAATCCCATCGTCCCTGCTCAAGAGCAGCATCAAGAAGTAACGTCGCGTACTGTTTACTAACTGACGAAGCTTCTAAATTTTGCAATATTAAAAGATAACTGGCTGCTGTATCTAACTCTTGATTATTCAAACTGATTTGCAATAGCTTCTTTGGTGGTCCCACTACTGAGAAGAGATACGGCCACAAAGCGATTTCCGTTTTTCTAGCACATTGAACGATAGCTCGTGCGCAATAACCAGGGAACTCATTGATAAATTCTATGACCGAAGGAAGTAGGGCGTCTGGAATCGGTTCTTTACTCATCGCTTCTTCTTCTAATACTTCGTGCAATAGTAATTCCAGTGAGTGCGAAAAGTATGGGAGCGATGAAAAAGATCTGGCGATTTTCCATGCGTGATATCCTAAATTTCGATGAATTAATTGTCGGATCACTTGGTGCACGTATACTTGAGACTGAAAATAATTTATCGTTTAGCGACAAGAAAATACGTATATCCTAAATATGTTCCTATCCTAAACCTAAATATTTACATTTGAAAACAATGCTCCAACATTATCAATGCGAAGAAAAAAAACACTCGTAAAATGAATAAGAAGCCAATCGATTGAAAATTAAAAATTAAAAGTCTCATTTTTCGATACAGCTGAATCCTTATTTGAACCTTTCTCATTTGCAACACAATAAGGCCATAAACATTAAAAAAAAATCAGTGTCGGAAGAGCGATCTCTTCATCACCGCGTGTTCCGACATCTGCAGCCAGGACAGGATCTCGATAGCAGCTGACCGTCGTGTTCCCGCTACGCGGGATGATCGCTAAGACATTCCTCCCGTCGTTCTTCCAGTCCCCGCGGGCCCTTGGGCATCGATCGGTCAGTGCGGCTAGTCATCGTCGTCGCCAGCTCGAAGTCGATCGGTCGGTCGGTCGCCTTGGTTTGGCTTGGGCTGCCGCTCGGTCGAGTCAAGGGAGTTATCATCAGCGGATCGGCGTAGTCGGTCAGGCTCCGAGGCCGACTCCGGGAAGGGGAGAGAGCTTGCGTTCGACAACGCATCCCTAGTGGCGTGATAGCCACTGGGGTCGTGGGGGCACGAGAAGGGGTAGCGGATGGCCCGGGCCACAGTCGCCGGTGCCTGCACCCTGGGGGCAGAAGAAGAGCTGCGAGTCGTCACGCGGCTTGTTTTATTCCGGAGCTCGGGATCGGAGGCACTCGGGTGACTACGCCCCGAGACTCAAAATTGCCAAACGGCCGTTTTCCTCGCTGTACGAGCCTCAGCTGGGTCGGGATCCTTGCCGCTTGCAATTTTTTTTTTCTCGCCTGTCAGTGTCACCAACTGATCTACCGGCCAGCTACACACGATACGTCGCCATTTTACCGTCTAATGCCAATCAGCAATGGCCTCCAGCTACTTTACCGCAGCGACGACGTGCTGATTGTACTATCGGGTCCGCGATAATACACATCTCGAAAGCTATTTCAAAAAGATGATTTAGGTGCTTTTAATTGCGGCGCAATTGCGCACCTCCGAGGAAAGTTTTATACAATGATAAACATTTTTAAAAGTTCTTGCTTGTATCACAGTTCCCTCTGATGGAAAATAAGTTCTTTAAATAACAATAAAAGAGTTTTCTTTACAAGAATTTCAGCCTGGCCATGCAATTGCAACCACAGCTTTTGAAAGTATTCTTCTTAAGAATTTTAGATAAAACTTTTTTCTGTATTATAATATGTTAAGATATTATATTTATGGAAAATATGCACTGCTGAACAATTCACGCATCAACATCTATTCGCGAATGCGAGAGGCTTCGTTGCTTCTCGATATCGAAGTACTTAGGGATTAAAACTTCAACATTAATATCTATGGAAATTGTCTTTCTATAGATCCCATTTAGGACTAACTCTGTTTTGCGAATCTTATTTATAGTATGACTAACCTGGGTGCTTCTTACGTAGAAAGCTTGGATAGCAAGGATAGCTGGTATACAATAGTAGGAGTGTTCGTTTTGTCCTTCCAAATCATTCGATGCTACCATCTTTGGATGTGACTATAAGTGTCGATAATTAATTCTGAACCTAAGTTATCTCTAATTTTCCTCACCATGCTTCATAAACCTTTGAGATAATAAGAATTTGACTCTAGAAGTTGGCAACTGTTCAAATAGATTAAATCCATAAAAGTCTCATCGTCGGCAGAGACTCTTAGGCTCGATATTTTGAAGATTATAATAATCATCGCATAGGCTAAAGCTAAGACTGCAATACAATAGGGGAAGGCCGACTCGGATACCTTACTGCTGACGCGAAAGTCCATCGATTGTTTTTCGCGGACAAGATCGAAATAGCGAAAAATCCAGAGTGGATACATAGCTCTTGAACTATGGGACTACTCTCTCGGTCTGGATATGATGGTAGTAGTGCCTTCAAATGTGGAGGATCGCTCTTAGCCATAGACCCCACAGCTGTAAGATTTTTTGACTTAACGCACCTCCTCTTCGCGACTGATTTAGATGTTGCCGAGATCAGACATTGCCTAAACGGGTACGAATCTACCTAGTTTACTGTGTCGTGACATTTTTTGACTTAGCAATTACGAGCGTGTCTTTCGATATCTGACCTACTCCTACGTCTCTACCGGCACTACGGCAAAATTTAATAACAATTTAATGCAGATGTATAAATGGGATATGCGCAAATCGAACATTGAAGGAATATGAAAAGGCCAGAAATCTCTTCTACGATAAAAATCCCTTACTTCGTTATGAGATGTAATGGAGAAATCTAGTAGAAGTTTAAAATCGTTCAACTTACTCCCAAATATTTCTTTATTAGATATAGTATTTGTGAAGAATCTATAGAAGATAAAAATTCAAAAAAATATTGTCTCGAATAATAAGAGTTATTCGTAAGGATCTGATCGTGCCAAGAATTAGGCGTACTCCCAATCGACTAATTATTTACCAAAGTACTGATGTTTTCGATTTTAAATATGTATTTTTATTTATTAGCGAGCTTATTATCATAGCAAAACAGGCAATAGTGATTAAATGAAGTAAAACTCGGGATTAGCCTGACTACTCGTTTAAGTAACTGTTTTTGCTACTAGTACAAAAAAATATAAAAAAAAAAATATATTTAGCCATTTCATCGATGAAGGAGCCACTAGTGAAGTTCATAAGATATCCTAATGATTCAGACTGATATGTGAAAAGCCCTTACATAGAGAAATCCCTTTACATATTAAGTACTAGTAAGAGTCGAAAAAATTTGTTTACAAACCAATTCACATAAAAGAAATGAAGCTTTAAATAAATGCATATAGATGAAAATAATTATTTATATACTTACTGTTAATTCCAAAATACTAAATGGTAAAATAAATGGTGAACTGGTATCTGATGTGTAAAGAACAGTATCATTTTCCGCGCCGAGTAAAATTGCATCTTCAAATAGAATTGTCAAAGGGTAAATTTTTAATTGAAATGGTAACATAATCCTTTTGCTAATAAAAGTATGGATTTTATTCTTATCATTCTTTGGAAATAACGGTATCCAAACTCTCATTCCAGCAGCTCCACAAAAAAGCCACACGGTTTCTGACAAATGTGGTTTACCCTTCGAAGATTCTGAAGATATCCATAAGTTTTCTACATTAGATGCTAAAACTGTTGGAGATGTGCACGTAAATAGCTGAAAACCAATTTATTTATGCAGTAATCTTATAATTTGAGTTTGAATTAATGGAAGCTTTGTTATTTTTAGCTTTATTTTTTATATTTAAAAAAACCTCTTTGGCAGAAATTAAATAATTGTAACGCTTAGCCCCGATATTATTAAATTGTAATTTAATAATGATTTTTTTTTTTAAGTACATAATGGATTTACATTGCGCAGTGTAAAGGTTGCGTTAAATTATTTAATTCGAACAAAACGGAAAATATTTAAATTCAGGTAAACAATCGAATTAAGTTTAATTTAAGTTTTTTTTTACTTCATTTGTATTTTCCAGCCAATGATCTCGCTGTAACATTATTAGTTTCCCAGAAACATTTATTAGTAGAGTTTCCGGATAGACGTTTAATTCCGAGACTTCTGTTCGTATTAATGTAAGGCTTGCGCTTACAACGCATGCTGGATGGGCACAAAAAGTACTAATGTCTATGGCCTGCATCATTGTTAATTCTATACAATTCAAACCTAAAAAACAGTTTAATTAATATACATTTTGATCTAATTCAAACTTCCCCTTTGCAGCTTATTAATGTTTCGTAAGTGCTTAGGAAAGTTCGTAGAAGCTCGTAGGCATTGTAAGCAAAATTACGTATAAAAAGATCTGTATTAGTATATGGGATCTGTATTACTATATCTAACAGCTTTTTTTTCAGTCTATGATACATCTAGGTTCAAAAGGGAAATAAAATAATACTGCGGAATAAACATCTGAATAACGATAAAAAAATACAACATTTCTCCAAGTATTGGTAAAATTATAACAAATTTATATTAAATCATATCGAAGTTCATCGATATTAATCGGATAATTGGTAAATACGCATTATCGAATTTTAAGTATATTTGAAATATATAATATATGCAGTTTCCATAAGGTTACAACTTATCAGATTCTACACTTTCTAACGTAGTACTTGGGTCTCAATAAAAAGAAGCTTTGATTATATATTGTTTAAATTCGTAGTAATAAAGGTCGATAAAATGAGAGCGAATAAAGCTAATTCATCATGAATAGAATCCTCGTCTCAAATAAATTATTTTTTAGATATTATACAATTTTCGTAAAAAAATCGAATGTAATCGTAAAGATTTTTCATACTATTTCAAAATTTTATCAAAAAAATTTATTAATAATCTATTGTTGCTTGTATTTAATCCTTCAGAAAACCGAATATCTATCTTTTATTTAAAAAAAATATCTTATAATATTTGAAGAAGCGTAGATATTAAAATTTATCGTGACATAGTTCAGTTTCTGTTTCCAAGAAACATAGAAAAAGTTTCAGTTTCAGCAGTAAAGCTTTAGTATTCTCCTAGGTCATAATAATTTAAAAAAATAAGCATTCGTACGCAAGTTATGAAAAGTTCTTTTTCTTACGTCGTCTTTAAATGTCACAACTGTTATGGTAAAATCTGGTCAAATGTTAACTGTTTATTCTCAAGGCATGATGATTGTATAATTGAAAGATATAGATATAGATAAAAAAAATTTTGAAGGAATTTTGAATTTTAAAAAAGGCAGGTCCGCTAAACAACTTTTAGTATAAAATTATATAATCTAATTCATTAATCCTATTATCCTATTAATCATTAACAATAGCATTCGAATAAATTTTTAGATAAATTCTGTGCTTAACTTACCTTTCTCTGTCTTTAATGTCATATTATATATTCTAATTTGAGAATTAGCACAAAAAACCAAAAGAAGAGATTTTAATATATTTAACAATAAAATCTGCGAATTCATTTTTACACATTTTACGTGATTGTTATCCAATCGAAAACTTCTCGGATACAATCTTAATTCATCCTCATTGTTTGGTATTGAATAACTACTGGTTATTAAATAACCATGATACCATAAAAGACCGCCTGTCACAATAAAATCTCTTTCTTGATACTCATTTCCAAACAATTTCCACTTGCGTGATAGCATGGAATAATGGGCTAATCCAGTTTTTCCAGCTACAGCAATGCTTTGCCCCTCTTCATCAATAGCTGTAAACTGTAAAGATATTATTTTTTGCTTCATGAATTATTTCAAATTTTGTTTCGCATTAAAAGTTGAGAGCACTATGTACAAATCTTAAGATCGCAGAAAAACTTTTATTTCAAGATCTCCTCAACGGTATATTTAATTTCATACTTAATGCAAGCAAGCGATAACTTCAACGATACTTGTATTATTACGGTAAAAAAATTATAAACACGCATAAAACAATGAAACTCACTCGTATCGGCCAATTACAACTTGTATATGCAATTGGAATAGGAACTACCAGCCACTGTTTTGTTCCAGAAAGAACATGACAGAATCCATCAGACCGTTTAAGAGATGGGAGAAGTACTTTCATATTAGTCGAAAATATTTTATGTCCCAAATTGATATATAGGCGGTCTTCGCCTTGTAAATAAATATGTCCATTATGAGACTGCAACCCAATAAATTTCAATAGATTTTTAATCAGATAATTTTCTTATATCTAAATATATATATTGCATTTGAAGCAATAACGATATTTCATTAATTGTACAAGCCAAATTTTGGCCATTCAAAAACAATAGATTTAAAGATAAATCTAGATGTTCGGTGCAAGTATTTGGAAAATCTTACCATGCATGGATTGACAGTTAGTGGACTTTTTACGAAATCCCACTGTACAACTGAACGGCATGAATAATACTTTTTACAATGAGATTTGTCCTTGGATATCGGACCGCAATCTTTTAAAATCCATAACTGATATCCTTCTGCAGACCATTCCTGAAATTTACAGTTTGCGATAGCTTGTAATCATTCCTAAATTGTAAGCCTAATAAAAACTTTGCATTTTTAAAGTCTTATGTTTTACAGCTGTAAGTTTGCTATATAATTTTGTAACGGGGCATTACGTAACCGAGGGCTACGAATAAAAAACGACTAGAGCATCTAATTATATAACTATTGCAAATAAATACCATCGTTATTACTCGAAGTGGATTAACACGTAAGGGATCTGTATTTAATCCGTAATCCCATTTCAATGTACATAATAAAAGAGCTCCGAAGGTACTCCACAGAGCGATTCCTCCATTGGACCATGCCAGTGCCATGGCGCAACTATCAGGTGTCCACCGTACTATCGATACGGATCCTGGAAAACCAGGATAGTCGTTATTAGAGAGTACCAGGTTATGAGATTCTTCTAAAGATCCCGTAGTTTCATCTACGTATAGTACGAGACAGTGTGAACTAAAAGCAAAGTAATATAAAAAAATGTCTTCGTTAATATGATTAATGTAATTGGAAATATTATTTGGGATACTGATAATTGGGCATGTGTAAAAAAAAGAAAACCAAGACGTACACCCCAAATGATGTTGTGTTACATTGATATTTAAAATAATTGCCATGCTAGGCAATAGAATTGAATAAAAAATTTTAAGTTATAAAGTCTTATCGACTAATTATTTTTATAAATATCACGACTCTCGTAATAATCCGAATAAATGCTTTCAAGTACAATCACATTTAAGTATCGTCTCAATACTAATTTGCATTTACTCGTGTTTACTACCTTAGAACACTGACTATGTGTTGCAATAGAAAATATTGTTTTTTTTTCCTTTTAAAGGATATAAAAATTATTCTTTTACCCGAAACTAAATATTAAAATAAACCAATTCAATAAAGTCGTTTTATTAAAGAAACTTTTTAACAAAAGTTTTATGTCGAATGTATAACTTTATATTCCCTTATATATTATCAATTAAGATTTTAAATATTATCTACAAAAAATACTCACTTTTTTCTACCAAATGCAATTAATCTGTATTTATGATTTACAGATGCACATGTTGCGTCATTTATATCTTTAGCCCATACGCCCTGTACTTGCTACGAAAAGGTTTTAATTACATTTTTCATTATATATATTTTTGTGTCGTGTAATTAAAAAATTTTTATGCTTAAATTAGCAATATACATACATTAGGATCGAATTTCAATGATTCTGCTGTTAGAAATGCAGCTTTTCCACAATTAAAGATAACTACGAATCCCCCTACTAGTGGCGAGTAATCAATGTCAGTTATATATGCACTTTCACTGGTTAATGGTGCAGCTGCAGTAGATATTTGTTGATCTATACTGAATGGGATTCGTCTTAAATCTAAAGAATAATCACGGTTTTGAGTTCCATCCCATCTCTGTCTAATAACAAAACTAGTTTTTGTAGATATCATCAATTCATCTCGTATGCATACAAACGATGTTATTCCTCCATCTATCCAAGTAGATTTTTCCTAAAAAATTTGTAAAAAAGGCTCAACAAAATTTTCACACATATATATATAGATATATTTATGCAAGTTTTCAAAACTAAAAAATTGAATCATATTAAATTATTTTGATTATATGAGGTTTTTTAAAACTTCTAGTATCTTACAAATTTTAAAGTTAGGGACGGAATTGAATCCTTAATGAAAAGCTCTGCACCATCTCTTTTTAAGCTATTTATAGCTGTATCTTTTTGCCTGTAGGGACTCCTTACTTCATTCGACTGATCACATACTTTATAAAACAGCAAGTAACTTCCAGTTGTCTGCAAATTGAGGTGAATATTAATTTCATTAGATATTTAAATTCATAAAAAAATAAATTACAGCTAAATAGGTTCAAATAATATTTATTTTTTTTCATTAAGAGTTTTAATCGATTTTACATTAAATTTAGTGAGGGTCAATGTCTTGGAAATATATATATATGTACACGAGCATTTGTTGTAATAAATATACTTACAGCAACGGCAAGCATGCTTGAATCAGGACGCCATTCCAATAAATAATTTTCTCCGTACTTTTGTATACATTCTTTTGATCGTTTTTGAAAAACAAGTGGAAGACATGGCTGATATTCGTAATATGAAACAAAAATAATGCACAGCTTTATTTTTTATTATTCTAATACAAAAACAAATACTTGATATAAATAATCATAATATAAATAATTATTTGTTATAATAGCTTGTTGTAAATACTATAATGTACTTTAGTACTGACTTCATATACTTAAAATAATTGCAAGGAAAAATTTTCCCATTCAAGGTAGTATTTGTAAAACAGAATACGATTATGAATTTTTTGAATTAAAATTTTTTCCTTTTCTAAATATTAAAACAAAAGCAACTTCAAATATCTTTTTAAGACTTCAAAATTTTCATTTTTATTTGCTAAAGGTACTCGCCACCTTCTCGGGTGCGCGTAAAAGAACAGTTTCTCACTATGTAATGTAATGCGTTCTGGATCGAAGTGTAAAAAATGACGAATGATTATCTCGTAGTTGTCGATGAAATGCAGCCAAGTTAAATCAATGTTATCAATTGTGATGGTAAGTCACAATTTATTTGGCAATGTCATCAGACCTACTACTAATTCGGATACTATTGAAGTCTCTTACGGGTCTTTAAGCTATTTTTTTCGATCGTGATATTGTTAAAAATAGCTCGCAAATGGAATCTTATCGGAACGATGGTCGGAAAAGAAAAATACTTTAATGATAGTAAGTTAGAAATGGCGAAGGGAATCGGCGAAGTTGTTCAGAATGTGGACCGAATTGCAATCAGGTAGAGGGAATCTGAAAAGAGGCTTTATTTATAAATGTTTCAAACTACTGTTTCAGTAACATGCAATGCAAGTTTTTCTGGAAAATTGACATTTTAAGAAAGAGTAGTGATTTGCTGGCTCTCCTCTACGAAGGCCCATTTAGAAGATGGGCCAGTCTTGCCTCACGACTTTTTTTACATTTTTTCAAGTTGCTGGCTGTACCAAACGGGCTTTCTCCGGGCTTTTTCTATTAAATAGTCCCAAAAATTGTCGGCAAAATCTGTACATTTCGTTAAGATTTTGGATTATTTAAATGCCGAAACAAGTATCGATATATTTCAAGTTGACAGTGTTTTAGAGTGGAGAAATGATTGTTTTTGCTTGCACTTTTTAATTATTTTTGTTATAATTACATAATCATACAGATTTGGCTGTTTTCGCAAGAGAGTCAACCTGAAATGCAGCATTAACTCAATAAGGAAAATGTTATAATCTCTTTAAATTTTGGAATCCACAAAACCAACAGTGTCTGGTAGCTGTAATGTTTTTCAACAATTAAACGAAACATATAGATAAATAATATTTATTAACTTTGACGGCTTATTAACGGCGTGTTTATAAAACTTAAAAATATTTTTTCGAAAAGATAAATTATACGCTCGCGTTTGGCAACATATACAATCCTTTAATAGATTTTAAATGATCTAAGTCTACAAAATCAGAGATAACGGATTGCTTAAAGCTGCCCAAAAAGTGTCGATTTATTTTTCAAAACTAGTAAGCTGAATATAAATAGCTAAGTGGTAATTTTGAAATCCCTTTAACATAGTACACAAGGTGTTAAGCTTCTACTTATATTTATTTCCAAACATTATTATATATTATTTGCTCATATATATGCTACCGGATTAAGCATGATAGGTTTGATAATTAACTAATATAAAAAATCTATTTAATAAAATAGGGGTGATGAGAAAAAAAAATACAAATTAGTTGCATAAACTAAATGAAGAACATTTAATGACAGATTGAAAAGTAGTTCTTATGCTTTGTATTGCAATTTTCAAGGTTTGATAAAAATTCCATCAGGTCATGAAATTAATTAGGTTTAATACAATTATTAATGAGATAGGGTTTTAACTTTCATTGCTCTTAAATTAATTATTAAGTGCTTATTATGGATTATGTTAAAATCTTATATCTGTATTATGAAAGATTTAAAGAAAAATATTTACATAATCTTTAATATATGATGAGATAATTGAATATAAGAATTGAAACAAAATACTTACTTTACAATACCAAATACTTATCGCATCTATTGTAAGAATCCCAAAAAGAATTTTATCACGGTTACAAGTAATGGAACATATTTTTTCTGGTTGTGAAAAGTTCAAAACACGAGGCCAACCAATTGGAAAAAACATTTTGCTGGAAAAAAATATTTTTGGATTTTTAAAAAAAATAATTAAAATCGAATTTTGTTTATCATTCAGATAAAATATAATACAAAAAAAACTTAAAACATATGTAAATACATGTATAAATATTTTAGTTAATATGTATGATGAACCAGCAATTTACTTAATTGATCAATAGTCAAATTCTTTTTCTTTAGGATATAAGGATATGAGCAATAAGCATATGAGATGTAAATTTATTTACTTACAGTCATTGTTTTTATATTTGCTCGTTAAGATAATATTAATTGAATATTTTAAGGTTATAAATTACAAACATATTTATTTAAAAAACGGTATTTTTTTTATTTGTCTCTAAGCCTAATAGTTTTATTGTATTTATACATTATGTTATGAAACAAATTACAACTTTTTATATTTAATTTCTTTATTTTTTAAATATCTTCATTTGATATAATCTCATATTGTTATTAATTATATACATTTAGATTTTATTAAGAGTACTGAAAGATAAATTATTTAAGTCACTTATATATACACTAACAGGTTGATACATTCTTGCAATTTAAAAATACTCGACTTACATTTGAATTCATCTCTTTTTTTCATAAATATTTATACCATTGGAATCATTTTATAGTATTATAAAAAAAAAACACTAACCCATATAGTAATGGGACATCAAGCTGCTATTAGTATACACGCAGTAAAGATCGGCATAATATTTGTCCTGCCTGATATAAAAGTTTATGTAAATTAAACAATGAAGCAATTGCAACAAACTTTTTTTTTACGTAGTATACCGCAAAATTAAATGGTAATTCATAATTATCGGTACTTTCTTGAATATACATAGCTTATTGACAATTCTAACTTCTAAGGCATAAAACATGAAAACTACTGCGCACAGTGCGACAACCAGAATTATTAACTTCATTTAGCTCAACCATACGACTTTATAGCCTTTGTTTGTTAAATATTTTTAATCGTTAAGTATTGTAATTTATATCGGAGCGCTAAATTTTAAATGAAAAGTCTCTCACGCTGGAGTCGAGCTTTTCTCCTGTTCTCCACCTTAGCTAGCACCTTTTCCGCAAGTTTGAAGATTCCGGGAAGTCAACAGCCAATCAGCATTAAACTGCTGATTTGCAATGTTAAAAGATCTGCCCATCTCGAGACCTTGATTACGTCCCTGCGATGAATAGGTTTATGCTCTGCTGACTGCTCTACATGCTGCATGACTGTATGAGAAATTGAAAATAAACAAAAAACTAACCTCCTGTTATTTAATTTGAAAATTTTTTATAAATTTTTACTTTGTCATGGATAATTATATTGTGCAGGTTGGCGAACATAATACAGTATTTTATGTACAAGAAAATGTATTTTGAATAGGATTATTGTTTATGACAAATAATTTAAAATTTTTGCTTTATGTAACTTAATGTTACATTCATATTAAATAATTAATATCAATTAGGAGTTCACTTTTATTTATAATTTATTCTGCAATAAGTAGTAATATTTGTCTTAAAATTTAATAAAAAATGTCTCTTTTTAAAGACTAATTTTCTACTGAATGAATTTTAATTTAAAGTCGTAAATAAACGGTTTGACATTGATTTGTCTTGAATTATTTGATAAGTGCATTTAAAATCTATCAATGATTAATGGCATTTATCTTAATAAAAAAATATTGATCCAATTGAAGATTGAAATGTCAACACAGATTTTCCATTTCTAATCCAAAGTTTTTTTACAACACTTGGTTACCCTTTCTAAAAAAATTTAATTCTTTTTTCATTTCTGATCTAATAATAATGGGAATGATTTGGAAATTAAGTAGTTCTGATCAATTTTTTTTAATTTACATATACATTTTTAGTCATAATTTTTATAATATGTGTATTTATATATATATATATATATACATTATTGAATAATAGACTATTATTATTTTATTTATTATATCAAATTTTATTAATATTATAAATATTTGCTTTTAGCTTCGAAGAAGCTGGTCACACCAAGATGGTATTGCATTATCTGTAAGTACTTTTTTGTTTAAATTTTTCTTACAACTAAATTATTTTAAAAAAAGGTTTATAATATTCATTGAAAAATTTAATACAGTTTTTAAGCTTAGATGTCTTAGAATAAAATTTCAAATTCTTTCTAATTATTTTCTGTTTTTTATTTATCTATTTACATAAAAGAATGATTAAAAATTTGTTCTTATTATCTGTATAAATATTAGTTTACAGCTTATAATGTTTTAATTGATTTCATTTTTTAAATCATTTAAATTATTTTACAAATTTTGGCAATAATTAAATTTAAATAATATATTATTTATAAGTATTACATATTTTTGAGAATTTAAATGTACATAATTTAAAATAATAATTAAAAAAAAGTCTTTTTAATACCATTTCTAATGAGTTATATTAAAATTTATGTATTTTAATTTATTAAAATAATTGTGGAAAGAATTCATTTATAATATCATTTTTAGAATTTACTATCTCTACGACAAAATACTGATCTTCATATATCTTCAGAATCTTATGTAACCAAAGTAATGGAAATGTTACCATCTCCATTTGAAGATCTTGTCTTATATCATTTGAAGTAAGTTTCTTAGTGTTAATGATTTATTAATTTTTATAAATCGTATTTCTATTAATCGTTTGATTATTATATATATTACAAAAAAATCATTTAATTATAAATAATCAATATATTTATTCATTTATTCTTGTAATATTTTTTATAAAATTGGAAAATGGATTTTTAAATTAAAATTTTTCAGGGATAGTAAATGAAAATAAATAAATAAATAATATTACGCTCATACTCAAAGCTTTGACTTCCTTAATTTTGCCCATTGCCATCAGAAAATAAATTTAAATACCTTGTATACTTTACTTTTGAAGTTCTAGAAACTAAATAATAAAAAAACTTAATGGCAATATATTTCAATGTAAAAGTTTTTTTTACTTACAAATTTCCAAGTAGCAGCATAAAAATTACATAAAAAATCGATAAATTTGCCAGTTTTTCATTACTTTTTAATTAATTTTTTAATGATTAGGGTACCTTTTATTGGCTTGATTTTTCGGATAGCGCGGAAACGAACAATATAAGGAATATCTTTAATCATAAGTTAAAAAAATTTGACTATTCCAATAATATCCTCACTGTAAAGTTAGGAAGCAAATAATTTGTGGATACATGATTTTTTAAAACAATTTTACCATGCAAATTGTATTAACAGTTAGTTTAAAGTACATTTTTAATCAATTATTATTTTTTACTAGCATAAATTCTAAAAATGTTAAGAATATTTTTTTGTGTTTTAGAGCCGCATCTTCCTTAAACGAAGATGAAACATTAATTGCATATACGTATCAAAGTTCCGCCGTACAAGTGTTGATTAAAATTTTACAAATTCAAAAGGAAGAAAACTGGATGCTTCCAGTTATGAATATGATGTGCTTAGAATTAAGGTTATTGGCCGTAAAAACAGAAAGGTCAAAAAAAATTAAAAATGTAAAACCTGGTGAAAATTTAGAAAAGTGTGCCGAATGTTTAATGAGTTGTTTTCGAATCTGTGCCGCTGATAATAGAAGTTCGGAGGATGATACAAAAAGATGGGGAATGTTATCGCTTGTTAATCAACTTTTAAAAGTTTATTTTAGAATAAATAAATTACATCTTTGTAAACCTCTTATAAGAGCAATAGAATCTTCGATATATAAAGATCATTTTTCATTAGCCCAACAAATAACTTATAAGTTTTTCGTTGGCCGCAAAGCTATGTTCGATAGCAATTACAAAGCTGGTAAGTTAAATAAACTAATACATTATTGAAATTCAATTTTCTTAATCTGTATAATCTTCTTGAGAAATGATAAGAAGCTATGAAAAAAATTTGTCCACGGCTAATGATACGATATTTAACGATAATAGGGATACAATTGTTCATTAAAAAAGATACAATGTTATTGATATAACAAGTTTAGTAAAGTTTATTAAAATTATTAACTTTGCTACGTTCATCGCAATCAATATGCTTTATAGGGATGTTTAAGTAAGGCAGATTTTTAATTAGATCTTTTTCATTTTTGAGCATTCGCGCATTCATCCAGAGTATCATACGTGACTAAATAAAGTTGTAATAGTGGTATACAACTATCCCATCATTGTTTTTGCTGTTTAAACAATCATTTGTACAAAATTTTTTTTGAATTTCAAACCTGATTTACTGCGTCATTAAGATCGGGGTTCTACCGTCGCCTAATATGAAAATGCAACTGGATTTTCTCGTCACGGGTAACGTCTGAGGTCGGATAAACTTTTGATGTTATAAAATTTAAATTAAAAAACTTCGTCTATTTATTAAAAAAAAATGCTACAAACATATTTAAATTAAATCACTTTGAGTTAATTGGTTGGAAGTGAATGAATTAGAAATACAGTTTAGCCACACAAAACACAACTGTAGAAACGAGTTTAGACTAATCCAAAAAAGTATTCGTTTTAAAAGAAAAATATATCGTATCTAGAAATTCTAATTTGTATATTTACTTTTATTTTCTGATGTATATTTCTAAATTAATATTATCGGCAATGGTTCAATTCGTCCTGCATCCACGTTAGGCATACGTAATTTGAATGCTTATTATCATTTCATTCATATTTATTATTTTATATACTAACATTTCGTTGGAAAGCTAATAGAATTTTGGTATATTATTCTTCTAAAATTTATTTTGCTAAAGTAACTTTTAACAATTGAATATTTTATGTTTCATAGTAAAAATATATAAATATGTACTGTCTTTATAATAAGTTATAGAGACAAATATAATTAATATATTATAATTATATATTTACAGCTGATGAATATCTCACATATGCTTTTCAACATTGTCATAAAAAATCTAAAAAAAATAAGAGATTAATATTGATGTACCTTATACCTGTAAAAATGTTGCTTGGATACATACCAAAACACAATTTGTTAATCAAATATAATTTAGTCGAATTTTGGGATTTAATTGAAGCTGTTAAGCGAGGAAATTTACAAAATTTAGATATTGTAATGAATTCACTGGAAACCTTTTTAATAAATGCAGGAATATATTTGATTGTAGAAAAATTAAAATTAATAGCTTATAGAAATTTATTTAAAAAAGTTTATTTAATTTTAAATACCCATCAAATAGAAATCCATAGTCTTTTATGTGCATTAAAAATATATGGAAGAACAGATATTGATATGGATGAAACTGAATGTTTAGTAGCTAATTTAATATACGATGGAAAAATTAAAGGATATATATCCCACCAACACAAGAAAGTAGTTATATCTAAACAAAATCCATTTCCACGATTATCATCCTTACTATGATTGTAAAATAAACATTTTTCTGTAATTTATAAACCCTTAAATAATGTAAATATAATAAATATCCTTTTTTACAAAAACAATTTTTTAGTGTTGTTCAGTGACCTTTATATACATATTGTAAGAAACATAAATATTACCGAAAAATTGAATTACTTTTGCGTACTACAGCTTTTACAGTACAAGTCTGAACGTCAATGAAAAGAAATAAAATGTAAAACTGAATTATATACTCGCATGGCGTTTATGTAATGCATTGTGTGTCTTATTAAGGGCTGTGGTAGTACATAATGTATGAGCATTATTTATTAGTTAGGATATTCTTTCCAGACGATTTTTTTCTCAAGCCAAGGAATTCTTTAGATTTGGAGGATTTGTAAATAAATATTTAAAATAGAATGAAGAAATTGAATACATCTAATGAAAAGATTGATTATGCAGAGATTAAATGATATAATATGAATCCTTGATAATAATGGAAAAAGCAATGAATTTTAAGTATTTTAGAAGGTGGCTTGAACTAAATAGATTTTCTTGTTATAAAAATGTCTATGTCATTTGAAAATTATAAAAAAAAAGTTCAGCATTAACAACTATAATTTTTGTTTATTTATGTAATAAATTATCAATTTTAAGATAAGAAAGTGCAGGTTTTACAGAATTTGGTATTACGAATTATTTAGTTCTACAAATATTTGTGATTTATGAGTAAGGTAACGAATAAATGAAAAAAAGAACAAATGCATCTATTTAGTAATGTCCTTTTTTATATTAAGAGCAACCCACAGTACGCTGAATAGAGATTCTGAGGTCGTTTTTATAGGTCCTAATCCTATTGGTATCAAATGTGAATATCGAAATATAGGATTTCAATTTTTTATTGAAACTTGAAAAAACTTGAAACTACATCTTACTAATAGACAAATTACCTGAAGCTAACTATTGATAAACTTTTAATTATCTTGATAAATTCCTTGCTTTTAATTCCTTAAAATTTTATAAAGAGATTCAAAATCAAGTTAGAATACACTTTTAAGGTTTCTATTTTTATATTTGCAAATCTCGAATAACAACGATGGCAAAATATATTAGATTTTATCAAGAGTCAGGAATTTTTGGATATTGCTGTATAATAAATATGGATGCAAAAAATTAAATTTATATATAGTAAAAATAAGTATAATGTAATGATCTTTATGACGAAAGTTGTATTTTTATGTATGTGGTGAACATTTACTTTTTCAATATGACTTTTATGTCTCCTATTAAAAATAATTATAATTCTCATGGATCTATATACTAGCATTTTCAATAAAATCATAATCGTAAATTATAATAATAAAGAATAATTCTTTGTATAAGTTTTGAACAATGAAACGTTTTATTAATTATATTTCAACAAATTTAAGGCAAATAGTTAACGCTGTTAAAATACAATATTTTGATAATGAAGTTTGTAATAGTGAGTATTCTTTACAGTTTAATTTTTATTCATTGAAACTAAACAAAATTAAAAAAAATAAGGTATCAAGAAAAAATGTTAACAAAAACACATTTCATGTACATGTATCACAAGGTAATAAAAATGTAACAATATCTTAAGTTTAAATTCACATAAAACGAAAAAGATACATCAACTACTCAAGTTGAGATGATAATTATAATTCGTATACTAATAATAAAAATAAATGTATATAAATACATGTAGAATATATATGTATAAATTATGTATAAATACGTAAATGTTTAACATACATTAAGATTTTTCAATTATTTATCGTATTCAAACGATGAGAATCCAAATAAGATATAGGGACGGTAGAATTGGACTGACAAACAGACGAGGATTTGATTGGCTGCTTAATTCCTCAGTACAATTTATTTTCAATTATTAAATGAATAGAAAATAAATAAAAACATGTTTATTATTGATAATGAATTATTTTGTACGCTAATAAATTAGATAAAGCTCTAAAATTCGTTTCCTTGCATTTTTTTATTTACTATTTGTGTATGTTTCGATTTCACGAGCATGTGAGCTGGCTTTTATTTATAGCAGATGAAAATAGAAAATATATAATCAATGATCTGCTTACGTTTCTATGATATTTCGTAATCTTATAATTTTTAATCATGTTTTATACGTCAATTAATAATATTAATCTTCTAATAAAAAATTCGTGATGTTTATAATAATTAATTTTAGTATGAAAGTTATTTTAATTAATATTAACTATTTTGCATCATAAGCAGTTGCAAATTATTATATTTATTTTTGAACAATGGCAGAATTTGTAAGGGGTGGACCTAGTGTATCCTACAGTGCAAAGGTATTGTTTATTAATAAACAAAATTTAATGAGAAACATAAAAATTTTAAATGATTCTAATCAGATATGGAATTTATATTTATAGTCATAATAAAATGACAATGTCATTCTAAATGTTCTTAAGCTTTATGTTTAAATTAACCAAGTGTTTTTTTTATGTTTAACGCTACTATGTGTAATACAAAGTTTATTAATTTTGACCGTTGAATTTCTATAAATTTCTAATTTATTTTAAAACTGTATTAAATCATTCATACCCAAAAATTTAATATTTTCAAAAAATGTTCTATGAAACAACACTGTTTTTAAATCTAATATACAAATGTTAACAATGAATGATTACAGAATTACAAATTAGAATAGCTGTATCAATATCTTTTTATTTAGATAAAAAATTATAGGAAATAAGATTTATTCATGCTACAATATTTTGAAAAGATTAAAGGCATTATTCTATCTCATATATGTATAATTTGCATCATATTTATGGATTTATTCATCAATGTAAACAGAAGTTTCACTGGATATACGAAGAGATTTATTTATTATTTATCATTACATAAAAATCTTATATTACTTGTTAATAAAAAAAGAAATATACATACAATTTATTTTTATTTTTAGCCATTAATTATTAAATAATATTAGATAATGTGTAATAAAAATAGTTTTTCTTGAAATTTTTTATATATTTTAAAAATAAAATGAGTAAAATAAAAATGTTAAAATTGTATAATGTTCTAAACCTCCCAAAACATGTTTTTTCTAAGTATTAATGAAATAAATGAATATTTCTGCCTTTCTGTTAATTATAATTTCAATTGATAAATTAAAAAAAAAATATTAATAAAATTGTTTTTAATATTGCAATATTGGTGGATATTTATATTTATTGAGATCAGTGACATTCCATACCATCGTATATTTTACATGTAATAAATAGTTCAGCATATATTGAACAAATTTGTAGATACATTGTACATACAAATTTTAGGTTGAAAATAACAAAAAAGTAGATTTGCCTGGTATTGAAAATGAAGATGGCAGACTCATTGAATCATTAAATGTTGATAATGATTTTGATATATTTCTTGAGAATGTGCCAGGTGATCTGCAAGATATAGAAGAGCCTGATAATGTTAATATTACTATATTCACAGCGCCACCTGAAAATCAGTAAGTTTAAACAAAATTGCTTAATGTTTAGTGGAATATTCTAGGTAATTTTCCACCCAGATTAAACAAAATTTTAGTATTTTAAGTTTGTAATGAATATTTTGTAAAAATTAATGTGCTTTACAATGAACAGTTTGTTACTAAAATAAAAATAATATATCTTGTATATTGTATTTCTCCTATTTTTCCTTTTTTAGGAACTATCACAGTTAAATGAATACTCCTTTTACAGGGTTCTTCGTACACATATGTAGAAAGTCTTAAACTACTGTTTTAGACCTTTATCAAGGTAATCATTGTCGTGATAAAACACTATCATTGGCAAACCATAACTTCATAAAACATAATGTGCACTCTATTATTTATGATTATGCTTATTGTTCCTTGTTTTAATAATATGAAGGAAATCAATTATAAAATGAACTTTCATAAAAATTTTCAATCTTAAAAAATGCATAGCAGAATACTAACTAATTATTTTTACAAATATATTCAACAATTGATTGAATAATTTTTTTAAATAATATGGTATTTATGTGTTATTTATTTTATCAATTATTAATCAACAGTTTTTGCAACATTCAGTTAACTGTGATAACTTTAAAAAAAGTTTAATATACAGAATATATTATTACTTTTAATTGTTTTTCAACTTATTTTTATGTCTTTATTAGTGCTGTTATAAAGCATTTCATTTGCACGTATTATTAGAATATTCTAATATAAATTTTTTTTTTATCTTTATTAAACTTTTTGTTTTTCTGTATTTTTTAAATAAATTCTTCTATGTCTCATTCTTAACCATACCTTCTAATTATTTGTCTTTCATAATAAGTCACCTCATTGTCTAAACTATTTTATTTTTGTAAAAGTATCAGCATTTATATTATGTATTACAACATGTTATAATGCAATATGTTGTTAATTCTGTCTGTGTTTTGTTAAATCTTCAGAATTACACATTCTACTCTGTGTCCATACTATAACTGTTTAAGTTCAAATTCATCTTTGAATATCTTTAACAATTTAGTTACTTCTATACCCAAAGTACTATTAAAAATGATGGTTACATATGCTACTTAAACTATATTCTTAGCTTATATTATAACTTTTTTTTCATCGTCTTTTTATTTCTTCTTATACTATTGTATTGGCTATACTATTGTTTGTATATTACTTATTTTCTAAACCAGAATTCTGTGATTTGGCCCTACTTATCGGTTTCCTGTTAATCCGAAATTTAAATTTACATTTTAATCCGATACCTAGAAAAATATTAATCTATCCATATAATACAGGACATTTCGATTTATGAGAATATCACGAATCCTGCCGCATTTACTGCTCACCTAATCGTGTATGATATGATTTAAATTCTATTGAGTAAATTTATAAATGCAAATTTTTCCTGAATCACTAAATATATTAATTGATAATTTACATTCTGTACCGGAAATTCATTTCGCAATTTTCTTGGTCACCGATCTCGTGAATAATTGTTACTGTCCTTTTTTCCGGTTAATTTTCTTCAATTTTTAAGCCTTCTTTTATCATCCTTACTTCGAGCTTTTAATCTGTGGAGATAAATTTATTATAAATACTTTGCCGCAAAAAATATACTTAATTGTGCGTATGTACTTATTGTACATTATGTATAAAACGTTCTCTTTCCAGGTGGTATCATGGAAGACTTGATAGATTCACTGCAGAAGAACGACTTTGGGATGCAAATAAAATGGGAAGTTATTTGGTTCGTGAAAGTGATAGAAAGCCTGGAAGCTACGTACTATCATACTTAGGACGTACTGGAATAAATCATTTTCGTATTACAGCTGTTTGTGGGGATTATTATATCGGTAAATTTATGGTTTCAGAATGTAACAATTTTCATCAGGTTTTTTTTTCAAAAATTAAAAATGTATAAATATCTGACTATTTTTTAATCTGATCAATAACAAATGTTTCGAAATCGTAAGAGTTGCAAAGATCAACGAGGGTCGTTTTTTACGCTTTTTTACAGTTAAATATTAATTTTGTGATTAGGCATGTGCATTGTGATTTTTGTGATTCTAGCTACAAAAGCATTTTTCTATTATTTTGTAAATCCTTTCGTAAAATATGTATATTATTTTATTAAATTAATGATTTTTAGATAATCGTATTCATAGTTGTTTCTTTCAGGTGGACGTCAATTTAATAGCCTTCTAGACTTAGTGGCTTACTATTCACACTGTTCTGATTTACTTAAAAGGGAAAGACTTTTACATCCAACTCCACCTCCAGAACCAGTCAATGATAAAAAACGAATTGTTGCTATTTTACCTTATACAAAAATGCCTGATACTGATGAATTAACGTTTCAAAAAGGAGATATTTTTTTTGTGCACAATGATATGGGCGATGGCTGGCTTTGGGTTACTGCTCATAGAACTGGAGAACAGGGTTTAATTTTTCGAGATTTAGTTGAAAATCTCGATGAATCGATAGATCCTAATACAGTTTTTTCGTGGTTTCATCCTAATGTTACTAAAAGTGAAGCTGTTGACATGCTTGTTAAAGCTGGACCTGGAAGTTTTTTGGTTAGTAATCTGGAATTATTATTCTTTCGAATATAACGACCTACTTTGACATTTACAAATGTTGTTTTTAGGTAAGGCCTTCGGATAATAGTCCGGGAGATTATTCTCTTTTCTTTCATATCAATAACCAAATTCAAAGATTTAGAATCGAAAAAAAAGGAGTAAGATATTTAATGGGCGGGAGAACTTTTGAATGTCTTGATGCCGTTATTAACAGGTAATATATGAAATAAATGAATCTGCAATGTATGATTTTATATATATTTATATTTTGGTTATAAGCTTGAAAATTATTTACTATACAATACATCAAGTGTTCGAATCAACAGTACACTCAAACAAAACTTTGAAACATATTTGTTTCTAACGAAATTTATTATTATGTAGGATGTTCTATGGCCCTCACATGAAACATCATCAACATAATCTCTATTTTAATTAACTGTAAAATGAGAGTATGGATGAACTCGTTACATATAATACGAAGTAGGTAGAGTGGGAAAGTTTTATTATGATTTTGTTAGACTCCTGCTTAACATTAATAACAGCTAAAAATCAGATTGCATTAACTAAGATTAATCCTCGAAAAATCTGTATTTGCGATAAAAAAAAACTAGGATTGAGCGACTAGTTCAGATTTGTGCCTTCTAGGGAAATATAAATAATTTACATGTATTTTAGCATTAGCCACCTAGTGATGAAAAATGTAAGTAACACATGAAATGAACAGGTATATTTTCTCCACAAGTTATATCTAAGCTTTCCTGTTAAATACCTAACGACCACACGATAAACCTTTCTTGTAATGGACAGTCAATAATACGTGTGTAATATTCAAAGACAAAATGATATATCCACAAATATTACACTAATAATGTACTTTAAATTTGTGCTTGTTATTGCTCGTTATACATCTTCAATAAGCTAACAACAGTTGTTGCTGATTTTTATTTTTAAAAAACATTATAAATAACACTATAAATTTTTAAAAAATATGAAAAACTAACGAAACATGGAAATATAATGAATTTTCCAAATAATAATGTTTAAGAATTAAAAATATAATAATTATTATAAAGTTTGCCGTGTTTCCTTTCATTTGCATAAATATACTATCAAGAAATGTTCAAATGTATTTACGCGAAATAATCATTATAAAACTAGAATTTTTTGCTTTTTTTATTCTCCAGTATCTTTTGTAGATAAATTGGCCACTCATAGTTACTTTTTATTCTACAAATATAAATGGCAATTTTTTAGATGTTTTGAACGGTTTTAAATAAGAAAGTACTCACGTCTGTCGATTTTGGCGAGTGAAACCTTAAAAACAAATTGATTTTGTTAATAAAAAACATTTCCAACAGATTGAATCGTGATAGGTTATATCTTTGTCAAGCACTTCAATACGTTAATTACGTACCAATTATACACAAAATTAATGAATAGTAAAATAAATATTAAATATATGCAATACGGTATAGTTTTTTTGAAGGATAACCATAATCATCCAAAATTTAACTGATTAAAAAATATGAATGGAAAGTATTACTAGAAGTTAAAAGGATTTTGAATTTTAACTCATAAAATGAGACTTCATTTGCATACTTATTTATAATTATGGTATGACGTAATTTGGAACTACGTTATTTTTAGTGATAACCTTAGATTATGTAAACACATTATACCCGATAATTCGACAGATAGTTAAACATCACTGGCATATTTCTAGTGCAAAATTAAAATTAAAAAACAGGTACGGGAATAGTACTTACGATCTCATCATAAGTTTGGTATTTTGTGGTGAATATTGGTAAACTGCAGCGAATCATTTGAAAAAATGTTATTATCATGAAACATTTTAGTTTAATGAGTGTAATTACGATGCCGATTTAAATATTGAAGCTTGAAAAAAGAAAACTTAATGTTTGAAAAAAATCATTTCTCAACCGAGATAAAATATGAAGATTTACCATAAATACGCTATAATAAGTGAAATTTTTAACTAATTTTGAGGCGTACCTGAGACACTTTCTTATCTGACTAAAGTTAATCATATAACAATAATACTACCAAGTATCAGTCAAACAAGTGATCAAACACTAATTAGTATCAAAGCGTGAATAATTCATTTACTCAAATCTGTAATTCATTATGTAGTTAGGGAAAAAGAACTAAAATACACACACAGATCATTAAATCTTGCTTAGGTCCATGCCTTATATTAGTTTCTACTAAAGTTTTAAAGAGTTTTATCTTTATCTAATTTGAAAAAATGTAATTAATCAAACTAAATTGTAATTTTTAATATTATTACACATTTGTAGAAGAAAAATTGTTATAATTTTGCGTTACTGTTATAGATATCGTAAAGAACAAATAGTTGAAGGTCATACATTAGTACAAGCAATGATCACTGAACCAGATGGTACTGTTAGGGTAAATAAGGAAGTACAGCATGCGGAAAAAATTTATGCTACCCTAAGGGAATGTCGTGAACAATCTGGAGCTAAAAAAATTAAAGGAATAAAAATGCAAGGCTATCTAGAAAAAAAGTCTGAAAAAAATAAAAAATGGAAAGCTTTATATTTCGTACTGCTTGTTGATGGAAGTGACACGCATTTATATTTATACGATAATCCTAAAAGAACTAAGCCTAAAGGTCTTATTGATTTAAGTTGTGCCTATTTATATCAGGTAAGATGGTAGTAGTTACTAGTTTTTATATGCATGTGTGAAATTTCTGAATAACTGTTAAAATTAAAAAAAACGACTTCAAAACAATGGAATGTTTTTTCTTAAAAAAGTTTACACAGCAGTTAGTAGTTGGTAACCGCTACATTTTATTACACAAATTTCTTACATTTTAATCTGAAGGAATTTTTGCATAGGTTTTTTTGTATGTAAGAATTTTATGTATCCTTAATTATTTTTATTCAAATTTAAATAAAGTAATGAATGCGACATAATCAATAAGAACGGAAAATAGACTAAGAATAGTATCAGATTTTCCATAGGTATACTTATTTTAAATATGTTGCAAAGTACTTAATTCATATTTTAGGTTCATGAGAGCGTATTCGATCGACCGCATTGTTTACAACTTGTCGAAAGAGCTTTACCATGTTTATCCACAGTTACGTATTTGTCGGCACCAAACTCCGAAACTTCTATGGAATGGATCAATGCTTTAAAGCCTTTATGCGTCTCACAATTAACACGTGCCCCAAAAGTTGCTCGACTCCGAGAATTGCGTTCGTTACAGTTACATATAGTTGATGCTCATAGACTGCCCTATAAATTAGTGCCAAATCCTTTTATAATTGTAGCTTTAAATAATGTTAAAGTAGCGCGCACAAAAATGAAAAGTGGTTCGCGCCCAACTTGGGACGAAGAATTTATTTTAGAGTATGTACGCATTAATATAAAATACGTAATATCATCTGAAATAAGAATTTTTCATTTAATCCAATATAATATACTTTCAGGGATATTCCTCCTGATGTTATGTCATTTTCATTAACTTTATACAATAAAGGAAAACGTAGTAAGGATACGGAAGTTGCCGACTTAACGGTGGAACTTACGAGTTTGGTCAATGGTGAAGAAATGGATGAATGGTACCCTTTTTCCGGCGTCACGCCCATTGGTGATTGGGGTGCTCTTCGTTTGCGTTTGAGGTTAGTGACAAACAACTCATTGTTAAATTTTTATTATAATTTTTAAACAGTAATCAGTGTAATCGGTCTTTTCCGATATCTTTAACTATTTGCTTATTGTGCGAGAATAGCTCGCTGGATAAGGTGATTTTTTTCTGGCCATCTTTACACTTTGCAGGAGAAGTTTTTCCTTATTCTTCGTCTGGAGGTAAAACCCCTTCTGAAGTTTCAGGAGGGAGAGGACGGATTTTTAATTCGACTCAGATATTGACCTACGCTTAACAATACTTATATTAGTTGTAGGGCCTAGTTTTGTCTACCCTAATCCCACTTTGTGAACGTCTAATCACAATTAACGGAATTTTAAATGAGCAAAAGTCAGGTCTAAAAATTAAATTCTCGTTACATTTTCCTTACAAAAAAGCTGAATTTTTCACAAGTTTCGACTGTTAATTAAAGATTTTTTTTTTCGTATGCAACATTTAATAACCAGACGTGCATTTTAGTTCACTTATGAATTTTTAGATTTACTAGACAAGGGTTCCCTAGCTATTTTTAATTAACGATCCGAGAGAATTTCCTCGCTAGATTCTACCTTGGTGAAAATTCGATAGTCGTCCTGAGTTCATTTTGCACGAAGATATAACGGCAACCGATAGATTTTTAAAGCTATTTTACCTCATCTTCTTAATCAGGCCATGTAAAATTCGTACGCTTATTTTCCTAGAACCCCTCTTTACCGCGCTGCGCTCTATAAGCTACTCATGTTTTTTCTTTCTTACTCCTTCTCTTGGTGAAGAAATGAGGAGCGGCTTTACAGCGACGATTTAGCAATTTTTAACATTTTATTTTATTTTTTAGATGAGATTTGCACTTTGCACTCTCACCTACTCGTTTGCAGATTTGTTTTACGGACTCATCCTCGTTAAATTGACAGAATCGTCTTCTGAATTTTAAAGCACTATGAATAACGTAGTCGGTATCTTTTACGAGATGTTAAATCAGCAGGATCCGTAGATGGCTTTACCGGTGAGGTGGGCTTGACGGTTTTCTTTTTAAATTGTATTGCCAACTTCGATACAGACCTCGTGGCTTTACTTACGAACGGCTTGTTTACGTACGTTCTTTGCTGATTAATTACTTATTGAGTCCTCTTCAAAGTGGGATTGAGTTGTCCGTGCTGCCTTCGTACTCTATTCGCTCCATTATCAGGTCGACGGGCTCGCTGGTGCGGGTGATGTTTGAAAATGTCCCCAAACACTACAACCGTCACCCTTAATAGTCAGGATGAAACGCTTACAGAACCGCTCCTCGCTGAACGCGAACTCCACGAGGAGCCCCTCTCCTCCTCGCCCTCCCTGCCCCGCAGTTTCCAATCGCCTGCTCGCTAATCGCGGTGACCGCACTCCCCATGCTTTTGATGAATGGAGGCGCCTTGTATCGCTGGGTCCAGGTACGTCGCCCTGTAATCGAGTGTAATCGAACAGGGCGTCCTGCATTTTGTCGCGTTACCGACGATTTTCGACCGTCTATTCACTACGGCGTAAGTGAGTCTTTCTTTATTTGATTCAAGGTTTCTTATACGTACATGGATTATCTTTCCGCGATCGTGCAAGCTGTGCACTTACGCGTGAGATTTTTTGGCGTAATATGAACGGCCCAGTGTACTTCTTCAATCATTGTACCTGGAAGAGTAATATTTCGATTCTGTGCACCAGCGACTTTTAGTTTTACTATACAACAGGAAAAATCATTGAATATGGGGCGGGGGGGGGGAATGAAGCAAAAGCAAGAGTATAAGGTTAAAAAGTTACTGAATAATATACATGAAAATTTTTATAGTTTCATGTCAATCGTATGAAAAATTATTCTAAAATAGTTTATACAGAATAGTTTAAGATATATTTCAAATGATTTTTTTATCGTTATTGATAGAAGCTAATATTTTTAAAAAGTAATAATTCTTTCTATTTACTTTGATTTTCGTACATTCTTATGAAGCTGCAATCCCTTTTTGTACTATTTTATAAACCTCAAAGTAAATTATTTTTTGCACGAATGGGTTTCTAGACCGATATTTTTAATGCTCTCTGAACTACTCGTTATTTTCCGATTTGTTTACATATGTTTTTATGGCTAAGCTTTATTGCTCGTTTTCAGCAGTTTATCAAATATGTGAAAACTAGTTTTGTTTATATATTATCTTATATATTTTTAAAAAAATTTTATACATTAAAATAGTTCTAAGACATACTGAATATTTAAGTTTTAATATAAAATTTTACGTAGATATCGCCATGATTTGGCTATGCCACCTGAAGAATATAGTCCACTTCAACAGTTACTTCTTGATCCAGAATTACATGTTGTTAAAGCATTAGCTGACGTATGTCATCTTGATAAAATTCCTTTGGCAAATAGTTTACTCAGGATATTCAGGTATTGAAAAGTATATTATATTTTCTATTATTATTATTATTTTGTTATTAATATTATGTACCTATTTTATCTAATCATTAATCCTTGTGGCATAGAATTTCTAAAAATATGTATATAACTAAACCTTATAACGGTAATATTAATGTCTTACAACTCATTTAACAATCATTTCCTATAACTAAAAACGATTTTCACTATATCTTCATTATACGTTTGAAGTTTTATGTGATGTGATATGTGATAATATTTTTTTTATCATTTATGCGCTCCTTTTAATTAAATTTTTCGTCGTCTTTTTGATTTTATAGTTCATATTTATAAAAAAGCTAGAGAAATAATATTTATCGATAAAATTAATATCGCTGAATATTTTAGTTTCTGAATATTTAATATTTAATTTACTTCGGTTTCGTGAATTTACATTATCTAACGCGTAAATAGGATAACGCGTCTCTGCTGAACGAAGGCCTTTCGACAGACTGACGCGTGGCTGAATATTTCCAACAGCCTGCACTGGACTAAGGCTGGACCGATCCGTTCCAACGCGTCTTTGCGTCTTTAATTCCGGGGCGATCAGGGGAAAATCGCCTCTTCCCTATGGCCCTCGACTTCGGTCCCAGTTTACGTTGTCTTGGACCTTGACGCGGGTCCGGTTTACCTCCGTCCTTGCCATCGCTGTTGTCTTCTTCATAAGCAAGTGGCGGTGAGAGGGGAGCGTTGCTGGGGTACCATTATTCACTGAAGGGCCCGCTATGTCCAGCTCCTTCAGGAGCTCGACACGATCTCGGGTCAGAGCGCGCGTTAAACCAGGTTTTCGTGTATCCGAGGTTACGCTCTTTTTTTCGCGATTGGTAGTTGGCTGGAAATTTAAATTGCAAACTCCCAAATATTGTCCGTTGACAACCAAGGAAGAGGTCCGGTTGGTTGCCGATCCGGAAGCGCCTGCTGTCTCAGGAGTTAATTCCTAACGCCCAATCCTTAGCGCAGATCTCTATTTATTCGCTCTCGTTATCTCCCGCCGCCATTTTTGCGTTTCCCTTCCCCCGTTACTATTCCTCACTCCTCTGCTCCGAGTAACTTTATATTTCAACGTACATTTAATACGTGGATCTTCGCTAATCAAATACTCGGTGGTGAAGGACGCGTAGGGACAGGGCGCAGTTCCCGTCACATACATTTTGAACTCTTCCTCATTGCGACACTTTGACTTATTACTTTTTTCTTTGATTTTCTTCATCTCCCCAAACCCAATTCTTTCCCATCCAACTTATTCTTGCGTTTCCATTGAGCTCCCATATCTGCTTTTTTACTTTCATACATTCCATGTTTTATCACTCCATCTTAAAAGTTCTGTATCTGCCATTGTCTACCTCCGAATTTTCTGTCTTTAATTTCATTCCCACATTTAAATTTTATAATGAGATTTCTGTTGTTACTCTTTAGTCTTCCTTTCAAATATTCGGGCAACTCTTCCGTAATTACATCCATGCACCATTTGTTATAAGTGCTTACTCTTACGCTATCTTCTATCTCAATTTTTGTTCTCTTCGCCTCGACCATGGAATCCACCATCCTCGGAATTATGGTTCATCCGTTTTTCTCGCCTCCTTGACTTCCTCTACTATTAGCGGTTCATTTAGCTTTCATTTCCTTATCATGGGTCACTTTACCATTTGTTCCTCCCCCCATCTTTTCCCTTTTCCACAAATACATGTTCAACTAAATTCCCTTTCTTGAGTTTCGTCTTCATATCTGATTGCCCTTGTATTTATTCCGCCGTATTTGTTCATTAGATTGCTATACAGTGTGGATTTACCCTTAAAAGACTCAAGCACCATTTGCTATACTTTCTAAGCAACACGTGCTGATTTTTTGCACCGAACCATCCTCAAATTTCTGCTCCAAATAGCACACTGCTTTCCACTAGTACATTAAAACAGTGCCCCTATCATTTCCCTATTGTATTTTAACAGTCTCTCTCCTAATAACCATGCGCATTTAATAATGCTCCCTGCATTCTTTCTCCTTTCTTATTCCTCTGCCTTTACGCTTTTTACGATTCTATATCTTATGTATTTATTATATTATACTTTCCCTGTCTCCATTTCTCCCAAATTCCATTTCCTACCTTTTCCTTTACTATCTTTCATTTCGAATTCCACAATATTTGTCTTCCTGACACTCACTATCATATTCTTCTTTCTTAGGTATCTGTCTAGCCTCTTAATCTCCTTATTAGCTCTTTAATTCTTCCTTCGGTTTTGCTAGGAATACAGTATGACATGCACATAGTGTTTCCAACGTCCAAAATTTTACTTTCACAAAAACTACTCCAATATCCCATATTGATTTAAATTAATTTTTATAGAAAATTATTTTCACATTATATGCTCTCTATTACAGTATAAATTTAACGATGTTGTAGTTTTAATTGTGTCAAATCTTCCATTTATCTTTTTTATTTTATAATAAGAGTAAATATTTAAATTGATTAACCATATTGCGTATTTACTTGTATAAAATAAAATTAAAAAAGTAACCAATTTACGCATTTGTGCAGATAAATATGCGTTCAAATTGAAATTCGTATGTTACTAAAATAAAGCTTGTATATTAAAAATATATTTTTCTTTTAGGCATGAGAGAAAAGAAGCGGATCTTTTAAGATCCTTAACTCAAGCAGAGGTAAGTTTATGTTTACATAGTTTTAATTTTATGAAGTAATAATAAGATATTAAACTACTTCTATACTATATATTCTATAATATATATAAATTTAAATTAAAAAAATAAATGATTGCTGAGCATATAGTATATAAAAAATTAATTAATTGTTTAAATAATTGATTCCTTTATCTAATCCTTTACTGATAGACTTTACTCGTATGAAAGTATTAAATTTTTATTCTAAAATTTATTGTGACAGAAAAAAATTTAACAATAATGTGATACCAAATCCTTTCTACAAGAGCATATCATGAGAACAATATTAAAATGGTCAAATAATGGGTCTCTTATTCTACTTTATAACTAATCATTTGAAAAGTATTTCTCCCAAGTTATTAATTTATAGAATTCCTTTAAAATGTAGCTTATATTAGTCCTGTGGAAGAATTTTATTCGCGTTTCCGCATATAATTTAAAAATTAATATTAAAATTAATATTTTATATTTTTTGTATTGTTTTGATAAATAAAATTAATAAATTTTTTGTCTTGGCCAAAATATTTTGTATTGTAGGTGGATAAGGAAGATGAAACACCCACATTGTTCAGAGCAGCAAGTTTAACTACGACTCTTATGGATTTATATATGAAGTCTATATGTACAAGTTTTTTAAAATCTGCTTTACAAGATACTATCATTAAATTAATTGACAGCAAACAAAGTTGTGAACTGAATCCTTCAAAAATGGATTCGCCCGAAGATGCATGTAATAATGCAGAATTCTTGTTACAAGTAAGAAGATAAAAATTTATTATTCAAATTTTACAAAAGGTATTTTTCTAATGTTACATTGATTTTTTAGGTCTTGGATGAGGTGACTTTGAGTATTTTTACAAGTCCTGATGTTTGTCCGAAAAGCTTGCGGTATATTTGTTGCTGTTTACAACGTGCCGTCGTATCTAAATGGCCTCAAGAACGATTGGTCAGAACAAGAGTAGTTAGTGGATTTATTTTTTTGCGTCTTCTTTGTCCGGCAATACTGAATCCGAAATCATTCAATCTCATTGCAGAATCACCTTCACCGGCAGCAACTAGGTACACATTAAGCGCTAAATAAATTTTTTAAGTATAAGACTATGCTTTAGCATATACCACAAGATAATATACGTAACTAAATTTGATCATCGAGTTTGTTAATATCCTTGTGTAATTTAATATTTTTATTAGTTTCGTTAATAGAGCGTATTCCGCGCTTAAAAGGATTAAAGTGATTTCATCAGCAATTCGGTATTTAAAAAAATTTAATTAGACATTTTAATTAGCTTATTTTAAATAGTCTGAAAGGGGTAACGAAAATGCTTAATTTAGTACATCTCGATACACATACATTAGAAAAAGATTGAATAATAAAACATAAGGAAAAGTGGTCTAATTAATTTGCTTTACATTTAACATTTGTGCATGTACAATTATTATTAAATGTATCAATGCTATATTTAAAATTAAATTCAAAATAACTGTCAGTGATTAAATATTTTTTCGGTGCTTCTTTATTTTTCTTTATTTTCAGATCTTTAGTTATGGTGGCTAAGTGTTTACAAAATTTGGCTAATCTTATTGAATTTGGAGGAAAAGAACCATACATGGAGGTTGTCAACCCATTTATATTAAAAAACAAAGAACGAATGGTGGTTTTTCTAGACCAATTATCGGTAAGATCATTATTTGGGTATTATTTAGGGAGTAAAAATGTAGATGTTGTGTTTTGATAAACTTTTTGTACACAAATAAATACAACAGTACAATAATACGATATTTTATACGCATTAATGGAACTACAGGATGGTGTCGTATTTGGTTACTTATTTTTTTTTATCGTTCAAAGCTTACGAATGTTGATTTTGTATAAATTTTTTGAATATTTTAAAATATTTAAATAAATTATTTTTCTACAGAATGTTTCAGATAAACCAGAATCTGAGAATTCTATTTCTAGAAATAAATGTATATCCGATATAGCAAAAGATCTTGCTAATTTACACCATATATGTGTATCACATTTGAAAGAATTGCAGGTTTTATCGAAGCAACAGGTATTACATGTTTTAATAGAAATTTTTTTTACAATGACAATTTGCAGAATATTGGAATTCATTTAAAACAAAACAAATAATCAAAAAACTAATTGCAATGTTCGGTTATAATGTACAGCTCAATTATGTTATCATATATTTAGTACGCATTAGTCAATTGTAAACTAATCAATTTCATTTGGCTTAAAGCTCTTTATATAAAAATATAATTCTTTTAATTTTTCTTTATTTTATTGCCAATGTGGTTAGTTAATCAGTTCTATAATATGCTGAATATTCTGTGAAATTCTAGTCATTTATTCGTATAAATCAAACCGTTTATCGGGATTATTGTTACAAATTTTTTAAAACAATTACACTTATGTTTTAGGCAACTATCAAACAACTTGTTACAGTGACTGAAATGCTAAGCAAACACAAACAAAAATATAAAGAAATGTTACGGTAATGAACATAAGATAAGAACATAGTAATATAATTTGACTCAAACATATTAATTAAGGATTGAATTATTATTCTAGTAATTTATAAAGCATGATGAATGAGACTGACGTGCCATAACGTACATGCTAGAAACATTTTTATTATTCCATTGTCATTTATTATAACTGAATAATAAGAAAAATCAGTGTACGAACAATAACAATTATTTCATGAATATTTAGCTTGTATTGCTTTTAGAAATAAAAAAAATAACCAAATTAGTTTGGAATAAATTATAATTATAAACCTTAAATATTTTAAACGTCAAATTTTATTAATTATTTTTAATATCTTTTAACAATGAATGTTTATGGGCAATTATTTAATAATTTTAGTAGCAGATCTTTTTAAAGTACAATATTAAATTTTAACCATTTGAAGCATTTAGTATCGTTTTGTGAATATATTTAAAATTAAAAAGAAAATTTGAATCTTACGCTCATTTTTAAATATTTGTTTCGTAATATAAATACATATATATACAAAATGTGTTTGCATATGTATAAAACTATCGCAATAATTGATATTCATTTAGAGTTATGAAATTATATAAGTAGAAATTATGCTATTCGGACAGAAAAATTTATATGTGCTTGCTTTAGAATAAAAATTAAAAAAAATCTAAATACTGCTTGAATGGAGTAGTTAAGTTATCTGCAAAATGGTGTATATCACATTTAAAATGTATAATAAATTTTGCTATTTATTCTATAAATAAAGTAAAATTCGTTTCGACATCAGAATGATAAAACATTTTTTCCATTTTTTACATTCATACAATACATAGAACAATAAAAGAAGTAATTCTATCAAAGACATCTTATCAAAGGCTTTTTTGTGTTTAGAATAAAAAAGAAAGTTTCAAAAATACTTCAACATAAAATCCTAATTTTATATTTTTTAAATTAGAATCCATTATTGTATATTTTAATACATTTTATGACCATGGAGACTACGACTATAGTACAGTAATATCGGATTAATCGGCAATTATGAATACCGAATCGTAGAAGCATTAACAAGAATATCGTATATAAAATTTTAAATATATTTAATTTATTATTTAAATTCTTTCATTGTTTTTTATAATTTATGTTATTTCGCTATATTTATATAATGAAAATAATTTAACCTTTACATTATTTACGCGATATTTGGCCAAGTTGATTATTTGTTTAGTTTTAAGACTATTATACTCGATGATAATTAAACTATTCAAATTAATAGCGATTATTGATATATTAATGCATTAATAAATTTATGTAACTGTTTGTTATTTCTCAAACTCGTTGTTTTTTACAATTATCTGTAATTTTTTTTCTTTTAACCTTATTGCTTCAAATTTAATTTAAATCACGAATGGGGTTCAAAGTTGTAGAAATTTGAATCAAATCATTATTTATATTTATTGAAATATAGAATATTAATCAATTTCAAAATGACAAGGCTAACGCCAATGGATCGGCCTTACGTCATTTATTTGAGGTTCAATATGTCGTTATCATTGTTAGTTCAATTTTTGTCCAATAGGTGTCCAACGTAAAAACATGTTATAGAACTTAGTGTTACAAATACTAATATGCGCAATGTAACCGAGCGGTCGGTTTCTATTTCCATCAACTTGTATCAAAAACTTCACAAGAACATCCATTCGTCGAAATAGAGGTTAACTGCTTGGTTTTGGATTATATCGCTAATAAAAGTATTTTATAGCTACGTGGACTTACTTCTGCAGTTTTTAGATTTCATTAAATTTGACATAATGAAAGACTTTTTCCCCCTTTATTTCGTGAACCCTTAGCGACGGTTATTTCAGATTCTGGCCCGAATTATTTTTGATATGTGTTCTTCCTTTAGCTCTTTACACGTTAGGGTATGGGTAGACTGTAAAAGGATAATATGTGGAAATTTTTAATTAATAAAATTATGTAAGAAACTGCTTGAGCAAATCGAATTTATGAGACTCGTCACTTTGGTGCTTATGAAAATAAAGTTGCAATTTACAGAAAATAAATTTGCATTGCATATAAAACCACCTGTATTTAAATAAGAATAATTAATATGTAAGATGTCAATAGCAGATTTTTTCGACGTTAGATTATTATGAATTAGTATGCAGTTCGTACGCGTATGTTTATCTATGTTTTATTCTACTCTTGGAGACAAAATAATCACATTTTCGACGCGTTGTGTTATCTTTGAACACAATTTATCGAAATGTTCAAAGTAAGCAAAAAGGCAACATTATTTGGTGTAAATTGGCACCATTAACTAGAATAATAATTTTGTTCCACATATTGCATTACCATTCCACACTGATGGTGGTATTCTATAAATGCGTTCGCTACGGTGTTATTTGTCGTGTCTATCCATATTTAATACTCCATCCCTTATCACAAGCGTCTTCCACAACGCGTTACGCGGTTCATACTTACATTTCGTGATTGAAAAAGGTAGAGTACGTTTGACATACATGCGCATATAAATGTAATAAAAAAGCATAGGGTGCGTATAAGGCAACACATTTTTAATTTGTATTATTACTTTTCAATTTTTATGATTACGTCTTAATTTTTTATTACTTTTTTAATTTTTATTATTACTTTTTAATTTTTTTAATGACGGTGTAGAACCACAGACCGCCATCTTACGTCATTTCTTCAGTGAACTGGATATAGGCCCTATGACTTGAACCTTGCAAGCTATGAGAAAACAAATTATACTCAAGGATTTTTAATTATCTCATTTGAATACAATTATGAGTTTATACAGTTGAGTCATTTAAAGATTATTTTTCTTTACTGTAGAATGAAAAGGAAAATCTTGTTGCTGTAATTCTGGTGCTCGTTAAAATAATAAATGAAGTGAAAAGCTTAATAAGTTTTCAGAATACGTTGTATATTTTACAGGAACGTATAATTACAAATAAAATAAAACACTTTATCAATCAAGCACAAGAAATATGTGCATAAAAATATTGTACATATTTTTAATATATTATAATTCATATTTAAATTATTTGATAATTTTATGAACGTATGCGTACATAGTCATGCGCAAACAATTTCGCATGCATTAAATGTATATATATAACAGATTTAAAAATATGCCATAGTCGGTCATAATATCGATGGTAATCGTTTTACGAAGCTTCAGTAAAATACATAAAGTTAAAATTTGGATATTACGTTTGTACATTATGTAAAATTGTATTTTTACATTGGCATTTCACTAGAATAATAGCAATAAAAAAAAAAAAATTATTCGCACATACATTTGCAAATTGTGTATTGTAATTTTTTCATATTCTATAATGTATAAAATCAATCGTGGAAAAAAGAAAAATGACACGTTGATAAAAGAGCACGACTTAGTTAAAAAAAATAGATTGATAAGCCTGCTTCTGAAAATAGAGAACGGACCGTCTATATCCGAGTTAAAAAATGGGATATTTAAAAATGATAGCTATGGTAAAAATGCGCGTTGATTTTACCAAGAATTATACGCTCCCGAGGAATTACATTGTAAAATAATACGTAAAGATTACCTCACTTTTTACGCTTGTTCCATTACCGCTGTTCCACCCTTGTAATGTATGGTGTTAACGACGCCAGTGACATCTGGTGCTGCGAATAAAAATTACACTTTGGTTGCTCAGTATAACAGTCTATATATTTTAACGAATGGGGGAGGGGGACGCCGTTTTCATTTGCTTCATGATGCTTAGTTTTACATCTGACGTTGTAGAGATTATATCGCGTTTATTTTGTATGTGATATTTTTCAGTGGTTGTATTCATAAAGTTTAAATTTTATGTTTATCGGTTTTTCTAATTCATTATTTAATGGTAATAATGATCGATTATCATAATGTCTAATACGTTTCCATAAAATTGTGCGCTTAAGTTTATCAAACTCAATGAATAAACTTGCCTGAAAGATTTTTTTTTATGTTAGCTTCAAAGATTAAAACAGTTTTTTTAGTGCAAGTGGTTATTTATAAGTGTTAAACTATGTGATGTTTATCTGAATTCTAACTTTTAAATAGACAAATATGTGCTGATAATTACAAACTCCAAGTTATTTGGAGAAATAATTTCAATAATTTTATTTAATTTACTTTAATAAGTATTGCCTAGATTTTAATGCGAATCAGATTTCCTACTTTTAGGAAAGATAATAAATTTTGAAAAAGTGTATATATATTTGCTCGATTGGTTTACCAAAATGTTCTTGGTACCACGAATTCTATATATTCAGCTGGTGAGTATCGATTGCATTACACATAATGCATATACTGCTTTGCTACCAATATCCCATGATATTATACAAATTATAAATAGATTTTTATTATCAATAATAGCTTATGAATAACTATTAACTTTTTACAATTGATATATAATTTAATAAATACATTATCAGTGAATTCTAGTTTTGGTTAAATTAAATACACCTAAATGTTTTTCAAGTTGTTTATTTCATTCAAATGATTTTAATTGAAGGGTCTATCAATTTCAATAATTTAATTAAATAATATAATGACTGGAATCAAAAATATATTTTAATTGATAAATTTGACCTTAAAATTTACATAAATCCAAATCAAATTTACATTTAATAAAAGCCTGATTATTTATATTTTTAAAATAAACATTTGATTTTAGCCTTATAAAAAATTGTTTATTGCTATTGCATAATATCTACAAGGAAGATTGTCTTAAATGAAGCTAAGAACAGTTATACTTTTGTATTGATAAAATAATCATCTTTATTTTTAGTCTCTTTTCTCTAAATATTTTATTCACTAGTCATGCTAATTAAAATAAAAATTCAAATATATTTAATCTTATTAAATAATAAGTTTTCTTATAATGATAAATATGTTTTAAATTATAAATTAAAATTGTATAAGTATAAAATAATTTCAGTATTGAAATTTGATTATTTTTTTAATTATAAGCCAGATAACTGAATTGTAGAATATTATAATTTTACTACTTTTAGCATTTTCTTATTTTGTTGGTTTAACCTTTGAAATCAAATAATCTATTATAGATAAATAATTATTTTAGAAGGTCTAACTAACACTTTGTTATCACTATTAAATAATAAATAATGAAGAGAATTAATGCATTAAGTTTTATTAATTCTAGATTTTTTTTATAAAATCATTAATTTCAAATTCATTTTAAAATCCACATCAAATTTATAGTAAAATTATTCTCAGTCAAAAATTATAAATATAATATCGAAAAAATTAATACTATATGTCATAATTATTATTTCTAAAATAATAAAGTATGCCAAAGTAATTTGTTATTATTATAATTAGCTATTTATTTCGTTTTAATATGTTATAAAACACATAATTTAGACATTATAAAAAAGTGATAATTTTACTTATTGTGATTTTTCTTGAACAAAAAATTTACAGTAGTTTCTATAATATATATTAAGTCTATGTTATCCATTGTTTCAATGTTTTAATAGAAATATTTGCATATTATAAATTTTTCTTATTTTATATAACTGCATTGATTTTATCATTAGAATTTTTATAGGTCAATTCAAATATTATTAAAGTTAAAATTTACCAGTTTAGCTTTCAAAGATTAAACAATTTTTATTAGTAGACTAATCATTTTTAATATTTATTAACATTGTTATGATATATTCAATTATTTTACTACTTGAAAAATATTTTATGCAATATCAATTCCAAGTACAATATTTTTTCATTTATATATGTATTTTTTGTAAAATTTATTGTTATCTAATTTTAACCCACTATTAAAACCACTTGATCATCAAGTAATAATATTGCAATTTTCTAAATTTTATACTACTAAATTAAAATCATATCAATATATATTATTTCATTTAATATTATAATATTTAGCAAAATAATTTTAATTGTAATTATAATTTATAATCAATGTTTAATTTTTTTTATATTTTCACACAACTTTATACTAGCACACAAGTTATAATTTTATATAAATATAATTTTTTCAGAACTATTTTTTTTTTTATACAATATAAATTGTCTCTTTGATAGTCATAAATAACTAATATTAAAGTAAATATAAGATGATTGTTATGATGTTAGCAATAATATTTAACATTTAAAATAATTTTCACAGGTATAATTACAGCTACTAATATCATAATGGAATCTCGAAAAGATCGATGGAAAATTCTTCTTCGAGACCTCATTTTAGCATGGTTATGCATAAGCAGTTCTTCAGTTATTGCTAGAAACATAGGTTAGTATAAAAAAATTTTTTATTTTATATTTAATTCTACGGAAAACCTAACAACAAATCAATAGTATGAATATTGATAAACAATCTAAATACATAACAGCTTCTACTTTTTACTTAAATATTTAATTTTAATTTTTAATGGTTCGTTAAAAATATGTATGTATCTATAACAAGATTTTGTTAATGAAATTAAAATTATTTTTTTTTAAGTGCCTAACAAGAATAAAATGTTTTTTGAAAGAATAAAAAAATTGTTTATAATTAATTAAAATTTCTAGAAGATTGCTTGCATAATTACTACAAAATAAAACAATTTTTTTTACATAAATAACATGTTATAAAAAAAATAAGTAAAAATATAAATTAATTTGAAAAAACCAAATTTTTAAAAAAATTTGTGAAAAAGTAATTTATAATGTTTTCATGTTTCATTAAAATATTAAAATTTAAATAAAATTTAAATGATTGCATTATATTTAATATACATTAAATATATGGACATTTATCAACACTTACATTTTGAGGCAATTTTTGTGTTCATAATTAAAAAAATTTCCATTCTAACTATTTTACAATACATTATTTGTATCTGAAGTAATAAAATATTTATTATCATCACTAAGCATTGACAATTATATAAATATTAAATGAATTTTTACATTATAAATTACCATTTTTAATGTTCAAATATTAATATATGACAGATTAATAATTAAAATTTTTCTTGTTTTACTGGATTAAATTTATATATATATATATATGATTTTTATAGATAAATCTTAGTGACCATACTAAAAAAAATGTTAGACATTGTTCTTTTTAGTTAAGTATTTACAATATCTATATAGCAAAAATGTGAAATTTTACCGTAAAAGAAATTATTGTAACTATAAAAATTATAAATTATAATTATTCCCTATCTGACATAATTTCATTTTTTAACACAATTTTTGCCTAGAATATTAATTAAGAATTATTGTTATTGTTGTTGTTGTTGTTGTTGTTGTTTTCATTGCTGTTATTAGTAGCTGCAGCACAAGCAACAATAGTTAGTAGTAATAAATTCAGTAGTTGTGGTAGTTTATGATTATAGTAAGTAGTATTTTAATTATTGTTTTTACAATATAAACGTCAATATTTTTTTTTAATTCTGCTATGTTTATTAGTTATACTGTTTTTAGTTTTGTCTTTATTTTTTAAAATGGTTAAATCTATCTATTATTTATTAATTATTTTTCATAAATATCTCATAAGAATTTTCAGTATGGTATCTTATACAGAAGAGCAGGTTTGAAAAGATCTCAAATTTAGTTCAAATTGTGTATTCATAAGGTTTATTTTAAAGAGACACGAAAGAAAATTATTGAAGTATTATAAATAAATAAGTAGGACAAAACCAATATTATTCACAATTAATACATGTATAATTCTATTAATTTAATATTGTATTGTCAACTAAATGATTTGAGTTGGTTTTAGCATTTGTATGCTTGATTGCTTGGCACTAGCTATTTTTTGCATTAAAATACACGAAAAAAAATTGAAATGTCTTTCAACGATTTTATTTATGGATTATTGTGAATTATGTAGTATTTAAATAATTAAGTGTATGTATATTTATAGGATGAAAAAATTCACTTTATTATACGTAAACTAAAATATTTTAAAAAAGTGTCTCTGTAACAGTGGTTAACTACTTACGATAACGATTTATTTATGTGCTGAGGGCAAAATATTCATAGGTCGTTGCTTTTTACATTGCACTTTTTTTTTAAAAAAAGTCGCAATTACCTCTTTTTTCTATTTTCAGAAATTCCTACCTTTTGTTAATCTTCATAAATTTAGTTATTCAAGCCCCTCTTTTTTGCTTGATACATAAATCTAGGCTTCATTAACAAATCCATAATTTCCCTTCGGCATTATTACGTACAATTATATCTCCTGTCGGCTAATCTCTCTATCTTTGTATTTATTTTCATTCTTGTCAAATACCTCAAATCTGGTCAAAGTGATTTCTCTAACTCCGGATTTTACTTTTATCTCTATTCATCACCCTTTTTCTATATCTGTTTACAAGCCGACAAACTTCTTTTTTCCATTTGACGATAAAAATTAAATAGTAACGAAAGCGTAACATGAAAGCATCGCAATGAAAAATCAATATTTGGTAACGTTTAAAAGTGTGACAACTTTCAACAAATTTTCGGGTCTCCGGATGTTTATGAAACATATCGCTGAATAAAATATCAGTCAATATTAATGTAGGTAAGACCCGATTTAAATTAAAAAAAAGGTTCCTGTAAAAACTAAAACGAATCATAAGCTTATAAGACGAAAATGCAGACCTATATATATATATATATATATTAAATACATTTAAATTTTACCTTGGGTCAACGTTTGTACAACGATGCCAATGACAATAGCTCCATGCAATTTTGTAATTTTAATCATGATAAATAAAATTCGATTTTTTTTAAGTTATTTATTTATTTCGTTTTTTAACTCACTTTTAAGAGAGAGAATTATTAATAAACCCAGTATTTGATCGTTTTATCCGTTTTATCTGTTCTTCAAACTTCTTCTTATCTAATGATAGCTAGAAAAAATTAATATAATTCGATTTAAAAAAATTTTTTAAATTTTTTAAACTTATCAGTATAAGTTCATATTGTACAAGAAATGGTTAAGTTTAAATTTACACTTCGATAAAAAATTTTATTCTAAAAACGGAAACATTTCTCAAAGTGTAAATCATGTTAATATTGCGTATGAGTTAAATATGAATCATTAAGTTGGAATTTATAAGTTCATGGTAATCATCAATTTATTATGGCCCTTACATTAAATATACTGTAATCCATTTATACATTATAAGATGTCAGTTTAAATAGTATACAAGGCATTAAATTATAAAAAATGATATGAATTATAAAAAAGATATGAAATCCAAGGATACTGGCTGAAGTGTTATTATATGCAGCTTTTTATTCAGACATACCGCTATTCATAAATACCTAGAATATAATATTTTATAACTCAATTTTTCTTGTGGATATTAAGGCTATATTAAATACTAATACAATTTTCAAGAATTGATCAGGAGCAAGTATTTGATAAGGATATAAAAGATACTTCTTATTTGCTGTCTTAATAAAAATCTGTTTATAATAGGATTATTACTCTATAAATAGTGTGAACTATAAGGAATAATTTACAGTTGGTTTTTTTTAACTTGCAAGTATTCCACGGCATAAATTTTTTTATAGAAACGAATTAATGAAGTTCAGCGATGTAAATCTACATTTTTAGTCAATTTTATACAACCGTACTTCGTTGTTTCCTTCGAATAGTGCACGAGATGCTAGAGTCCGAAAGTGCAAGAAAAGAATATTATTTAGTAGCTATGATATAATTCAAAATAATGCACTTGCCTCAAACTTTTACGTATAAACTAAATTATACATTATTTTATAAATAAACTAAAAATAGGTAACTACATTATTAAGCGATAATAGGATTAATTAATTTGTTTTTTAGCTCTAAAACTGCTGTACTCGTACCAGTTTTAATATAGATCTTAAAAAGTTGTTACGTTTAAGCTATGCTTTTAAAAATGTCTTGAAAATATCGCTTTTAGTTCGTTCATCCAAGTTTACCGCTTATTTCATCAATTCAAGTTTATGATAACAAATGCCTATCGTTCACTCAAATGCCGATAAGGCCATGACTAATGTTGTATTTTACAAGTAGATCGATTCAATTAACTAACTGATTCAGATTGGAAAAAGTTTTTTTTTAATGCTGCATAAGTACGTAGTTATATCAACTAATCTAATGAGTAACTCTACGTGTATCTTTCGAACGTATGATATACCACTTTTACTCCACATGAATTTGTTAATGTAAGCGTTTACGATTAAGTGCCGCCAGTGCTCAAGTACACCATTCATGGTTTCAAAGATATCATGGAATGTAGTTGCAATTTGTAATTCAATATCGCGATCAGATTCTAATGACAAGTCCAGTTTCGGCCACCTCTAATAATTTGTCTTATAAATTAAACTATCTTATTACAGTAAAGAAAATAATGACTCGAGTACCTAATAATGTTTTGATATAGTTGAAGAAATCTATGTGGCTCGCCGTACTAAACCGCAGTACATTTAATATATGGTGATGCTTTTCCACGTACATTCTAAACAATTTATAGAGAATTACAGACATGTTTCTCAAAGAAGATGCATTATCTCTTAAACAACAATTTATGGATCATAAAATAGTTTGAATTTGAAAAATAGGTACTTTTAAATCTTTATTTTTTTTAACCTTTTGTTAAATGGGCTTTTTGAGATCAATATTTCATTTGTATAAAAGTGTACTTTTGTAATGTTTGCCACGATCATTTTGGATGAAAAATCATAAAGAGTAAAAAAGGCTTTGATGCAAATTTGAAATACCTTATTTTTATTCGACTTTAAGTAATATATATCGCAAATTATCTCAAATGTTAAGTGATTGCCCAGTGAAACAATGAATATTTTTCGTTACTGTCATATGGATTTATGCAAGCGCTTGAAAACATTTCAAATATTAAGAACGGTCGCAAAGCTAAATGTATTAAAAATTGTAATGCCTTGAATCATTTGCATTCGATGCCATTTAATATCGTAAAACGATGCGTAGTAATTTTGAGTTTATTCCCTTCGACCAATGCATTGTTTTTGTATTTTGTAAAAATAATATAGAAGACTTTGCCGAAGTCAGCAGCATAATCCAAAAGCCAGTACGAAAACTGACAATCAGGAGCGCTAGGTAATCAGTATGCAACCGTTGCATTCGTACTAAAGTACGATCGGCAAGTGAGCCTTGCGAGCCTATGAATATTAGGAGGACAAATGGCGGTGCATTGATAAATTAAAATTGCAAATCTATCGATTCGCACCGTCCCAAAAGCCACAGGGCATGAGTAACCTGCACTAGGCTCGGTTGCCGACACGAGCTGGTTGCTCATGGCCATTGTGTTGAGGACACCTTGCACACATGCGCAAGGGGTTGCACGTGTGCGGACGCGGGCGGGCGGGCGCCCCGCACGCACGCACGCACGCACGCACGCACGCACGCACGCACAAGCACGTCCCTTTTTCCTAACGCTGCCGATGATGCAATGAAAGAGCGAGTGGGTGCGCCCCATTCTCTCCGTGCAGACTCGAAGGCTGCTCTCGAGTCGAGACATGGCTTTTGCTATGACGCACTCGCTACCGTAAGGGAGACGGAAGCAGAATGTGCTTCACTATATTGATTTTCATTACACCGGGCTGCACGCAAGACGAGCGTCAAACCCGGTCAAACCTGTCCGACCTGACGGCAGTTTCAAACGCACACGACACAACTATCGGCTAAAAAGATAAACAAACGTCTGCCTAGCTAAGATTTCAATGGGAAAAAATCGAGCTCTGATTTTTTACGACATTAGCAGCCTAGCCACGAAAAGTTTGAGAGCGTAGCGTCGAGCGCGCGAGCCGCTTTATACGAGTGAAACAATTTCCCTCCTCCCGTGGCTTGGCTTTCATTCTACAATGGTGCATCATCCTAGATTCTTTTTTCTATTATTTATTAGTTGCTTTATGACACGGGGTGGTGCACCTTTACGGATTTTCCCAGTTCAGTCGTCGGTCACAGCGAACTGCACAACTGTGAGATAATTGATAAAAACTGCTAATTTTTTTTTTTTTTTTAAGTCGGCCGTCACGGTTTATTAGGTATAGCTGCTTTTATTTTTCATTCCTATTATAAATATAATTATCTGCGTTAAAATCAAATTTCTATTACAATATTTTGCTTTTTTCAATTTCTCGATCAATCCTTGATGAATTTATTTCTAATAAAATTAAAATCACATCCTGCTGAAAGCCTTGAGTCAGGTATAAAAAGATCATTGATAATTTTTACTATTTCCCTTTCCAACCTGGCAGTATTTATAAATACACTTACCAAGGTATACAATGGAAATTTCAAGAATTTGTAATATTTATTTACAATTATACTATGCAACGTGTATTTTTATAAATAATCTCTTTTTCAAATACTCGATAGAAACATTTTTTTATTAATATTGTCTTTTCTGAAGCTTTTATCAGATTTTCCTTTAACCTGATAATATACTTTTTGTAAATACGTATTTCACATACTTCTTACAAATGGTTTCAAACAAACTTTTCAATATACTTTTATCAACTTAATTTATAAAATATCATAACTTTTTTTATTCAATAAATGAAAGACTTATTAGTTTTATAACTTAAAACTTCCTACTAATGATATTCTGACAATGGAGAGTAGTTACACAAAAAGGTTCGATCAATTGTGCCCGATCAGTAATGTTTCAACGAAAATTTTCTTTATTTTTTTTTTTTTTTTGTTTTTTTTCTCGTACAAGCAAAAGTACTTAGAAAAAATTAACTTTGGTTTAAAACCTGACCTCCCTTGTACGAAAGTTGAACCTTATTTCAAAGTTGCTGCAAAGGTATTGCAACCGCATTGGGCACAACGCGTCGCATTCGACTGTTGACCTTGAAGATAATGAAGAGAATCATTCTTTTAGAATAGCTCGATGTACCGTTATTTAAATAACCAGCACTCTATGCGGCACTTCACATTGAGTAGTGTCATGTATCGGGCTACTATACTCACACGCACAGCAGAGGCTCAATCGTGTGATTAGTGTTTGTTGGATATTAAGGTTGTCGGTATCGTACAGCTCTCTTTCTCTTAGGCTATTCAAAGAGATTCATTCATGCCCGCATGAAAAACTTCTCGTTCTGTTACTGTTCGGTGATACAAATGCGTGTGCTATTCGATTCCTGTTCATAATGCCATCGGAGAGTGTTAGACAAGTTGGGATGTCGATTATTTTCCGAAGCTTAAAAGTTAATCTCCAAAAGTCTTGTTGCGCACAAAAGCATAAATAAGTTCACCGATGTTAATATCATGATTAATATCTTGACTCTTCAATGATCCTATGTGGCTGTCTAGTCTTACATCTACTGTCTAAGAGCATTACAAGAGTATCATATTATAAAAACACGACGTATAAGAGTTTGCTCTTAATAATTGCTGAATTTTAGTTTTTCATAAGCTTTGGAATTGAAATTGATGAAAAGAGAGGTAGGCATTCGTGATTTTAATAATTAAAAAATATAATCCGCTATATACTTGCGCAATATAAATTAGAGATTATGGATTAAACAAAAGTGGTTGGCGCAGTATACGGATGATGTACAAAATAGTTTCTCGCAAGGTAATAAAATTATTTCAGAGCTTAGTTTAAATAAATTTCTTTTAAGCAATTTACCGTTGGCGTTTGTGAAGATGCAATGCAAACGTGTGTTATTTCGATTTCTTATATTTAACTACCAACTAACAAATATCCTTGTTAAATAAAAATTCTCGTGTCGGGAATGAGTTAATTAAGAAATTACGAGCTCTTTATTATCCTTCACTAAAGATTTTACACGTCTGTTGATTACTATAAAAACAATACGTACGTCAACTATACGCCCCTTATACGGCTTCAACAATTTATTCTATTTTTGTTTTTCTTTCGTTACAATTATCTGATAACGTGTATTTCCAAATCCCAGGGTTTGAAATTGTCACAAATCTTAATATTCCTGAGAATAAATAAAAATAAATAATTAATTAAAAAAACATAATTTTAAAGTTTGAAACATTAAAGTTTTTGTTTGCTTTGTTCTCAAATAATAATATTTATCTGAATTAAGAACTTGCACATGATAATCATTACAGTGTGGCTGAACCAACTCGTGAAACTTCGTTACTACACGTTACAAAACAACTTGTTGATTTAAAGGTCAAATGATTAACTTAAAAGTACTAATAAACATGCAGGTATTATGCATAATCGTCTGGGTAAAAATTAGTGGTCGCAATGGTCTAACCACGATGTTCTGCAAATACTGGCTTGAAACGAACTTTCAACGCACCATTCATTGTTTCCATGTTTCCATGTTTTCATTTATTACAGCACTGAGATTCCCGCAGGTCGTTATTATTTCTTATTTTTCGCATGTCTTTTTACTCGTTTTCATATAAGTTTTTATACAATTTAAAATTATATTCACCGCTGATTGTCAGTATAATCGATAACAGCTCTTAATTTATTACAATTACTATCGAGTCTCGCAAAATATCAAAAAACGCATATGCGAATACGTGAAAAAGCACAAAATAGATTTCTTAGAAAATATTGATATGTTAAACAAAGTTTCTATTATTCTATTATAAGTAATATAATTTTAAGATAACATCCACTATGAATAGAGATGGTTGTGCAGAATGTTTAAGGGACAAAAACCCTTTAGTCGAGCGATCAGCCTTTACTCGATCTCAAGCTTAGTTATTTTAATACAGTCAACTTTATAACTGGCCAGTAGTGCTGATCATGAAATAAAGTCAAATTAAATACGTATATATTACCGTCATTTACCGATGCATTTTATTTGGATGAAATCACATTCGCTAATAATTTTCTATATTGGGGAAGCCTGTGATTTAATTATGTCTTCCAATCATGAACAAGAAACAAACTTCTATTGCATCTGTGACTTGATGATACTATTTTGGCAGGGTAATACTGTGGTGTTGTGTAACTTTGGCAGAAGTTCCTACACTTACATCGCTAAAATTATTGCATCATAAGAGTTCACTGATGATACGTAAGTTAACCAAAATATAGAAAAAAATAGTTATTATTAAATGCAAAAATAAATATTGAATTTTTGTTAAGTGTTAATTTTATAATTTTATATTAATAGCTGTAATTTAACAATAATTTTAACGATTGGTTTTTTAGCAACATAAATAACAGGAACCTCAACGAATTGTAGGTAACTTACTCATTTAATAGAACTTTTAAGTTTACTTCCTTTACGAGGATACTGAATTATTGTATATTACGATTATAAATCAGTTTTCGATAGCCACATATAATACATATTCAATATGTACATATCATTGCTTATTTTTTTAACACTTTAAAGTAATACTGATTTCTATCAATAATTTAAGAGGGTTTCATTTAATGCAAATATGTTTTGATAAAGGTATATATAATATTCATTAAGGATAAAAGGTAATTAACATATGTCTTTCCAAACTACTCTTAGTGCATCGTTATAATGCTCAGGAATAGTTTATTGGATTATAAGTATAACTAAAACAAAATGAACATTATTTTACTTATTTTTAATAAAATTAAAGCGGCTACTTTGGAAACTGTTATTATAAATTTAGATAGCATAATTTTCTTTTTACGCTATATTTTGTACGCTTAAACGTATGAAATATCATTTAAACGGCACGAAATATTACTCGCAAACTCGCAATGATTATAATTTTGAATAAAGTTATAAGAATTACCGAAGTTATAAGAATTAGATGATTAAGATCTTTTGTTATCTATACAGTAGTATGCAGTCTATCTCTCGATAGATTACAAGAAAGTCACAAAATGAGTCTATTGAATTCGGGGCTTGGTGATTTAAGCGCGACACGGTGAAATATGTTATACTTTGACAAAGTTTCTTGTTCATATTCATATTGTGTTCTGATTTGTTTTTATCGCGAATGACTATTAATAATATTTGAATAATTTATCTCTTCTGTTTTGTGTTTTAATTTCATTAAATTTCATGAAATTCTGCTGCTTATTATATATACATGTGCATAAGTGATCGCGTTGAGTTTCATATAAAATATAAATTAATAACTTAATAATAAATATCGCGATGATTAATGAATAACAGGCGAAAGAATATTTAATGCACATTTGGAAATCTTTATTTCCAATGTGCATAAAAAGTAGTATAATACATGTACATAACACAAACACAAACACACACACACACACACACGGGTGTGTTTGTAAAAAAATGAACGCTATTTCTGTCATGGAAATGAAGAATGGCGTTATTGGTATGTCATTAGGCATTTCATGAAATACAGGTAGTTTACGATGTCGATGATTGGGGTCACTGAAAACGGGATGGCGGAACCTTACTCTCACACAGCTCGATCTAATTAATTCAAACGGCATACCTTAGTTGATAGATTTCTGTCTAGTCAGTAAGTTTTAATTGGCTATAATAAAAAAAGGAAATAGCCGTAAATAAAATGCACATAAATGTCAATCCATCAGTGTATTCATTATATTAAAAGTATTAAATTTGGATCCTGGAGTTATTGATATTGATATACGTAAATAACACTGTACAGATATTGAATAAAGAATATGCACTAATTCTAATGCTAATGTATTCGCATAAACTAGATATGGAATAATTTCACGTACGCTCATTCAAGCTATCAGTGATGAGCTAGTTTAATGACTAATAAATTTGCCGATGTCACGTTTAACATCGATTTTTTTAAAAGATGCAACAACCTCGACGTTACCGGCATTCTTTAATTATTGACTGCCAAATGGGACGATCTGTAATGAAGGTATCCGTAGGATGAATTTTTAAAAGATGAACGAGCGAGGGAGACAAGAAGGAAAGAGAGAGAGAGAGAGAGTGTGTGTGTGTGTGAAAGAGAGAGAGAGAGAGAGAGAGAGAGAGATTGAGATGGAGTGCATACGTGTGTGACAGAATTGGTACGATAAGGATATAAAGATCAGCATAAATTTTGTAAAATTGTGATATATATATATATATATATTTATGTTTATTGTGTATAGTATACTTTCGTGTCGTAACATATAAAATCAATATATTTTAAAAGTCGAGAAATTTTTTTTTTTAAACAAGTCAAACATTAATTTCTGAATATCTTGCAGCATTGTAATTTAAAATTTTTTTAAAAAAGTTTCAAAAAGTCTTGCACTGAGTGTCGTTAATGCAATGAATTCACACATTTAAATAATGATAATCAAATTTTGTTTTAAAATTTTTATTAAGATTAAATATTATAGTTAAAAGTTTAAATTTACTTATACTTAGAAATAATAATTTTGAAAGTAGTACTTGAAATATTTTATAAATACAGATATAGAATTGTAAAATAGATAATTAATAATAATTATGCGTTTTACATTTATTATAATAAATTTAAATGGCTTTAGAATAAAGGATTATGGCTCGAGTTTATTATTTACGTTCTGTTATAAAACAACATTGATCGCGTATTCGATACGTATACTGATTGTATTCTTTAGTGAATACCGTAAGATACACATGTAGCTAAAAATGAAAAATTTGGCGCTTATAATTAATTGACTACATCTATTCTTCATACCTTACTTCTTCTTTACAAATTTAGAAAAAATTGAGATGATTTTTGTTGTGATGCTTACATTAGAAATGTTTTTGTACAGATTATTTACTTGTATTTAATTAGTAATATGTAGATGTGCATAAATGTAAAACCAATATATTTTACTAGCAGCGTTTACATTATTTCTTTTGTTATAGTGAATAAACTTTTTTTGAATATTTAACTAATCCCTTTAGTCTAAACATATGTACAGTGTAATTTAAAAATAAAAAAAAGTTTATTTAGCATTGATTGGTGCTACTTGACATAGAATAAGTTAGCGAAACGTATAAACTGCTTTTTTATCAGCTTACAAGAAATCACACCTTTCAGATCTCCTCTTGAACAAAAACTATAAAACAAAACAAATGCCTTATAGAAGCGCAAGAATGAACATAAGGCAAATGTTAGTTAATAATATTTTTTTATTGTAAAGCAAATGTTTATTGCTCTGGTTGAAAAAATCTGGTTAAAAAAATATTCATTAATATTATTTTTAACTTATCCTCAATGTAGTGTTGTTCCTTGTTCTTTCATAGATATTATTTTCTTTTTTACTTAATTTAGATAAACTATTTTTTACTTGTCTGTCACGCGTTATCAAAGAATTATCGAGTATTATTTGGCTTGATAATATTTTGGCTCATATAGTATACTTTTGTGGAGTAACTGTAATATTACTATCCGTTTATAAAATGTTATTCCATAAAGAATTTATTTATTATTTATTTCCCACAATGTAAAGTTTGTGTGTGTTTGTTTGTTTGGTGTGTGTGTGTGTGTGTACGCATGTATGCATATTTATATATACGTATACGTGAGAAAAATTATTTACAAAAACTATAAAATATCGCATGAAATCTAAAGAAGTATAAGTGTTTGTTTCGCATAGTAGTGAAAATAGCTCTGCTGTGAATTCATAGACAATATGTGCATTTAATTTACATTACAATGAAATATAGTTATATCATAGTACGTAAGTTAGGATAAGAAACATCTGTTGTGTAGTGGAGTACAAAATTGAAGTTGCATAAAGTTGTTAAGCTTTAACCTCATTCATAGATTTTTCTTTGCTAACTTTTGCGTACTCCAAAATAACTATACACATGTGCATAATTCCGGGGAAAATTTCAAATGTTTTGCAAGAAAATTATTTAATATAAATTTGCTGCTTAAAATTTGATCACAGATACGATGTGTTCTAGTTCTCCGATGAAAAGAAAAAGAAAAAGAAAAAGAAAAAGAAAAAGAAAAAGTAAAAGAGAAATAAAATAAAAAGCATCGATGCAAAGAAAAGTGCAAACGTGCATAAAAAATTGATATTACTGTATTCTATGGATTACAGAAACGTGTTTTAAAAAATGCCTTAGCTCATAAATTCGCTGCTGCTTAAAAATTTGCAAGCGAATTTTGCCTTTCCATGGGCAAGACAATTATTTACATTATTAAATTAATTCCCGAGCTTAACCTTTTTGTTTCAGAGCGATATGACACAGCGTATGAGTGCGAGGGCAAAACACTGAGAATAGAATGCCGTGAAGGTGAACTTATCCATCTCATTCGTGCCAACTACGGGAGGTTTTCAATAACAATATGCAACGAGCATGGCAACACCGACTGGAGCGTCAATTGCATGTCGCCGAAATCATTTCGTGTTCTTTATAACAAGTACGCAAATTTTATAAAATAGAAATCATTTCGTAATACATTTTGTGATGCTGCGGTATTCATTATACCGTACAAGATACGGAGTAAAACGAAATAAAGTGGTTGGTGAGAGAAAGAGGAGAGGCGATAGTGTGCTTGTGTGTGTGTGTGTGTGTGTGTGTGTGTGGGCTCGCGTGTACGTGTGAGTGCGCGCGCGCGTGTGATACTAAGGTAGAAAGGGTAGAGAGAAAAAGTCGCAACGAGCCGTTCGATCGGAATGTAACCACGTCATCTCCCTTTTCTCTTTCTCCTTGACCGACCGGGTCGGACCATGAGTTGCATTCTTGCCTCTTCCTAACTCCTCTCCGCATCCTCTCTCTCCCTCCCTCCCTTCCCACCCCCTCGCTCTCTCCCTCGCCCCCCACCAGCTCTCTCTCTCTCTCTCTCTCTCTCTCTCTCTCTCTCTCTCTCTGCAATGTTTGTATGTGTGTGTAAATTGTATACGTATGTGTACATATACACACGCACGCGTGTGTGCGTGTGCGTGTGTAAATCTCATTCTATATCTTTTATTTATTACAATTTCTTAATTTTGCTCTTCACATTCCATGTTTTAAGAAGTATAAAAATAAGAATTGAGAGAAAATTGGTATAAAAGAGCAAGATGAAAGAAAGAGAAAGAGAGAACATGGAAAATAATGCTGAAAAGCAACTAAAAAGAAAATACAAACCAGGAGAATGAAAAAGGTAATTGAGAAGTTAAAAGCAATAAAAGGAAGAAAATTCATAATTTGATACTAAGTTCGTTATTTGAACGTACTAATTTAATTGTAGTACATTTGTAAACTACCCAATATCGTAACATAATTACACAAATTTCATGGAAATATACAGAAAAATTTTAAAAGTTATCATCAATTTGATAGCTCATTGAAATTGATTAAAAACTCGATTGTATTGATTATCCTGACTTGTGGTAGAAGCATTTTTTAATTGTTCAGAGTTATAAGTATTCCAAATCTATCTAATTTTATCTTTCTAATATAGATACTGCTGTATTATTGATCAATATAGAATTACAGCAATTTTAAAAACTACTTCGTTATCTTGGAATATAATTGCAACCTATTGCATATTATTTCGATGATTCTGTGCTCATAATAGTATCAAAGGTTCTCTCTTTTTATTTTTAGTTTGATTGTATTAATATTTTTATTTTCTTCATTATCGCATTGATACTATTTATTGCATTTAGTTCTTAAACCAAATGGTTACATTTAGAGAAACGGATATTGTAATGCACATTTAATTAAATAAATCTTGCACTATCGAAATTAATTGTTAGCATGGATCAATATCATTATTGATATATATATATATATCAAAATATTTGTTTAATATTTAAAAAAATGAAGATAGCAAACAGAATTAAGACTTGGAAATATAAAAGTACGGAGATATAAATTTTAGAAAGCATAAGAGACTGAAATCTGATTGTTCGATCTTCTCCAATCACAACCTCTTTTACTTATACCGTATTTACTTATTGGGTAATATTTGGTATATACACTTATTGGACTTGTATCTATAAATCAATTTAAATAGAGCCCTATGTTTATAAGTAAATCTTTCCACTGCAACAATCAATTTAACGCGGTCGATTAATTAATCAATTAATTAAATTTTATAAAAAAAAATTTATTTATATTGTAAATATGATAGAAATATTTTGTCGATTGAAAAGTCTACTGACTAAGAATTTAATTATTATGCTTTCTATGCTAACGAGTTGAAACTAAAAGAACGTTCATATTATTTTCTTTTTTAATTTTTTTTTTTTCGATATATTAATTATTTTTAAAAACTATTTTGTTTTATCAACTGTCACTAATGACTTTTTTACGTGACAATCAGGATATAACTTTAATAGAAATTTTTCTTTTTTATACTATGAAAAAAAAAACTAATTATAATCTCTGTTCATATTTTTATATTTTCTTCTGCTGATAATCGGTTTTAATTAATTATTAAAATAAAATTGTGATAATTTTTGAATAATTATGCCTACGCAAGATGCGTTTTTGGTCAAATTTAAATAAAATAAAAAGAAGAAACCATAATTTTGCCATTAAAGTTAGAACACATTATAAGCACTCAAAACATTGAAGAATTAGGATGGCTATATCTGTATCATTGTAATTTAAATAAAATTAAATTAACTGTTCGTTTGATTTCAACACTTTATTCACGAATATTTCTTTTTCTGTGCAAACTTGTGTCGAACAATTTTTTCAGATATTCTTTTTTTTAAGATAAGACCAGTATTGCAGCAATACTATTTTAAAAGCCGGCTTCACGAAAAAAAATGCTTTTATAAACATTTCAACATTTACATCATTTTTATAAACACAGTTTTTCGCTTGAACATTCGATAAAAGTATCTCTCTAATAGTATTTGTTAAAATAGTTTTTTTTTTTGAATGTTTAATTATGATCCCTCTTTGTAATTAACTATTTAATGTTCAATCATTCTGCCTTCTGGTAATGACACCCAATTTCTTCTAAAAATTAGTTTATGGTAATTGTATAGCTTTACAATTTAAAAATCATATAGATTTAAATTTAAGCGAAATATGAAAAAATTAAAATACAACCTTTTGTATTTTACCTCAATATTTGATAGAGATATTTAATCTGTACATGATAAGTGAAAAAATTATTCAGGTAAAAAGGTATACAGCAAATAAAAACTAATACAAAATTAAATAAATATTTATTTCAAATATATAAACTTATATTTAATGTTTGTTACAAATTAACAATCAAATTGAATTCCATTTGAAATCAATTAGATAAATTTATGCCAGTGTACAACCTTCTGTATTCAAAATAATTTTCATTTATGGTTACGTTAAATATAATTAAATGCACCTAAGCACATGTAACTCTTTTGTGTATGGAATATGTGTATAAATGTATTTTATATATTTAACAATTGGATTTAATGAATATACCGTATCTCGTGTTCTCTAAAGTTGCATACAACTACATATGGACTTCCGAACTATGCATACATTTGGAAGAGTAATACATCAATGCTATATAGTTTAGTTTTAAATTTAATGTTTCATGTTTCTAAAGTCATAAAAGTAACATATTTTTTGATTTTTTTTATGATTTTATTATTTCTTTTTAAAGTAAAATCTAAAGTAAATTTATGTTCAGTACCTTATTTATATTAAAACAAAGTATTGTACTTAAAAATTTTATTACGAACTTCACTTTATTATGAAATTGTACCACTTAAAGTTAAAGCATTCAATTGGGTTATTACAATGGGGTAGATAAAGTTTTCCAACTCCTTATTTGTAAACTATGTCATATATTGTTAAATGTATTGTCAATACAAAAATCTTTGATGCGTTCAGACAGTCCTCGTAAGATTTCATCCGCATAAGAGGGAGAGGGAGAGAGAGAGGGAGGGGAGAGGAAGAGATTAATTGCAAAAATTGTGTTAAAAATTTTTCTTTTTCTTTTTCTTTTAACCATTTCTAGATGCAATCAGCAACAAAATTGCAGTATTATGGCATCAACGTCACAATTCGGAGATCCCTGTCCTAATACCTTGAAGTATCTAGAAGCTCATTATCAGTGCATGTCTGGTAAGTAGCCCTTTTACAATAACAATTTTTATAGAAAAAATCAATTGTCTTTTTTTTCTGAATTTACGAGGAAATTAATTTAAACAGAAGATAAAAATTAAAAAACTTTTTTTTATATATATATTTAAAGTTAGTAAAACCACAACCGTCCTACTTCACAAGAATAAAACGAATAAATCATTGATGATATTGTTTTAATTATCGTTTCTATTTTTGTCATTGTTTAAAAAAAATAATTTAACTGTACAGCTGATTGATAAACAAGTTTTCAATAATGATTTTCACTATATTTATTAATATAGATTATATCAATATAATAATTATTAATAAGCAAATTTATATATTAAATAGTATCAAACCGATTTCATTTTTTAAATTTTAATTTTGAACCATCTGTATGGATATTCAACTCAGTAATTAAATAGTTGATGTGCTTTCTAACGTATTCTTTCTGGATTTCTCTTAAGCTTTAATTTTCGACGTCATATAGTATTATAAAAAAAAAGTAATTCATGATCCTGAAAATTAATGTTCGGGCCAAAAACTTTTATTTTACATTTTATAATTTAACGGTTCTTTTCAACTATATAAAAATTTCAATGAACTTTTATAAGAATAAGATTATTGAAGATTTCTGTAATTTAAATCGTCAATTACAAGCGCATTCCTATTAAAAATGTTTTCGTTATTATGATCAAATGTCACCTGAGAATTTTATCTTTTAAATTCTTGTGTAACCTATTTTTATGAATTTTATAACATTTTTATGTAATATCAATATTCTATATATATTGCCTTTTCATATTTATTATTTGATATTTTTTGGTAATTTTGTATTTTTTTTTTTTTTTTTGTATTACGGACTACTTCTGTCGAGTGTATTGTAAAAAATCGTAAATTTAATCCTAATATTTTACATTAAAAATCATGAATTGCTTTTTTTTTATCAACTTTGAACAAAAATTAGCTTGCAGTTTTGTTCGTGCTGTTACGAATGGCATTTCAAACAAATCTTTTTAAATCTTTTCCGGAAAATGTTATCGCAAGTGTAGTTATTCTTCTGTTAAATTGTGCCTATCGCAATTAGAGCTGGTACTCAATTTTCACTATTTTGTAAATTTATTACATGTACAATATACTTGTGAATATTTCTTTGTTCAATTATTACATTAATTTGCTGTATGGCTAAAAGTATTCCTCGCGTGTTTTTAACTTATGTTAACTCTAAGTTTTCACTTATACACTAGATAATTAATTTTGACAATATTAATAAATCTATCAATACTGTAAAGTAAGAGCAAGTACGCCTTTCCATCATCTCTAAGAGGTTCGAGTAAAGTCAAATAAGAATGATCGCAGTCTGATATTATCGTGATGGAACTCTACGAAACAAAATTTTATATTCATTATTAGGATTTATGAGCTGTTAGATATGTGAGGTCATTCGTATTATTTTGGAGTTGTTCGTGTGGATAGAATAAAAGTGTAGCTTAAAAAGATTATCTGCTTGTTTTTGTATTAGAATTACACCGAAACTTGATACAATCACTGATGTATTATAATTTTGTCAAAAACGTCATAAAAATAGCTTAGTTCTTGATTTTTATTTGACTTTTTCAAATGCATCATTTTTATTTCCTCTAAATTTACATATTTTTTCTTTTAATACCTTGCAATTATTAAAAACATTATATATATATATATATATATATATATATACATTTAAAGTGACTTACACGAGATTCAAATCTTGAACTTCATTTGCATTACGATAAATGCCATTATTGCTTTCCATTAGGTGGCGATATAGAACGAAAAGACATTTAAAAAGTAAAAAGATAAAAAATCTTGCTTTTTTCCATTGAAAAGCTTTTTTATATATTTCAAAATGTTCCCGAATAGTTCTCTTACAAATAATTATAAGGAATGTGATAAATTTCATATTCTTCATTTATTCATGATGTATTTTATGAATAAATCTCTTTTATTTCTCTACTGTTCATATACATATATATACATATATATATATATATATATTGTTTTTTATATACGTATCTATATATATATTTATATCGACTAAATGCTAAAGAAAATAAGTGGGTAATTAATTATAATTTTTAATAAATAGTCTTGGCTAATAAATCATTAAAGCTGTTATTTGTACGAGAGTCATTTATAATTTATATAATTAAGTGCTTATATTATTATTAATTACAATTAAATGCACGCATAGTAGAGTAATTTTATCGACATTTATTGAATTTATAATATTGGTATATAGTGTAAATTTTATGGCTATATATAATTTCAATTAGCTTGTAAGAGTCTAAAACTAATATTAAAAATGCTTAATGGAGGAATTAAGGTTTTAAATTATGAAGAGGGAAATCGAAGAACTTAAGGGCGATAGGAAAGTTGGCGTCGGTTCGAGATGTCATTTATTTCACTTATTGATTAGCATTTGACTAGATAGTTAATCAACTTTATGAAAAAAGAGACTCGTAGAGCCCAGACCAGTTTTCACAGAGATAATTTGCACATTAGCCTTAATAACTGTACATTAAAAAAGAGTACAGGTTTGAGAGAAATTTTTTTATCCGCGCGAATAAGAAGTATACTCGAGTCGAAATTATCGGTATTCGCGTTCGGCTGTCGCGGAGTGAAATTAAAATCGGCATCGATGCCAAGCGGTGGGTGTCTTTATCAAAGTAACGAACAACAACGGTGGGAGGAAGCGCGGGTCAGGGGGTGGCGGGGTGGTGCGAGAGCGTAGGTGAGGAGGAGACCACGCAAAGGGATCCAGGGCAGGGCAGACAAGAGGGTGGCATCCGCGCGATGCCCGGCATCGGTAGCGCGAAATGAGATGCCCCCGACGAAACGGTGGCGCGGAAGCTGTACGCGAGGCCAGGGACTTTAATTTAAAACTCTTGCAGCAGCCACGACAACGACGACGTGGCGTCCGAGTCCGCCATGGCTGCTGACTTCGCAGCCGTCGGTCTGGAGCACCAGCTTGCCAGTTAATGCAGTCACGAGTCGGGCTCCTTCCAGGGTACCGACATCGGCATCACCCAGTGGTTTTACTCAGTCAACTCAGCGATCAGGGAATGGCTCTTCGATTAGCAGTCTCCCGGCAAGCAGTTACCCAAGGTCAATACCACTCTTTCCCTTTCAGCGCGCTGGCCTTTCTTAAGTTTACTCTCGCATAAGATATAACCGAGATGTACATAGCTCACACATATGTTTCGGCGTCTATGAATATGTAAGACTCGCGACTATTAACGCAGCCGACCCTCCTCTCCTTCTCTCCTCTACTCCTCCTCCTCCTCCTCCTCCTCTTCCGTCCTCCTCATCTGCCTCTTTTCGGGCTCACTTACTTATTTCTTATCTCTTTCTCCCCTTTCTTCTATTACACACTCCTTTCTTTAATCTCGTACACGCGTTCCTATAAATACATTTATACGTACACGTGTACACGGCTATACGTGCCCATAATATATACATACATAAATATACTTGCACGTACACGAACACAAGCGCGCGGCTGTGTAGGCTATGGGCGCGCTCGCGCGTCCGTGTATACGCGCTTTTGTAAGTGTGTACGTCCGTAACGTAAGGTAAATTTATGAGACAATCGATTTATTTCACAACGGAAAAAATTTATCGCGCAAATTCTAGTCGATAGTTTATTGGCTTTATTCGAAGAAGATAGAATTGCCATCTCTTCTATCTACCTGTAAAATCAATTAATGCACTTGAAATGGCTAATGAACGAATTCTCGATTATCGAATTTAAATGAACGCTATTTAAAATATTTCGTGAACCGACAAAATTCCTTTTCAATTCTTTTTTCTTTTCTTCTTTGCTGGCAAGGTGGTGCTTGCGTATCTAACGATGAAAACTCTCGGTGGAAAATTTTCGCTTACGCGACAATTAATGCACCTCTCTTGGCTACTATGGATTTTTTTTTCAGCTTCGTGAGAAAATCCTTACCGATCCGAATGATCCATTTTCAACTTTTTTAACGGGCTTACCTCGCTCTAAGATTTCTTTATAAGTGCCACCACCACATCACTGGCACATCTAGCCGTCGGGTTCGTTTGTGTGCTGCGTACTCATACATGTGCCATAAGTATTTCTTTAATAAAGCATATACAATCATAAGCTACGTATCTGCCTTCTCTCTTCCTTTCTCTTTTTCCACACCCCTCCTATTTCTTTCTCCTTGCTCTGTCTTACAACCTTTCTTATTTTTCACTTTTACTTATGGAACTCAAACTGGTTTAGGCCTCTGAAAGATCAATTGAACTACTGATAATAAATTTTTTTATACTTTTTGTTACCTTTTAAATAAAGATTATACAAAGACAGAATTAAAATGTTTTGACTTATAGACTAAATCTTTTGAAAAAAAATTTGACTTTAAAAGCCTCTTAACCGAGTATTTTATTTTCGAAAATAATAAATTGTTAATAATAAAATTCACATTAAATATTACAGCGTTGAAGAAATACTTTTGAACCTTAAGAGTCTCGATTGAAAATCATTTCGTCCTTTTTAAATAAATATACAAAGAATTTTCATCCTTGCTGCTCATGCAAATAAACCATCGTAAATAATCGTATTGAAATTGACGTTAAAAAATTTTTGTTTACATTGAGTTATGTTTAGTTTGGTAATTATATCGATTCATCGCGAAATGTCTGATTTAAATAATTAAATTTGGCCTACGCCATTTATCAGTATTTAATACAAACGTATTTTCAAATATTTTTCGAGCTTTTACCAAGAAGACAGCAAATATATTACAATTTGAATGATGCAGATACTGTACATTATGTTCCGCAAGAGTCCCGATAAAAGTAAAAACGTAAAGCTCGATGCTATGCGCGAAAGCTAACATTATTGTAAAAAATATTGTTACGCGAAGTACAGTAATGATAAGACCTTGGACATAAAATGAGAGAAAAATAGAAAAAATAAAAAGAAATGGAAAAAACACAACCCAGACGCATAAAGCCAAAGAAAAGAGAGGCTAGGCAGAGCACTTATTTAATTGTATAATGCAGAACGACGACGAAAACAAGGTGGATTGACGAGGATTTTATTGAAAATGAAAACAAAGAGAAGGAGCAGGAGCAGGAGGAAAGAGATGTGATCTCGCCGATGAAGCCGAATAGAGCGCAAGAATCGACTGTCTTGCATGATACAACGCCTATGCCATCGCCACCGCAGCAGTCTCAGATACCTTTCTCCTCGACGATAGCACCTTGGAAAACTAGTCACAAAACACCTACAGGTAGATTCTTATTATAAGATGTAGTCGTCGATTCGATTCAAAGAATCGATGATATATTTTACCTAATCGCACGAATTTTAGTATACTGTACATTTATTGCTTCGTGCCTTAATATGCTCAGCGTCGTCTCAAATTTATCACTTTCACGCGCGTTATTTACAATTTATCGCGTAGATGCTTTTCATACGAACTTGTATAGGCAATGTCATAAGGTATCCTTACAGCGATGAATATTGTACCGAATTCTTGTCTAGCACATTTTAATAATACATCGAGCATTAAAAATAGTTATGTAACTCGCTCTGAAATTCTGAATACATCTATAATACATACATTCCACATATTCATTATTGAACGTTTTTTGCAACTTTTAACCTGCCGATGGGATAGATTTTTTTTTTTTTGGTTTTTTCCCTTTTTTTTGGTTTTTTTAATGCATCACTATGCATGCATTTTTAAACGTGATTAATGCACTCTAATGAATTCGGTATATACATATACATGTGTTTAATTTTTGATTCGCCTCCGTGATACTATGATGCATTTTATTATGTTTCAAGGAATAATAGAAAGCGTGTAAGATTATCATTTCCTGAAAAAATTATACACAAGTACCAGCTGCTTGCTTTATCGTATAAATTAAATACGATTGAACTCTTTATTATACGGAGGAGCTTATGAAATATTAGGAAAAAAGGCAAATGAAATTTGCCCCTTATTATTGGCTTATTTATTTAACAAATAAAATGCATTAAGCGCAAAATGCGCGATCGGTAAACAGGTGAAACACATAATACAGCATTTGAAATTGAGGCGCGAGTAGGTTAATATTTTTTTAATTATACGATTAACCATCTTTATATCGTAAAATTTAATATCAACATTATACGGTTTTTATTGTGTACTTTCCGTACCGGCGATAAGAATTTCACGCAATGAATAAACTTCACGAGGAAGAGCCATAAACAAATCTGAGATTAAATTTCGTACAAATTCGAGAGAGAGAGAGAGAGAGAGAGAGAGAGAGAGAGAGAGAGAGAGAGAGAGAAGGAAAAAAAGTGGCACAGGTCAAGCCGATAAAGTAACAATCGTCGCATTTATCGAGTAACGGGCCTCGGGATTGTAACAATAAAAGCCTTTACGCCCGAGGGTAAAAGCGAACGGAGCGAGACATAAACAATGAGTAACGCGTAACAGGTGATCTGCTGCTGCTCTGCCCGGGACGCTTCGCTCGTAAGCTCGCGTGGAACGAGACGCGGCTCGGGGACGTGGCCGTGCAGAGCTGCCCGGGCGGGGCCAACGGTCTCGCTCGCTGGCAGTGCGTGAGGTCGAGCCAGCCTGGCTACGAGCAGGTCGTCTGGCAGCGGGGCACCCCGGACCTAAGCGAGTGCCGCAGCGTCTGGCTCTCCTCCCTGGAGAAGCGCGTCCAGGAGGGCGAGGTGGTACTCGGGGTCAGCAGCGACCTCAGCCAGGTGACGAACAACAGCCACGAGCTCTACGGGGGCGACATGCTCATCACCACCAAGATACTCAAGAACATGGCCGAGCGCATGCACCAGGACATTCAGACCTACCTGGATCCGGGCCAGCGCGAGGTCAGCGTAGCCGAGCTGCTCCAGGGCGCGGTCACCACTGGGAGCAACCTCCTGGACAGAGCCCAGTCCGCCTCGTGGAAGGACCTCAGCTACCAGGAGCAAATGGTCGTCGCGACTTCGCTGCTCATCGGCCTCGAGGAGAACGCCTTCTTAATGGCGAATCAGCTCAATTACGAGAAGAACATCGTCTACGAGCGAAGAAACATTCGTGAGTTGCCTCTTTTTTTCTTTTAAAAGACACAAGCCGAGCGAGGCCATCGCGTTAATATCCGCGCAATTTAACATTTCAAGCCCCCGCTGTAAAATATTGCCTCGAATACTCGGCATACAACACAATGCTAACTTGTGCTCTCTCTCGTTTCCTTTTAGTAATGGAGGTGCGAGTGTTGGACGCGCGCAATCTGAAAAGGGAGTACGAGGTATTTCCAACAGATACCGGACACAGGGACAAATGGACGAATATGCACGATCGGGTAGAGTTGACGAGAGGTGCTTTATTGAGAAGTAATAACACGGGACACTACGTTAGGCTCGTATTTATGGCCTTCGATAGACTCGAGGAAATTCTCCAACCCCAGACGGATGCCTTGCTCCTCGACGAGGAGAGCGATTTATCCACTTCTTACGCATCGTCTGTCGTTCAGGATATGAATGTCAGTCGGATATTGAATAGTAAAGTGATTTCAGCCTCTCTCGGCAAGGCCAAGCACGTTCAATTGACCGAGCCAGTCATACTCTACTTCCAGCATTTAATGTTCAAAAATGTTTCCAATCCCAAGTGCGTGTATTGGGATTACAGCACTAGGTAATCACTCGTATTGAGTTTTATTGTAATTTTATAAACGATTAAAAGTGTCGAGTTAAATTAACTTATATGAAATGGCGTAATTTATTGTATCTGCATCTGCGACCGGTGAAAAATGTTAAAAAAAACAACACTTTTATACCCTGTAGTATACGCTTACTCTAATTGCAGCGAATGGTCGGAGAAAGGCTGCATCATACGAGAAAGCAATCAAACGCACACAATATGCGAATGTAATCACCTCACGAACTTCGCCGTTCTTATGGACGTTCATGCTGTAAAGTTGAATGTGGAAGATCAAGTAGCACTTCAAATAATCACCTACATCGGGTGTATTATTTCTATTGTGTGCCTAGTGCTTGCGATAATCACATTCCAATTATTCCGTGGCCTAAAGGTACGTAGGGCTAAAATTCTTAGTGCTTTGATTCCTTTTCTTTATCAACATTGAGGTTAAGAACTTTTATCTCGATCTATTTCACGAGAAAGACGATCTAAAATTAATTTCCATCCGTTCTTTTTCAGTCTGACAGAACAACAATACATAAAAACCTTTGTGTGTGCTTACTCGTCGCAGAAATTCTTTTCATTTGCGGAATCGGACAAACTAATCACAAAATAATTTGTGGCATCGTTGCTGGTCTTTTGCACTTCTTCTTTTTATGTGCATTCGCTTGGATGTTTCTTGAAGGTATGATAGTACTAAGTAAAAAAAGTCATTGTCAAATTTGCATAAATTATAGATCTTAGTTAAAACTGAATGAAATTTTTATGTAAAGCGCTTATAACGTTTGATAAAGTTAGCGCAATGTGAGCTGTAAAGGTTGTTTACTCTTGTAGGGTTTCAATTGTACGTGATGCTGATCGAAGTGTTTGAAGCCGAAAAATCAAGACTTCGATGGTATTATCTTGTGGCTTATGGTGTTCCGTTAATTGTCGTCGGAATATCCTCTGTGATCGATCCACTTAGTTACGGCACGGATCGCTACTGTTGGCTTCGCGCCGATAATTATTTCATATTTAGTTTCGTTGGACCCGTCATGATTGTTATACTGGTATTTATATAATTAGTTTAAACATCTTTATTAGCATTTAGTTTTTATTCAATTGCGGGATCATTTTTTTAACGATAATCTTATTATAATTTAATTATTTGCATACCCGAATGCTTATAAGTATAATCAAGCTCCTGCTCATATTACAGGCAAATCTGGTATTTCTGTCAATGGCAATTTACATGATGTGCAGACACGCTCATACAACTGTATCTATGAAGAGTAAAGAACACTCGCGGTTAGCAAGTGCAAGGTAAGCCATTAGTCGTTAAAAATGTTAGCCACTCCTAGATATCTAATATTTTTACTATATCTTTAATAAAATATCTATATATGGATATGTATGCTTAAGGAAATATTATAAAGTAAATTGATATTAATTAATTTATATTTAATTAATTTATAATAGTATTGAATTACATCTTATAGACATGCAACTTGTTTGTAATTACTTGTCTCTAAAAACACTTCTGTGGAATTGTTAATTTTTTTTTATTACACATGCTTTATTATTTCGCAATAACTCGAATATTATTTTTAATAAAAAGTGAATTTTTGCATAAGGACCCTTATAAGATTTCATTTAATTTTATTGTTTGCATATGTTCATTAGAATTGATTGAAACAAGCGTAAATGAAAACTAATAATTACAAACTAAATACAAAAATAATTCCGTATACTCCACAATGGTGTTTTTTATGCAAAAACTTTCACGCAGCTAAGCAGTGAATATTATACAACACTAAAAATATGCAACGCAAGCAGGCTCTACTTCTAAAAATTTTCAGACGAGTCTTAAGTCATGAACGTATAAAATTACAATGAATGTAATAAGTGAATTACATTTTTTTATTTATTAATTTTATATGCCGTGATATTTTAACAGGATAATGAGGCATATTAAATACATATTTTTAAATAGTTAAAGCAACACGGTAACAAGAGTTAATAACTAATGTATATACATATATACATATATATATATATTATTCTCAATATTGTAAATGATAAGCATAATATTGATAGTGTCAATAATCACGTAATTGCTGCCATCTTCTTTATTTTTGCATAAAAATTTATCCACTATATTCTATCTAAATTCTACTGCATGGCGTAACTGGTTGGTAATGGAAAGAAAGAAAATTTTGTTCTGAATAAATTACGAGCGCGCTCGTAAAATATACAAGAATATAAATTTACACTGTAGTTTAAATGCTACACATACATAAGCTTATATTTATTAAAACTTTAAAATTTACTATAATCACACTAATTATAATAAAATGTATATATTGCTAATGCTTTTTTCCACCCGTATTTATCGAAGCAAACTATCGCACTAATGCTAAAATGATAAAAATAACGTATTTCTGTAAATGCGATAGCTGCAGTTAAACTTTGTCACATTATTCTTCTGTATGCAAATTCTTACAGCGTTTATTTTGTTTGTTTTTTTTTTATTTTCGTCTCCATAAATTTAAAGACGTAAGTTAAAAAAGCACATACACTTTCCTGCGGTAATTTAGGAAGACGTGGACTAATTTTGCGGAAAAATTCTATTTCCCTAATCATACATAAATATTTATTATCTATAACCGGTTAATTCGCAATATTGCTCCTCGCCGTATTTATTTTGCATGGAATCCTGTTTTATCCAAATTTCCCCGCTATGTAATTAGGATCAATAGGGTAAGTAGTCGGTCTTCGATTTTCCAGATATTCGCGTAGCTGGAAACGGTATGGTCCCGGTCACGCCATAGTTGGGTTTTCCCCAGTCATATTCTCAGCACCGTATGTATTAATACCTTAGTTAAAATACCGTTTGTGTTAATACCTTTGTAATCTAATATCACATCCTTACTATTCAATATTACTGTTTATAAGTATAAAAATACAATGGCTTCTACATCATATTGTTACAGCACGACTCATTATTTACTTTCGCTTAAATTAATTAAAAATAACGTAGCTAGCGAGGTCATATGGTTTAAATAAATGCCTATTCTCATACAAGTAAATATAAATTATTAAACGGAATTAATTTCAGTTCAAATCAATCAACTTTGTGAATTTTTTTTTTTTTTCATTTCAAAGAAACCATTTAATCGTAAATTATTTAATTATTAAGTTGTCCGAAGATTCAAGCAATAATCTAGACATGATTTAAAATTACTCTTTACCAGAGCCTGGTTAAGGGGAGCAATTATGTTAGTATTCCTGTTGGGCCTTACTTGGACATTTGGCTTACTGTACTTGAATCAAGAGTCTGTGGTTATGGCGTATATTTTTACGGTGTTGAATAGTCTGCAAGGACTATTTATTTTCGTGTTCCACTGTGTTCAAAATGAGAAGGTACGATTTCTTTATATCATTATTATTATTATTATTATTATTATTATTATTATTATTATTATTATTATTATTATTATTATTATTATTATTATTATTATTATTATTATTATTATTATTATTATTGAATAAAAAATCATATTTATGCTAGAATATAAATTATTTGTTACAAAATTAAAATTAATTTTTTTTTATCGTTAGCCAATTTCAAATAAAACATACATGTAAATAAATATATATATATATACTCATTTACTGGCAACGAAGAGTTTTTAATGTAAAAACATCAGTATCCCTTTAATTGCATCGATTCAATGAATAATTCTTCAATGTATAAGAATAAATAATTCGGCTGCTATTTTAAATTGAAAAAAACTAATCAAACACGTGCAAAGACATATTTAACCGATAAAGGAGAGAAAGGATATTCACACAAGTTGATTTGCAGGTTCGGAAGGAATACCGCAAGTTTGTTCGACAACATTCTTGGCTGCCGAAATGCCTGAGGTGTTCAAAGGCCCCAGCCTCTGGAGCATCCGCTGCATCAGTCACTGGTGCAGGAGCGAATTCAGGCAAGGATTTTGTTTCCCACAATACCTCTTCGAACCCTTCAGCTCCTACAACGGACAGTTCCGGATTGTCGCCACAAGTCAACAGTAATGTGGGTATCGGGGCAGCCTTGCAGCCGAATAATCAGAACTTTTGCAACATCGCAACCTCTAACAATACGAATCTTTCGATAAACGTAAATCTCAACCATTTATCGAGATCACAGCCTCATTCTCTGAGGGTCCATCAGATGCAGGTTATGGCACCTAGCAACCACAATAGGCATCCTCCCAATCAACAAGGTATCCAAACTCCGCTTCGACACCAAACCATTAAGAAAAAGCTCGTTGTTTAATCTAAATATACATATATCTAATTATATTTGAATATATATATATATGTGATTCTCATTTCTCGAACTAATAGTGGTTGAAATAATGGTATTTTTTTTTTTTTTTTTACTAATGAATCTGGCATCAAAAACTAGACTTCAGTTCTAAAAAACCGTTGACTATTTCTCACAATTGACTACGTAACACTCGGCACTTTATACAATTCAAACTATTTCATTGTTCGTTACATTGTTATAATCTTTTATGAATATACAGAGAAGTTCGTTTTTGATATTTCAAAACTTTTTAATCTACAACACAGGTTCAATTTCCAAATGACGAGTATAAAGCATTACTTTTATGATATTTCAAAAAATTTTGTTATACTTCATTATATTATCCCTATTTTTGCCATTGGAACTTTAATAATATGCATGTTCATTATATGTCGTAATTTCATCACAAAGTTTACGAATACAGTATTAAATATTTTAAATCCAAATTTAACGTAATATGTATTTATTGGATTATGTTGAACGATTATGATGCTTATGTACGTTTAATTAATTCAATTTATTGAATTAAATTGAACCGTAATAGTAGTAAAAAATAAAAATATAAAATTGCTTATAAATATGAAACTATGTATTTTGCAACAATATTTTGCCCCTTGCTTACTTATTCGTGACAAGAATAATTTTTAAATTAATATAGTGAAGTATAATTGTAAAATAAACTGAAATTATAGTCGACACCTAAGAACTACTGTGTTTTATTATTTCTAGGATCAACAAATGAATTTTTACAATATATATTTTTTTTCTAAGAACAATAACACAAATTTACAGCGTGTTTTTCAGAAATCGCTTGAATGAAATTAAAAATTATGCTACTTATGCTTGTTATGTGTATATGTATATATTATATTCTATAATGTACTAATCAATTTATTTTAATTTATTTTTAAAAAATTTACATTTTACAAAATACAGATTCTTTTAAACCAGTACAATGTTAATTAACTATCTATTATTATCGAAAAAATTTTGATATGCATGTTTTAAATAGAATAGCCTGAAAAGTGTTTCTGTAACACTTTCTGATAATTGTATATTAAAGATGCTCTTAATCACCACTTAAATTATACACATATGTAGACATATTAGCTACACAAACTGTAAATATGGTATAATGAAAAATCTATTTTGAGCTTTACTAACAATAAAAAATATAATTTTTGCTTTACTTTCTAGCAGGGTTTGGTGTTAAGCGGTTAATGGACACTTTGTCACCATTTAATACAATTTCTTATCTATTATTCATATATTTAAACACTGTAAATTACAAAATAATTGATAATTATATTCGGAAGATTCGTAGTAGTTTATGAGGAATTAATATCTGTAATAGAGATGCACAATTACTTTTACATTTACTACTTCATTAATAAATAATTAGAACTTTTTAGTTTTAATTATTGAATCAAAAGTTGTAATTGTATTTGGATTTATTGCCTTGTATTGCATCAAGACTTTCAAGTACTCAAAAAACATTCCCTTATTTTTTAAATTTTAAATTGCGCATCTCTAATCAGTAGTATTTTTTACGTATGCAAAGCCGCATACTTTGGTAATAATGCACGCACATATTTTATATGTTTACAGATAAAACGAACACTGTTAGGAATAACTATCAGTCGTTCAAAGTAATAGCAATTAGAGGCATATAATGACCTTTTTTTCTTATTTGTTTTCGTACACAAATACCTTTGCACATGTCTTTGCTTGTACGTCTTTTGTTCTTTATCTTATATGAGTCATTGAACTTCCGCGTCGAAATTCTACTAAATTTAACGATAATCGGGAATCCATTGCTATTATTTTTCTATATCTGCCTTCATTTCTTTACCTCTCCCAGCCCCCATTCTCTCTTTCTTATATATCGCATTGTTGATATAATAAACTCCCGGTCGCAAGGTTTCACGCTAAGACCACTGTAAAACATTTGTTATCTCAGGCGAGGACAAATAGCTTTAGTTTCAATTTCGCCAGTATTCTTCGTAAAGTAATTAATTCAATCAGTCGTATTGAGCTGTTGCAATAAACGTAACAATTCTGTATTTGTCCAATTGATGCGTTGTTACTGTCAAGTAGATAACAAAGGCATTTTAAGTACATCCCGATCATATGAGACCGATGAGAATTCGACGATATGCGTTATGCATCAATAAAAAGGCCGTAACGCGACCTCAACTTGGAAATAACGCGACGAATACCATTCAGCCAGCACAGTATATTCATGAAGTGATTTTGTAACCAATTCCAGTAATCTTCCATGTAACATCTGTTTGATTTAAGTACTCGTGCGAAATTAAATTATAAACGTATCGTTATTAATTGCAATGACAATTAAGTCATTATAGATGTTTTCACGTATATAGGTGTTTATTTGTTTAAATAAAAAATATTTCGCTCAGTTGGTAAGCATTTTAAAAGTAATAAATATTAGTTAGGTAGAAAAGTTTGCAATAAAATATAATTCAATAGAGTTTTATCCGTCTTATTGTATTTGTCTTTTTCAGAGATTTCATTGCCGCGAATATGATGTTTGCATTATTCATACTTAGAAAGTATTGAAAGAATTTGAAAAAAAAAAATAATTTTTCTTATACACAGTACAACGTACATCATTAAAAGTTTTTCACAACGCTTACTATATCTGTAATCTTGAATTTTGCAATGCGATTCCGTTTAATGTTTTGGCTTATTGTAGACTTTGAGTTATAGCTTTTCAAAAAAATTACGCGTCTTACTCCATAGCAGTGTATCTAATGCAATCGATAAGCATAGATGGTGATAGTAGCGTATTTTGTAACAAATTCCCAATGCAAATTATGATCAATGCCATGTTTAAGAATTATTAATATAATGTTACATAAACTTTATCAAGTGATGATGTACTCGCTATTCAATTGTTGAACAAGACAAGACCTCCTACGTGGACTTATTTCATTTAAATTTGCTAGACAATTTATTTGTGAAGTTAAATGTTATATACAACTCGCGCGCGCGTGTGTGTGGATATATTTGTGTAACATGCTGCGTTCGATGCAATTAATCCAATAAAGAGAGAACACGGAACAGGCTTACCTTCCTAGAGTGAACTTGAAAATTACTACGCCTTTGTAGTGGTACGTATAAGAGCGAAAAAAAATAAATTATGGGGCTAAAAACTAATTAAGAGCTTATACGAGCTTCTGTTTATTCTTTTAAAATAATTAGCAGCAAGTTTTGTACTCTTTAGTTTTATTTGATAAAACTCATTTCGTGCATTTTTATGAAAATAATTGAAATCTCTCACATTCGGATTAAAAATAAAAATTGACGCTGATATAAGGCAAATTCATGAATAATGTCATGTGTTACTACGGAGTACTATACAAATATAACATACTAATCATAATTAAATAAACTTTTAAGTGCACCGAGGTTTTTGCACTGCGTAAACTTTGAAAAGCTACAGCCAGATTATCAATAACTTTTAAAATGCAGATCAAACGTGAAAAAGTGCCTTGGAATGATATATTTTTTAAATTTATTATAACCAAATTGTTGAAATTAAATTTTACCAAAATAAGGAAAAAAAAAGTTAACCGAATGTAATTTAAAAAATTTGAATATTAAATTTACAGCTCTAATTGCAGGCTTCGTCGATACTTTTTACGAAACTAATGATTTTTAGAATTAGACGCGTTAAAGGTGTACCACTTCTAAAAATTAATATTCATGATATAGCACGCGTAAAGTTTTTAATACCTGAATTCAGTTTGTCGTGACATTTTCACCGCACACCGTCGCTACGTTATATCAATTGTACGTTTTGAAATTCAGTAACGCGCGATTCAAACTATTAGCACCGGCTAATTAGCTTCAGAGGCATTCCTCGACGATACGGTCTCGAAGAAAGATAACGGCGGGCAGTTGGCAAATTGTGAAAGGTTCGAGTAGGCTGATTGCAATATCTGAATATTAAGAGTCATGGTGGTGATGGGAGCTCGAGTAAGAAATTACATTCGCGCGCAGTTTCAATCTTGGGAAAGAATCCGTAGTTACAGCACCATTGCAGCTTTACTTTAAACGCATTTCAGTACAGTCATCGCTAATATCCGCAGCACGCTTTTATTTTCTTGCGACCTCTAATATCTCTAAAACTGTTTCTATTGCCTAAAACTCTCAACTGCATTGCACGGAAGATAATCGATGTCGGTGATTATTTACGCGTAGCCTAATCTCGACATTGATTTTTTTTCTCATCCCGATTCCTGACTATCTCTCTCTCTCTCTCTCTCTCTCTCTCTCTCTCTCTCTCTCTCTCTCTCTCTCTCTCTCTCTCTCTCTCTCTCTCTCTCTCTCACTCACTCTCTCTCCCTACAAAAATTAACTTCCTCCAGCTCGGCTATTATACGCCGCCCCCACCTATTTAGAAAAGTTATTTACGCGGAGCCGAGCTATCATTTCCAAGCCACTGCAATGGCCACTTTGAAACATTAAAGACGCTTCATTATTACGATACATTGCACAATTTTGCGATGGATTTACGATTGCGGCCTTTACTTCTCTCGACTCGCGCATTTTAAAAGAGCGCAAAGAGGAGCATTGGGCAACGGTGGCTGGAAAGAAGGCCCTCGTTATTTCCCACAAACCTCCCAGCTCCATTTTCTCACATTGCTTAAAAGCATGCCTCGGCAAAATCGCGCACAATTCTAATGGGCGAGAGCTCGTAATAACGGCATGGCGGAGCTAAGCGAGCACGTAGGCATCCTAGGAGGCGGTGCATCATATCCAGCGCGGCGGGGAGAGCCGCGGCGACAAGGGCGAAGGCTCGGTAGCAAGCCAACAAGTGACTTCTCGTCCTCTTGTCTGTCCACAGAGCATTTCTTTTAAGTCACACTCACGGGATTCGGGCCACGGGGGGTCGGAGCAAGAGGACAACCCGCACGCCCTCGGCCAAATGAGCGGCTACGGCCACGGACTGCACAGCGCCATGACCCTCCAGGGCTACTCACTGCGGGCGCGCGAGCGTCGACTCCTCGGCGAGCTGGAGATCGGCTCGCGCGCCACCACCGGCCGCAGGGCCGCCTCCCCTTACAACCACACCTACACAGAGATCCGGGAGGCCCGGCACCACCACCACCACCACCACCACCACCAGCAGCAGCAGCAGCACCAGCAACAACAGCAGCAGCAGCAGCAGCACCATCACCAGTACCACGGCTGCGGGCTCGGGCAGCTCGTCCAGGACGACCCCGTCTACGAGGAGATAGAGCGCGCCGGCACCCAGACCTCGGACATGTCCGACGAGGACGGCCGTCGGCAGAGCGACATGTCCAGGCAGTCGTCGCGCAGCTACGGCGACCACCGGCCCCTCATCCCCTACTCGCCCGCGGCCGATCGCGGCGGTCTCGACGCCGCCTGGGCTACCGACAAGTACAGGCGCCACCACCAGTCCCGCTCGCTCGAGCTCGCCGACCAGCAGAGCGAGATCGGCCGGGCCCAGCACGCGGAGGAGCTCCAGCAGCAGTCGAGGCCACAGGACCACACGCGGACCGTAGCCGTCCTCGACGGCCACACGGTCGTCTGCCACCTCCAGCCCCAGGCTGACTTCTTCGCGGCCCGAGGCTCGGCACCGCCTTCTTATAGCGAGTGCTAAACTAATTTAGCTACTGTGATCAACTATCCAGCAGACATATCGTTATAGTTTGAACGGTTACCGCTTTCTATTCTCCTTTCGTATTCATCTCTCTTTTCTCAAACTTCTTAAATTGTACATTGAGCAACTTTTATTTTTTTAATCATTGTCTCGTTCGCTTCAATTTCTCTCTCTCTCTCTCTCTCTCTCTCTCTCTCTCTCTCTCTCTCTCTCTCTCTCTCTCTCTCTCTTCCTCTCTCTCTCTCTCTCTCTTCCTCTCTCGTCACCTGCGTCGGTGCGTAATTTCACTGCTTCGATCTCATAAGAATCTTAAATAATATTAAATTCAGTAGCGCTACGTGCTTAATAGATTAATATAACACATTCGTGTAACAAAATTAAATTAATGAAAATAAATAAATCAACCATTATACATAAAAAGTACATTTACAAATATACATATCAAGTTGTATATGTATATTGGTACATGCATGTTATCGTATTGTAAACAAAAAATAATATTTGCGAAAGGACAAATATATATATTATATGATATATAGAGCAAAAACGAGATAGAAAAACAGAGAAAGAAAGAGAGGGGGAGATAAATTAAGTGTTTTACAAGCGATACCGAATAATCGAAAATTAGTCACTTTTTTACTGTTTTTTAATAACGGATTAAAAAGTTGTGAGTATCTATCTTTTATCACGTTATATGTATTTCATGTTAAGAAAACGCGCGCGCTATTTATTTTTTTAGCACTCTTAAGCATTTTAAAAATATTATAAAGAAAATACAATTCATAAGAAAGATTTGGTATAAGTAATACTAAATGTGATTACTGGAGTAAATACTCTTTTATCTGCATGGCCAAGTCGTACGAAATGCCTTCGTGTCATGCAATCATTTTTAGAGTTTTCATTCATTTGTTATACAAACCGACCAATTTCCTTATCGATGGAAAATAATTTTTTTAAAATACATTTTCGTTTTGTGCATTGATTTTTAATATCAATATTCTTCACGTGGTAAAACGGAAAATTATTAATTTTCAACAATATAATGCGTCTGTATTAAATATAAGCAGTGTATTAAATGTGTAAATGTTCTTTCATATTAGCACATTACAATTCTATTTACTGCGGTATCACAGATCATACTTTTTTTATTTTAAATAATAAATAAAAACCAATAATTCACTTAGAAACTGACATTCCTAATAAAATATTAGGTAAATAATCATGTAAAGAATTTACCGATGAATATTTGTAAGATTGTGCATTCCATCCATTTAAAACTTGTATGAACTAATCACGAAACTATGTAATTGCGAATACTAGACAAATATTATCAAACATTTTGTTCCTGTAAAATGAAGGATTTTAAGAAAGTATGTGTTTTGTATAAGTTTGGCAAAACATGATAAATGCCATAATAATTATTTAAATTTTTATGAATTAATTAATTTCAAATGTAGTATCATAGCGGGAAACTTCTTCGTAAAGTATGTAAATAATGTATATACAACTTTGTACATGTTGTACCGTTTAAGATAACAATTAATGAAAAGCTACGTAAAGTTTAATGTGAAATATCTGACTAAATAGAAATATGAATAAATAGGAACGCATAATTAATGCGAAATAAAATGCGAATTAGTTTATTATAGAACATAATGGGCATGTAAATACATTAAATAAAATAAGGTATGAATCTTAAATGACCACCGGCTAACCATTTAAAAAAAATCGATTGACTAGAATTATGAAAGCAAATCTGAAGAGCCTTCCGTAAAGCGGGTAAGCGGTACACAAAAACGACAAGACACTCGTGATGTATAATTAAGATTAACTGATAAGGCATAAATTTCATTTTATCTTTTTTTAATCGATAAAATTAATATATCTCAATTGCTAGCTGAAATACTAGTTGAAGCATTAAAACAAAAACATTACTTCATAATCATTTATACTTGATAAAGTATGTATATTCTGTATTATTTATTTTACTGCATACAATGCAAGAATCATATCATGAGAAATTAGTAAATCAAGTTAATTTACTTTAGCTTAACATTAGTTTATATTCATTTTTCTGACAAATGAAGTAAATATTAAAAATTGTAATAGCAGTAAACATTATTTTCATTTACAGAGAACTTGATTAATAATTTATATGATGTCAATTTTATAAGACTGTCAGATAATTTAACGGAATAAATAAATCTATATAAATATATCAGAGCTCCATTTTCTTTGTTTCAATTAATAACCAATAAAATAACAAAATAATTATTGTATTAAATTATTTATAATTTACTATATTATATGGCATTTTATTTTATCAATAGTTCATTATTTATATTCAAATGTAAATAAAAAAAAATACAAAATAAAACATTGTTATTAATTAAATCGTTCTGGATATAATCTAAAGGGGTGTTCTAACAGTAACATAAGTATTTTAAAAAAATATATTTTTTTTTTACATCAATAAGCCTTTAAATCTTTTAAAAGATTGATTATTGTTAATTTTTTAAAATAAAATTTCATCCAATACTGAAAAATGCTTGTAAAGAATTATTGCAAAAATCTTTCGAGTATAAGGTACGTATAATTTTTCTTTATCATTGACATATTACTCATTTTGCATGTTATTGCAATCATTTTAAGATAGTTTTTAAATTTCGTGTTATTAATAACGTATAACTTAAATAACCGCTTAAATCGTATACCATATGTATGGTAATATCGTGCGTAAAAAAGGTAGATTTCTTTAAAAGAAGAAAAAAAAGATTTAGAAATTTTTCAAAAAAAAGTTTTTTTCTTCCGATACAATTACTCACTGTATCAACCTTTGATAACTGAATAATTGTACTGGGCAGAAAATATTGAATTAACCGTTATCGGAGTGTACAGTTTTGCATGACACCAATTATCGCTGCTTATGTGTATACTCATCCGATTTTAATCATTTTTCTACATACAACATTCTTTCGTCAGATTTTATCGTAAGCTTTATTCGGGAATTTTATTCGCTGTTGTTTAAGCTTTACTAAGCGATCGGGTAAACAAATTTGCATCTTTCGTAATATTGACCTCGCATTGTTTAAAACATCCATGCTATCTGTCCTGCGTTACTTATAATTTTTCCACGTTGTTTTAATAATCGTTTCAGCAATGATTTCGACCTCTTATTTTTATATGCGATAATTTTTAGAATCACTCCATTCGGTAATATTACGCCAGTTATACAGATTCCGAACACATCTTGTATATTTCTTATCGGTAATCCTCCAAGCAGTAATTCCACTTTCTTTTACCTCTCGATTGCCCTTTCTATTGACCCCAGAACGAGGCGATGTCGGACACTTTTTTAACATTCTACGAACTGATTTTTCGCTTTCCACATTAGCATTTTTTTAAATCTTAAGCTTCTTTATTGATAACATAATTTATCCAATAATATTGCTTTTTTCCATAATCGTATATTTGCTCAATTACTTCAATGCTGTACGAGTAATAATATTTTTTTTAAATATCAAGAATGTATTGTAATCGGCATTGGATTGATGTTACTCGTGTATTTCGTAATTTAAATAAGCTTAAGAAAATTAACTTTTAAATACACGCTGTTTTTTAAAAATACTGTTATTTAAGCTTAAGTGCATATTTTTTAAACTTATAAATTTATACAAGTATTTAATATATATATATATATATATATATATTTGTACGTATATATATATATATTAAAAATCGAGACATTCTGTTATGTTAAGTGCTTTATGCAAAAAAGTACTGCATTGAGCGCCTTGCAGTAGCTTTGCCTGTATTTCATCTGTTAATGCATTTGATTAAAAATACAGATGCCATAAAATGTTTTTTTATAAAATATAAATATTTGCATTCTACTTAAAAAATTTAAGTATTAGCGATTGACCCTCATTTCGTCCATCTCAAATGTAAACTACGGCTTGAGTGGATCAAAGAGAGCCGAAAAAGTGTGAGAACAAATGTATTCCGTTGTTGGAATCGCTAGTAAAGTCTCACAAAAATCTAGAGGCGATGAAAGGCAAAAATTCCGACGGACGGTTCGCCCACGGAAGAGTCGAATAGAACTTTGGTTTACGTACAAGTTATTTTAAGCCAATAGATGGCACCACATTTGCTATTTCCAATAAATCATAAGGTCCTTAAAACCCCCTGTTGTCTCAGTAATATTGCAAACTTAATAGGTGAAATTAGATTTTAAATATATAAAGTTTACCATTGTATCTGCTTATATATTTTATTTTAAACTTTGCTGGGGGTGAATTCCGATTGGAAAATCAATTTTATTATAACTTCAAAAATAATTGTCAATTTTAACAATAGAATTTTTTAAAAAAAAAACTTACGGAACGTAAAATTTTGAAATAAAAAATAAAAAAGTATTGTATAAAAAAACATTATCTAGGGAAATAATTAAACTATAAGTTTTTAATAATTATTATAAAGAATTGATTAACTTTCAAACAGTGATCGGTTTGTAATTATTTATTATTATTTTCTAAGTCATTAAAATAAATGCGTTGGTTTATTTAATGGGCCGGAATCAATTGGAGGATTATATAAATAAATTGTGATAAATTCACGTTGATTTTTATACATTGATTGCTACTTTTAGAGCTGACTTACACTAAAAAAAGATAAGAAAAATATAGATTTAATGTGTACAACAATATTTCTATTATTAAAAATAGGAAATTAGTGTTAAATAATGCATAATAATCATTACTTTTTTATTAATATTATAAATATTGTATACAAAAACTGAATGCGTTTTTTCATGAATTGAACCATTTGTTATATATTAAATTCAATTTTATGACTTTTTGTATGAAAGGTTCACGGACTGACTTTTTCACTCAGTTTAAGTAAAGGCAAAATCTTGAGTTTTATAATCGATTCATTTAGGCCACCTTGAAATAGGCATTGAAGCCAGCAAACTTTCTTGAAACAAACTTGCTTGTAAATCATGTGAAATTATTGGGTTAAAAAAAATATTTGTAATTTATATAAGAAAAATGCGTACAAGTATTTTTAAACAGTAGTATTGTTTTACGAAAAATGAAATTTGCTTTGTTATGATAAAAAGAGAGCATAACGCAATTATTGTAAAGCAAAAATTCGAACTGGTACACTTTATTGTGTGCGAGGATAAAAAATTTCCATTTCACTACCTTACTCTAATCGAAATTGTCGCATCCACTCGATTTTTCATCATTTACACCTACGAAACTCACCCGTTCGCATCAACAAATAATCTCCCATACTTTGCATAGGCCCAACAGTCATTCGCTCTTCAATTTCTGTGTTTTCGCTAGGATTCGTCCTTGTGGTTAATGCAGTTTCGCCTTCAACTTTATTCTATTCCGCTTCCTGTCTAGTTTTCTCTTTCTCTCCCCCCCCCCCCGACCCTCGCCAATCCACCCCAAAATGTCTCTGTCACTCGCCGTTTCGGATAGTTTAGCCATCGTAAGTTGCAGTACTTTAAAAGCCAAGATTGGCTGAATAACTGCTACGTCGGTAGATACCGACGGATATTTTCGTCCTATAATTTATTACCAATTAACACGGCTTGGTAAAAATAAAGTGGGGCGCATTAAAGGTTTTCAGGATTGGCTCGTGCGATTTGTGCGAGACTCATTGACGCGTATTGTGAGTTTCTCGATACCTAAATTCTGAGAATTCAGCTCGTCTTTGTCCTCGGCTCCGTAGCTCGGACTGGGACAATATATCGTTCACTTCCGACAAAACATTCTGCGTGTTTCTTTTGTTTTAATTTCTTTCTTTTTTTGTTTTTTTTTTTTTTTTTTCTTTCTGCTACGACTGTGCTGCGAATCATTTTTCGGCACAGCAGCAGGATCTTCGTCGATGGCCTTAAAAAGGTTGGCGGTGCAACCTAACGTCGGATGCAAAAGCGAATGCGCCATATTACACGCAGGATGAGGCTGAAACGCGCACATGGTCCATTCGCCTTCTCGACGAATAATCGCCATACGAATGATCTTGAAATTTAACAAAACGCGCAACGAGGCAATTTTGTAAACGAGATTCTTCGAGTGAATTTATAGCGCCCCGAGTATTCGGCGCAATGCTCGAAGGGAAACAAACGGCGTCTCTCCGCCACTAAATATACAAAGCGGAAGGCAGAATAAAAGAAAGCGTACGAGAGACAGGACGAGCGATAATAAGAATGAGCCATTATTGTCATTAAAATTTTGTGTAATTATGCTTTTACCCGAAGTATCGCTCGATGCGTTATGAAAAGAATTTGGAGAAAATTGAATCAATAGCGAATCATAAGCTTTCAAAGCGAATGCAACGGGAATAGCGGTAAAAGTGAAAAATTGATGGCTACGCTCTTTGCGTGCAGGGTTGATTTGTCAACCTGTTGACTCGCGTTTCGGGCAAAATTCTGGCGTTTTAGAAAAGAAAGAAAAATTTGAAAGAGCGACAAAGGCAAAACCCAATCAGCGTGAATTTACTGCGCACAAGTCAGGAGACTATCGGGTGACCAGGACTGCCCTCGTCATGGCAGTTGTGCAGTGCGCATGCGGTGTTAGTCATCACTTGTCAAATACTTATTGCTTTAACATTTCTTCATTATCATTTTCGAACATTTGAATATTTTTTTTTGTGACAGGAAATAAAGTCATCTCATTATGACTAAATGATTTTTTGTACAATTTAATGCGATATCATTTGGCGACATTTTGTATTCGAGAATTCATTAGTTTTTAATCTAGCCTGCCTTAACTGAAGAGCCACTAATTGCGCGGATTTTATTAAATTAAATTATTTTTCAATGTTTTCTTGTTTACTAACATTTATTGCGATACAGTATTGGAAGGTACTGAGACTTGTACTCCTTTAACGTCGCAAAATAATGTTTTCTCGCGAAGTAAGATTAATTTCTCAACAGTAGTCTCGTGTCGCATAAAATTCGAGAAGTAAATGTTTATTAATCAGTCCGCGAAATTAAAAAGATTCCTTTATTGTTTTAACATTAGTTTTAACCAATCAAATCGTATCGATTTGGATTTTTTGCTTACGCATAAATTTATCAGTTTTTTATGTAAAACAAAGTGTATTTCTCTTTTAAACGTTCTGTATCTCTTCATACTTTCGCGTGGTTATTTTGGAGATGTCAAAACAACGGAAGGAAATTCGGGTTTGGTGCGACGGATGGTAAGTCGGACTACATCGTTACTTTTTTATTGCGTTTTTTAAATAACAATTGCAATCATTTTCTATTGATTTTCAAGAATACCATCCATAAAAAGCCATTTTCTTTACGAACGAGGAAATCAATAAATAAGTGTATTGTATATTAAAGTTTTAAGTTTTTTTTTTTTTTTATATAAAATAATATTAATAATTTATTATAAATTTTACATAAGTATATTTATATAAAATTCTATTGATATTTTTTTAGTATGAACTTTCTTTTAAGATTTTCGTATGAAATATGTCAATTTATATTAATATATACGTTTGTACAATAATTTAAAATTATAAATACATTACCTTTATAATATATCAATTCTATAAAATATCATAAATTAAGTAATTAACATTAAATACATTTTTATAATGCTGATGATGAATGTACATGAATGTAGTGATAACAATATTAAAATTACTTAAAAAAATTAAATATAAATATATTTTCTGTAGCTATGACATGGTTCATTTTGGTCATGCTAATTCTCTTCGTCAAGCAAAAGCTCTCGGAAACTATTTAGTCGTTGGAATCCATACAGATGAAGAAATTACTAAGCATAAGGGACCACCAGTTTTTACAGAACAAGAAAGGTATTGTATTACTTTAAATTTAATTTTTACACGACGAAAATTTATTATTCAGTTTTCAAAATAGCTTTTTATAAAATTAAAAATTTATCACTTTGTTACGAATTTTGTAGATACTTTTTTGTAATATACAAGTATATTTTTACTGTTATTATTGCTTAGCTTTTTAGTACGTTCCTTTAGATCATAATTTTTTAATATTTTTTTACAAATAAATTGTAAATACTTTATTTAGCAATTATGAACCTATTTAAATTATTTTATTAAGTATTTGTAAATAAAAATGAAATTGTGTGTAATTTATTTTCCAGATACAAAATGGTTCGTGGTATTAAATGGGTAGATGAAGTAGTTGAAGGTGCTCCATATGTAACTACACTAGAAACACTAGACAAGCATAATTGTGATTTATGTGTTCACGGAGATGACATTACCATGACTGCAGATGGTATCGATACTTATCATCTTGTCAAAGCTGCTGGACGATATGGGTAAATATATATTTAACAATTTTATCGTCTAAAATAATAATTACTATTATAAAAACTATTTCTATGAAAAAGTATTTTTTACATTTATTTACATTTTTAATTATATGTAAATAATATCATATATTTTTTTATACTTGTCAGAGAAGTTGAAAGGACAGCTGGTGTATCGACGACTGATCTTGTGGGACGAATGTTACTAATGACAAGACAACATTTTAGACAAGGTGACAGCGAGTATAGTGTTGACAGAGAACCAAGTAGAAGCATGGGACAAGACAGGCAAGCGCGTAGTCCATGGACAGGATGTTCACAGTTCTTGCCAACAACCCAGAAAATTATACAATTTAGCGATGGAAAAAGTCCTCAACCAACGGATAAAGTAGTGTACGTTGCCGGTGCATTTGATTTATTCCATGTTGGGCATTTAGATTTTCTAGAAGTTGCTAAAAAGGAAGGAGATTATTTAATTGTTGGATTGCATACAGATCCAACTGTAAATCGATATAAATATGGAAATTATCCTATAATGAATCTTCATGAAAGAGTTCTTAGTGTTTTGGCATGTAAAGTAAGTAAACTAAATTTATTATTGACATTCATAAACAAGTTACAATTTAATATCAAAATGAAATTTTTTTTATGCTTTTTAAACATAATTCTGATTTTTTCAAATAGTTAATTTCATTCAATACATTTTATAATAGAGTTATATTATAACATTCTAAGATAAGACAAACATAATTGTCTTTTAGTATGTCAATGAGGTTGTGATAGGTGCTCCTTATGAAGTTTCTAAAGATTTAATGGAACATTTTAATGTATCAATTGTTTGCCATGGACAAACTCCTATAATGCCTTGTGAAAATGGTGCAGATCCTTACGCAGAACCAAAGAGACAAAATAAATTTAAGCTATTGAATAGTAGTAATAATATGACAACTGAAAAAATTGTTGAACGGATAATCCTTCACAGGTATGATGTATATTGCATAAAAATTGCAAATGATTTATTTATCATGTGAAATTTAGAGACTGATTTTAATTCTAAAATTTACCTTATTAATGATATAGAAAAATTTGCAAAATATTAATTGTAACGTTACAAACAATTATTGGATATAGTGAATTCTTTATAGCTTTTCTAAATAGCATCTAATAATAAATTATTAAAGTTTAATAAAATTGATTAATAATATTTAAGATTATTAAATTCAAATTACATTACAAAGACAAATTTTTAATGCTTAATAATCAGTTATGAATTAGTAGGACAATATATTTACATAGTTTATACTTACAGATTGGAGTACGAAGATAGAAATTTAAAGAAGGAGAAGAAGGAAACGGCGGCTTACAAAGCATTCATTCAAATTACCAAAGATGAATAATTTATATGAATTCCTATTATTGTAAATATCGTGAATGGATTTATTATTTATTGTCTTTTAAATGCCGTAATATTTAATGTTGAATTATAAATTAATTAGTTAAACTATTTTTCGCACAACTTTTTTTTAATAGTAAAAACTATTAATTGATGTATGCATTTTATTTGTATGGAATGTCATTAAAATGTAAGTATTATGTATCGTGTATGGAACTTACATGAAATTATATAAACTTGTTGACTTCTTTAAAAATTGTTAAAACTGCAAAATGTAAGTTTATTTTTAATTAAATTTTATAACACATAAATCTGAAATATTGTTTATTTTTTTTTACATTTTTCTATTATATACTCGATATAATTTTTTCGTTTTTTACTGATTAATCCAATATTATTCGCGAGTTTTTTTTATTATTAAAAAAGCCTACATTTGTTTCTTGAATAAAATTACATAAACCCCCTAGTGAATAATTTATTATTTATTTATAGTTCGGAATACTGTAAGATAATATTTAATGGTTGTTGGTACAGGTTTCAGTTTTAACTCCAGACCCTTGCCTACACGGATATATGTAAATTTTGTTTTCATTATTAACAGTATTGTTATATATTTAAATATAAAGTATAAATTAAAACATCAAACATCGTTACAACAATGAATACGAGATCCTTTCTACTAAGATTTCGAGAGGTAGACACGATTTATTATCATACAATTTCGCAACTGGAAGATTGATTCATAAAATATCGTTAAAATGTGATTACACATTTTGATTAACTGTTTAATTACATTAATGTCGACTTTATTATCCAATAGTACTCAATATTAATTTTATTTTTAACAATTGAAATAAATGTGCCATGGCTAGTGTTAATTTGTTTTATTTATCTTTAAAACCTCGCCCTACTGGAATATGAAAGTTAAGTAGTCAAATTCTTAAATATTTCGGAGGAATTTTTAGACAGGTTCGATCGTAAAAGAAATGTTGATAGTTGTTACATCAATTTTCACAGCATTAACGACATAAGAATGATCATAAATTAGTAAGTATAATTACGCTTTTACAAATCGAATTGATAAATCTACGAAAAACTAATATTTTCTATCCCGAATCTAATTTCTAAATACGAATATATAATTATATATACGTGTGCAAATTTAAAAATAAAACTTAATCGCGATTTGTCAAATATTTTACACATTAAATTATTCCACGCTATAATGTATTTTATTACTAAACTTCTTGAAATAAAAATAAAAAGCTCCCTTACCAGAATGCAACTATTTATCAGTAAAATGCTAACAGACTGTATAGTCCGATTTTACTTTTTTCCAGCTTAAATAATAAACATTTTATTTTATTGAAAAAAGTTTCAAGGTTCTTCTGCAAAAGAGTTTCTATAGAGGCTCATTGTTAACGCATTGGTTTTTTAGTACTTGTAATTTCTACTGTATTATGTCCTAATTAGGTTTTCAATGTAATTATCTGCGTTAAGATTATCTTATGGTATATATAGTATACTAACAAATATAGTATAGTCGGCTTAGTATTTTCTGTGCATTAATTGTCTACACAATTTTTAACTACTCGCGTGATAATTGCCTGGTATATTTTTATTTTATCTGCATTATTAATACGCTTTTTAAGATTTTTCCATTCCTATTACAAATTTGCATAAGTATGTATTATTTAAAGTCACCGATACGGCGATCTCCAATTAATATTGGTACATTCTCTTTTTTTTTTAGATTATTGTTCGTGACATATTTTCGCTTGGATCGATAAGCTTAATTCTTGGTACTCCGTTCGCATAGCCACTTATTGATTATTAAAAACAAAAAAAGTTATAAGGCATACGTAAAAAGTACGATTAAACTACAAACAGATAGAAGGATAAAGGTAAACACAATTGTACCATAAGTTTCGATCGTTCATTATAATATTACGATATTTTCATTTCCTGCCTGAAGTTGTCGGCTCTAGTTCATTTAACAATTATTATGTTTTTTCAATATTTTCCCGACTGATAGTTCATTACTGTGTTTTCAATCATTGGCATGACTCTTATGATTAAACGACACCGTAGTCGACTTTCACGCGTTGGCTGGGCTCGAGTCAACACAATACTCGTGATTCATTTTTGTTATTAAGCATCAACGTGGATAACATCAATGAAGCGCATTTCTCATCGTTTGATGAAATGCATTCTATTGCCTCGCATAAAAATTGGTTGTCTATTATAAATATTATATCTGCAGATCAGCCGATGTATAATCAAGATAAAATTTTACATTACTTTGTGGAATTTCAATTCGTGTCATTCGTGACTAACATAAGCTTTATGATGTTTACCATCTTTAAGATACGGCATATAATTCTAATATTTACGTTTATTTAAGTACATCAATATTTATTTTTCTTAACAATAAGCTAATAACTGTGCCTTTCCTTTTTTAATTGTCTAAAATGCGACCGCGATTAATTAATATATTTGAAATTAACTCTTGCATCATTCTTCCAATTTTTACAAGAGTTATTTTAAAGATATTATGACGAACTCTAATTAAAATCTGCTTATACCGTGTGTTCTTCATTATTCCCTTTGCATTATGGTATGACATAAAAACTAACAGAAATTTTCGATCGGGTATAATGCTATTTCGAATATTAATAAATCGATTTTCATAAACGAAATATTCAGTGTTAAGTATGCAATTAATTTGCAAAGTTTTTAAAACAATTTTAATTATATATTTATTCAAATTGCAATATTTATTATTATATAGATTTCATAAAGTTTTTATCCCGTTACATCCCTGTATATTTATTGTATATACATATAAATATATAAAGTATATAAACAATATTAATATGATTTAAAAAATTTATTGTTAAATCTTATTATACAATCCTAAAATACATAAAAGTTTTGTTATAAAGTAAGAATTCCATGTATTTCGATGTTTAACCAAATTAAATTATTTAATTATTAGATAAGTTTTAATGAATAAACGAATGAGAAGTTTAAAGGTATAGTTAAAAAATTTTCATTGAACTATAAATGATGGGATATATATACTGAATCGGAGTCGTAAATTATTTTTTAAGTAATAAGTCATGATTTATTCTATTAGTGTAAAAAAAAGAATTTGTATTTCAAGTTTTTATTAAAAATTTGTTTTCTTAGCATATACGTATAATTGATCAATTCGTTTCTTTAAACGTAAAAATAAAATGTGTATGCATAAGTAAATAAAGATATATAAGTCGATTTAGCTTAGTAATTTATCTGTTACAGTTGCTTTTATCTTGAATGCGTTTTTTTTAGATATACTACATGTGCACGTGTTTCATCATTCGTAACTTACCTGAGATGCTACTAAAGTATGTACAAGCTTCAGTAGTCTTACACAAGGGGCAGTAGCGAATTGCAAAAAAAAAATTGGAAACAAGTCAACTATGTTTACTATCAATAATACACTTCGCGTTACTTAATGGCAATGAAAGGGATAATTTATGTAAGATTTACTAGACTAACATGGATTCTTCGTTTAGGATTGTATTATCGATTTGCCAAGTAACACTTGAAAGATTAATTTTTGATGTTCCTAATTTTTGTTTTTGTTTTTTTTTACAATACTAGATAATGAGTGAATTACTTTGGATTTTTTTTGTTACTCTATCCATACTGCAAGTGAATGCCAAACCTCCTCCATTATTACCGAAACTCCTGGTGGTATCATATGATGCGTTTAGGTATGTAAATATTTATTTGAATCGAGTTATTTAAATTTAATAAGTACAGCTTTCGTTGCTACAGCCTAGCAATATCATGTAAACACTAATGAAGGGTTATGTACTGTATAGGTGCACGCATATCTGGTGAAGGGTTATGTATTGCGCGCACACATACTTAAACACGTGTGCTTACACGCAAACCCACCCACACAAGTCCACACCCACGTAAACGACCCTGTGAATTTTCATGCGCATTCATTTTGCGAAAAATAAAAAAAAAGCTCATAGTTTTTTAATATCATCTTACGATGTAGCCTCGACCTATAAATAATTACGCAAACAATTATTTAAAAATAATAATTTGATTAACAATTCCTAAGAAAAATATTAACATTCTTATTCTTTTTTCAAGGTTTGATTATTTTGATCGAAATGTAACGCCGTTTTTAAAAATGTTAAAGTATAATGGGACTTATACAGATTACATGAAAAATGTTTTTATAACAAAAACGTTTCCGAATCATCAAACAATAGTCACTGGATTATTTGTAGAGTCTCATGGAGTGATAGATAGTGAATATTATGATCAAAAATCTAAAAAATTTATTAGGTATTCCGAAGAGTTGTATCATTATAATAATGATATTCTTCCAATATGGGTTTGTTGTTTGATGATACGTAAGAATCGAATTATTTTTTATACACAATTACAATTTTTTTACAAAGAAATTAAAAATTTCAGACGCTCAATGAAGGTAATAATAAAAATAGGCATAGCGGTGTTATGATGTGGCCTGGCAATGCATTTAAATACCATGGTGTTAAACCTACATTTGAATTAGTAAGTTGATTAATGTGATTTGCCAATAACGATTTTAAAATATAATAGTCTGCATGTTTTTTGCTTGTTTTCTTTTCTATATTTTTAAATTAGCTTTCAAATAATAGACGAATTATGAAAATTGTTTGGGTAAATTTTTTTCTTCATTGAAGAAGTGAAAGTTATTTTATAGTAAACTAACTATTCAATTAAAAACTGAACAAGACTTTGCTTTTTATTTTTCAGCCTTGGAACATTTCTGTGCCATGGAAAGAAAGAATAGATGTTTTGATATCCTGGTTCAATCATCCAATAACTCCGATTAATTTTGGAATGTTATATATAGAGGAGCCTGATTTTCATGGTCATGGAATTGGTATTAATAATCCCCGTTTTAATAAGGTCTTAACTCAATTGGATGACATTACGAAATATCTTCATCATACTCTAAAAGATGAAGATTTAAATGATGTAAATGTTGTACACTTAAGTGATCATGGAATGTCTACAGTTACAATAGATAGAATTATAAATTTAACAAATTACATCAATCCAGCTGATTATATACATGCAGGATTATCACCAATAACCAATATTTTTCCTAATCCTGGTATGAAAATTTTTCCCCTTAATTCTAGTAATTTTCATTACGAGCACGTATTTTTTAGGCAAAGAGAATTCGATATACCAAAATTTAAGTATAGCTTCCAAGCTCACGAAGACATTTGACGTTTACTTAAAAGAAAATATACCTAAAGCCTACCATTTCGCCGATAACACGAGAGTAGGACCTATTCTTGTTGTAGCAAAGCCTGGATACGCATTTGAAACACTTTATAATAGTTTTCCTTGGTACGAAAAGGAATTTAATATCACAGGTATTAAGATTCAATCTTTTTATTTTTTGTACGTTTTAAAATGAATTGAATGTAACTACTGTAAAATTATCTTCAACTAGTCAATCGAAATTCTGAGTTCGGCGTTCATGGATATGATAATAATGCTACAGAAATGCAACCGTTTTTCTTCGGAGTAGGACCTGCTTTTGTATCTGAATGCAAATTAGAACCCTTTATCAATGTTGATTTAATACTGTTATTTTGTGAAATACTTGACATTCCATGTCCGCAAGTAAATGGAACTTTGGATGTTTTTAAAAAATGTTTAACAAAATATAACGATGAGGCAACTTTATACCGTAGTATATGTTAGTATGTTATTTGTTTAATTTTTTTGTATTTCTTACGTAAATGCATAGTCAATGATTTTTTATTTTTGTTAGACATAGGTGGTGTTTTAATATCAATATTGGGAATTATAGTGTTATTTTTTGTATATTTAAGAAGAAAACGCATTGAAAAACATGCAGCAAAATACAGGTGAGAAACTACTTTAATCGATATGTTTTTAATTTAGTTATATAGTTATGAAAAATAATGGAGTGATGGTTAAATTTATCAAAATAAAATTTAAATATCTTTGTAGGAAAACAGAAGAAGCCATTGAATAATTTAATATAAATCAACGAAATTTTTTCATTTTGACGGATTACACGTTTATGTTTTCGATGATCACAATTTTTTATGCTAGTAAAAATCAAATATAATTAAATATTTTAAATTGTATTAATTTGAAATTATATCAAAACATTTTTATATATGTGTGTGTATGTATATATATATACATATTTATGTATTCTCAAACGATTGTGCATAAAAATTGTAAAGAATAAAATAGAAATACTGATAGGTTTTTTCAATAATAAGAACCTTCTGGCATAAATAAGTTAGAAAAATGTAATTATTTTTATTATATTAGTCTTGCTGCTAATGTAAAAATTATACTAGCAGGAAAATGATTGAATTGTTTGCATTGCAAATAAGTAGAAAATAAATTGTGATATAATATAATGTAGTGTATGACTGAATCCATAAATGCTGAAATTAATATATGGCATATTTATTAATGTATTTATAATTGTAAAGATTTTTTTGTATGTATAATAAATCAACTAATTTTATTACTTGTGTTTTATGATTTATTTATATATTATTTACAATGCTCTGCGTATACATTATTCTGAAACGTTTAAAGAACTTCTATTTGAATATTATTATATAATATGAGCCGAAAAAAGTTAGTTATTTTTGTAAGATATGTTCAAGTACGGTGTTCTTACAATATTTATATTTCCTTTTAGTAATCAATCAATTTCGATCCTTCTATCAAACTGTGACCAAGCAAAACGATTAATTATACTAAAACATCTGATATGAAAAGTTTATTTTTTCGCGCTTCAAAAATTTCGTTTTTACGATCACAAGGTTAAGGCAAAATTCAAAACTTAAAATACTTGAGGTCGAAACTAATAATAATTGTAAGAAAGGAAAAGAAATATTGCTATATATGCTAATTGTAATGTACACCTGATGCCAAAAGTAGAATTGGTGTTCAAAATTTAAAGCTTAACTGTTTTTTATGCAATACATGAATGTAAAGCGCTACATAAATAATATTTCACAGAGTCATACATAAATTATACGTTCGAAGAACTAATTAAAATTTTAAAGATATTTATTAAAAAAATATTAAATTTCTTGAAATTTCTCATCATTTCGTAACGTTATATTTATGTCGTTTTTCCTAAATTGTAAAGGCAGTATGTTCAAAAGTCCATTGAAAATAAGGCTCATTTTTGGTTTAAACGTAGATTATCAAAATTTCCGGACACAATTCCAATAGTAACAATAAATATGATGTTTAAATAAAAGACAATAAAACATTATATTTACAATTATCTCTATTTAAGATTTCAAAGTAACATTTATGCTTTCGAAAATTAAAAACTTTATATTGTAAGTTGTTATTATTTAAAAAGAACTATCGCATTAAGCAATAATAATTTCTTTAAAAGAATTTTAATGCATCTAAAATGAAAGTGCGCATTTTCATGTAATGAAAAAAAATTTTTATTTAAATAATACGAAATTCGTACTAGATGATTGAAATTGAACTATATTTGAATTAGTTAATTAGTTAGTGACCTTTCATTGCAGCAAATGATTCAGATCATCAGTTTATCTTGATTGTGCGATTCGTCTTAACACGATGCCAGCCAAATTATTCTTTGTTGTTGTTTTCTCTTTGATCATTCCTTCGATTCAAATTTCATTACTGATTATAATTTTTATCTAATGCAATTTGAAAATTTTAGCACAGTCTTCAATCTCTCTTGTATTTCTAATTTATTGCGAAATTTTTACACTATCTTCGTTCTCAATTGCTTTAATTATTAATAATTTTTGCTCATTACGGTCTTCATTGTGATGCATCAGCAGTGATATGACTTACTTATATCGCTACACGCGATCGCATATTGCATAAATAGCGCTATTGTTTGTACTTTTCCAATCTTCCAGATTCGGTACCATAAATTCAAGCCTAAAATATCACGAGTTAGCCGTAGGCAAGGAAATGCACAACCGTATCCTCGATCCATATACTCTCTCTCTTTTTCTTTATCCCCCCCCCCCAGCAATTTGAAAATAAGTGCATTCCGTCAATTTACTTATAAAACCAATGTTGTTTGTATTAGATACCGAGTAATTCTACTTTTTATATTTACAATGCCTACGATCCCTCTCGGTCTTGAGAAATCTAAGTGGCTAGAACATAAAACCCAATATGGAACGCAGATCAATAATTTTATATGCTGGGATTAAGTCAATAAAGATAGTACAACACATTTTGCAAAGGAATTCAAAGGACGCTTACACGTCAAAAATATTATTGCAAATGATTAAAAATAGCACGCTGGCAAAGTAGCGATTGGGAAAAATGCCATAGTCAACTAGGAAGACGACTTCGTCGTGGTGTCGAAAAATCATATCAAAACGGCAAATAAGATAAATTTTTTATATTGCACAATCCCGAGACGAGTGAATAAAGCTCGATACGCAAAATTCTATAAATTCATAACGGCACGAGAAACAATAGAAGAAGGCTAAAAAACAATTATTGGAAAGCTCATAATGGTAAAAAGCCAGAAGAAAGGCAGTCAGCTTCTATTTCAACTATCGTTAAGAAAATCTTGGAGAGAGTTGACCGCCACCACCTGGTGGTAAAAATAGTAACTAGTTGCGCAATAGTGCGACGAACCACCATAACGATCACATTCGCAGTGCGTCATCTCGTAACGTGGTTTGACGTTTATCACCTACCGGACGGAACTTGAAACAATGTTGACGATGTCGTAGTCGCGGCATTTTCCAAAATCCATTACACTTCTATAAATATATATATCTTGTCTCTTGCCATGTATAAAATTTCTTATTTCTTTAACATTCGTTTATATTTCTTCTCTTTTTAAAAACAATTCTATCACTTTTATACACTTTTGATCAACAACAAACTTACAACTGAGCCCGCAGAAAGACCGATTCCTAAGAAACAACACAACATTGCAGATGCTACTTCTTTCTCTTTCGAATTCACAATTCTAAAAGAATAAATAATTGATAATTTGAAAGTGGTTTTTTTTGGTAATATATGATATATTGTTACTTACAAGGGTGCAGACACAAATACAGTGTTGCAAAGATATCCATTACTTAGTGCAAAGAATATTGTTAACAAAATATAATATACATCGCTGTGGATATATACAGGCAAATGGTGCCTAGGTTGGATATTACAATATAAAAATGCAGGTATAAAAAGTACTCTTAAAATACTAAAAATCATTACTAATAATGGCTCATTTTTTGGCTGAAAGAATTGATCGATTAGTTTAGGAGAATTGAAACATTCAAGTTTTTTATAAAAATTTTATAGTTAAATTTAATACCCAATTAAACATTCCAGATAAAATTCTTCCAAAGTAATCTCCACAACTAAATATCAAATATGTAACAACAGGTACAAAGTATAGATCTAAAATTAAGAATACAGTTTTATCTGAATTTATCTGAAATGATAAATTTACATTCATAAATAAATACTGAAAATTACCATTCCAACTGTGCCCATATCCTTTTCCCACACTATCTATTAAAATAGTAACAGAAGGATAAACAGCCATTGTTATAAAAAATAACAGAAAAATACTAACTCCATAATATTGTATTTTTTTAAAAATTTGAAAATATGAAACTTGTTCACCAGTTAAGGGTATTACATCATTGACAGTTCCTATATTATTTAAATTTCTAATTTTCAAGGACGTATGATACTTAAAGAACATCTATTAAACACATGCAAAAATTTATAAATGTTTAAACGTTTTTTCATAAAATTGATACTGAAAATCATGTAATATTAATTTTTTAATTTTTACTCACTTGTTTTTCTAATATCAAATATGCAATTAGTGTTACAAGCAGTATTATATCACCTATAATAAAGTATACTAGACCAGATGTTATAGATGTAACACCAATCCATAATGATAGTATTTCAGTCAAAGCAGTAACAATTCCACCTAATGCTTGACCAGCAGACATGGCTGTAATATATTTTGAAGAAAACAATCCTACCATCCCTAATAAACTTGCACCAAAAACTGCACCAGCGGCTAAAAATTTTTTCTAATAAAAGACATTTGACTAATATACAACAATAGATTTCATGTTGTACTAACCATTTACAATAATTACACTAACCAGTGTAATAATTAAAAAAAGAGTTTGATCTAGAAAAAAAAGTCCTAATGAATAAAAAAATTTAACATTAGTTATATCTATACTGTACTTACATTGGTCAGTATTAACTTTGACAAAAGAGGAAGTTATAAAAAATATTACTAAAATAATGCACTGAGATCCGATCAGTCTTTTACTAAATGATATTCTACAAAACAAATTTTTTAAATATATTTTTTTAAAAATATTTTATTTGTAATTATATTGTTCAATTCACTTACTTTTTACTAATGAATACATTAATTGTCAAGAATACTGTGTTGGAAATCCCACTTGAAATACTTATGTAAGATGTAAAACTCACTTGTAAATCAGTTTTATTTTTTATATCTTCTGTATGATGAATCTGTAAGCTTTCTGAATCGTTTGGACTGACTTCTCTAAATTTATACATCCAATACTAGAAGAAAATAAAATTTTTTATAAAAGTACTACTATTAGTGGAAAATAAAATATGTTTATAAAAAATTAGATTTACATCGTCTGCTGTGATAAAAAAGTTCCATGGTATCAATGTACTTATTCCCAGTAAATAGAAAACTATGTATGCAAAGTTGTATCTGTAATAAAAAAAAAAATATATATATATATATACACATATAATCTATTGGTGTTAAAATATTCTATAAGTTACGTTTTAAATCAATATTAATTAACATAATTGGAAAGAAATAAAAATATTTTTTAATACCTATCACTGGGAATTTGACGTTTAATAATTGACTCTTCAGAAAAAACATCATCACTTATATTATCTAAATCTCCGTCACTTATATTTTCAGGAATTTCTGAATCTTCGCTTAAAAGCTGTTCATTATCAAAACAATTGGTCATTTTTGTTGGGTTATTATAAATCACAACGGTTTTTGTAAAAATTGTATTCTATATATTAATGCTTAATCATTGATGGAATTGTAAAGGGTATAAAAACTTTAACGAGAGCCCTTATCAATTTTGTAATAAGCATAATAAAAGATTTACGATAAACGTATGTTATAATTTAAAAAAATTTTTAAGCTACATATTTCCAAATACAAGTATTTGCGTTTTACTACTATGAAGGAAGCAAAGAAACAATTTTAAACTATAAAACTAACTGTGCAGTATACACATGCAATACTAAACTGAAATGAAGATGTGATATACTACAGAAAAATCTCTATTGTTTAGATCTGATACAAAGAGATGAATCATATGTTGCACAAAGATTCCAATATTCTAAGTTCTAAGTAGCGGGAAGGTTCACGTCGATTGGGTGTCTTGCCTTCGCACCTACATTCAAATCGAGTTGAGCATCGAAAGAATCAAGGGAATAACGGGATCGAAACTAAAGCCGACGACCAGCGGGATTGAAGGGGTTTTAAGAGTGGGTGGGGGGGGGGGGTAAAAAAAGCCCCAGTGTCGCCTATTAGTTTGATGTTTCTTTGTGCGATGCAAGCGACTCTGACCAGAGAGAAATGCAAGATCAGCGGGAAATGGGAATAATGTCAGGGCTACGCATATGGCCAATGGTTATTGATGTGCATGCACATCGAAGCACTTCAATATCAAAACAAGGAGAAAATGAGGCCGATGACAATATGATTCACAGCTGACACTTGCGATTTTGCGTAAGCTATCGCAGTATTATTTTAAAAACTCGATTAATTTCTATTTATCCATTAGTAAATGTAATCTGCCATAATACGAAATTCCTTTAAAATCACTGCGTTTATTCGACACTTTAAGAACTATGATATTCTTACGATTCAAAAAATTGCGACCGAAAATTTCATTCAATTACTTTTTTGGTCTTACTCGCGGGTACAATCATCGAAAAACTATAAAAAAACTCTATTGCGATCCGATCCCGGACTTTATTTGTAAATAAAGATTGTATAGCGTATCTTCTATCTATAATTAAAAAACTCGCATAACATTATTTTAAACTATTAATATAAAATTTTTATTTTATTTATATCTGAAAATAATTCGGTTAAATAAATATCATTGCGCTTATCATTCGGTTAGAAATATATTCTCATTTATTGTTTATCTCTATTACAATAAATGCTAATGGTCAATATTTCCACTGTAGACTATAGTAGCTACTTCATCATTTTAATTACATACTAAATATACTTTTAAACATTTATTTTTATTTGATAGATACATAAGATTCAATTATATAGAAGTGCTCTCAATAAAAAACAAAATTTATGTACAAATATTCATTCAATATCATAGATTTAACAATATATTTCATAGTAAAATCGAATTAAACAGGCTTAAATAAACTACAAATTATTTAAATTTGGTAAAAAGTTATTAAAAAAAAATATAGGTTTTTATTAGTTTTTGATAGTTTTTTAATGAATCTACTATATTTTAAAATGTTCAAATAAACGAATATAAAATATTCATTGCATGTGCATTTGGAATTTATTAATATTTTTCAAATATAAAATTTAAAATTGCTGCTTTTATCATTGTTTATTGCAATAAATTTATGACACTAGAGATATACGTCGTAAAAGTAGTAATAAAATTGCAAATATCAAAATCGCAATAATAAAATTATAAAGAATATCATTAAAGGAGGACACGACTTCTACCTGTGGATTTACAATTAATTCAGGTTCATGAACTGTATCTTCATTATTGATGTTATTGCGATGCCTTAATTCATTTTCTTCAATATTATCAGCATTAGATGCCAATGTTTTTTCTTGGGACGTTGCTTCATTAGCCTGTAACATTTTATTACATTAATAATTAAATTTATTTTAAAGACCTTTAGTTCGTTTTAACCTTTAAAGAAACTGTATCTAGCGTATTTTGTTGTTCTTCTGTGAAGACCTTCGTTTTGTCTTTTAATAATAAATATGATATTCTACCACAAGTATCGCAATACCAATTTAATGACCTTAAAAAAAAATTTAATCAAATTAAATTGTATTTTATAAAGAATACATATATATATGCAAGATTATTATAGAAGATTTGTAATTAATATAAACTAAAAATATGAGAAGTAATTATTTAATATAATTTGATTATTAGTGTTAAATTATATTTAATATATTTACTTTTTAGCAAGCTTCTGTCTTTCCGCAGTACTGTAATCTAATGAACCTATTGTTCCATTTCCTGGAGTAGGCATGAATGCTATTAAAGCAAGTAAAGCTGTTCTTATGCTCCATGATGGTTGCCATGTTTCTGGATGATGACCAGATATACTCAAACAAATATTTTTTTTTAATTCAAATCGTCCGTTAGGCTACATATATAAATTATTATTAAAAAACATCTCCAAATATATTTTAAGTATCATATATCTAGTAATTATTGTATTGCTAACTGTTAGTAAAATAATATTAGGTGGTTTCATAGGATATTCTGGAGGCAATAAGATTTTCCCATGGTAAATACCACCATCAAAGTCGGTCGATTGTGGTCCTCGCACAGTAAAGTGCCATTCAAACAGATTATCATCTAAAGGATAAGCATAATATTCATCCGTTGCTTCTCGTAATTCTTGTGCTTCTCGCATCAATCGCTTTACAGCTAAAATAAAATGCTTTATCAATGTAACATATGTACTAGTTTAAATGTAATTCAAAAGTAAAAGTTTACACGAGGTCCTTACTTTGCATTTTGTAAAAAGAATCGTTTGTAAATAAAATATTTTTATTTAATCTATTTATTAAATGAAAATAAAAATCACGTTACCTCGACTTTTAACATTGTACATTCCTTCAAAAGCCATTGAATGGAATCAAACTGTTAAATTTATGTTGAGGAATAGTTAAATAGATACACTTTTTAAATCAATTTGGTGTTGCAGCATTAAATTTCTTTATTTTTAAGTGTTTTTGAACATGTCACCTTGATTTTCTTTGCAGCCATTAATTTTGAAGAGACAGTGATAAGCCTGCTGAGCTTTTTTTTACATCTGCAATGAATAAGATAACATATATAACCTGCAATACTGTTAAAACAATATTGACTCAACATGGAATTCAAGCAGCATTAGTTTGTGTACACAATTTCGTAGCTTTAATCTCGGAATGCTTTAATAAATGTCGGTCAATTGATATTAAAATCGTAAAGTTAATTATTAAAATGACAAATTACGAATAGCAAAACTAAAATTAGCTGTAGCTTAATACTATAAAGTAATACTTCAATCCTAAAAACCTTATTAATAACAAACCAGCTATTGAAATGCATTGATGTGAATATATTAAAACAAGTAAGACGTAATGATTGAATTAATAAAAACGACAATGTTTACGTGTTTCACGAACTTAACAAAGTCTATGTAACTACAAAAAATAAAAATGATGTGGTTTTAATGGCACAACAAGAGCGATGTGCTTTATCGTAAGGAAATCATGGAATGGTATAAATGGTGAATAGATATTTGGCGTAATTAAAAATAACAATGTGAAAAAAGTAAGATTAATATGGAGTTGATTAGAAACTTAACAGATGTTCTTATGGCAAGGATAAAAAAATATGTAAAGGAAGTATTAAAATGATCTAATGGAACGCAGTTCGTAAGCAGATGCAGATAAAATTATACATTACACTTCCTTGTTAAAAATAAAGATACAATATCATAATGAAAGTAAATTGAGATTTATTTTCACACGTCTAGTATTCGTAACTTCTTCAGGTTAAGTTTTTCTCAATAGCCTAGTTTATACTTTATGTCGTAATGTTGGATGCATAGTTCGGGCGCTGCTTTAGAAAATATCTTTTATAAATAAAATTTTACGATAAAGTACCTTGTACTTTTTCAATTATTGTTATCATTATGACGATTCTCATAATGGTTTTCAAAATCTTAGTTACCTTTTAAACATTTGTAAGCTTATTATTAATAAAAAGACGATAAAAACATGAAAAATAATATACCGCAATTTTTAATTTTTGTTAACTGCATTTTACGTAATTCCGTAACTTAGTCAAAATTTAAAACTTAATATTTGATTTATTACTATTCTTTAAGAAGATAACTTCATCCACATTCTAGCAAATAATATGTAATTAAACATACATAGCCAGCTCATTTATATCGAATAATGATATATTTATTTTTATACTTTTTTTTTGCGATCCTATAAGTTTTATAATTTTATTTAAATCCAAAATAGAGTCCTTTTAATTTATTTAATTCACTGTAATAAGTAACTGTACAGATGTTTTTTGTCACTTAGAAATTCTTAATTAAATACAATTTTATGAAATGAATTATTATTTCCGTAAGCGTAGGATTGATCATGCAGAGGTTTTTTTTTAATGAAGCGATATTCTTGCAAAACTTTTTAGTTAAATGGTTCACTTATTTTTACTTTTAAAATAAAAATTATATTATTAAAGTAAATTTCCTTTATTTCTTCTAATTTATAAATTCCTGAATTAGCTGATGTATTTAATTACTAATATAATATCGGAAATAAGTCTTACAAAAAATAGATATTCATAAATGTTTTCTTGAGCCTACTTAAAAATTCTCAAAAATTTATATTTTATGTTTCTTCTTTTCAGTTAAGAGTCTAATTAATGTATCATATAAGAGTTGTTTATGAATACTGCATATTATTTTTCATTGCGTATATATCTATGCACTATTCTGGAACAAATTTCATTAGAAAAACATTTAAAGCGCATTTTATAATTAATTATGCATAATTGATTTAACTTGGTGACTCAGGCTACAAGGTTTTTTGTATTGCTTCGATAAACTGTTTTATCCTTATAGTATTATAAAAATTATATAAATATTAAGAGATCAAGCTGATTAGTAAAAAAATGCTTGAGTGTCTTCCTAAGTAATAGTAGAAGATCAAAACAAAAGAAGTAAAATCTTTTCAAAAACTTTACTGTACTTCTTGAACTTTTTAATAATTTTCTAATTATTTGTAAGCCTTAACGTGTAAATACTCAGGGTTAATTTTTTAAAACCCAAGAAGCTTAGAATGCTTAGGAATATGATAATATGGGCAGGTTTCGAGCTTAAATAAAATTTTATTAGGTAAATAATATTTTGTATTTAAAATTTTTTTTTTAATACAAAGGTTTTTATTTGATTTTTTTTAATTAAAAAATGTCACTATAACCATTAAAACAAATTTTTACGTTTTAGAATAGCGTTTCACTTGAATTATTAATTTATGTGATTTATACACTCATTTTTAACAAACTTAACCATTGCCGGTAGTTTTAAAAACTTTTAGTAATACTCGTAACTCGCGTTAGGCTACTTACTTTTTATTTAAACAGTCCTTATGCATATAGGAGTGCAGAGTTATAGCAGGAATTTTTTTAGAATTTTCAAAGTTAGTAAAAAAAGTTATAAAATTTTAAAAATTAATAACTTTGAGCATAAGCTATGTAAGTATGAACCCCAAATCGAATCGTATCTATTCTTCCACTTAATATATATACTAATAAGTGCAATTTAAAGAGATAAATAACAGAGGTATAAAAAATTGAGTAGACTTTCAAAGGCTAAAATAACCACGAAATAGTTTTTCCATTCAATTAGAGATCATCATAAGAAAAATTTTGCTAATATTATTTATAGGTCAAATATTAAGGTTTTACATAATCTATAATTACCTGGTATTCGAGTAACCTTTGCATTATTTCTGTTTTGGTGATGCTAACGTAATGAAACGAAATATGTTGATGCTGGCATTATCTAATACAAAAAATATAATTTTATAAATAATAGAGTTGTAATATCTAGCAAACTTAAATTAATAACGATAATTAGAACAAAAAATAAAGTTAAAGTTAAATTTTTTTTTCGTTTTAATTCTGTATTAAAAAATTCTTTAAATATATTAAATATCATTTATACGTCGAATAAAATTCAAATAAAATATTCTATACTTTAAGAATTTGAAGCCTGCGCAAAAAGTTCTAAAATTTTACAATATATTAGTTTTTAAAAATATTTTAATTTTCTGGAATTGTTCCTGGCATTCAGAATTTCATGTTGCTATAACGAATATACATTTATACAAAACTTTATTTAATTAAAATACATAATTACTACACTAATGAATTAAATGAATTTAATTATGATATGTTATATTTTATTCAGTATCTGAAACTAAAACCGTATTCCATCATGAGAAATATTAATTTTTAATAAATGAGTTACTCATGTAATTGAAAGTTAATATTTAAACAGTAAGTGCTTCTTACAGTTTCATGTGGTTTTTAATTATATTAAAAAAGCTAGAGAAATATTCTCTCACACATGAAAACGCTTATGAAATTACATCTCTTTCGCATAATTTTTATAATATGTTCAGGATAAAAAATAAAAATATAAAAATTTTTTTCATATTCCTCTTGAGTGTAATCAAATACCCGTTAATTACATTATTATAGTCTTGCTTCAAATTTTAGGAAAACGGATAATGCTCAATGAGTAGCTTCTAATCAGAGAGTGGTAATGAAAAATAATTACTAGAGCTTGTAAGAAATTGATACCTGAAACAGTGTATTTTTTCTATCTAGAAATTAATTGATGTTTCTTATAATAATACGTATAAAAATGTTACGTAAAAATTTTATTTATTCATAATCATCGTAGGCTTTATTTGTAATATTTTTATAAAATTAATAATTGTAACATTGTTGTAAGCTTGTTAAAGAATTAAATCGATAACATATCCGTAGTTTTTTATCGATAAACATTTTTACAGCGAATAATAAAATAATTTCATAATTATTTGTTTCTTATTTGTTTATTAATTTTTTTAGAGTACAATGTTCAATTATATATGCGATTACGAGCAAAGAATCTGCATGTGCTTGAAAATGCATAAAAATTGTATTAAATTAAATAATTTGTAGCGTTTTCAGTAAAGCTATTGTAAGGAAAAACTCGTTTTCAATAAACACGGGTCGTATAATTTGCCTTTTTGTGAGCGAACCGACTATACAAAGTACAACTAGATCCGTTTGAAAGCTGCTCGTTTTGTAATGTAATTGAACGTATACTCCTAATAATTATTGCACAATACTGGATTGGCGGTATTGCTTATTTCCGGAAATGTTTTGGAGTATAAAAATGCAAGGCATCCAAAACAAATAGATTTGAAACATATAATGTGGGTGCTTCCAGTGTTCATTTATTTTTTTATTCTTAAAGTAACGCACAGTCAATATATTGTAACTACGGTAAATCAAGGCAGTTTGAAGGGCTTAGAACGCACTACATTATTAAATGGAAAGCCTTACTTCAGTTTCAAAGGCATTCCTTATGCTAAGCCTCCAACCGGAGCTCGGAAATTCGATGTAAGTAGTAATAAGCATTGATTGAGGACTCGTTATGAATTACAATTAACCAATTTATAATTAGGTTGCATACTTAGCTAAAAATTTTTTTTAATAGTTGCCCTAACGATTATGTCGCCAAGACATGCTCCGCATAATTCTCTTAATATTTAAATACGTACGTTGTTAAATGTATGATCATTCATTTGTCATTTTATTTAAAACTTACTTGTGTATGGATTTTTTTGTCCTTATTTTAATTTAAAAATTAATTTTTTTTTTAATAAAAATCTTTTACGAATACCTATAGTTACAAAAAAACGGTATTATACCATTTATTTATTTTTTAGTTGTACAATTCTATTTATTTACAGACTTCTGTTTATTAGTCACAATAATAATAAGTTTATTTGTTTTACATAGTTTTTTGCTAAGATTAATATAATATTTTAACCTATTTAGTACTTGATTCTCGTTATAATTAAATATCTAATAATGTTTTTTCAACGTAGTCTATACATTGTTAAATGTATTTATACTAATTATGTAATATATGTATTCATTAATATGTAATTCATGTTTTGAGTACCGTTAATATATCATTAAAATAATACTAACTTGTATTTTAGATAAAATATTAAATTTTTATTCCTTATACTTGGTTGCTATAATTTGTGTACGTGATATAATTAATATTATTAAAAGCATGCCTTTTCTCATTTCTGATTTATATTAATATTGTCTTCATAAAAATGGCGGACTGCAATTTATGTAGAAAGCTATACTTGCGCGAATGATATAAAAAATGCTTTTTAAAAAACAACTAAAAAAAAAATCACAGATGTAATAAGTATATTAAAAAATAACAGATTTAATAAGTATATTAAAAAATAACAAAAAAACTTGAATTTGAGAAATAAGTATTATACTTTTTAAATAAACTTTAAAGTATATAGTACTATAGATTAACTCAACTAAATGAGAATGAATTAAATGAATGATAAATCTATGTAGCAATGTCGTGTAGTTTTTAATTAAATTTAATAAACTTAAAATATAAAAGCTTTTATTTTGAAAATTGCTTATAAAATTATACGTAATTCTTATAATGCGATTAAAGTATAATGTCAATAATATAACAAATTTTAATTTATTTCTCTTCAGTGAAATCAAATGTCTATTTAGGATAATGCACAATATAAGCAATAATAAAAATATAATTGTACGAAATTCGTAGTTAAAATGAAATAACGGCAAAAAGAGTAATATATGTTTCAGATAAATTTATGTAAAAAATATTTTCTTTACGTAATAAATTGCTATATTTAAATGTTATTGTCTCTTTCCTGTACACGCATTATCTATACCGTGATATAATAAATTTAATATATTAGAAAAATTCGAATGCACCCTCCTGGTGTTTCTCATTGTTTCGCTAATTGATTCTTATAAATCCATTGTGCTTATAAACTTGTTTTCAAAACATATAATTAAAATCAACCAATAGTTTATTAGCTGCAAATTTTGTACAATCATATACGAATGGCAGCTGTAGTTTCATCGCAGCGGCAAAAGGTTCTTCGTTTAAAGCGTAAAAATGTTGCAACGATACCAAAAACATTCGAAGCAATCGTGTTTTACTCGAGCGTTTTAATTATTAGCCGCCTGCAGCAGCCGATCCTTGGACCGGCGAATACGATGCTACGGAGCACAAGTCGTCATGCGTCTTCTACTGCATGATACGAAGTGGAATTATGGGCGAGGAAGACTGTCTTTATCTGAATGTTTATACGCCCGACATTAATCAAAATGCAAAGAAAGCCGTCATGGTATTTATCCATCCTGGCGGTTTTAATGGCGGCACTAGTAACGACGAAATATTCGGTCCTGATTTTCTCATCGAGCAAGACGTCGTCGTTGTGACATTCAATTCTAGATTGGGCGTTCATGGTAAGGATCCTCTTAGCGTTCGCTTATGATTTCAATTGAGAAATTAATTTTTCAAAATATTTATAAGGCAACAATTTCATTTTCACATTCAATTAGCTACAAGCCTGATAAAACACCAACGCTGATAAAATACATAGGCGCAGCATCGCTGCTGTGCAATCGAGTAAAGAAACCCTTGAATTAGGATGAAATTTGACGTTACCAAAGCCTTCTATTTACAAATTAAGAACAATGTTTATAGCGCGTGCACGAACACATGTTTTTATGCTTAATTCAAAACTTCTAATTATAATAAAAAAACCAAAAAAACACAATTTTTTTTATATTACTTTAAATGTGCAAAAGTAGTTTTTCAAGAAAAGATAGTTAAATATTTCATTATAAGATAAATCAAGAGTTTCACTCGCAGATAAATATTATGCATTGACATTTTTTAAGGGTTTTTAAGCACGGCGGATGAACACGCCCCTGGTAATGCGGGCTTGAAAGATCAAGTTATGGCTCTAAATTGGATTAAAGATAACATTATGAATTTCGGGGGCTGTCCAAATAGAGTTACAGTTTTTGGTATGGATTCTGGCGCCGTTTCCATCCAATACCACATGCAATCGCCATTATCTCGTAGTAAGTTTTCCTTAAAATAAATATTGAGATTACTTATTATTTAAATCGCGTTTGAAAAATGATAATCATAGCAGCAAAAAATAATTGCTTTTCTTATATCGATGATAATTTCCAAATTATTTCTTCTATTAATTTATCGTGCTTGATAATGATAATGCAGAACTATCAGTCCTACATTAGAGAAAATTGCTCCTAAATAATATGTATAAGCCAAAAACAAATGTGTTTTTTCATCTTATTATAAATACTTTAATACATTATTATAAATAGAAAATTTGCATTAAAGGAGTAACTAATTTTAATCTGTTCAAAACTATACTAAATAATTAGTATGTAATCGCAATAATCGTAATGCTTTTAACTGACGCATAATTATATGCTATATCATATTATAAAGTGCACAGTACTAAGAACCGTAAATTTTAGAAGTGCAAAGTTTGTGAAAAGTTTTTAATAAAGTTTCGCAATTAAAATCCATTTGTCATAAACTTAAATATTTTATTATTTGTAAGACTTATTTAGAGCTGCAATTATGGAAAGTGGATCTATCCTTAATCCAGTTGCTATTGATTATAATCCGAGACAAACAGCTTTTAAGTTAGCAGAAGTTCTTGGAGTTAAGGCAACTGACACAAAAGAATTAGTGAACAAATTGAGAACTTATACGGTTAAGGAACTCGTTACAGCTGGTCTGGAAGTATCAAAAACGTCGGTAAGTTGAATATTTTTCGATTTTATTATATTTCAAAAAGTTAAAATTCATTTTCACTTTGCAATATATATTTCATGAAGATGCAATAACAGATGCCTAATTTATATTCATTTCTAAAATGAATTTTGAAGACATTCCAATTAGAATGTAGTTAATCTTCTCACTTTTTAAAGCGAACTGCATTCTAAAATGAATTATTATATTTTAATTTTAGAATCATGTGAATGGCCGCATGGCAGCATTTCTCCCAGTTGTCGAGCCCGATGCTGGACAAGATATTTTCTTAAGCAATGATCCCTGGACGGCAATAAAGAATAATAATATTACCGATATTCCAGTAATAATGGGAGTCAATTTGGATGAAACTGGGTTTTTCGCTCCATGTAATTAAATTCTGAATCAATTATATTTTACCAAATAATTTTTGTTTTCTTCTTTTTTTTCTTCTTTCTTTTTTTTAATCAATCCTTTTAAATTAAAATTATTCTTCCCTATATAGTGTATCTATCCAATGCCGAAATGTTGGATCAAAATTTTGAGCTGTTTTTACCAGATGATTTAAATGCAACTAGTGAAAGACAGAAGGACATCAGTGAAACAGTTAGGAAATTTTATTTTGATGGGAAGTCACTTACCACTAATTCTGAAGTACCTTTTACAATGGTAAAAAACTATTTATTAATATTTTTTAACGATACATGTATATGTATAAAATAGTAATTAAGCAATTACAGTTTTATATTTTTTAAATTATTAAAATAAAAATTCTCACAATGAAATATTTAAAATTAAATAAGCCGATTTTTTTTTATACTATATACCAATTATAATCAATTGGTGGAAAGCTTATAACCAATTATAAAATATTTATCACGATCTGTAAGGTATATTAATAATTTATGTTTTACAGATGACTAGTGATGTCTTCTATAATTTAGGTGTTCTTATATCTTCTAAAATAATAGGAAATAGAAATAAATCACCAGTTTACAAGTATTTATTTTCATATGAGTCTTCAATAGGTTTCATGAAAAACGTATTTAAAATGACAAAGGGTAAGTGTAAAGATTTATGAAAAATTGATTCTATACAATTTATCTGCTTAATATACATTATTAATAATTTAAATAAAATTTATAAAAACTTTAGAAATACATTGACCAGTATAAGATGATAAGTTTTTATGAAATAAATTCCACGCAATGAATAAGAAAGGTCGATTCGTGAATTTTTAGCACCCCGATACTTTACTTTATCTTTATGCTTTTCGTCTATTATATTATTAAAAGCACAAAATCTAACGTATTTTTCTGTACCATAATTATTATCAAAATACTTTTATTCATATCGTGTTCGAATTTTTAAATTTAATAGTAACCAATTATATTAACAGGTGTTGGACATGGTGACGAATTGACATACTTATTTTATTCAACTTATTTTAAAAACAATCCAGAACGTGGGTCAAATGAAGAAAAAATGATAAGAGTATTAACAAAATTATGGAGCAACTTTGCAAAGGAAATGTAATAAAATATATATAAAACAATATTTAATATTTGAATTTTCGTTCTATTAACATTACATTAATTTAAAGGAATCCAACGCCAAATCTGGACGATGATCTTACAGTTTCGTGGGAAACAATGGGAACAGATGATAATTATTTAAATATTAATCTGCCAATGAAAATGGAAAAAGATCTTTTCAAAGAAAGAATTAATATGTGGGCGCAAATTTACAACGACGTGTTAGGCGATTATACGAAGTTATTCAAATAGACGATTTTATCCAATTCGTTATTGCATAAACAAATAATAACCTGTTAATGTTATCATTACATTTATTATAATTATTACTATTTAAAAAAAGAAAATCTTAAAATTTAAACACATTTATTGTAAAACTTATTATTTTATAGAGCTTAGTAATAAATAAATTGTTAGCAATGATAAACTAATGACTCTATAATATTGGCATACCATTATTTAAACTCGTACAGTATTTAACGTGATAAACGTATTTATAAAAAAATTGAACTTTTTAAAGAAAGAAATGAAAAAAAGGAAATAAAACAGAAATTACTATTGAGAGAGAGAGAGAGAGGAAAGCAAGAGGCATTAAAGAATCATTCTTATCGTTAACAAGTGGTGCCAGAATTTGTACTTCAAATGATTCTACTTATTTATATAGAACTGTATTTTACAACAATAACATAAATTAAATGTAATATAAGAATTTTAATTATGTTTTTCAAAGTATATTACTGCTTTCCCAATGATGTTTTTACATTTCTCCATATGCTTGAATTTTATTTAATGAATTTTATGCATCACTTTCTCCGAAAAGGTTTTTAATTTAATTCATTTTCAAATTTAATTTCTTACGTAATAGCTGAGATGGAATATGTATCCACTAGACCTTGCAGAAAGTTGGAAATATTGAAACGTTAATTTCGTAAAATCGTGTTAGTATCGTAATGCCAATGAACAATTCAACGCTCTTTTTTTCTAAAAAAAATAATTTTATTATTCAGCAACTAGTACTTATGCATACAAATGATAGATCGGTAACGCTTTAAATTTAAACTTCTTCGTAAGTAATTCATAGCAGTCTACACATTTATTCAATATGTGTAAATTACATGTAAGGATAAGCCACGCAAATAACTAATTTAATTAAAAAACTATGAGGTTTCGTGTAAATTAAAAAAAAATTGTCAACGTACGAAATGGGATAGCGTCAAATAAAGAAGAAGAACAAAATAATATGTATTATCAATATTTATATAATGCTTAGATGATAATTTAAAAATTATACAAAGTAATAAGCAAATTATCACACAATTTGGCGCTTTATATAAATGTTAAGTATGTATTTCCTAATTGTACAACATTTCGTATGCGTCTATATTCGCGTTATATCATTCGCACCACACACTCAAAGCCGTGCATACATACAGAGTCTACATTATTAGTATTGCGTTGTTTATAACTCAAATACAAACAGTACTAAATTTTTTTTCACACGAGGTGTAATAATTGCAATGATTATCGTCAGTCATTTGTTTACCTTTTGATGTTTTTATAATTTTAATTGTAATGATTTAGCGATTTATGAGTCTCGTTCGGATATAGTTTATGCTGTTGTTCTTTTTTTTATATTTCGCAACACAATTTTTCAATTTATACACACATATTTCAGATGTTTTCAATTCGTTATTTTAAAAATATCAGAAAAATGAATTCATACTCCAAACCGTATTTATAACATTACTTAAATTAAATAAATATATTTAATTAATTATTTAAATACATGTAATTACAAACCGAAAATAACGACATCCAATGGTTAATAATTTTTATATATCTAACAGTATTGTCACAATTTTGGGATCGATTGTTTAACGAAACTCATTATTGAGATTCTTCAAACAAGTTACATTATCTGTTAAATAAATTATTAAGATATCGTATGTTTAATATCATAACTTATCCTTATAAAAAATATTACATGATTGAATTATATTTAGAAAATTTATTATTTGTATATAAAACACATGTATTATAATTTGTATTATATTGTGAAAAAATAAAAAAAGTAATATACAAACATAATTACCATATTAAATACATGTAAAATTTCAATAGAATAACAATAGTTATTTTTCTATAAATGTATAATACGTAGGTAAAAAATATTTGATTTCAATTTTGTTTTAATGAATAGAAAGATTATTCGATAGACATATTAAAATTCGTCTAATATCAGTTTTGCAATGAATATTTAGACATCTCATGTAGAAATTAAATAAAAAATTAGACTGTAAAAAGTATAATCATCGTTGAACATATTGTTAAGATAATATTATATGTTAAATTACGTTTGACACTTGTAGTAGTCTGCAGTTACGGAACTATTCTTGTTTAAAAGGGCATATACCCACATGTATATGCGCAAAAAAAATTAGAGCCTACTCACATACGCATACATACATATATATACATGTATACATATATATATACGCACATATCCATAATACATTAAATATTTATCATTATTAAGTATCGTCAGCACATTTACTATACAATTATTGAACATTCTTAGTACATGAAATAAAATACTATTTTTTATAACATTATATAATAAAATTATTATTGATTATTGATTTTAAATACTTAAATGATGGTTTAAATAAAAATATAATTGAATATAAATATATATATATATATATATATATATATATATTTATATATAAATTAGATATTTGAAATTAGAGTGTGAAACATTTCAACAGTATCTTTATTCATTTTCATTTTCGTTAACATGTTTGTTCTTTTATTTTTTAATTCATTAATAAACCATTGCAATTAATAACATTGATAATTTCAAACATTTTTCGTAATTTTTCAATTGTACTAAGCTTATGCAATGCTTTTTTTAAAACATTTTTGGTAAAAACATTCTTTAATATTCTCTTTATTGCATTCGTATTATAATGTTTAATTTATATGAAAATGTAGGTTATATTTAATTGATTTCTTTGAAATTATTCATGATATATACAAACTTATTCGTTATTTTAGTTATTTTTAGTTATTTAGTTACTTTTCAGTACTATGTTACTCTCTCTGTCTCTTTTTCATTCTGATCTATGATTCAAGATACTTATTGTATAATGCAATTGTTTTAGAAACATATTTCAATATCTAATTTTATGCTTTTAAAAATAAAATCTATATACATTTGTATTTATACATAATAGGAACACTACATCGAAATATATATTTCTCAGGTGTTCATCTTCACATTACGTGCGGGCGTAGGTGTGTGGGTGAAAATGTATGCATATGCATACACCACACACACATATATATATATATATATAAATCTTTATTTCATAACATTTTTTTAATAAAAATCACGTAAATAAGTTATCAAAAAACAAATTAGATTAAAATGTAGTATATAAAATGTAATTTCAAATTTTTTATTATATTTTGTAATTATTCTTCTGACATTCAAAAACAAATTGAAGACATTAACTTCTAAATCTATCAGCTCATTTCATCTCAATAAATTAGTAGGTAAATAAATAGTTTGGTCCTGTCACATATGTTTTTGCTTTGTTTAAATAAAAATTTAATGTATGTACATATTGAATTGTAACTCTGATTCTATTCATTCTTGAAGTAATTCAAAATTCAATATTTAATTTAAAAAAATAGTTATAATTTAAAAATGATAGATCGCAACATCAAGTCAGTTTGAAAAAATCAATCTTTATTTAATACTACAAATCATTATTGCAAAAAATTTTTTTTTTAAAGATTTATATAATAAAAAAAAGGTATTCAAACATACATTTGTTTGATATTTAAATGAAAATTATTTTAAGAAAGTCAATAAATTTATAATTAATCGGGGTAACACTGTAAAATCAATAAATTGTAAAATAATTGAATATTTGTCTAGATATTAGATTTGATAGAATAGTAAATGAAATTTGTTATTTTTCCAAATTCTAATAGAATAAATTTTAAAATAAATGTAAATATTGCATTGTAATTTATACATTATTAATGTATCGAAAATTCATTATTGCATGTAAAAAATTTATAAACGAGTGTATTTACACTCCTCAAAATTATAAATCGACGCACTGCTCCATTTACGTGTTAATACTTCCGAAATACATAAGGATGCGTATTGATGCAACTTCAGTATAAATCGTGGAAACGTATTTACGTGGACCGTATACAAAACAGAAGGAAATATGGAAGACTAAGGTGTCAAAGATACATACATATTGTGTATTTAAAACGGCATTACGCAAAACTATTACACTAGCTATTCGCATAAAAGTCTATTTTTCTCTAGTTTAAATAATCTTTTTTATAAATATGTATGTATTCAAACAAGTACTATAATTTCATATAATACATATAAAAACGAACTATGAACATAATTTATAACTGGCTACAAAGTACTATCTCTTTCTCCTGGTTTTAATATTGTTAAAGTTTAAATTTTAAGAATGTAAAATACTTAAACTATACCGAGAAGAAGTGCGTGCGTGTAAAACAATAAACAGAAGAAAAAAAATATAATGATTTTAAAAAAATGCATATTACGTATTTTAGTGTTGTTGTAAATATTTCGTGGCCTTTAAATAAAAGATGTGAACAAATTATATTTAAATTCAATTCTTTCCCAAATAAGTATATTACCAATATAAGAAGGAAGAATAATTATCTTTCAGTTATAATCCTCACGTGATTTATAAATTTTTCTATAATGATGAATACTAGAATTTTCTTGATATAGATAAACAATTTTTTTTATTTAATTTAAACAAAAAACTATCTACTCCTTTATTTATTTATTTACTCATTGTAGTTTTTGCAATAGTCCTTATTTCCTTCATCGATGTGATTCAAGATATGCACGTGACAATATAAGTGCATATAGATATTAAAATTTTCAAAATCATGCATAGCAAGTAATTTCATCAATTACCAGTGCTTGTGTGATTTCATATACTGTATGTCTCCATAGGATTAAGTTTTGAATGATTATAAATTGCTTAAAATTCAAATATGTCCTTAATCTTCATCACTGGATTATACAACTTCTTGCACTTCTTCACTTGAAACATTTTCCTTATTTTCACAATTTGAATGTTTGGCGAGTTTTATGTTATCAAATGCAATTTAGTAATAAAATCGTCAATTGTTTCCTCAACCCTATAAAGCGGATGCTGGACGATATAAGGGATTTTTACCTCGAACTGGAAGAATATGAGCCTCCGAGTTAAATACCCAATCGTCAAGACTAATTAAGTCGTCGTCACTGAATAACAGGTACAGATACTGAAAAGTAAAAAATGTCGTTAAAATCAATTTTAATAGCGAGAACTTTAAAATATTGTCACTTAAATAGAACGAGTACGATCATTGAGTACGAGTACAGCAATGTTAAAAAAAGTATCTGCTCAAATGGATCTTACATTCATCAATCTTGGCCGCAATTTTTTGCGGCCAAGATTGATAATAATATAATTTATGATTGAAGAGCGAAGTAAAATTAATTGCTGTGAAAATCTGCTCCACTGAATCTTTTTTCAAAAATTAAATTTTAGAATTAATTTTAAGAATTTAAATTTTGCTTATACGCTTACATTAATTAGAGTATTTAATAGCTTTTAAAAATAGTAATCGCGGTATCGCTTGAAAAATTAATTTATTCATCATTTAGTGCCACTGTAAATAAATATTTTTAAGGGGATCTGTTATTATACCTTACTTATGTTGAGTACCAAATTTATGATTCATGTGAAACCTGCTTTGTTCCGAAATGTCATTTTTCCGATCGGCAAGTCGTTTGAATTTACTTTTGTACATTACTCGCTTACCCCGTTGATATAATAGCCACAGAACAAAGTGAGCAATGCATTCGCTTTAATACTTTTGTTTAACGTCGTTGACCAATGCATATTCGTTGAAAATGCATATTCAATAGAAAATTGTCATATCAGAAATAAAGCTATCTAAGTTGCTAATTGTCCTATGGTTGTGTAAAACTAGTGGCGCTCCACTAGCATTTTAGTAATTTTCATAGCGGTCAATTTGTGGTTTTAAAAAATGCAGTTACAGAACTCTATACTACACGAGCGCATGATAACGCTGCCAATCTAAGTGTATCGTTGACAAATAATAAAAGCGACAGCCTGTTTCTAAACTTCAGACTGTCGTTTCATTTGAATGCTGTAACATTTACGTGCATTCTCAGCTAAAGCTTCGTCTCTCATATCCGGTTGCCTTAGACTTTAATAAGTGAAGACGGCAAAATTATATACTTAGCTAAATTATTACGTAAATCCGGACTATTTTGGTACTTGAAAAGGAGCTGTTGAAAAGTAGCCAGTTATTTAAGAATTTTGATAAAGCCTATAACACATTCACTTGACTTTCCTAATTGTAAGTTGAGATTGACTCGTGGGCGATGTTTTATAAGTCTGAATAAGTAATGAGATCCCCTCCAATAATCGATTTTAAGACATCAACTATAACGATGCGACTCGAATGCGGGCGTCACATTTTAAAGTCAGAATATTTGATTCGTTTGTTATACAATTCGTCTCGGTCGTCTAGCACACATCAATAAAGAATGCGTTGTAATATTGCCCTAGTGTTGATTAAAAACAACTCCAGTTGCAGCAGTGAAAAGTTAAAGAAGGCTCGACATTACAAGCGTTGATTCATAAGTATCGACATTATGCTCGGGGTTTATTGTACTTATTTTGAAAATGCCAATACACGTGCTTTTGAATTCAATAAGTTATAATGAACTATCGACAGTTACTTATGGTAGATTACTTATGCATAAATTACGGAATAAACTTTACCAATGATAGAACCTATTGTTTTGAGTACGCAACAAGTAAAGAATAATCGTAAAATGTACGTACCTTTAATGTTTCAGCAAAGAAATAACTCTGTTGGACATCATCCTTTTGCGGCTCCAGTTGATAAACATTACGAATTCCCGTAAATCCCCCAGGTACACGACAATAAGTCTCCAAGGCTTCTACTGCCTCCCATCCCCATTCTCGATATTTCGGGTCTTTTGTCAATCTCCATAAGACAAAATACGACTCAAAGGTCTATAAATACATTTAAATAATTTAATATTATTGATTTGTTTTTCGAATGTACATTAACATGTAACATTTAACGAATAAAATGTGGCTAATTACAAGCCTTAGATTTATCGTATGCATGTAATAATAATCCTTTTTGAAATATCAAAACGGTATGGCTGCATTATTAAATTTAAAAGTCCTTTAGAGAGGGAGAGAGAGAGAGAGAGAGAGAAGTTTTTTACAGAGCAATGGATAAATTAGTAAAGTAAACTGTTTTCTTCGGCAAAATGTTTCAGCTAATGAACGCCAAATGCAGGTTGAGATAATGAAAAAAAAATACCTCCGGTCGAAGGATGTAATATTTTTCTCCGCTTTTCAGACTTTTCGCTTCGACCCCGTCTTTAAAATGAAAGGCCTCGGGGCCCAGTTTTGTTTGACTACGCTGATAAGATTCGTGGCAAGTGTTCGTTAGTCCAGTGGCTACTTCCATATGCATACTGCTCATCTTATTTTCTTGGGTTTTAGCTCCAAGTGCAAACATACCACCTGTGAAAAATCCGCATCGCGGACATTAATCGTTGGCTTTTTCATTATCTTCGACTCTAGGTCTAGCGAGCTTATTTATTAATGTGGCAATTCTTATAGAGAGGAAGGAAATTACTTGCCGGCGAAACACGCAAGATGACCCATTTTGTGCTCGAGACGATCGTATTGTAAATCAGATACGTAAAGTAGTCCACCGGGAGATTTGACGATCATGTGCTTTATTACCGCATCCATGGCCTCGTCGTACATTTCACGGGCTTCCTTGTCTTCTTTACCCGACTGGATCCATGCCTTCAGCAGGTACTCATAAAAACTGTCGCCCAAGCCTCCTAATGACATATGCTCTAAAACCAGATTCTTTTTTATTAATTGTATCTAGGGAACGGCACCTACAACAGTTCGCGATCCTTGTGCAAAGCGCGATCACTTTGGTCGTTTTACAATTGTCAAATCCTCTACTTGTTCGATAATTGAGCACGATAGCTAAACTAAAAGGGACCACCTGTACGTTACATATTTAATAATTACTATTAATGTGATGAACGATTTGCTGACGATGCAAATTCTTCAGCTTACTCGGCCTTTGAAATATTTTATCTTCAAATGATATATTCGAACTCTATTCACGATAAACTTTTTATTAATTTCCAAAGCTACGATTTAGCTGCTATACTTAATATGTAATATTCAGGCGCAAGCGATCTTGACTAATACCGTCCTCGTAAGCCTTTGTAACATTATCATAAGAAAATAATAGTACGTAAAAGCCATTCAATTAGTAATTACTTTGTAGTACAATTTCTAAATGCAAATTTGAGACGTATACTATGAAGGCCTTAAATCTTTTAGATTTCGTAAATTAACGCATATAATTAAAAAAAAAACAAGCCAAGCATTAAAAAATTCAAGTTTTAATTTATAACTCTTATAAAAAAAAGGTTTTCAGGAAGGATCCGTATTCAAGTAATCTAGTTTATTAAATTTTAAGAAAAAATTCTCTAGTCGCTGTGTATATATTTTATTAAATTTTTCCGAAAAAGGAATTTGATGGGCTAAATATTACTTACGTCTACCCCATTTGCCAGTTTTTGGATGAATATAGTTTGGATATAGGCCTTTTGGTTTTTCGAGATTCTTCAAAATCTTCCTGACGTTTTCAACCTTCGTTTTGTATACGGGATTACCCGTAATATCACTTAAGTACGTAAATTCTAAGTGCATGGTTCCGATTTCGGAAAGAATACTGCAGCTGCTACTTGCCCATCCGTAATTTTTACTCAGCTAAAAGTAAAAAAATAAGATTAAGTGAAAGGCAACGAAAATTATTCTTAGGACGATTTTATTTGTTGGATCGATGGCGACTGAAGTTAAGCAAATAAACAAGGAAGCATTGAATGCAAAATACGAAGTTAGGATTAGGAAGACAAAAAGAGAAGCTGAAGTAAGTATTAAGGAGACATAATAACTCGAATCTGAAGAGTTAAATACTTAATAAATGTTAAGTATAGTAATAATGATTGTTTTTATATTTATATTTTCTTGTACAAAAAAAAAAAATATTTTTATACTCAATATGCACAAGTAGGATAAAAAATAAATTTGAGAAATACTTTTAAAAAATTAAAACTCTCGAGTATTAATTTGATAATCTATAGCCGTTGTGCGAGGGCTGTTTTAATTTAGCATTCCTTACATTAAGCTGCACATTTCATTTCCTCTCGGCTGTACAATTTACATAAAAGGCCTAATAGTGGCAGATTCATTTTTAATAAAAAAAAATTCAGTAACCAAATCCCATGATATGACAGATTTATTCGAAGAACAAATATCACAATAAGTAAAAAATAGTGTACTTTCAACATGCACTAAAAAACCATTGCAATAATAACACACTTACCCCGGTATGTAGATTTATGAGGGAATGAGGAATACCAGTTTCGGTTTGGAAGGCTGGTAGCATTCGTTCCCCGAGCTGAGCTGCCTTGTTACGAAACATCACATCTCCAGTTAGAGCATAGCAAGCCAATAAGCTTCCCATGAAACGAATATTTGTCTCGAACAATGACAGTTCGGCATTCTGCGACAAAATTTATAAGAAATTATTCGGGTTAGAAAATTATTGATCATTACTATAAGTAATTAGCTCTATTCCATAATATTGATTTGTGTCTACGTTTCGTCTTTTGATTGTTTTAAAATGAGTTTATTTTTGGTTTCAGTATGGTCAAACATTCATTAGTATTAAGGTTTTTTTTTTAATCGATGATTAAATTTGAAGATTTACATAAAAAACTAGAAATTAAAACATCTTTTTTTTTTCAAAAAAAAAACGTCAATATTGACTGGTGGCTATTAAAATTATAATAACTTACAATGTCGAAGTCAAGATTATGAGCAATCCAATCTCTTCCTTGCTTGAACTCTTCGTGAAGTCCCATTATGTACAGAGTATCAAGACCATCGACTATGGTTGCGCCCATAAGAACGCTACCGAAAACGCTTCCAATGTGGCCTTTTTTAGAAAGTGGACGCAATTCATTTTTACCCCAAGCGTATCTCACATAGTTGTCCCAACCATGTTTCATCATCTAAGTGAAATAAATTGTAAGTTACACTTACACACGCCCACATGCCTACGTGCATGTGCGTACATTTACTACGCGCAGAGATTTATTTGCAAATTTTTATTTTATTTTATTTTATTACGGTCAATGCAGTAGTTTTTCAATAAAATATTCTGCGCGATTGTAGTCACGGTGAAAAATGATTATATCATGTTTCAGTGTATATAATACATAATATCGCTTTAAAATGTTAGGCATGCGAAGTTATTATTTCAAAGCATTTTAATCGCGATAAGTCATAATTATAATCTAATGGTATTATTAGTATTATTTTAATAAATATTTCTGATTTTGTAATCAAGAAGTATGTGAACTGTTAAAATTTGAAGTCGAATCAATATTTGTGATGATTAGCGAAAGGAGTTGGATCTAAGTAAAAAGAAATGCTTAAACCACAAAAAATTGATCAAATAATCGTCGAATAAAATTAATAGTACACAGCAGAAACATTATTAAAAATAACGTGTATTTTATTAATACTGGGTGCAATTAAGTTGTATTGGATATTTTTAAAGATACGTGTAGCATTTTATTTACGATTAACGCTCCTATTTGTCGTCAAGTCCTAAATTCCTGTCTTATTTATATTCTGTTTTAAAAATAATAACACGAATTTCCAGTAACGCGGCTTCATTAAGATGGACTGTTGATCTCTTTATACCGGTTACTATTTAGTAAATCAGGGCTTATTCTAATTTCTCGCTGAAGCCCATTTTTCCTGTCGGTAATCGATCTCCCATTTATACAGACATCGCGGTTTATTTAAACGTAGAGATTAATCGCGGCACATTCCTACTAACTGTAAACTGGGCACTGGGTTTGCTACAGAGAAAAATCTCTTAACAATTATAGTAGAAGGAATATTTCGACTCGAGCTCGAATAATTGTATTCGTTAGGGTTACCGAGGTCGCATCACTGTAGGCTAGCAGCGCGTGCGAATTATGCCGTCGAGTATCGCAACGACGACACACGCAAGTCCCAAGTTTACGAAATTGATTTTTAGATAATTGCAATAAATGTGCGTTGATCGCCTTTCAAGAATGAAGTCCTACCTTTCTCAAGTCACGTTCCAGGAGAACTCGCTCTATTTTTTAAACGGGATAAAGAAATCCGAAGCGAAGTCAAGCGAAACGAGCGCGTTTAATGCCAGCTTATCCCTTTTTTCCAAGCCTCACCCTTTACTACACCGGCGTCTAAGCTGGTGCTTATGAATTAAAAAATCAATGAAAATGGAAGGAATAAAAAAAAATAATAACTTTTATGAAAGCCGTTCATTTTTTACGGACGAAATTACAAAAGATTCTGTTTTTATTTAATAGCCTTTTCAGAAAGACGAATAAATTAATTATGTACCAACCTCCTTGACTTTTTCCCTTCTTCGCCGAGCCACTTCATCTTGGTCTTCGCCTCCGGTAATTTTGGGCAATTTACTTACAGATGCTGGTGGTACCGTTTCGTATAGTTCGACCCGTTGTGAAATTTTTATCGTCGTTGCACTAGCGTCGCGTATTTGTGATTCATTGGTCAGATGTGGTATTTCCAATGTTTTTTGGTTCAGATAATCTTCGTCAATTTTCGCCTAAAATGCAAAAAAAAGTATAAATAAAAATTCTTTACTGTGTTTCATTTCATTTTTATAAATTAAAAAAATCACTATAAATTCGGTAATACAATCGCTACGAGTGAAATTGCATAAAGATAATGTTATAACAATTGTATGTCAGAAGATGAGCTCAAAAGCTTGTATTGATATTTGTTTAAAGGTAATGTATATTGCTTCTAAATTTTTTGAAATAAATTAAATTTTTTCAGTTCGAACTCGCCACGTATTCGTTATAGGCTTATAAAAAGTGGCTCACATTCGTTACATTTTACCTGCCTTTTACGCTAATATCAAACTTTCAACTATTGCACGGTAAATTGAATTATATTCATTTAAATAACTTTAAGGAATATAAATTTAAATAATTGATATTCCCGGTAACTGATGGATTACTCATCTTTTGTGCAACATATTAAATGTAAAAAAATTATGATTGTATTTTAACATTATAAAATAACGAGAAAAAAAGCACATAATCACAATCTCAAAACACTACTTCATTCAAGTTTTAAATCAACGTGATTAAGCATTTACAAGCAGAAGAAAATATAACGCATGCATTTTAAATTCAAAATTGTCGTATGAATATAATCATCATTAAAGAGTGTAAATGTATTATATTAGCTGCATATATTTTTTGTAATAAAAATTAAAGTATTCGCACAATAAAATGAAATCTAAATGAAAATCTTAGGATATTTAAAAAAAAGATTTATGCTTTTTAATTAATATAATTAAATTCAACAAGATTTTAATAGCATGTATGTGCGTACAACATTGTTAAGTATTTTGAATACTATTGTACAAAATTCATGTTTCGTTTTCTTATTTCGACTTAAAGGATTAAAATTAATTAAAGATAAATAAACTAAAGTCTTGAAAAAACCTTCCCATAAAAATATAATAATTATAATATTTATCTTTTGAAGAACGATATATAAAAAGATGAAAATTAATTTTCATAGTTTTAATGTAACGTTTATTGCGCACGATATAATCATAAAGTTATAATCATAAAATTAATCATATTATACTAAAAAACATTGTGTTGCTTATTACATATTTTATAAAATTTATTTTTAAAAATAATTAAAGGTCGTAAAGATTTTTTTACTACTTCATACGCGTAAGTGATTTGTCATGCTAGTAATTATAATTAAATGAAATTTGAACGCCTAAAGTTACACAAAATTTTTCTACGGTTTTATTGTATAAAAACAACTTTATTTATTGTATTATCTAACATTATCTATTGTAATTTTTATACATTTCGATAGTATATCTAAAAGATTTTTTATGTTATATTATTTTGATATTTAGGCAATCGATTTTTCGTTGATTTATTTTTATCTTTATGCCTCAGATAAGTTTTTGTTGCATATAGTAGAAAAATTATTAAGGAATGAGTCGAAAATCCAAAACAAAATTCAGGTAATGGTTCAAAAATGAATAAAATATTTAACTCTTGTAAATTTTATAATAATTTATTATACTTATTGTTATTTTCATAAAAAAACAGCTATGAATGATCTAAAAGAATAATTTTAATAATTCTGAATGAAATAAGTTTGCAAAGATATCTGGTTTCTCTCGTTCGGGTATTTCCAACTTTTTTTAAAAACCTCTAATATTATTTCCGTATCGATTCTATATGATTTATTTATTTTAAACTGTTTATTAAGTCGAGAATCTGATTCTTAGAATTATTTGAATAATAATTTAAAAAATTTAGAACCTGTATAATTATTGGCATTCAAAATGATATCGTAAATAGTATTCATTACATTGTAAATTTTATCGCATAATCTTAATACTTTCAAATGTTTTTTTAAGAATAAGAAGAATTAATAAATCATAAAAAACATTTGAAGAAACAATATCTTTTAAAAAAAAATTAACGAATTAAAGGACATGATGTATAGTTCTTGGGAAAAAATAATTATAATTAAAAACGATTATATTGCATATATGTATACATAAAATGTATAAAAGTAAATGTGAAGCATAAAAACGGTTGGATCATATATAAAAGATTCATCATATATAAAAGATCATTTTTATTAAAAAATTGGTAATGATCATAGTTACATTTTGTTAAGAAAAATTGCTTCGAATTTAATTTCAAACAATGATATTTATGAAGATCTTAAACTGTTATTAATATAAAATAAGTAATATTTTCAATATAATTTAGTATACATTAAAATTTATGATGATGATTATGATATGATTTATTATACTATAATATCTATATATGTTTTTTTTAAACTGTAAATTTTGTTTTACACGAAAGACTGATACTTGTAAAAAATAAATATTTTTCAATACACAAAAACAAGTACGATTAACTATATTATTGCAATTTCTTTTGGAATCCAATACTTTGCGATATGAATATTTAAATGGTTAAATTTGTGTATCGGTAATGTGAGTAAGATTATGACAATGGCTCAACGAAAAATGTTGATTTGCGTTTCAGGTTATGCTTGTGGGTGGATGGTGGCTGGGGGTGGGGGACGCGAATGGTATATCGTAGAAAGTAACGGAAGAAAAAAGTGACAAACTGAACATTCCACGGGCAACGTATGGGCAAAAAAGAAGGGCGTAAAGCAAATAAAAAAACGCACCTGAAGCTTCTGCTTATCTTTGAGCAGGTGTATGTCCTCGGTCTTCGAGTTGCCATGATGCACAAGAATAGCGTTTATCTGACTGCCGACCTCGGTGCTTCTGTCCCCATGAGACCTGGGCGGTATCGGTATCAGCAATTCGGGACCCGCCTTTTGAATGCGCTGATACACCCTGTACACACTATTAACACTGCTGCGACTTCGGAAATCTTCCGGCAGAAAGAAGAAGGCACCGAAGCAGACGACGCCAAAGGTCAAGAAGACCAAGAGTATGAGATATTTTTCGCGCGGCCTAAACGAGCGCCGAGTAAACAGCTGACCTGGCTGTACGCCGCTAACGAGCCGCTGATAACTCGGCAAAATTCCACTGCCGCCTGCAGTTGACGACAAAACCATCGCCCCCTTCTTGATCACTGTGTGTGCTACACAGTGCGGGCTCGCTCGACTCCTTAAGCTTTTACTGTTCCTCCGCGATGTCCCGCTGCTCTATTGCCAACTGGCACGTATGCGCCTCCTCACCAGCATGCAATTGCGTGCACCTCGGGACCTTCGGCTTATATCGCCACTCGGATACTTTATTGCTCTATTATCAACTGGTCGTTACACTCATGCCTGCGTACGAGTTTTGTATACAATTGCGCGTATGGCTATTGAGCATTTAAGGTTATAGCGCGTGCCTGCTGGGGAAACAAAATGAATGATCAATTATACGAATGTTTGACAGCGACGGAAATGACGGTATATCGGTTGGCCCAGGTTTTATGGTTCTACACTCGATCAGAACATTTTACCAAGGATTAAAAAATTGAAGAAATCGAAGACACAATGACACATAGAACAGACCGTTACAAGATGACACTCCAAACAGTCCCCGAACCACTGCGAACTCCAATAAACCAGGAGATAAAGTGTACTGACTTTAGAGTCTATGTTTATCGTTAATGCACGCACGGAAAAAATATTTTTTCTCGATCACATTGATTATAGCTACAGTTTTTTGTAATTCTATGGTAGGCGACGTGATTTTCTTCTTGTAATAAATTATAGGCATTCGATCTTTAATTCGATAAGAATAATGAATCAAGTAGTGACACGATAATTTTTATGAGCAAGAATCATATCATTTTTAGTATTTTTTTTTTTTTTTTTTTTTGTTAATTCACTCAGTTCTATGCAAATATATGTGCGTATAATTGCTAATCACGTGGCTTTTTAATTTCATATTTTTAATTATTGCCATATCAAATGCTTAATGTTTTTATTGTAATTACAACATTACTGATCAAATGTGTTTACGTGTTTTCTTTAATGCTGCTTTGAATTTTCATTTCACAATAAAATTCTGAACGATTATATTTAAAATTACAATAATGAGTTAAAATATAATTTATACTAATAAAGGATCTCCTGTTTAGTAGTAATATTCTTAAAACGGCGGTTCCCAAAAAAGCCAATTCACCAATTAAATGCCAAACTAAACCGAATTGTTCACAATAACAGTTATCAATAACAATAATTGTAATATATATGTGCTGTTGAGAATTGCAGATCACTGGAAGATATTAGTTTGGGTATTTATCCTGCTTGTAGTAGACATTTTACTAAAACGAAGCATGCGTAAGATGAGCGTAACCCCATTGGTTCTTTGCAACAAATTATTGAAGCTATGCAAATTTAAATGTCAAGTGTAATGCTCGATTTAAGTGAAGTATACATAATGTATTATTGGTGGTTAGCCAATAAGCATAATGGGTTTTTAATTAACGTGCGCCCATTGGAATGTAATGCCACAATAAAACTTTTATCAATAATGTACATTATATAAAATAAATACTGGTCTGAATTATTAAACATTCAATTCACTCAATTTAACGAAAAAATATTTCTTAAAATTAAAATAACACTACAAGATTTGAATGGAAAAAGTAAATTATTACCAGCCAGCCGCCTTCGAATATATATTTCAAATGTACGTAAAAATCGTACATATTTATATATTTATTTAACAATATGCTTATAGCTGCACGGTAACGTTCTTTATAAAAAATTCACACATGAGAATGGTGCTTTATTTTGTAGAAACATGTCCCTAATGCAACGACGAGTTAAAAGTACATTTCTAAATGGTTTATCATTCGTTAATTTTAATGCCGCTGCCGATGTCAAGCACAATCTGCACAATATAAAAACGTATTTTGGCACTTGCTGCAGAGCAGCGCCTTAATTTTTGTGCACTTGTGGCGCTCAATCAAATTTTGTTTTTGTTGCGCATGATTTATTCGAGGGTTGGTATTGTTGGCAAGTGTTTATCATGAAAGTCCTTGCTATCTTTATCATTTATCCTTGCAATACCGTTAATAAAATCATTATTTTTCTATTGTGTAAAATTTTACCTCCCATTATTTTTGATTTAACCAATTTTTATAAATTTATTTATTCGTTTCAGTTCGTAATTGCGGTATAAAGTAATTCGATCAGGACACGATTAAAACACTTTTCATTTTTTTCATTATTTCATTATTTTCATCATTATTAAAATTGTTCGAACTTTTTACTAAAATGGAAGAAAATTGGGATGACGATTGTCCTGTACAGCAACAAATTTATGTACCTCCAGCGCAAAATTTTTATAATCATAATACTCAGTATGGCAATAGGGACAGAAGTACACCGTATCAGATTAATGATTATAACAGAAAAGACAGACATTATAAAAGACGTTGCACTGAGGATGAAGAAAGATGTTCCTTGTTTGTAGAAACATCAAAATTAGGTAAATTAATCGGCAGAAAAGGATGTCAAATAAAAGAATTAGAAAGCAAAAGTGGAACAAAAATTATTGTAAGCAAACTGCATATTTACAGCAGCATCTCTAAAAAATGCATTATCAATTAATAGGTTTTATGTAATTTAAGAGTTTGATTATTATATCAGGTGAACAAAAGTACTATACCAGAAGATAGTACATTAGTCATTATAGTTGGATCTGTAAGTGCACAAAATCATGTGAAATCTTTAATAGATGATTTGTTATGTAACAGAATAAGTGAATCCGAGGTTAAAATACAGGATCCTCCTAAAGATACTTCAATTGACTGGAAACAGGCATTGAAAGAATGCGTAAGAACTTAAAAAATGTCTTAAATTGTGTATAATGTTGTTATTGTATAACAACAATATAATAATTATAATGTTCTATGTGTTACATAGGATGAATATCAAAAACAAAAATGGGCTGCGTATCCAGCAATAAAGAAAGACTTTTATATAGAAGATCCTGATGTGAAAAATTTGTCCGAAGAACAAGTAAAAAATATAAGAAAAAATAATAATGACATTGATGTTCAGCACATGTTTGAAATTAATAACGAAGAAAATCCTTCAGACAGTCACATTGAAAATCCAGTTCAAACTTTTGAACAAGCATTTAGAGTATGAAATTGAATTTTTGTTTTAATATAATTATTTAACCTGAGTAGGTTTTGTATTTACTAGAATAAATTAATTTTGACTTAGAATTATCCAGACATTTTGACAGAAATTTCAAAAAAAAGATTCGATAAACCAACACCTATACAATGTCAAGCATGGCCAATTCTTCTGAGTGGTAAAGATATGATTGGAATAGCCCAAACTGGGACAGGTAAATTTTAATAATAATAGTAGTATTTTTTATAGTAATGGTAAATAAATAACTTTGTTATTAATGTCAAATATTAAACGTAATAATCATTTGTAGGAAAAACTTTAGCATTTCTTTTGCCAGCTTTAATTCACATCGATGGACAAGTAACAAAACGACAGGATCGTAGTGGTCCTACAGTTTTAATAATGGCTCCAACCAGAGAACTAGCTTTACAAATTGAAAAAGAAGTCAATGCATACTATTATCACGATATTAAGGCGTAAGTTATAAACATTTATTCAGCATGAACATTTTAATATACATTTGTATGCATATTCGTATATATTCATGATCTTACATTCATGTTTCAAACAGTATTTAAATTTTATATTTCAGAGTATGTCTTTACGGCGGAGGTAATCGTATGGAACAAATGAATATTGTTTCTAAAGGAGTAGAAATTGTAATCGCAACTCCAGGAAGACTAAACGATCTTGTGCAAACTGATGTCCTGGATGTAAAATGTGTTTCTTATTTAGTGTTAGACGAGGCCGATAGAATGCTCGATATGGGATTCGAACCACAAATACGCAAAGTTCTCTTGGACATTAGACCCGATAGACAAACAATTATGACAAGGCATGTAAAATCAATCTTTAATTAAATTTTTCACAATGTGTTCGCGATAAATCTGTTTGTAAAATACATTGTGTAAACAATCGAATATTAGTGCGACATGGCCACCCGGTGTTAGGAGACTCGCTCAGTCGTACATGAAAAATCCAGTTACAGTTTCCGTTGGATCACTAGACCTGAAGGCTGTTCATTCCGTTACGCAAAAAATATATATAATCGACGACGAAGAAAAAACACCATATGTATGTTGCATTAAATTATTTAAATTACTTTTGAAGACAATGTGTATTCTATATCGCTGTGTTATGTTTGAAATAGCTTTTGGAATTGTTTCAAAATATGTTGCCCGAAGATAAGACAATTGTGTTTTTCGGAAAAAAGTGTAAAGTCGATGACATTGGAAGCGATTTAGCTTTATCCGGGGTAAAGTGTCAAAGTATTCATGGAGGTCGTGAGCAAAGCGATAGGGAACAGGCTTTAGAAGATATAAAAAGTGGAGAAGTGCGTATACTTCTTGCGACCGACGTAGCCAGCCGAGGAATCGATATAGAAGATATCACGTAATTATATTGCACTCGATTTCATAACCCGACAGTAATCGTTATCTTTTACGTAAATCAATGATTTTTAGACACGTTATAAATTACGATTTTCCACGCGACATTGAGGAATACGTTCATCGAGTCGGACGAACTGGAAGGGCAGGCCGCACAGGAGTGAGCATAAGTTTCATGACACGTAAGGATTGGTCCAAGGCAGAAGACCTCATAAAAATATTAGAAGAGGCTGAACAAGTAAATTATTATTTGATTTTTATATAATTTTTTTTTAATTTTAATTTTCCAAATCCACGTGTACTCTGTGTAATTTACATTGCTTTGAAAGTATTGGCAATTCGTTCAATAATTCATTGTATAGAATTTTCGAGGACATTAATAACAATTAAGCGAGGCGGATTTTGAATTTACAAAATTGTAAAGTAATACTGAATGATAATTTTCGATTGACATTTTCAATGAGATGACGGTCTAATGCATATTTTCTCATTGTGTGCATGTTATGCTGGACATGTTTATTACAATATTGTTGTATTGTGAACTTTGTATTTTTTTTAATAATAGTTCCATATATTTTAGGAAATACCAAATGAGCTTTATAAAATGTGTGAACGATTTAAAGCTGTACAAAAGAGACGACTCGAAAGTGGAGAAAGAGGAATGGGCAGTAGAAGTCGATATGACAGAGACAGACGTTATTGATGACTGCGTAAATATTTCATTTATAATCTATTAAAAAAAAAAATTTTTTTTGTTTTTTCTTACAAAAATAATCATTACGTATAATTTTGTCAAAATACAAATTATAAAACGTACTTCATAAAAACTGGAATTTTATGAATGAATTCAGATATTTAATTTCAAACTGACAATTAATAAAATTAATATCAGTGTTTGCAACGACACTTTCCGTCACTTTTTTGATTGTACGAGAAAAATATTCTTTTTTGTTTAATAAATCTTTTTCAAGTAAAAACTTTAATTTTTATTTTTGAATTCCTTCGTTATTTAAAAAAATTTGCTTTAGCCATAATTATTATTTCCAATCGTTTTCTTATTTTCGGTATATAAGCATTTTTTAATTATTTTGCAACTATAAAACATTAATTTTAATAGCCAAACTCTTATAAATTGGTCAAATATTTAAAGAAAACTATTCTCATCGTATCTTTTATAAGATATAGCGCAATTATTCTACAAAAAATAAAATAATACAATTATTATTAGTGTTATAAATAAAAAATTTTTTTATTGTCAAGCTATTTATAATTTATTTCAATATTACAGCGTTTAGACGTTACAATATTTATTGAAAACAAAACTGAAACATATTATTGATTGTGAATAAATAGCTTCTCTTTGAATTGAAGTGCTACAAATAACTTATTATTACTTTTTGCTGAGCAAGCAGACATTCCTTTATAATCATGCAACTAATCTCACTGCTCAGTATTATACGATATACTGATATGAATCGTTTCGGAATGTAACTTTTAATATTCGTAAATTTTTGGTTATTTCATTTTGTGTTTTAATTATGTACTTTTTATTATGTTTTTTTGCTTGCAAAAATTTTAATTACTATAAATTAAAAACAATTAAGAATGTTTTGTTCAAAGAAACCGTATCTGTGAAAATGTATGCGTTAATTGCCAGATAATTGTTAAAAGACAGACACGTTTATACATTGAATTATACATAATCATATATACCTAATTAAATACAAGGAAATAACAATTGAACGTGAAATTTTAATATTCTTTTAACTACTAATTTTTACATTATAAATACAATTTTCTCTAAGCTATTCTATTGTTAGGTTTGGGAAATTATCCTGTAATGGACAGTTTTCCCAATAACATTGGTACATAAATTGTATTACTATTAAATTCTTTATTATGCGTTTTAAAATGAAATTGATACTCTATTAGCAAAGCATTATAATAATATTTTTAAAAAATATTTCAAGTATATTGTAATAGTGATGAATACAAATAAAAACGTGCTCTAATTAAAATTTACTATCTGATCTGATAAAAAACTATTGGAATACATAAAAAATAAAATTTATCTTTAAAAATTGATTCAGAAATAACATGCTTTCTAATATTCCATTCCAATGTATGAATATTGTAGGCAAATTTATGTTTTTTAGTAAAGCTAAAGTTTTAATTTTTAAAATTAATAAACTTTAAAATTTTTAGTTTTCGTGTATTTTTCAGCAAAAATTTTACCGCTCAATGTTGGAGTGGAAAAAGCTATATCTTCTACAGACATGATGTAGCCGTAATAATAATTCGTCCTGCAAAAAATTATACGAATTTGTAACATAAAAATAAGAATTAGAAAATAATATTTTTTGACATTTTCAATAGAATGGTATAATACTCTATATATTAATGTACATCGTGTATTTTCTGTCACCAGTAAATACCTTGATAATAAATATTACCTTAGAATATCAAGAAGTTTTGTAGCAATTCCTTGTCTTCGATGGTTCAAGACTGTCCAAATAACATTAATACCACATTTAACTGCAGTAGTTTCAGATGTACAACAATTTAAGTCAATCAATTCAGGTATCATTTGATAGGCATGTTTTACATATTCTGCTACTAGGACACCCAGAATTGTTTTATTTTTGATGTACATGTATATCTAAAATATCACATTTATGAAAAAACATGATTTCTGAAAAGGAATACATTAAAAAAATTTTTTTTTTTATACCTTCTTGTCTCTATAAAATGAAATCTTGATATCAGAAAGTCCCAAATCATTATCAACAATTTCTAATACTTCATTTACTTTATTCCAGTGCAAATTAGAATCCTCAGGTTCTATTAAAATTATACGACTTGAGTTATTGCAATCTTTATAAATAATTCGTTCGTTTTTCCATCCCTGAAATCAACATAATAGGTAACTATACAATGTACATTAAAATGTTTATAATTAAAATATATATAATTTGTTGACAAATTTTCTACCAAGAATTTCAGAGTTAATAAACTATCATGGTGCTTCATATGTGCCTTTTCATCATCGGGATCACCAATGTGATACAATATTCCACATTCGTTGCATTGTTTTGCACCAAATAGTTTTTGCCCAGCATCAATTTGATACTGATTTTCATCAATACCACTTTTAGTTGATAATTGCCAACTAGTAGCTCTTTTACGCTTTTTAGATTTATTTTCACTGAAACAATGTTTTCATTATAAAATAATTGCTTATTATAAAAAGTGAAAATGATAAGATAATTTTGATTACTTATAAGTAATATTTGGAGAATATCCCTGAGAAAATAAGGGGTATAATTTTAAATCAGATGTTTTAGCATTTTCAACATTTTCCATGTTTTCCTTTGTAGAAAAATCTTTGATGTGCATCGTCGATGCCATATTACTAAGTTCACTAGCTGGAGACATTGTTACATCTTTTATCAAGACATCGGAATTTTTTGGTGAAAATGTGTTCATTCTTGAACACGTTGTTCGAGCAGTTTCTACGGTATCATCAAAATCATCTGACCAGTCATCTTCCAAAATCTTTAAAATATTAGCTACTTTATTTTGCGTAAGTAACGGCTCAGTATGTGTGTCATTTAGATCATTTGCATTAAAAAGATTTTTGTCTAATTTAGTTCTTTTACTACAATATTTAGTTTTTATTTCATTGGTACTAATTTTTAATTTAATATTATTATTGACTGTAAAAACTGCCTTATGATCTAACTTATGTTTAAAAAATTTTTTACTATGATCAATTTCGTTAGATGTATCATTTGGAAGTGACTTTTCTTCTTGATTATTTTGCATAGTTATACTTGGAGATTTTAAGTTCTCTTTACCCGAGCTGTTTAAATTATCCGATTGATTAAAAGATTTTGATTCATCGGTAGATCGTCTTTTAGGTTTTGGTCTTTTAATTCCATGACGAACACCAGAGTTAATTTCACCCTTTTTATATTTTCTCGATGAACGCCTATGTACATTACTATAGGGGGGTAGATTTTCTTTTCTTTTTAAATTAAATTGAGGTTCTTTCCGTTCCAGTTCACGAGGTTTATGCATTTTATTACTAGAACCATAAAATGATTTAGAATTTAATGTAAACCCCTTATCTTTTTCATTTAAAAATTTGTTATTTTCTTGAAACAGCGCTGTTCTTGCTTTAGGTGCCAAAGACATTTCATCCACGTTCATTTTTTGACGTTTAGCATTGAAAGTAGACAATGCATTATCGAAATCCCCTTTGAGCACACATTTTTTAATTTCTGGTGATTGGTTTAGTTGGCATTCTGATGAAACTGATGATTTTCTTTTATGTATTCTGGGAATTGGAATACTTTTTCGTATGGAATCCAATGGCGTGATTAATTTATTTTCAGAGTACTTGCTTTTCTGTGGTGTTTTTGAAGAAAAGGCATTGTGATCATTCGGGTAACATATCTTTGTAGGCGTTTCTGGAACTATATCATTTTCTATACTATCTTGGTTAGTCGAATCTACATTTATAGCAGAAGGTAATTTGTATTCCTTAGACAATTTGTACAATTTTGGCCGAGGTGAAAGTTCACATTGTGGACTAGCAAAAGGGGACACGAATTGCCTTCCCGGTGAACTGTCACAGCTACTGTGATCCGTAAGTGCCAAGGGAGACATAGGTCCTAAGTCCGACTCGGCATCAGAGACATGCTTAGCCTCTTTAACTATTTCGTCGCTCTCTCGAAATAAGCTCCTTTTGCTAGAACTGCTAGCTTGTCCAAATAGATGTTTTTGTAATCTAGAAGGAGTACGGCAATTATTTTGCATGTTTGGCTCACAAATCTTGTCAAATAATCTTATCGGCTCCATCTGAAAGGGGTAAACATTAACGAGGATCAATGAGGTAATTCAGCATTGCGGGCGAGCTAAGGAAAATGCCAAATTTTGAAGGCAAAAGGAAAATGCACAATTTTACAAACCAAAAAGACACCTATTAAATGGAAATAGTATCGCTCAAGGCAGAGAGGAGCAGAGGCAACGCAAAATACAAATACCGTGCAGTCTTTGTTTACGCGATAAAAACTTACCGCAATGATAAAACAATCGCTCAGAATTATTCTCGAGCACGCGTGTCGATGTCATTTAATACGCGGCGTCGGTAAAGGAAAAAAACACACCCAAAGAGTCCTATTTTGACTGGCCGTGCATTCTACCATCACCGTTAAATTCGAAGTGTGCGTTCGCCGACGTGCGATTGTGCGAAGAGCCCGATTATCGGATATCGCAGCGGCGGCGTCCTTGCGCTCATTGGCCTCTGGCTTCCCGCTCTTTTCAAAACTTCAGGGTAAAGAGGGCAACAGCGTACTCTTCTTTTTACTCGGCAGGCTCTCCCTCTCTCTCCCTCTCCCACCCCGCCGAGCAGCCACTGACGCCAAGAGAGCGGCACTCGAGGCGGGCTCCCCGACCTCCGGGCAATGCCCTGCTGCCCGCGCGCCTAATGCAGTACGCGCATTTTCCGGAGTCATCTTGCGCAGCGTCAGCTACGTCGCGGACACTGGCCATTGAGTCTCCTTTGGAATCGGCGGCGGCAGCGGTGGGTAATGACGAGGGGGGGGGGCGTAAGTTGCTCTCAAGGCAAATGCCAGAAAGCGCCGCTGCCCTCGGAGAACCTGTGAAAGTCCGTGCGCCACCGATAAACCGGGGAGGATGCGTTGGGAGATGCAGCCGAAAATTGCACCAAAGTGTGGCGGCAGCTCGGAGTCCGGACCCTCGGTCGTGCCGACGCTTCGCGCCGAGTAGGCTAAATTACGAGATACTCGGAATTCGATAATGAGCTTAGTTGCAATTGAAATGTTCCGTGCGTTAACTTAAGTTTCTCGCACCTAATATTGCATTAATAACGTTAATAAAGATGGATATATTAGGAATAAATTCTTCAAGGCATTCAGTACACTGGTGCGAATTAAAGATGAAATAAGTTTACGTTTTTATTTTCTATATGTTCTATTGTTCTACTTTGGTTATTTTACATAGGATGAATCAACTGTCTAAATAATTTTAACATGTTATTTGATAAATTCTAAAACTGAAACAGTTAATATTTATACAAACGAAAAACAATTGTAAATAATTAAAGTATAAGATTTACGACAATAATACTGTCTTAATTAGGTCATTCGTAATTAGTATTTAGTTCATTGTAAGTTAAATATTCATTCTCGTGTTCATTGCAATCTATGATATTTATATCAAGAATGTTATAAATCGTTTTTCTTAATGTTAAGGTCGGGCAAAGTATTTGCAAATGCACTATGCAAAGTTTTTTATAATATTTTTCTTTTATTTCTATGCGCTGTTCACGGGTCATTTCCTGAAAGAAATTTTTTTTTTTTATTTCACTATAGTCAGCAGTTCGCATTAGACTTCATTTTATAAAAAATCATTCATTATGAAAAAACCTGTAGTTCCTGTACGGTGCAACCTAAAACTCGTTCCACAGCTGAATTCCTGAAATGACATCCAACCAAATATCCTGTGTCGTCCTTTAAATTTATTAGGATATCTGCGCTAATTTCATTCATCGGACTCTTTATTCCAGTCCCAAATGGGCATTCCAAATTCATACACGAATCTTTTAAAGTGCCAACTGGTCTCTTACATTTTATGCTAATCATTAAAAACGAATGCTTTATTGTAACTATTGTTCAGTAACTTTAATAAGTCAATTGTACAAAGTAAACAATTGTAAACGTAGTGTTATAAAAATGCTCGGTCGTTCAAATAAAATAAAAATCAGTATTAAAATGTATTTGAATTGGCGTTTGTTAGTATAAATTATATAAGAAATAGATATTCTACTTTGATAGTTTTAATCTAATTCACGCTTAAACAAATTATTAGCTTTAAAATATTTTTTCGAATAGCAAAAAATGTATAAATTGTCTACAAAGTTTTTACGGTACTTACCATCTAACACCTATTACAGGTAAATCATCGGATTCTAAATTCATATCATCAACCGTAGCAGTAACAATGACTAAGAGTTGTAATTTATTGTCAGCACTTGTTAGAGCTGTTTGATTTAGCTTATTCGTTATTTCTCTTATAGTCATTTTATTTGTAATTGAATTAGCTGTAATCATTATCAGAGGCATTCGAAATATATTATTATTTTAGATACTGCATTATCTTTATTTTTTAGACAAAAATATATTAAATTTTCATTGCTTAATTTGCTATATTTAAATGAATTTGTATTAAAGAATGTACTTAAATAGATTGCGGTATTATACTTTTTTTTAAGTCATACGTTTAAGCAACATAATGTTATATGTAATTTTTAAATAACGAAGTTTACCAAGTTTTTATCAAATTTGGTTAATTTAAGAAAAATAACAATGTGAACTGGATTCGTGAAAAATATTTCGTTTATATACATGAATTACTGAGAGTAAGCAATCCTAATGTCGTTGTACATTTAATCTTAAAAAGAATTTTGTTTGAATCATAATTACGATTTGGAATTGCAAATGATGACGATGATCCTAAATCCGGCTTTGTCTGAAATGAAAACCTAATTTCTTTAGCTTCATCAATATCTGGATTTTCTGTAATGAGAGTTCTTCGTACTGAAAATAAAATGTCTATTTTCTGATTATTCGTTTAACAAATGTTTTAAAAAAATATAAATTATTATATGAATTTATGGATTTAGATGTAATAATTATTTTCACATGCCAATAGCCAAAGTTGAGCTTTTCAATCTTTCGTTAAAATATATTTGAGCATCTGCTAAAAATAAAATCGTTTGTCTCGATTCCCATTTATCAGCTAATTTTATCCACTCTCTATCCCAAAGAGTTAATGATACTGTTTTATTAGTTGATGTGTCGCCGATTTCAAATTCACGAATTTTCATGAGCTCTCCCAAACGGGTAATTATTTCTCGCGTTTGACTTACCTACATAAATGATAATTATTATAATTTTGTAAATAATTATTTCATACGAAAATTGGACATGCAAATTGTACACAATTATTTTCATTTGATTGATTAAAATTATAGTTCGTAAACTCCTATAATTAATTAATCATTACGCTTATATAATTTTAAAAAAGTACAGTAAATTAAACGTACAAATGTTACCGCAACGATAAGATCAACATATTGATTGGTCAATACTTCAATGTTCTCTAAAATATATTCTAAATTACAAATTCCTGCTGGATTTTTCGTTGGAATTTGAAGTAAAATATGATAACGTGAAGCAGCATGGCTATCATACATTTGGATTAAAGATGATCTTTGATTTAAACTTAAAGTTAAAGGACTTGTTACAGCCGGAACATAAATTTCAGATGGATCATTTTTCTTGCGTTCTAATATTTTAGCGTTAATTATTTCAACTGGATAAGTAAAAAAAAGGTCAGTATTGGCGAAATGTTAAGCTTATCAATTGTATACATTTGTTAAGCCGATTTTTTAATTTCATGAACTTACCAACGCTTCCGATACCAAAAGTAGTGAGCAAGTTATTGATATAATCGACGGTTCCCCACACTGATACGTTTATAAAATCATTTATTGAATCTCTTAGAGTGAAATTCCAAACAGCTCGCGATCCTACATTGTCTAAAATAATATTCATTAAAGTATATTATGGAGGGTATTATTACTCCATCACAATCAGCCCGAATGTAATTATGTCGTATAATAAAATACGTGCTATTATTAATACGTTTAGGCAATAAGTGCATAAACCACTTAAAATTGCAGTCATAAGAAAAGTGCTTGTTTTTCTTAACTTTTTATTCAAGAAATAAAAATTTGTATTGGGCTTACATCTTGCTCTTGATGGATCAATTATTTTTGAATTTTGGCTCTGAATAATTATGCCAATAATTACTGTATTTTGCATTTGCGGTTGTAGTGAACATATTTGATATCGACAAGCGCTCGCCATACTTAGTTTTTTTAAATCAGACTCTTAAGAATTACAATTTTATGAAAGTGTATATTAACAACGGGAGAAGTAGATGAAACTCACTTTATAACAATGGAATATTACTTGTTTTTTTGAATTTTTCGAACGACGGCAGCGCCATCAATTTTATTTATTTTTAAACCACTTTAGCGGAAAAAATTATCATAGGTAATACAATTATTTATGACTGCGTGGTAGTTTTTTATGAATTATCCCCATATGTGCATAATTCATGGTTGGAATTTAAAAATACACGTATATAATATGCAGAGTTATATATAAATTCAATTGAAGTTTTAAGCTTAAAAATCAAATTTTTTATTTTTATAAACGTACAACTAGTACTAGTCAATGATTTTGAGCAGTTTAATAACATTTTTGTTTTATAATAATCCAATGTTAAAATGTGAAAACGTCTTATTAAAATATGAATTTATGAAATCCCTGTTTTATTCATTAATTAAGGCACAAATTGTTATCGAAGACATAGCGCAGCATTTATTATTAATTAAAACAATAATAACCTGTACATTGTAAAGAAAAATTCAAAATGAATTTCTACGATTAATAAACATATTTAACGTATCATTTCACAAATGATCGTAAAAAATTCCTCAATAATTAAACAAATCAATCGAAATAAGTTGTGATTTGTGAACATAAGCTAATTATTATTTACACATCTAAAAGTGTATTCGCTCATATGTAAATCTATGTGAATAATGCATATATTTCACATCGCTGAGCTTCTAGATATTTTTCTAATTAAATAACATAGCCAATTAAAATTTCGAGTAAATAAATGTATCATAATTTATGAAAACAAAGCTATAAAATATTTTAATGTTTTTCTTTGGTCAAGTATAACCTTTAAATACGTAATTATATACATAAGTACATATTTAAATATATATATTTATATAAGATTTAGATATTTAATTTTAATTTAAAAATATGTAGCATTGTATTAAATTAACGATGTAGAAAAAAAGATGGGGCAAAATCTTTTCTAGAATTATCTACTGGAAAGCTTACTTACGGTTCTAATGTATTTTTTTCTTACAAGAAAATCAAGACTTCTAATATAAAAGAACAATTAAAAAAAAAAAAAAAAAAAAAAAAAGAAAAGAATAATCTACAATAATCGTTTTTTCTTCAGGTATTTGTTAATATTAAAGCTAATATTATTGTTAAAATTTTTACAATGTAAAAAATACGCCTCTATTCCAAAAGTACGATTTTATGAAAAAGAAAAAAAAATTAATAAATAAAAATATCACTCTTTAGTACATCGCAGGAATTTACTTAAGTCAATTAATTCTGGTGCTTCGAAGGAATCGAGTACAGCAGGAGCACTCGATCGCTATATTAAAATTAAAGTGTGCATTGGCTATCTATGGTCTTATCCCTAAACCGGCGTGTCGGAGTTATCAAAATCTTCAGCGTTTTGTCGAGGTAGCTGGCGACTGCCACTCGACGAGGAGTTGGATTCCGGCAGGCCCATCGGCGCCGGGTAATAATCCAGGCTGTCCAAATCGACGTGCTCGGCGACTCTTTTGAGTTTTTTCGCTGACGACGAGGTAAGGGGGCCGGGCGCCTCGCCGGCGCCTTTATAAGTTTCACATTTGTAAAGGCTATCGTTAGTGGAATGCGTAATACTTGTCAATTCGGAGACCAAGGGCGTAGACTCGCCGACGGTGTCCTGGCCCAATTCGACCGATTCTATCGAGGGCCTCTCGTAGGCGTGGGATTTGCCGGTGTTGAGCAGCTTGTCCTTGAGCCTGGTTATCTTGCCGAATCCGCTATTGCCGGTGTTAGATTCTGATGGGGTATCCGGCACTGGGATGGAGATGACGAATTCGTGCTCGGTGAAGGGCCTCGCGGAGCTCGCGCTGCGCCTCAGGGGATCCGCGCGGACGAGTTCGTCTACGGCGTAGTCGATAGATTGCGAGCGGAGTATCGGCCGGGGCGACATGGGCGGCGAGACCAGCAGGGAGGAGGGCCTCCTCGGGAGGGTCTTCTTCCTCGAGCTCTTCTGCTGAATCGCGCTCGAGCCCGGCCCCTTGCCGTGGCTCGCCGAGCACAGCGAGACGACGCTGCAGCGCGAATTTATGCTCCGTTGGCTGCTGGCCCGGTGCATGTGCGGCAAGCCTTCCGAGTCGAAGGAGTTCTCGGAGCTCGACCTCTCCTCCTTGCGCTCCTCCGACACCGGCACCCAGTGCAGCAGCGGACTCGAGTGCAAGATGACGTATTCCGTGTCCTGGGACGTGCCCGCAGCCCAGGATCTCGTGTGGTCACCTGCAACCCAATGTCTCAACTTATGTAGTTAAAGCTTTGGCGTGTCTCGGTGCTTGGTTACCCTGACGGATCTGAGATACGGCTCAACAACAGCGATAACATTTTACTCCTCGCCTGACGTATCTTTTACAAAAATTATAATTGCTTACAATTTTTTTTTTCGACTATTTTTCGACGTGACATTTGAATTCGATTAAAGTTACATGTTTTCTTTTTTATTTTTTTTTTTTGCCTTTTCACATTTTGGTGAATCTCTTAATTTCTCGTAATTACATAATACTTAACGCAATAATATTTATCCAATGTATTATAAAATAATACGTTGATAAATCTTATGGGGTTAACATAAATGCAAAGTTATTACAATGCGATTTGTTGATGAGAGTTTTTAAAAGCACATTTCGTACACAAAAATAGATGCACAGGTCTCGACTTCTCGACGAAAGTCTCTTAAATTTATTAAAATTAATTATAAATATAATAATTAGTTATGGTTTTTATTACATTTTTAATTGGCTCCCTATAGACCTGCCCTGACATCCGTTTCCTCTTGGTCATTGAAAAGATTAAATATATTTTCTTATAAAAAAAAAAAAAAACAAAACATTCTAAACTTCGAAAATAAAAAAATTAAATTATGTACAATTATGATTTTTTAGAAAGGAGTACTTTATTACAATATCAATTTCACAAGTTTATGTCATCATATTACAAGTTATTTTTGTATAAAAACAATAACAAATAATATAATTTTCTTTGCTAGCATTTATAAAACAAAACTTTTTTTAAAACTTGCTAAAATTGTAGATATTCCCTTTTCGGTGGTAATGAGATCATTAATAAAAAAAAAATTTGCTTTAGAAAATTAATGTACAATATTTATACAGCTGTTTAAATTATATATCATTTTTTGATTGAGTATGATACATTTCTACGTTATCTATGTTATCTATCTATATACTTTGGTTATCTTAGAAAGTATACTACAAAATACGCATTCACTGTTGGAATAAATACAGAATGTATGCACACGAATAAATTGATATGCCCATACTGTTTGTAATTGGTTCGTTTAAAAGAAAAAAAAATAAATAAATTATAATGGCTAAGTAGTTTAAAAGTTCTAATATACAAATTGAATAATGTAACATTATTAATTTTGACTTAATGCGCTTTGATAAATTTAGCGTTATACCTTTTTTAACAATTCAATATATAAAGATAATACGTGTTGATAACATAATCTAAATATTAATCTTTAATTAATAGCTCTGTAAATCTAAATAATTAACGACCAATATTATACAATTAATGGTAAACAAACATAAAAGTTTTATTTTAATTGTTTAGTTTGTATTAATAATACAGCACAATATATTTTTATTAATCGAATACATTTATTATTAAATAATAATCATAGTTTTAATTTCATAATTAAAAATTTTTTTTTAGTATAAAAAAAAATACAAAAAATTTTTTTTTAATGAAAACCTATTTTTTACTACAAATCAGAAAGATAAGATTACTATCAAAGGAGAATTTTGAAACTACCATAAAAATAAAATAAAATACTTAAAAAAACAAGAATCAAAATTAAAAAAAAAAATATAAGGAGCTTTTAAATTAACTATAAACTAGGAATAAAAAATAAAAATCTAAAGTGTGGGTAAAATTCGTATGAAAGACAATAATTTGAGATCGTAAAAGAAGGCAACTCTACATTTTGATGGAAGTTATAGAATAAAAACGTATTAAAAGGTCTATCCATTATTGGATACTATTCGCTCGGAATAAAACACATTGACCTCGAATCTAATGGCATTATTATTCAATTTATATTTATTAACTTTTACATGCATATGTCTAAGTCTTCGTATCGTATTCGGTAACGGAGTCAGGGCTTTGGTCAGACCTCGATGGCTGTTGCACTATCACCACTGGTAGTGTAATCGCAATGGAACTGGTCTCACCTTGCTGGGAGTCAGTGTGAGCGATCCCCGGGGATACTGGCACATCGAGCACATCTTCGCAAGCTTCTTCGTTCAGAGTCTGTAACGCGCCGCATATCATCTGTTCTTCCAGCGTCACCTGTAAAACTTTCCTACTTGTAGATTCTTAAAACCCTTCTCTTTTTACATATACATACATACAATATCTATATATATATATATATATATATATATATATAAATGCATAAATGCGCTCATGTGCTTTGTTACGGAATTCACAACAAAAGGGCATACAAGTATTTACAAGGGATTAGTGCATACAATCGTGCGGACATCGATTTCTTACCTGAAACTGCGATTGCGAAAATTATTTTTTCAATCCGGCAAACGTGAAACAAATATAATTTGTATTGTAAATTCTTTTCCAATTCAAATATTAAGTAAATAATTGAAGTCGCATTATTTTACAAATTATTAATGTAAATAAAATTATGGTTATGATTTTGATTTCAAATAACTGATAATGTACGCATTACTCTTTTATTTTATTTTACTATTATTTATTACATTAAAATACTTTTTTTCAGCATTATTATTATAATTATTATTATTATTATTATTTTTTTTTTTCAAGTATATTTTCTATATTAAATTTGTTTTTATGTAAATTGATCGTTCTTTCAATTTTTGCACTTACCTGTTTTTCCATGATTGATTGCTTATTTTGATCTCTTCTCGGTGGACCATCTGTTCTACATAGGCCTTTGTCTTTTTCCAATATTACTGGAACTCTTACATTATTATTTTCGCTAAGGTGTTCTATTGGAAAATTATTAGATGAGAATAATGGCTTGTGCAGAGTGTGGGTGATAGTCCAGAAAAATGAATATGAAATTACTACCTTTACGAGCGACCTCATCTGGAACAAATCGAACGCTTCTAGTGCCTTCTTCTTGAGTTATTAAAGTATTCAGTTCTTGTTCTTTCAATGAAAGAAGTACCATACGGAATAGCTCCCAATCTCCAAAAGACATTTTCAGTACCTTTTATTAAAAATAGTATTTAATCCAGAGTTGGAAAATTTTTGTGCATGTTTTATAAAACGTATGTCAAGTTTAATAATTACATTTTTCAATTCCAATATATCACAATGAAGTACAACTTTACCACTAATATTATTTTCTTTTATAACTTCTTTATACCGCATTACTTTATTTGAATTCATATCTTGAATTTTATCAAGTAAGTCACACAGTCCATTGACTGTAAGCATTGAAAGCTTCGTATTTAAGATATCCAACTGCAAAAATAATACAAGATTTATTCGCTATTTAATACATTTATGTTATATTATTTGAAAAATCTAATGCAGTCGATTCATTTGGGAAATTTAAGTTGATTTCGATAGGTCTGGAAAGTGCGTCACTGCACAAACGCTCGATTCATCGAGCTTAACTGGCTTTTTACTCAATGTATGCTTATTTAGAAAATCTACTTTAATAAACCGCTTCGTAAATGAATAAATGCCGCTTGATTTATTTCAACTTGGGCCACGACATTTCCAAACAATAGCTCAACAATGGTATTAAAATGGAAATTGCATTTCTTACTGGTAAGGAAGTGACCGCTGAAAATGGCTTATGCGTGTCATCTATTGTCGGCATATGCGACCATTGGGGTAATTGCCAATCGTAGCCTTGTTTTCTGCTTGGCCAGACGGGTGGTGCCGCTTGTAAGGGTTGCAGCGGTAAAGATGGCGTTCCCGCTGAAAGATAATTGAAATTCGGCCTAGACAGTCGCGACTGTCTGGCAAGAGCCACCGAACGCAGATTCATGGGATTATTGGTGTCTAAAACAGCTTGAGGGCCGGCTATTGATAGAGGATTGTTCCATTTGTACATGCCGTGGTGAGTCAATTCTTCGTCTATGCTCTGCTGGTCTTCCTTGATTTTTTTCTTAATATACGGATCCAAATTTATAGTGAACGGCAAGAAGATCTTCATATCGCTGACAAGAAGACTAGAGCGATGGAAGGTTAAAAATACGTCGAGCTTACGTTCGTCTCTATCCATTTCGAGCAACGGCTGAGCATCTTTAAAGACTGGAATTTGTGGACGGACTCTGTAATTACATTTTTTTATATAAAAATAAAAAATACTGCATTGAATATAAATTTCAAAAATACACTTATGTACTTTACAATTTATTCAAATTTATTGCTATATATTCTTATTGAATGTGAATTAAAAATACTCGAATAACATAGAAATCCATTAAAAATGAGGTGCATATAGATTATAATGATTATTCATATTTACTTCGAAACGCTTATAATTAATATCACAGTAATTTATATTTTTAAATAATACTTACGTAGAAATACACGCTGCAAAAGTTAAGGTTTATACCGTTGTTTTCAAATAAATATATTATATTTACATGTTAACAAACTATACCAAAAAAATATTTAAAATAAATTGCTCTAGATAAAAAAATCATTCAAAATTGTTCATATATTTTAAATATCAAATACATATAAAAATTGTAGTTAAAATTCAATTCAATTATGTCGGGTTACAAAATAAATTCAAAATATTGCACGATACTAAATTTAGGTGATCGGACAATAAATTTTCTCAAAAACTCTAATTTATTCTTGAATTTTATATGTATAACAATTGTACAATTGTACACTACGATCCAAGCGAATTCTGAACGTGTAGCACAAGCTCACGATGAATTATATCCATATAAATAATATAATTAACAGTACACGGCCGAATATTTAATGAAAATTGGAGTCGTATTACACAGAAAATATAATTTTGCTGTCGGGATAATAATTTGCGTTGTCCAATTTCTTTTCATTCTTTTTTAAGAATGATTTTTAAGTAACTCTTTCTTCTTTTATTTCTATACCATACAAAGTCATTGTAATTTTTTTCTTTCCGCATAAACATGTTGCGCTTTTCAATCTTAATTCGTGAGGTAGCACTTACTACGTAAAAGCAAATAACACTACATATTCGTAACCATTACATACCTATTGCTTCTGTAATTATTTTTTTCTCTTTACCATAAAATCTATTCAATCAGGAATCACTATTAAAATTCTTCAAAAAAAAAATCATAAGCACAGATTGCAACCGCTTACAAACTGTCGTATTTTATGACTGATACACATACCCATTGATAATATTTTCGTGTTAAAAACATATCACATCATAAGCTTTAAATATTGTTAGCCTTATATCGTATGTAATTCACTGTATATGTATATAAAAACCTATACACATATTACTGTATTTAAAAAAGCCTAAATATAAAAGTTTCCATGAAATTGTATTTTAATGCGTACGCTTTATTTGTACTTAAAAATTTTTCGATTGCGATATTAATACTAGTATTTTTACTAGCGTAGATTTAGTTAGTAAAAATGATTTTTTTTTTTTAATAATTTCTATTTTTTAATATGCCGTTAATAATCGATAATTAATACCGAATATATCATTCTCAAATATCATGTTATATCATGTTATATCATGTTGAAGCTGCAATGAAATTTGAATAGATATGTTACCAATGTAAGTCAATAAAAAAAATTATTATAACCTTCGGTCAAATGGCGAACCTTAAGTAATAAATTTAGATTCATTAAAATTTATTATCGTATGAGAAACTGTTTACAAAGCTGCATCCGAAGTTGTCAAAAATTATGCAGACTAAATGAAGCAATAAAGGAATTGAAAAACATCAAAGCAACAAGGTAAATACGAGGTCATAAGTAAGGCTACAATGTATGAGCTTAAAGTGTTTTTTGATTTTACACGCTCGTGCATCTATTTTACTAAAAAAATAAACCAGTTTGCATTAGCATAGTAATGCGTATTTTGCAACCTAATCTCTTCATTGTTTACAATAAATAGTAGACGTAAGCGGTATATAGAATGCCATTGTTTGTTCTCTGCGTTGCAAAGAAATAGAAAAATAGAAAAATACATCGAAAAGTATAGTAATGAGGAGAAAAATTAAGTTTCGAAATAAATATTAACAATATTTATAATTGCAAATTTATGAAAAAACTAATTAATTTATTTTAATAGGAAATCGTGTATCTGTAAAATAACCAAAATTATAGAATAGATAATTGATTTATTTTAAGTTTTATTATTATTCAAGTAAATTAAAAAATACACTATTGCATTCACTACGTAACATAAAAATATCACTCATAAATATACAAATCGTATAAGAACTATAAAACACGTATAACTGAAAACATTTAATATTTATTTTATGGCTATTGATAATAAAATAAAAAGCACGACTAGCTGCAAAAAACCTTGATATTTTAATATGAATATAAAAGGAAAAAATCTTACTTGTCATAAAGAGCCTTCAATGACATTGAATCTTCAAGATTGTCTTCACTTACATCATAATATAAAATCATCCAAGATGTTCGAAATGGCCATTGTTCGGTAATATTAATCCAACTTGCCAAATGATACCAATTGAAATCTATTTTGAATGCTTTTAATAATCTTCCTGTTCGTATAAATAAAAATCGTTTATGAATATGTACACACGTTTATGTAGACATTAAAACAATAAAACTTTTGCAGCTAAATTATGTTGTATTATATTGTTTGAATAGGCATCAAGATCTGTATTGCAATTCACTCATATTTTTAAAGTACACGATGTAAAAAAGTTTGTGAGGTAAATTGTTTTAAAAATATTAATTATATTTATTTACTGTTGAAAAAATTTTAAATATGAGACCTTTTCAGGTGGGAAAATTTTAGAAAAACTTTGAGTGCGCCAATTAAATTAAATTAAAAGTGATTCTTTCGAAATAACCTGTAACATAAACAACATTCATCAGTCGTCGCATGCTGCGTGGATTAACATCACTAAAATAATCATCAGTCAAGAGCATCTTATTAAGATCCTGAGCTCCCCCTAGACGATTTAAATTGCTTCCTATGCTACTAGCAATGGATTCACTTAATCTCATTTTTTTACTGCCCTTGCGGCTTGGCGGCTTGAGCTTCTCATTGCTAGTTAGAACACTAGATTCGGTGCTTAAACGTCGACTCGATACTGAATGTAATGGATTTGTTGTTGCATAATTTACACTCTCCTCTGCTTCGTTCCATGCAGTCTTTTTATTACTAAATTGAGCCGTCTGTTGCGCTATTTTGACCTTTCGAAGGCCACTATTTTGCAAATAAAACGGCAAATGTACCATATTGCGGAGGTAATCGTGACCTCCGATATTCGATTCTGTGAAAAGTCTTCGGCTGTTGACTTCTACAGCCTTTAAAAATATAAGACTTTAGATTTTTATTGTTCAAAAGTTTCATCTCTCGCAGCCACTCAAATTTATTGAATCGTACTTTTAATACTGCTTTTGTTACTAAAACTAATTTTTCTTACTATAAGCAATAATTTAAATATATTGAAACTATTTTGATGCAAACTTTACTTTCCTTTAAAATTTCAAAATGGCAAGATTTTAACAATATTTTTTTACCATTTTATGATACATTGTCAAATAGTATAGTTAAAGTAATAAATAAACACAAAAAATTAAAGTAATACTTATCAACTCGCACGAGTAATAATAATTACCTTAGATATAATGTGAGGATCGATAGCTAAAATAACAACGAATGGGCATCCATTATCACTGAACAAGGCCTGAATAGCATCAAGTACCAATAATACTTTGTCTTGCTCGCAACTGTCAAGCCCATCGACAATCACTACTAATCTACTTTTCTGAGATGTAAAACTATCTAAGCACTTAACCTGTTTTTGGACGATAATCGAATGTTATTGCGAATAAAAATTTAAGTCTTTCGTAAAATTTTTTTTTACCATTTCAGTCATGAGGGTAACTTCGCTTCTTAGCGTTTGTAAGAAGCCTTCGCTTTTCAGTGTCTCCAGTCTGGCGATTCGTCGTCTGAGCTGCCTCCTTTGTGAAAAAACGAGGGACTGAAGGGTCTTACTCCAAGTATACAAATTTGCAATTATACTAATAGCTAATAATAAAACAACGCTAATCATGATAATATGTGCCGTTACACGTTCAATGACTGGCCTTGAAAATAAAAAGATTTTATTCTTTTTAATGAGAAAAAGGTAAAGCTTTTTAATATTTAATCGTGCGTCAAATATGTAACGAATAATGATGTTAATTTGAGCAAATAAAAAAGACAATTTTTAATATATTTACAAATTTTCAAAGAAATACGAAGAATAATATGCTTCCGTAATGTAGATTGAGTTCCATGGCATTATTAAGCATCGTATTAAAATTAGCCTGCATTTTTATTTCACTATTTTTATTAATTTTTATTATTTTCCTTAGTTACAACACATTTTTCTATTACCTCGGCCAAAAGTAATCTAATTTTACAATTAAATAAGCAGTAATTGATACCCAAGGCATTTAAATATATTAATACCAAATCGATCGATAAATTTTAAAATTGAATTCAAACACTTAATTTACATGCTGTTTTACTTTACGATGCGAAATTAGAATTAATTAATTTTAACTGTAACATAATACGGTAATAGTACTTTTGCATATAAGAAATTATAATTAGTACTCACTGATTCGAAGATGAATCTATAATATACACTGTAAGTATGGTAATTCCGAAGAGGAAGCTGCAGAAGCAGAACTCGAATATTGCGACGTATGGTATACAACAAAGATGTCTCCACTTCCACGACGTGGTAGTTTTTACAGGCTTAGGTCTAAAGGCTCTGTAGAGTCGCGTCGGTAATGAGCCAAATTCGCTTTCAATAGAATCATAAAGAGAGCCGATCATCTGGACAACTGCGTTCTCCCCAGCCGTCGTCGTTCCTACTCGCGTCTGATCGGTGAAAAAGTATTTAATCGGTTGAATGGTTATCCCATCCTGCAGTTGATGTCCCGGTGGATGGCAAAAGGTCACTTGTAGCAACAGCTTGAGAGATTTCAATTTCCTGCTCAATGCCACAGTAAAACTGTATGGCCAGTACCAATCATACCTACACATCGTGTGCTCATTTTAGAAAGGAACTCCTTAGATTTAAATTTTATCACAATTTTATTGCAAAGACTTTAATTATTTGAATTTGAAAGATTTAAACATTTCACAATTTGTATTAAATATATATTTTAAGCTAAAAATAAAATGTCACGTTTACTACGAAAGTAAGTACGGAAGATAATAATTTATAAAATCCAGTAAAGTTACGCATGATTCCTTTAAGATCACAAATTGTACAATGCATTACGATTTCAACTTTACTTTGCAGTATTAAGATATCAAATTTATTTCATAAAAGGAACATTTACCGTTTATTAGCATAGTAGACTAACAATAGGAAGGTGTATATAATACTAATTAAAATTGCCCCAGTTATAAATCCAGTTATCCATGATTGGCAAATAAGACCAATCATTACGCCAGTCAAGAGCGAAGCATGAGTTATTATAAGAAATAATAACGAGGAAAACTGGAAAGATGGATCGAGCCACTGACGAGCAAAATTTTTCATCTCTTCTGTAAAAACAAACATACCGATATGAAACAATCAGCTCTGATTTCATTAATAAAGAAAGCTGCTTTTTAACCTCTCAATTTATTTAATAAGAACGATTTTCCCGATCCCCATTTTGCATAAAGACCAACAGTTATGGGGGTTGAAAGGGATGGCTCGCTCAATATATCTGCTAATGCACTACTATAAAGATCATATCCAAGCATGTTTTCATTGTCTTCGTTTGTGTTTAACCTACCTATGGATAAATGTGAGCGTTAATAAATAATAATTTTCAATTATGTGCGAAATTGCATTCAGTTTGTCAAGAATTTATATTGCTTTTGAAATCAAGCGGTCGAATTGAAGTAATCGCAAACAAAAAAGAAGGAAATAATGATTATTGAAAGGAGGAAAGGCCAACAGAAGCGAATAGAAAAATCATGAATGCAGCTTTAACTTACGAGCTCCGAAAATTTGGCCTAAAATGGTTTTCGAATGATTGATATCTATATTGTAAGGAGTTTCGCCCTGCTTGTTAGGCCTATACAGTAGTTGACTATTTTTTGGATTCCTCAAAAGCATTTCCACAATGCCCTTGGATCGGGCGCGCATCGATATGTGCAGTACGGTGTCCCCCTTTTTATCCATCGCCGATACCTTCGCCTTTTTATCCAATAATAACTGTATTATCTCGGCGTTGCGCGACCTCACCGCCCGCAGCAACGACGTGTCCCCGTCTTTGGTGGCTATTTCCAGATCCGGATTGGCGCTCAGCAGCAGCTTCAGTATTTGCACATTGCCCTTCTCGACGGCTATGTAGGTCGCCGTCTTTCTGTCCTGCTCGCACGTGAGACGGTGCATAACGTTAAGGCTGACGAGGGTGGAGTGAGAAAAATTGCTCATACCTTTCCCGGAATATCAACGTCCGCGTACTTCTTCAGGAGGGATTCGACGACGCCTCTGTGCCCGCCCTTGACCGCATGAATTAAATTTGTATCGCCGCACTTGTCCTGAATGTTGACGTACGCTCCAGCGTTGAGCAGAGCACTCGCGATCTCGTGATAGCCGTCTCGGCAAGCGATCGACAGGGCCGTGCAACCGTCCTTGTCCACGGCGTTGACGTTCGGCTTGTGATCGAGGAGCAGTAGAACAACGTCGACGTGATTACCGAGGGTTGCGATCAGGAGCGGCGTCCATGAATACTAGGATCGAAGCAAGGTACCGATTAGATTTTTCTTTCGATTTCAATTGCCTAAGCCGATTCGGTCGACCGATTTTTCATTAACTAAGTTACCATTCCAGCTGTATCTACGGCACTGCCAGCTTTGAGAAGTGCGTCCACGATTTCCACGTTACCTTTCCGGGATGCCCATATAAGAGCAGTCGTGCCATACTAAAACAATTATGCATTCATTTTTTCATCTTCCAAACGAGCCAAGCAAACATATTTCTTTACGTTGACATTTGTCGAATACTATTTCAATCTTATATAAAACGTTTGAGCTTGATTTTTGTTTTTTTGTTGCAAATTTACAGCTCGAGCCAAAAGCATCGAGGGCTTACGCGAAGAAGTTTCATGAGCTTTTACGAGATAATTTTTCAAGCTGTCATTCACCAAACGAGAATGAATTCTTACCTTATCGCCCACATTAACTTTAGCGCCGTACAAAAGTAGTTCTTTAACTATGTCAGTGTAGCCTCGACCAGCAGCCCACAATAGCGAGGATATATGGTAATTCCCATGAGCGTTAACATTTGCACCACGGGATAACAATAATGAAACTGTGGAGGTTCTGCCTTTGTACGTTGCCCACATAAGTGCCGTCCATCCCCCCTACGAATGATTTTTCAACGAAAATTATTATAATTAGCGAGCACTGTTATTTTATAATTATTGTATCGATTGTTTGTTCGACATATAGGATTTTAAATTTTAATAGACAATACTTTTTACCTGACATAGACAAGTAATATAAACAAACGAATGTTATTGAGATTTATTATTGGTTGTGATTATTTAAATTTAAATAATTCATAATTATTATTTTTATTTCTACATTTTAATGTTAAAGGTAAAAAAAATAAACGAGTTATTAAACGAAAAATGCTATTTTTTATTCAATTGCAAAAATAATACATATTTTGAGGATAACACTTACTCACAATATCGGTCTATTAGTAAAGTAATAAATTCGTGCCGTATATTTTACCATTTATATCGTTTTTCATTTCAACGAAGAGGCCTTTTAAAAAACACATCTCTTGAATTAAATTATGACAGTATAATTACAACAATGGCTTGGCTAAATAGTCTTGACCATTGCTAACGTATTCAATACCATTACATACATATGCATTGCACGAAACAAACATAATACTAAGTTGTGAAAAGATACGCAAGCTCGTTCGTATAATAAATTGATTTATTCATGATATGAAATGACCATACGATTCGAGCATTGATTGCTTATGCACGTGTTAAACATTGAGGAAGGACCTCTTCCTTCATCACTTCGGCATATTTTCTACGAATCAATGACCTCAGTAACCTTCTTTTTAGATCAAATAATACGTAAGTGATATTAATCTTTATAAATATTTGGTATCTCCGATTAATCAGTGTCAATCTCGTTTTCTTTGTTCATAAATATCTTTAGAACTTTGTTCTGCTATTGAGAATTTAGTTTTTCAATAAGAAGTTTTTTTAGTTTTTACTCGTCTTGTACGTCTTAAACTTAAGCCCGATCTCAACCCGGTTAAATATCCGTGCCTTCTTTCATTAAAATTTTTTATCTTATATTAAATAAGTAGTTGAAATAATTTATCATTTCCAGTGACCGATGACATATTTTCAATTTTTATATAATCAGCTATTTGTTATAATAAATCAGTTTTTGTTGCTATACATTTAAAAAATGCATTGTACAAGACTTTAATTTAGTTAATATAAGACCTTAGATATGAAATACTTTGTTGATATTTTGTTCTCTTTCGTTTATTTATTATTTTTTTCTGAAGTCTTAAAACTCTTTCTAGAATTTCTTTAGTATTTTCTTACTATAGATTTATTCTTTAAATAACTTCTTACTTTGGAATGTTTAGAACTCTGGAATCCAGAAAATTTTTTTTCTAGGTTTATAGCTGTTTTAATAATTGTTTACTAGTCACTCTTATGTAGGATCATAATCGAATCGTAAAATGTTTTAAATTGCTTTAGGACAATTGTATCTAATTATTTTATCACGACCAATTTTATGTTTTTAATGATGTTAAAAAATATACTGTTGAGCATTATAATGCCGTATACTTGCGTAAAGTATTGAAATTAAAATTTATATCGTAATATTCATAACCAAAATTCCAGTTAAGATGGTTTATGTTTAGTTAAAACAAGAATTCCATAGTAGGCTTATAAAGAAGAAAAACTTTTGTCTTTACTTGTTTAATATTTGAAAGAATTTAAACGGAGTCCTTAAATTAAACTTACTAAAACTATTTATATAAATTTAAACTTTTAATATACAATCATTCATCTTTGTTATTTACTGTAATATAAACATATAAATTTTAATTTTAACTATTTAATACAGAATAAAAATTATCAATTTGACGTAGCAGTTTAGATATATTAAAATATATAATGAGTATAATTATGATTTAAAAAAAAATTTCGTTTATGCGATTATTATCTTGTAATCGTCGATTTAGATAAACCGTAAAGTATATCCCATAAGCTGAAAATTACAACTTTACGATAAATTAAGGAGGTACAAACTTGTATCTCAATTAATGCTAGAATAGAATTTTTTGTTAGTTGGCAGTTACAAATTTTAGTTCTAGCCTCTTAAAAAAATCAATTTGCATAAAAAACGAGATGCTTGTACACACTGTTAATAGTATGAATGAAACAAAAAATATTTAAAAGATCACACAATGAAAATAATGAAAGAAATTAAAAAAAATTGTTTTACAAATTGGCAGTTATTGTTGCATTATTATCATTGAGTAATGTGAAGTAAAACTAGTCAAATAACATCTTATTATAGGAAACATTAATTACTCACCACGTCATGATGTTCAAGATTAGCTCCGTGTTCAAGAAGTTCAATGCAAATATCATTGAATCCTTGTTTAGCTCCGACGAGTAAAGCTGTCCAGCTATCCTAAATGTTACACAAACGTGTTTAGTATGTTAATATTCATCGTATAAAAAGTGCAACACGTACCGCGTCTTCGGCATTGACATCAGCTCCATGATTAATCAGTTCTCGAACAAAATGAATTTTTCCCTTGCTTGCCGAAAGAATGAGAGCCGTACTACCATTCTGTGAAAACAAATATCAAATTCTTGTATTTGAATTGCACGTTATGCTTATAAATACATATACATTCATATATCGATAAAGAAATTGTGATTTTCAAAAACTTGAATGAAATCTGTGAATTATACATTTGTTAGCTAATACATTATTTATTTATTAAATCGTTCAATTAAAAGAAAATTATCGCTACAAACATTATATACTGTTTTATTGGACTGTATTTAATGAAAATAAATACAAAATAGAACAATTATATGTCTCAATAACTTGTGATTGTAAATCATCAGGAAAATGTCGAAACCGTTTCCTACAGAGTTTTTATTTGATGAATAAACACAAGTTCTCATTGCTATAAGATGTTCAAATAAAATTAATTTCAAATGAAAATAAGTATGTTACACTAGTGAAAAAGCGACGGAATACGGAAGAAATGCGTATATTTTATTTACATTATATACGTGAAAGTAAGACTTCATAATGATATGCAAATTCTGTATACGAAAAAATAAACTTACCTCATCGTGATCATCGACAGGAACCCGTTTATTTTCGAGGAAGTTCTGTAGACCTGCAAGGTTCTCATCGTTCACATATGAGGCTAATGTACGATAGCAAATTGATACCATCGAGTCGGATCGATGTGGAGTCTATGAGATAAATAGTGAACATTAAGAGTTTCCATGGCGATCATTGTATAGAAATTGATACATGGGCACAAATAGTGTGATTGAAATGTAGAACGAATCGACAAGTCTAATCGTTGTTAAGACATTATTTTCTCATTATACCTCTAGTATATCTCAAGCCTCTAAAACTCTAAAGCCCGAATACTTCTAGATGTATTTAAGACAGCACTAATCGATAATTCGAGGCATACCGATGGGAACCTTGCGCTTATCTACATTTTAAAGATCGTTAAGCCACGACAATTTCAGGACTGGTGGTAAATATTAATCCTCCAGCACCATAGAAATTTATCTATAAAGGATTTAATTTTTTTCATATATTCTTATATCAACGTTAAATTCGGATGCGTAAATAGAACAACTCTAAAAGCAATAAAAACTAATAATAAATGCAAATTACAAAGAAAAACCCCATCGAAGGCTCCCGACTTTTGCAGAGAAACTTTCCATAACAACTTATATATATTTATGTCACGCATAAAAGAGGTACCCTTTGTCGATAATCTGTCGTACTTACAAAATAAAGGTAATTCTTAAAAAACTGTCTCCCGGGACGATCATGACAATCAATAATAAAAACCATTAGCTAAGGAAAATAAAAATAGCACAAACTCTTGACTACTTGAGGTAAGTCCTCAATATACACGTGGTAGATTATTGAATGGATTGTGGAAGCTGTTGTATCGTACAATCAGTTTTCTCCAAAATGCTCTTTAGTACAAATATGTTACATTAATTAACGTGGATATGCACATTGAGGTTTATTTAAAATATAATTTAAATCCAGTTTCACGTAGACTTTCTTTAAACATTTAATTTAAGTAGAGGTAAAATGCCAAGGGACTTAGAATGTAAGGGAAAGGAATTAGAAAAAGTTAAAAATAAAATAGAATAATAGGTTTACAGGAAGTAAGGAACAGTAGAATATAGTAAAAAGAACATTAAAATAATTTAAAGCTCAAAAACTCAGTTTATACTAATGAGTTTATTTTTAAAAAGCACGAATATATAGGTAGAGATATAGAGAATCACATGTATTTAAATTGAAAAATGGGAGACGAAAAGTAAAATAATGATAACAAGGAATTTGAAGAATAATAAGTACATTAACGACGACCTAAAAATTAAAAAAAATCAAAAGAAAGGAAGAGTAAAGAAGGGAAAGAAGGCATATTTACAAATTAATTTAAATTAAGAATAGTTGTTGAAAAAATTATCATGCGAGATAACAAAATGTTTAGGTGAGATTTCCAAGTGTCTAAACAAATTTCACACGATAGAACCAATGATAAGTTGGCTCAAGAAAAAAGAAAAAAATTATACCTGAATAATACCTGGTGAATTGAATCACCTACTAGATAAATCAAATATTAATATAATTGTGCAGAAAAAAAAGCAAACGAAGATAGCCAAGGAAAAAAAAACAATTAATCGAAGCACATATAGAAAGTGAAGCAGTTGTACAGAAAAATGTGAATACTTACAATTGTAAACAGCAATAAAACTAAAGTGACATAGGTGTGGAAGGTTTAGAGTTTGAGTATTTACAAAAATTGAATGGAAAAGAGACATAAAAGTGTAAATGAAAAGCCAAAAAGCATTGTATTATGAAGAATAATTCATACTTATAATTAGAACTATGAATGGAAAAATCTACTATGTAAATAAAACACAATTTATGAAATTTTAACTCTTTCTGAACTGAGGGGGACAAAATATAATAATAAAAAATGATACTTTAAACCCTCATTTAAAAAAAATCAATTCGCAGATAACTAAATACTAATAAGCTTATTTTGTTGAATAAATAATTAACGTTATTGTTATATTAATTTTAAAATATATATTAGCCATTATTGTTGAGATTCAATGTGTACTTAATATAAACAATTGTAATGTTATTTTATTTATTCATTAACTATCATATAGTTGTAGTAATGTTAGCGTTTTTTTTTAATATATCCTATATTTATTATTCTGAATAAATTTAAACTATATTCATTATTCTGAAAGCTGTTATTTGTATTTATATATCTCTCGTATTATTTTAATAAAGCTTTACTTACAAAGTAAAACAACGAACAACAACGAAATACTGTTCTTCTGATATAGAATCTTACAGCTTGTGGAATGAATAACTGGCTTAACTGTCGTAAGCAAACGTTTTAATCTAGATTGATTGATGCTAGTTAGTTAATTAGTACAAATTATTTTGTTATGATACATTTTAAATGCCATAATTGGATGAATTGGTTTCACGCGCTAAGGGCATTGTAAACGAAACCTAGTCATATCTAATATTTACCTCAACATATTTCCTATGTATAAACATTTATTTATACCATAATTAAAAAATAAATAAGATCCCATTTTTATTTACTCACAAAATGTAAATATTGTGTAAATGCTTCACCTTCCCACAAATTATAGGAGCTTTAAATATAATATAAGGATTTTAATTTAATTATGATTTGAATTAGAAAATCAGACATTTAAATACAAAAAATTTTCAAAAAAACTTAAAAAAAGCAAAATTTCATTAATTGTATACATCTATGATTTTGTATGATGTATTTACGATAAACACTTTGTACAATATTAACGATATCTTAGAATAATAGAAATAACAAATAAATGTAAAAATAAACAATAAATAATGACCTGAAAGATTTATTAGATCAATGACTGCAAAATATTATTTACAGAAACAAAATTATTGAATGAAAAAAAATTACGATTGATCGTAAATTGTTTAAATAATGTAAAATAATTATAGTCACTAAAAAGTTACTTTTTTTTAATTTATGTATAAAAATAGTTTATACCATACGTATTTTTTTAATCAAGTACAAATAATTTTTCTACCAATTATAATTTTTTATGTTTTATAAAATTATAACTATTTTTTTACTTTAATCCAGTAAATATGATAAATTTGATTAACAAATTGGTACCATTTTGTATACAGTTCATTCTTACTTGATATTTTATACAATATTTTCTATAATGCTAATAATATTGAAAAGAACAACCTTATAATAGCGAATAGTTGAAGCGACGTAAAACCCTTAAGTCTTGAAATGTTTCTGATATATGCTGTTATTAAAAGTTACATAAAAGTCTTATACTGAGATTTAAGTGTGTACACACTACCGAATTACTTCATATATCAAATGCCATGCCGTAGTTTATAAGTACTCGTGAATGCGTAGATGCAAAGCTTTTTATTTGATGTGTCTCGTCTGTTTAACAATATCACTACTTTATTGTTTTCAAATACATTAAATAAAGACATAAAAACTTCTTGATCATTTTACTTATAAAGCATTTTTAATTTCTGTAAGTATTAAAACTAAGATTTTTTTTGTATAGTAATTATTAATTGGCTTAATTACAGTAATCATTTACAAATGCTAAAATATAGCATTGAAAACTTCAAATATGTTTAATTTTAATTATAAATTTTTTTCTATTAATAAATATCTAATAATAAGGTTCCTATTAAAATACTTTTATTTTAAGGAGACTTTTAATTAGTATAGTATAAATGTTTTAAAACTTCATTTACGTAATTTGTACACTATAAATACATAGTAAGGAAGTGCAAAGTAAAACTTATTTTAGTAATTATGAATTTTTAGTTTTTAAAGTATAATATATCATATATCATGTATCAAGTATAGTATAATATTTGTCAATATTTAAAATAATTATTTTACAAAAAAATACATAATATCTAATATGTAATATAAATGTAAATAATACCAAATTTACACATTTTATACTAGTGTTAATAAAATTTAATTATTTCATTCTGTTACTTATTTTACTATAATTTAAAATCTTAATTTTCAATTTTAAGAATTAAGCAAATATAATACGCAAATTATACATAGATTACAATTATTTAATGTTTTATAAAATAAGTAGATTTCATTTTTATAAACTTATATTTGTTAACAAATCTAATTATCATCATATTCATAAAAAGTAAATATACATTTGTAAAACGTACTTAAAGATAATATTGTTAATTTATGGTATTATATTTTAATTGTTAGATAATCATTTTTATCTTCTTTGAATGTCATTTAAAAATAATTCTACATGATAAAACGCTATTTTAAATTTAAAAATTAGCAAAATTTATAAATTACTTTTTTAAATTAATTTTCTATTAATTAAATTAATTGAATTAAATGAATTTCTGTTTTAATTTTAATTTTTCTCTAAGTAATATTGTTCTTATTAATTTTATTAATCATAACATTAATATTTTTATGAATACATAATTAGTTTTTGAAATGTTTTATCGAATTTCATTGTTTGTATCTTGTTATAAGACCATGGAAATAAATTTTTCATTGTCCAATAAATCGTTTAACTCATAATTATACTTAAGATAATATAATTATTAAGAAATTATCAGTAATTAACTTCTGTTTTAATTATGATATTAAAAACTAAAGAGCAAATAATTTCTAATATTAGAATGTCAAAACTTTGTTTAATGTTTTGAATTATGATAATTAAGATATGTATAAAAGTAACAAAAAAAATATAATATCAGTTATTAATAAATGATTCTAAAAAATTATTATTCTATACTTTTATACGTTTTACAAGTCACGTACATTTTTCTACATGATTTGAAATAATCCTTTCATAGTTCTTAATACATATCACAATCAATCTAAAAGATGGAAATCGATAAGCCACAATACAAAATATTTCAGGGCAAGGGAATAACAAAAAACAACACAATATTTGATGACTAAAATTGGAGCTCTTTAATATTATGTACGAAAATTATTTATTCGGTAAAAGAAATTTTTAATGTTTACTTCTTTTAATTAATTTTTTTCAATCCTTGGATTTATATATCACGACTTTTTTGTAAGAGGTATATTAGTTCAACATAAATAGTAAACAAAACTGAACCTAAATTGATTGTCCATTATGTATTACCAATTTTCAAATATCAATTTTTTTTTTAATTAAAGAAAAACAAAAATTTTCATTATATAAAATAATGCACTTTTCATAATTTAAAGTATAACATTTTTTTATGATCTTCAATAAATAATAAAAATTGACTTTTTTCTTGATATTTGAAGTGGAATTTAAAAATTTAATTTTTATTTATAGTATAAAAAACCACGATATGTTAATTAAGAAAGTTACTTATAAACTTTAATATGTAAATTTTTTTTACAATTTCTATTTTATGGAAAACTACACTATGGAACAATGATTCATACCTGTTTGTTTCTGTTCCAGAATGATTTTACGGCTTGTTGGCAATTGTCTACAAATGAACCATATGATTTGGTTATGCTACTAGTCAGTGAAGTAGTGGATGCACTTAAATTTATCGGACTTAAAAGTCCTGATTTCTCATCAATGAGTTTTTCCATGTGAATTCCTATATCTGTCGGAACTCCCATCATCATTCATTAATTATTAAGTTCATTGATTTAACTTTTTTATTCTTTTATAATTTTGTATAATTTACTTAAATAATTTTGTTGTAAGCACATATTATTTATTAATGTTAATACAAATATTTGCTGTATTTAACGTTATTTATACGATACAAATAATTTAAATATATTAAAATAAAGATTAATAAAAATTTCTTAATTTAAGTTACATATTTATGAGGTACAAATAGTAAAAAATTACTTTTTTAGTATTATTTTTAAAAAAGGATGCGGCTATCAATTGAGTGAAATATTTTTTAAGCATTTAAATGATTATATTATTGGAAAAATCCAAATCAAAATTAAAAAACAATTTGTAGAAAACGATTGCTTAAAATTTAAAAGTTGTACAAAATAATAATGATTACTTTGTTAGGTGGGGTTTGTTTAAATCAAATAGAAGCGCACAAATCCCATATTTGAAAACGAAATTTATAATAGTGCCAAAGAAAACTACATTCTTTATTCAAATTTATTGTATCATTAAATTTGAATGACATTAATTTAAATATTTTGAAATCTTTTTATATATTATAAATTTCAACTTTTATTTATTTAGAACAGATATCTTAATTAAAATATTGATATTTCAACTTTACATCAACTGCATTTGAAACTCAAAACTTATGAATACTGTTTTATTTACATAGTGTCGTTATAGAACTGTTAGCCTATTATTTATAATTGTTATAGTCTATCGTTAAATATGTTTAATAAGGATAAAAATTTTAAATTCAAGTCATTATTACAACAATAGGTATTATTATGTTTAAAATAAAATTATTAAAGTCGTGTTTTAGAAATATTATTTTTTGATGTTGACGAAACATTACCCACCTTCGGTATAAAAATAAAAATACACGGATTAAGAAAAACAGTTGTAAATTATGATAACGAACAAACAATTAATCCATTGTTTACGGAAATTGATCCTGAAAATTTGATGAACTCTGTAGAATCACTAAGACTTGATGGGTAAACAAAATGTTTTAGCCGTAATGAGATTATTAAACAATTTTTTTTTAAAGAGTAAGGTTACTTCGCTTTAGAATACCTACATTAAAATTAGGTCAACGCTATCAGAACCATTATTGCGTTAACAAGATTCGAAGATAAATATAACTGAAAAGAGTTGTATTAAATTCTTTTACTTAAACTTTAAGTAGATTATTATACCGCCAGATAAAATTCTTCTTTGTTTTCTTACGTCATTCAAAGAACGAAAAAGAAGCATTATTTCTTTAAAAAAGCATTACAGTTATAAATTACTAAGTGATGAAGATGGTTTTCAATAATTTTGATATCAATATTAACATAATGATTTAAAATGAGCTTCTTTTTATTCTGGGTTATCCAAATATTGCATTTATATGTTTACGAAAACAACAGAGGGTACGTGATTTGATGGAAAAAATTATATTTTGTATATTTTGAATAATTTAATCAATCTATAGTAATCTGTATATTATATATTAATAATGTTAATTAAGCTTATTGTATCGCGAAAAAGATTTTAAAGTATAAAAAATTTCAATATGTAATAAAATACATTCGGTATACACATTATGTACTAATAAAATGAGTTGTTAAAAATGTGAGTTATTAAAACTGTGCTTCTTATAATTTATTTGAGAATATTGTATATCAATGTTAATACAGTGAAGAGTTCAAGAATTATGTGTGATTTTTTAATTGTTTTTTTTTATAATTTTTCCATGAAAAAAATGAAAGTCTTGTTCAGAGTTATAAAAAAATTAAATGAGTTAATTTAAGTGAAAGAAAAAATTAATATTTAGTACACAATTAAGTATCAATGTAACAAAAAAATTATGCTTATGATATTAGCTTAATATGACAGTTAGAAAAATAAAGAAATATGAAATATCAGTATTAACAAATAGCTTTATAAATAATATAATAAATAGTAAGGCATAGATTTTTATATAGATATATATATATATATATGTATATAAATAAATCAATTGCTATTGATTATTGGAAGGAAGATGATAGATATAAAATTAAAATTTAAAACCAAGAAAGGGAATATTAAATTTCTATGAACAATTAGCAAACAAAAACTGTGCTGTGATAGAAGAGCAAGCCTTAGACGAAAAAAAAATGTTACAAGGCTAGTGCAAGATATTAAAAGTAAAATCAGAAGTGTGTAAAAAGTGAAATATATTTTATAACTATACTATGTTTACATATCATAAATATTAAGTAGAGTGTAGATAATATTTCTAATAGATGAAAAGTAAATATATTTATAATTAAAAATCCAAACTCAAGAGCCTTAAGTATATTAAAATTGAAAAGATTAAATTAAATTATTGAAATTGTTAGGAATGCTTAATATTTTTATAATAAATATTTCAAGTGAATTATTAACTACTATTAAGTACGGGATATATACCAATATGCGTATTATTACATAAATAACTACAGTTTTCCGGAGTATTATTTTATATATTTACATAAATACAATGATATATGTACAAATAATTAGCAGAAATTTAATTTTTTTAAAAACATTGTATAATGTATCAACAAAAGTATTTTTCTAACATTTCTTTCATTGATCTTATAAATGTTTATATTTTCAAGTATATTAATTGTATCCAAATTGCTACTATTTTCTCAGAAAAATGTAAATAATATTCCATTTTAAAGCATTTGTAACATTGAAATGTATGTAATAATAGTGATAAATTTTTAAAATTTACTTCATAATTTTCATAATAATTTTTCATTAAGAAAATATTAATATTACTAAAATTTTAATTGAAACATTAATTACAACTCAAACATGTATTTTTAAAATGATTTTTAAAGATTTAAAAATTTTGATTCCACTTGAGAAAGTATAAAAATAAATTTTTTCAATAACATTATTTTCAATAATATTATTTAACTGATCTTTATTAAAAAAAAAATAATAAGAAATCCGAGTTATTGTTAAAAAAAATACAAAATATTCAAAAAACATCCTTAGGATTATTTTATGACACATGAACAATTGAATATAAAATAATAATACACCGTTGATATAATAAAAGCGTACTTAATTAATATCGTAAAAATTACATGCACAGTAGAAGATAAAACAAGCAATAAAACCATAAATCTATCATTTTAATAATTCAAGTTTTAATTATTGTAAAATGGATTGCTCACCTAACGAGTGAAGCTCGCTTTCATCAATAACGTTCAGTCTTGAAATATAACCTGATTTTTCGGAAGTCTCTTAGTTATTCGGGTTAAACGCGAAACATAACAATCGAGAAAGCACTATTATGATTGCGTCAAATTTATAAAGGAGGCGATACTTCAATAATTGGAATCACATTTTTCTAGTTTGTGTTTGAGACGAGTCAAGAGTAACCTTCTCAACAATTGCGCTTCGATTGAACTTTGATTAAGCGTATTCCTTTTTAATAATGTAAAGTCACATAATCACAACCGACAAAAATTGCATACAATTTTTCTACGATATAAAAAATTAAAGTGCAGATGACTTTCAAGTAGTGTTATATACAAGTGTGTGCGTGTGTGTGTTTGTGTGTACAGTGTACACGCACCAGTTCTATGAAAATTCAAAAAACAACAGGAAATATAACAAACATTCACTAATGGTAAAACAATGATCTCTTCGACGAATACGCCTTATTACACTGATGCAAGCAACGTCATGTGAGAATAATAATCTGTTTTTGTTATACTTTTCGCCTTGTACGATCTGTGTTGCCTTTTGCTAATTATTATAGGAAGAAAAGATTAGAAATAAAAGTTTCCCTTGTATGGCCGTAAGATGGCATATTTATTGGATCAGCTGCTTCGTCGTCCATACACATTTTATAAATGTTTCACTCCACTTTATGTCCCATTTCTTTACTCTTTTTAACTAACTAATTTTTAATAATATACATATGTTTCTCATTTTACATTGTGAATTTTTATCTCTTCGTGTAGATGCCAGGCTAAGTGGATGTTGACAGTGTTAACACAATGGAAGGTTGTTTTATAAATTATATTCGAAATTTTTACACGTGACTAGATTTAAAATTCTTTTAAGTTTAATGTTAAATCACGGAACGAAATACCTGTTGTTATTTTGTTGTAATTAATAATAAATTGTATTTCTGAAGGAACAACTTTATAAAGATCATTGCCATTTGTCAAAATATAATTCATGACTTTCATTAATGTTTTAGTAATTTTCTACAACGATACAGTTCATTTCATAAAATAAATGTTTTGATAATCTAATATTAATCCTTCATTTATATTTTATATATTTTTTTAAAGTAACCATTACATAAGTAAGTATTCAAATAAAATTAATAAAAGTACACCGTTGAACAGTAAAAACAATTGATTGAATAAATAAAACAAATTTGACATGATTAATTAATTTTGAGTACTTATAGTGGAGGAGAAAAAATTCGAAATGGTAATAGCCTTACCGCAAAAAAAATTTTATAGACAACGAGCACACTCTAATCCTATAGCAGATCATTGTATTGATTAGTAAGATTTTAAGATTAGAAACATTATTATTATTTCACAAATATTATTACATAGTGATTTAAGAGTAATTTTTTATAGCCCTGTCAATCCAGATGCTATGGATTGGAAAGCTTTATACTCAAATTATATTGAAAAATATGAGACAAATAACAGTAGCGAAAGGTCGAAAAAGCTTGTTGATTTCGTAGATGTTGGTTGTGGTTACGGTGGACTACTTGGTAAATTGTTTTTGCTTAGTTATAAATTTTTTTTTTTAATGATTGAAATAATTGTCATTTATTTAGTTACACTTTCACCAATGTTTCCAAATAATTTAATTGTTGGAATGGAAATCAGAGTTAAAGTTTCTGATTATGTTATGGATAGAATAGCAGCACTACGTTCTCAATACATAGGTCAATATGAAAATATTGCTTGTATTAGAACTAATGTTATGAAATATTTACCAAATTATTTTTATAAAGGCCAATTAAAAAAAATGTTCTTTTTGTATCCCGATCCACACTTTAAAAAGGCAAAATATAAGTGGCGCATAATTAATAAGTGTCTATTATCAGAATATGCATATGTTTTAGCAGAAGGTGTAAGTATGCATATTAATGACTTCTCATGAATATTTTGTTATATATTTAATTTATATTTGAAGGCTATTGTATATACAATGACTGATGTTGAAGATTTACACGAATGGATGGTACAACTTTTAACAGAACATCCATTGTTTCAGCGTATTCCAGAAGAACAATTAGTAAGTTATTTGATATATACATTTAAATTTTTTAAATTTATTAATCAATGTTTTATTTAGTCTTCAGATCCAATTATTGAAAAATTATATGAAAGTACAGAAGAAGGACAAAAGGTAACTAGAAATAAGGGGAATAAAATGTTAGCAGTGTTTCGACGAATATCTGATCCTTATGATATCAAAAATAAATAATTTGTAATAAATTTAAAATTTGTAAGATTCTTTTTAAATTATTAAATTTACTGTTTTACCTGGGAAACATATCATAAACTGAATAGCTTACAATAGGATTACATATCAACAATAAAATTAAGTAAATTTACTCCATAATAAATATAAATTGCCAAATGTCACAATGTATTCAAATATGTATATTTTTTATGTATTTTATAATAATAGTTTTTTTTAATAGCATTATATAAAGAAATTTTTTTGAAATTTTATAATCTATTTACTTCATTAATTGCTATTTACATATCTCATTGTATTTCGTGAAAATAAAGATTTTTTCTTATTTAAATTAAACATTTAAAACTTTCAATTATATAAGGTTCAAAATTTTCTAGATTTAGTTAAATAATGTTATCAGTGTTTGTTTCTTGCAACGATTACAAGAATCATTTGATTGCTAGACCTTGAAGTATATTAATATCATTACCTAAATTGAGAAAACAATAAAACAAAAATGTACAATTGTGGATATAAATATCGTATCCGTAAAATTTCTTTTTTCTAATCTTGAACTTTATTTTTCAATTATAATTTAATATTTTTAATTAAAAATCAATTCATGATTGTTCATATGCTTTTTAAAAATTCATAAGTATTGTAAATTACTATAAAATGTATTATTATATATATAGCCTTTGTTAAATAAATAATAGCCTTCATAAATTTCTAGCTTTTTAAAATAGTTATCTTACATATTACATATTATATATTTTAAAAAACGTTTTAAAATTAAATTTTTTTGAATTTAAGTAAACAACTCTTTTTACAAAGAAAATTATTACTTTATCTTTATAAATTCTTATCATAAATAAACAACTAACTTTCATTTATTTAATACATTTTCACGTTTATATTAATATCTTATGTAATACCATTAATTGATATTTTCAAATTATTCTTGTAAATTGCAATACAGTTTTCAGAATTCTGGTCATTAACAGTTTCATATTTATTAACTCGTATTTCTTCATTTCATTAAAAATTGGAGTGTGCAGGACCAGGTAAGTAAAAGAGAAGAAAAAGAGTCAAGCAGTAGCATAAAAACAAATTAAATATTGTACTCTTGCTTAGAAATTGATGTATATACTTATAAAACTTCATTGTATTCAATAATAATAATAAAAAACGTAAAACAAAATATAATTAATAAAACATAAGGTATTATACATCTACAGTTTGTGTATTTTATTTGCTTTTATGCTAGTTTGGCCATCATTTCATCATAATGTAATAATTTCAAAATGTAATTAAACCGTGCTGTATTAGATAAATAAACCACTCACACATTAAACAATTCAAACGTAAAATTTAATATTGCCGTTGCAATACATCGTGATTAATCTACTCACGATATTACAAACATACACCATTAAAAAAGTTTTCTTCGGTATATTTATATTTCTACGCAATAAACAAGATCATTTACATTAGAAAAGTTATTATTTTTAATGTTTAAATTTATAACTTTGTTATCTACATCAACTAAAAATACACCATCATTCGATAAGCTCTGCTTATTCGCTAAAATATTTTCGGTTACTGGAATTGTCCGTGAGCTGTAATTTTCATAACGATACAAAGTAAGTTTTGAAGAATCTAAAAAAATTTTATTATTTTATTAATAACTAGGTAAAAATGTATACATATGTATTGGCAATAATAAATATTCTGGTTGTCATTAGTAATTTTAATTAAAAAATTTAATTAAGTAATATAAATTTCATTTATATAACTTACCTCTGATATCTATTTTTTTTGCAATTTTCGAAATTACTTGGCTAACTGTATCACCATGATTAATTTTAAGTGTTACTTCAAAAAAGCCATTACACTTTTGTGGATTTAAAAAATGTAAATTTAAACCAGGTTTATTAGAAAAAGTAATGTACGGCGCTCCAGGACAACATTCTTCCTTAGTGCCATCTTCTGACACATCTGCATATTTTATATTTAGCTCTTCCATCTTTAATAAATAAATATATAATTAATTATTCAACTATAAAAGTAATATTAATAATTTACGTTATTTCATATCATACCTCAAGAGTACTGCGTAAATAGTTCTTATTTCCTGACAGGATATCAAATTCGCTGAAATCTAAAGTTAAATTAAGAGCATTAATACCAACTGTCTCCATTTTTTCTTTCATCATTTGCACAAATGGCATGGCTCTTTTTATATATTTTTTTAATTCAGATCTATTTCTCAACTCGGTTGCAATAATTTTATTTTCTGGAAGATTATTGCCATTTTCCTATGTAAAAAATATGTTTACAAATCTTATTTGTGAAAAATTATAAATCCTATTAACAAATGACAATTTTCTATTCAATAATTCACTTACTGTATACAAGTTTTTCATTATTGTAAGAATTAAACTCTGCCATGGTGGCCAAGTTTTTGCTATATAAATTGTACCTATTGTTGGTTTTTCGATTGCAACTTTCGAACCTTTTTGTTGCTTTTTCGTTTTTTCCGTCATATAATTAATTAATCGTACTCTAAATGAATGAGCAGCATCCATGAGATACTGCGAAGATCTTATTAAAATATCATTTATCTCGCCAACTATAGGCCATTGAGTATTCCATAAGCTGCCAGTCTGAAACAATATTGGATATATTTTAAATTATAAGTTTTTTTAAACTTTTGAGTACATCTAATAAGATACCGATTAAAATAAGTAATAAGCAATAATAAATAATTGACTTGTATAATAATTTTAATTTAATGATTTAAATCCGATTTTTATAATTATTTTAAATTATATTAATACATTTCGTCACAAGTAATTTAATTAATATTTTTAATAAAAATAAATGTAATTAGGTTTTTACTTATGTACCTTTCCAATCAATTTCCATACATGTTCTGCAACATGAGGGCAAATTGGCCATATAAGTACAGTTTGCACTTCTATAAATCGCATCAGGAGATTCCAATTTATGCCTTCTAATTCGCTGAGTTGTAGGTATTTGTCTTTAATGGTTTGCAATTCAAAGAAACCAGTCCGTAAGACTTCTTTGTAAAGCATTTTAGTGTAGTTATCACCCGTTTCTTGTATCTTTAAATTTATTTCACTATAAAAGTAAAGTAATTTACACACAATTAACTTTTAACACACTGATTGTATGTGGCAAAACAATATTAATTAGGTAGCATTTTAATAAAGATAAAAATACTTAAATAGCTTAATAATTTGATTTTTGTTTTGAAATGTACAATAAGTTTTGATACCATATTTGTTTATAAAGGTGCAGTTTATGAAAATACATCGGTTTTTCTAACATATAAATTATTTGTAATTTTGATCATTGGCAACTACTATTGTAATGTTGAAAAATTGATTTTTTATCTGTTTTAACTTGTAAAAATTACATAAAGGTTGTGGTAATAAATACTTTTTAACTTTGAATCAATAATTCAGACTATAATTAAAGACAAATTAAAAATTATAAGATCCATGTGATTTTCTTTAAAGATTTTAGTACCAAATATATTATTGTAAATTTTAAAAAATCCACTTAGAATTAATTCTACAATTATTAAATTACCTATCGAATACTTTATCATTAAAAGTAAGTTCTCCTTGACGGAATGAATTTTGCGAAGCTGAAATAATATCTGCCACCCACTCAATAAACGTATAGAGTCGAAGAACACCAGCATCTGCAGTAGTTTCTACGAAGTTTGCATCTTCTATAGAATCTCCAGCATCAGCTAAGCATAGACGAGTGCCGTCAGAGGAGTATTTTTGAAGAGCTTCATAAAGTGTTAAGAAGTTGCCTTCAGATTTTGACATCTTTAATTACACAACACAAAAAAAAAAAAAAATTATTACAGTAAGACAAAAAAAATGTTTTTAATTAATACCTTAGTTGAATTTAACAGTAAATGTCCATTGGCTCGAATTCCCTTTGGCCACAATTCAGGTTCATTTGGCCAAATAGCAGTATGATTGTAAATAAAATAAGTGAGATGATTTTGAACCAGATCCTTGCCAGAAACACGTAAATCAACTGGATACCAGTATTGAAATTCATTTCTCATTCTCTGTAAAGATTCTTTTGGAATTTGACAAGAACTGGACGAAGGTAACGCCGTCTCTTTAAAAAATATATAATCCCAAACTTCAGGAGTCATTTCTTCGGGTCTAAATAAATAATCAAAATTGTAAAATAGAAATATATTAACAACTCTGTTGTACGAAAATATATTTACTTGATATTTAATAAATTTGGCTTGTCTCCTTTAAAGCTATTCCCTTGAATAAGATGAGCAACTGTATAATATGCCATATAAATCGTTGAATCCGACAAAGACTCTATCAACCACTGCTCATCCCAAGGTAACTTCGTCCCTAAATAAGTAATAATAAATTACGATAGTACTATTATAAATATTTTATGACTCTCCCTTGTTCGATAAATAAACAAATATTAAAACATTATTTACCAAGACCATACGTTCTTGAACATGCATGCTCGTGAAGCCAATCAAGGCAAGCTTGAAAATTTTTTCTTACTTCATCATGATAGGTTTCTAAATTATCTAAAGCCTTTTCAGTCAAGCATCTCCACTCCGACTCTCCGTAATTTAAATACCATTGATCACAAAGTGCAACAACACATTCATCTCCAGAACGAGAAATAATTTGTTTTTCAGGTTCATAATATATTGCAGCTTCGTTTTTACTTATTAATTCATCTCTAATATTTTTCTTGACGTCCTGTACTTTTTTATTTTTATATTCTCCAACTAATAATACACCATCGTAAAAACCCTTTAAGTAAACCATTTCTTTAGCTTCTTTTAATTTTATAAAATCATTTTGTGATTGTATATTTAATTGTTCGTAAACTGTTTTTGCTGATAAGTTTCCGAATTCTGAAATATTAATAATTGGAATCTAAAATAATGAAATAGCAAATTTTTTATTCGTTTAATTTTACAAAAACATATTTAAAATTATTCTTACGGGATCATAAGGCAGGACCATATTATCTTTAATATTATATTTCTCTCTTAAAAGCTTCTTCTTCTTCAAATCTATCAATGCTGCATAGTCATCGGGGGAATCACTGGGTACTGATGTCACCACCCCAGTTCCCTTGTCTTCTTGAATTGTAAGCATCGGTAAAGTATAAATTACATCATAAGAAGTTTTAGGAGACTTTAGAGAAAGACCTAGAAGATCCTAAAAATCATTCATTCTTTCTTATTAAATAGGAGAAACTGAACAAATTTGATAAACATTAAAGATAATACTTACTGATCCAATTAATGTGGTAATAACTGGTACATGGCCTTGTTGTTCTGTAAAACCTTGCCAAGACATATTTCGCGCAGCTCTTTTGGTAGATATAAAAACCTCTCCATTTGCAACAGAAAAAGCAATGTAATGTATATCCGGATGTAACCAGCAGTTTGTTTGACCATACATTGTTTCTGGTCTAAGAGTAGCTGCTACCAAATATACAGGTGTTTCGTCAGGAATACATCTAAAGTATAATGATTTTGTATTGTTATGATAAGGAATTATGATTTAAAAGTAAAAAAAAATTTCTTCGATTAAAATATATACAATTGTGCCTTTTTATAAATAAACTCACTGAAGCTTTTCTGGGTATGGTTTTAAAACATTCATTTTTATTAATGTATACTCTTGAGGGCCAACTCCTTCTCCAGAATGTCTATCATGATCCATACATGGCTGGTTATCTTTTGGTGAAAAAATTGTATAACGTTTACCGTATTTGATTTTGTTTTTTCTTCTTAGGTGATGAAATTGCCACCGAATAAAAGAATCATAAAATGGATTAGCATCAGTTGTTATAAAAGACCGACGCCAATCAACCTGTATTAAATTTGTTTAATTTAATTGAGAATTGAAATAATATATAGTTAATTAGTTAATACTAAAAATTATACAACATACACATAAACCGAATGCTTTCAAATCCTGCACTGCAAGAGGTGGAAAATATTCCAGCCAATAATTAGTATTTGCAAACTCTTTAATTTCATAGTCTTTTAAACCAAGACCTTGCATTATCTGCCACTGATATTTAGCTGCTCCTGTTTTTGACACTGCTTTGCTCTATAATATAAAAATTATAGTATAAATATTTTCTAATTATATTTTCTTCAAGAACTTATAAAGTAATTACTTTAAAGTAAAGGTGAATCTTATTTATAATATTAATTAATCATGATATTTTACTAAATGTAAATCTATTTGAAAAATGCTTACTATACCTTCTTCCCTTTGCTTTTATTTACAAGTGTTATATCATTATTTGATTCTTCTATCGTTTCCTCTTGTAAAATAGGAAAGTTTGGTGGATATCCAAAAGAATCCATTTCATATTTCAGTTTATCAGCACAAGCCTTGATCGGCATTCCTGTACAGTGGAATCCAAATGGGAATAAAATATTTTTCCCTAATAAGCGATTATACCTTACTGCAAACTTAAATCATTTTTTTAATATTAAGCTGTTAAATATAAATTGTATATAAAAATTGTTATATAAAAACACGATTTTATACCTCACACTTTGACAAAGAAAATGCATGCCCTAAATGAAGTCGACCATTCATGTATGGAAAAGGAAATGTAGCTAAAAATTTTTCATCATTCTTTTCTTTTTTTTTGTGTGGAGCATCCATTTCAAATACATTATTGTCAGCCCATTTTTGTTGAATTTCATTTTCAATCTGCTGTAGACATTTAACTTTAAATCTACCTTTTTTTTCTATAGCTGAATTCTAAAACATAGTATCACTGTGATTTTATTTAAATTGCATTATTTTAAATATAAATGAATACATATGTTTTTGTTTAAATAAGTTAATATGAATTGGGTTATTGATGTTAAGCAAACAATTCACAAAAATAAATAATTATGAAAGATTAAAATTTATAAAGTTTGAATACCATTATAAAAATAAAATTATAATTTACTAAATATGACTTTGCTTTTTTAAGCACGTGGACAATAAATTATTAATACTGCAAAAAATTAAAAAAAATCCGAGGTTAAAAAGATTTCTTTGAAATCTTGCTTGAATAGTTAAACTTAAACGTTGAACACGATGTTGTCGATCTTATCCCTATATGGCCGGGTATTAAAATTGTGGACACATGGACAGATTTACGACACTGCGTAGAGAGTTTTTTTGGATTGGTTATTGCGTACGCGCCCTTTCTCAAATTTTTTGAGTAGAAGCTTAAACTAAGAGGGAGAATCGACCTTATTTGAGAATTAAATCCTAAAGGAAAAATAAAGCAAACATTCGAGTTTTATAACCAATATTAAATTTTCTGTGTATAATTATTTTACAAGCGCTTTTGCATTATTATTTGGCTGTTGTTTAGGACCGATTTTTTTTCTTGTTTCGCCCCTCTACTAGAACGTTTTAAAGAAGGGTAGAAACATGAGCCAATAACATTAGCTGCTAATTGCGCAGAATCTAAAGATAATCCACGTTGCTACCGGAATAGAACACGTGTATTGACATTGCCTTTAAAGATAAAAAGCAATGACAAATGACAGCCGGCATTCTAGAATTAATTATAGAAATTTACAATATTTGTAGATTGCCATATGGAATTGTAAATAATAAGGGCTCTTACTTTACTGGTTTCGCAATTTTTTAGAATATTACTTAATCAAATGTTTTTTAATATATTAATCACGATAAGAATATTGTTTTGTATATATGTATATATAAACACGCACACATACACGCGACAATTAAACTGATACAATTTTATATCGATAAGAGTAAACAAAATTTCCTACATATAAAACTTCAATGCATTATATGTGTATATAAAAACTGCATTAAGTATCGAGAATGTTTGATTAAAAAAAAAAGATATCGTCAACTTACATTTACATTAATTTATATTAAGTAATGTTCGTCCAAATATAAGTCTTGAGTAAACTCTGTCGGTATTTTTAGCGCTCAATCATAAAGTGTACCAAGAAAAATAGGTAGAAGGTATATATTGATAAATAATATGGATTACAAGAGAAACTGAGTGCTTTAATGTATATTACTTGTTACAATGAAATACATTGGTGCAAAAGACCGCTAGCACATAAAATTGTCTAAAATAATAATCACAATAATTTGTATCATCATAATTCATAAATTAATATAATTACATACAACATAATTCATTTATTAATATCATCATGTAATCATCATAATTCAATTTATATAATTGCACTTACAGTAATTCAAATAATTACAATTAAATATTTTTCAGAAAGATATATCAATAATCAAAATAATATAAGGTGTAATTACATTAGATATGTGGATTTTAATTTTGTTATATTCATCAACAGATTGATGAGAATTGATTGAATACATCTTAAATTTATTTTACAATATAGATTATGGGTTCCCCCATTTTAATTTTGTTTCATATTCAAAATTTTAATTGCATTTAATTTGGATGTCAACGTTAACAAAACAAAATTTATTTTTTAATGCTCTAATTATCTGGGTTTAATAAAATATTTTCTTATTCTTCATCTCTACTTCTTCTCATATTGCGACCGCGACCTAAAAATAAGTAATAAAAAGTATAGATAATTTGCATAACTATAATGTATTTAATTTAAAGTAATTTTATTTATACAATGTCTCAGATAGTGTTCATATTATTTTTAATCAATTTTTAATCGTATTTAATTTAATTAATATAAAATTATAATATTTCAATATATATTATGAAAAAAATTATAAGTTAGATATAATATTATTTAATTTTCTTTGAAAATCAGTCATTTCGTTATTGTTAACTAGTATTAATAAAATTTTTAAATCAATAAACTTTTAATTTAATGCATTTTTATAAAATATTATTACCTCTTCTTATTTGATTAAGACACGCCAGCATTCTAATCATAAACGCTGCTGGTACAGTAATCGTATCCTTCGTTTCTTCCAGCATTACAGCATTTCGTTTTTTCAACTGAAATATGAAACAGTTACTTGATTATATGACTTGATTGACTTGATTTTGTTTAAAAAAATTACGTATCCTATAGTAAATTGAAAAATCTCAATGCATTAAAAAAAAAAGGTCAAATCAGTAGACGAAAGCCGTGAGAGTCTGTTACTTACAGAGTAGAAATAGTTTATAAAGCAGTGTCGAAAGCGAGTTAAGAATAATATTTCAATGTTGAATGTTTTGCTTACATCTTCAGCGAACTTCTCATTAAAATTGGACTCCTCGTTGATGGGCGCCCACAATTTAACGTCGTAATCGATGCCCGAAGTTGCGAGCATCGGCAAAAATGGATGGGGTTGCAAACAATTAACGACGTGCTGATCGGCCTCGAGAAGCATACAAAGTTTTGCCGTCTCGCGCTCCCAGACGAACACATGACCACAATCGCTGCCTGACATGACAAAGTCATTGCCCCAAAAGTTTGCTTCTTTGATCATGGTCCTAAAGAAACTAGAGTCATAATACGAAGAAAGAGTGATGAATAAGAATATTATTTGATTTTACATTAACGATTCCACAAGGTTTGCCTTATGACAGGAAGGAATGACAAATTAAACTTTTAAGAAATTGCAATTTTTAAGTTTTCCTTTTTTTTAAATATAATATAAACTTTTCGAACGTGTAATAAGGCCACATTTAATAACACATTGCATTATTAAATTGTAATTACAACGTTGACTAACACTGAACAAAAATGGGTTAATAATTAACTCAAATGAAGTATGAAAAACTTTTACAATCAATTTGTTAAAATCAAATAATTTTCAAGTATTTACACGCTGTATTATCTAATTATACGGATAAACATGCGTAGGCCTACGTATACACAATACTAGTATTGTTATAAATACATTTTTCCTTATTATTTTTCTCACTTCCATCCACGTTATATGGAATTGCTATACCTGTAGAAATTTTTCAAATTAATGTTAACGCAATTAAGACAAGTAACATAAATGTTTTTCCGTCAACATTTAAATTTTATTTGGCTAGTTTAAATTCATACGAAAATAATGGAAAACTGTAAAAGAAATCAGATTTTTTTCTGTAAAAAATAAATAATTACTAGTTTCGCGTCGTGTTTGTCTGTATAATTATAAATCACGAAAAGCAAAAAAAAGAAAAAAATTAGTAAAATCAGTTGTACTTGTGGTAATTTTAAAGACCATAAGTTCAAACATTTTATACAAAATATTTGAACTGGTCTCTATTAACAACAGTGACTTCACCATACCAAGGGAATCTATGTTATTAATTGAAACGTCAGATAAGTAAATATATGAACATTTTAAATTTCAAAATAACTAAAATTAACTGCAATTTTGTTTGTAATATTTTTTTAGATTTTAATTAGTTTTGTAGTTTGTTTTACGACAGGAAAATTTTTGCCAAATTCACAATACTTTTATTAAGAGTATCTAATTAGAATTCTATTATAAGCGGTATACCAGATTTCGGTAGCTTTGTTATTGTAAAAATAAGTGGTCTGTTATGACAAGTGATATATAATTTTTTCGAATGTACGAATACCGTAGGTTTCTAATAATAACATGAATAAAATGAAAGTTATTTACGAAATACCAATCGTCTGAAATTTTACAATACATATAGAGATTAATACATATACACGTTATTCAATTAGAAATGTAATAAATGTTTAATTTTATCTTAATAATTTCTATTATCCATATATCTAAGCTCATTATTGAAAGCCTTTACTCAATAAAATCTTTATTGATTATAGTTATGTCATTTTTGTACAATTGAAATATCTATTATTATAAAAATAAAATATATTTTTGACACTCGTTTCCTTAAGTTTTTTCATTACAATTAATTAAGTTTTCAAACATTTTATTTAAAAAATTTAATTTTGTAACAAAGAAAAAACATTGACTTAAAGAAAATATCATCAGAAATAAAAGGATTTTTTATGAAATTATAAAGATTTCATTTTTATACACGTTTCAATTAGTTTGTACAAAAGTAACGCAATATTTTTACTTAAAATTATACCTGGCATTGCGATGCCCCATGTATTTTTGTTTGACATGAAGATCTGACTGTGAACATTCGTCAAAACTTTCTTGACCTTCAGCAGTTGATGTTTTTTCTACCGAATTTTCCATGTCCGTTTCAATAGGATTAACCACTCTATTAAGTTATTATTAAATTTAAAAAATTATCACAATATAAGAAAAAATGCTTCTGTTAATATATACCGTCTAACTGAATCTAGATCTTCATCATCACTATCATTATAAACATCTTCGTCAGTAGCTAATAAAAAATAGTAAAATAAATACGTATATATATAAATATACATCATTGATTAAAATAAAAATTTGTTATATATTACTTTCTCGGTTAGTACTGTACGTATATTGTTTAGGATCAGAATAACTCGGTCCTGGATTTGAAAAATGATTTCCAGAGTAGTGCCCAGAAGTTTCTTATAAAAAAATATGTACATATTAGAAATAAATAATTTTGCGTATTTAATTTTGTTAAAAAAAATTAACATTACCAGGATGAAAGCCTCCTTTGGAAGCTTCATCAGCTTTTCCCAGGGAAATTGTTGCACTGGTTGCACTTCTATCCGAATAAGTTAATTTTACAGTTGGTTCACTACCATGTCTAAAAATACAAAAACTATTAATAGAAAAAGTTTATATCTAAAATATAATAAATAGATATAAGAAACAAATTTATTGCTATTAATAATATGATAAAATAAATTCTTAAAAATGAATCAGTTTTTAAGGAAAACTAAATATCGAATTTTACAGATAGTTGTAAAGTACCTTTCAAGAAATCCATCTCTCATAGTGGTCAGTCTATCTTGAAGATTTTCCATCATACTACTGCTACTGTGATTACTTTCAACACTTGAAGATTCTACTTCTATATCTACTTCATTTGAATTTTGTACAGCTGCAGGTACAATTTCAGAAATATTTTGCTTTGTCGTAGTTGGCTGAGAATTCATTATTCCATCTGGATTTGAATTAATTCCTAAAGCAACTTGAGGCTGAAATTGAAGTTTTTCACAAATAGATGAACTTCCAGGTAAAGAAACTGCTTCATCTATAGATTTATTCGTAATTATTTGATTATTTCCTATACTTTCTACATTTTCTACAGTTTCTACATTTTCTACATTTTCTATATTTTCTATATTCTCTATATTCTCTATACTTTCTATATTTTCTATATTTTCCGTATTAGAAGCTTGACTTTCGTCAAAAGACTCATTATGTATTGATTGTTGGTCGTCAATTGTGTCAACACTACTTTCTGCGTTTGCATCAACAATATTCGCGTTGGCTTGACGACTGTTTTCGCCTTGTTGATCCATAACACCCTCAAGACTATCTTCACCACCACCACTTAGAGCTGCACGTGTTGCTGGATCATTTAATATACTACTTAATACGTCAGTCATTCTTTGCATTAAGGAAGTGTATAAAATAGGCCGTGCTTGAGCTATTTCTTGAAACAAAGTTCATTAATATAATTTTTAAATAAATATTAATAAACGCACTTAAATTTAATTTTAAGCTATTAATTAAGTATGCTTAAGTATATGTATAAGAGGTATATGCAATACACCTCTTTTAATTAAAACATCCTTTTTACCTGTTCCATGTCGTTGACCACCTTCGCGCTCAGGGCGAGCATCTGGTCCAGTATCTGACCAATCTCCACGCAATCTTAAACGTCTAACTGGTTGTGGAGATCTAAGCGGATATCTTTTTCCTTTGCCTTTCGCAATTAGGGTATCCCTTTTTAATTGAACACTATTTTGTTCCTTTACAACAAGTTTTTTAAATGAATTGTAAAGGAAATGCATAGGTACTTATAATAATGTTAAACCGTAAATCAAACTTACTTTCATACTAAATAAATACAGATGATCACTACTATAACTAACAAGAACATCTTGACCATTAGGACTGTAACTCAGGGATGTAATTCTATAAAAATTTCCATTGAACTCTGGTACAGCAAAACTATGTAATGGCTTTGCATTGGATGCGTTGTTTGTCCACCCTAAATTAAACATATCGTTAATTTAATAATTTATTAAAGGTAATTAAATAAAAATCATTTTAATTCAATATAAAGGAACAAACTTGAAATCAATAAACAAAGTTTTTTAAAAATAAAAAAGCTATCATCTACAATCAAAATATGAATAATAATTTACCCATTGCTTTAGTTCTAAGCATTCTTCTATCAAATGTTCTTACAGTGCTATCGGAACATCCGATGGCTATTTGATGCAACATTACAGGATTGACAGATATTGCTGTTACTGCTCTTTCACAATTAATCAATATATCCTAACAGAATAATTGTTTATTTATATTAATAAAAAATGTTCAATTAATTAAAAAAAAATTAAATTATATTGTAATAAATCCTGTATTATACGTTACCTCTGTACATTTGTAAGTATTACATTTTTCTTTGATACGTAAATCAAACCATCTAACGGTGCCATCTTCTCCACAGCTTAAAAAATTATGTGGCTCACAAGGAATTGTTGCCACCTCATAAGTAGTTCCACTATGACATGTAAATTTATTGTGAAAAGTTTCTGTCTTCCTCATCAAGTCTAAAGTAAAAATAACAATTAAAGGTATATAAACACATAAAAGGAAATAATGTAAATAAGCACAGTAATTACATACCAGTATATAAAATAATACCATCACCACTGCAAGAAACGATTCGATTATCTCCATTATTAGGTAAGAACTTGGCACTAAATATATTTGCTCGATGACTGGTTTTATAATCGAAAAGTACCTATAACAAATTATCATTTAATGAATAATTTATATTAAAGTTGTAATTCTATAAAATATATCAAAGTGTTATTAAAAATATTCAAATTCTTTTTATCTAAAATACTTCTTTATAATAATAAATCCATTATAATATTAATCTTTATCTCAATTATTTTTTATTGTTAATGATGACACAATTTTTCATTAAAAATTTTCAGATTTAGTTTTTTTTTTTAAAGCAAAAAAACATAAAAAGATATAAGATGCAAAAAATATTTTCAATTTTTTGCTAGAGTTGAAACAAGATTTGTATATAAATATATGTATCATATATTTTTTCAAAAGATGAAGAGATATATTTGAATCTTCACTACTTGATTAAATGTTTAGATCCTATATATAGTTTGGATAAAATCATTTAGTTTTTTTTCTTTTACATAACAAATAGTTATATTGCAAGCTCTAAAAGCAATAAATATCAAAAGGATAAAAATAACCTATTATACATAAAAGTAAAATACAAGGTAATTGTAACAAAATTATTTACAAGGTCAAATTGTCAAGATATCATAGAACTATAAGAAGTATTCAACTTGAGTACAAATTAATAATATAAGCCAGTTAACAATGTATTGATTATTACCTGATAATTGTAAGCATTTGTGAGAACCAAATGTTGATCATCACTACCAGATAAAATTAAATTACCATTACTATTCCAACAAATGGAATTTACACAACCATGATGTACTTTTAGTCTTTTCAATAATGCAATTCGTTGGATCAACTGTAAGCTGGCTGATAAATAAAAAAAGAAGTACAGAAGATTATGTCTGAAATACAAGGTATAAGATTTACTTACATTTGCTACTGCTGTACAATTTAATTCTTGTATCGTTATTGTATGGTTGATTATAAATTTCTTGAAAAATATTCCCCTTACTCTTTGGCATTTTTCGTGGTCAGCCAACAAAAAGATCTCTTTATATGAAAAAAGTAAAAAAAAACAACCAAAATATATTTCTCTAAATTACGCGTGGAGTATATATTTAAATGTCCTCTACGTGTTAGTAAAAACCATTAATGATTTAATAAGCATCACTTGATAAAAAAATATAATAAATAGATAAAAGGTAGTGTCATTGAATTAAAAAAAAAAATTATACAAGTCACGAAACAAGAATACTGTTTGCGTTTAACGTTGATCTTAATTGTAGGTCGTACGGCATTTCGCTGATCAGTTACACGTCAAAATAATTATTGCGCGATGCATAACTAAAAATAAATGTCTCCTAAACTTCCTAAATTCGTACACAGAGAAAATACAATCTAATTAACAAATGGAATTGTGATTCGTGATCAACAAATGCTTTTAAGAATCTTAAATATATTACTGCGCATGTGTCGACGGCAGATTCAAGATTGTTCGTATTGAAATTTCCGAAATCATCCACCCGATTTGGTCACCCACAGTTTTTTTTAAATACATGAGACAAACCAAATATATGTGCTTATTCTCTTTAATTAGGTACTTCACATTAAATATACATCGCATTTTCACAGGGAAAAAACTTGAATTCCATGCATAGGTAAACATTATTAACATGTACACGTACACTCACATATTTATTCTTATATTTATAAAAATGAAAATAATTGATAATATTCATCTGTAAAGTATCTATTACAATTTCATACAAATACGTTCCACGCTTGAATGGAAATTTTCAAGGATTATCGCAATACCATACGTAAGGGTAATTTTCGCGAATGCGTAAAATAGGATTGTTATGAGTTTTAAGAATTTTTATAAAAAAATTAATTATCAATTGGTATATTTAAATGAAAAAAAAGATCCAAATGACGCATACGTGATTGTGCAATGGAAGCTTATAGATACGTGATTATATACGAATGCCAACATACGTCAGTGTGAAGCTGTTTATCCGCAGATTTAAAAGATCTGTTCAATATTATTCCCCTGTTGTTAACAGTGCGGGTACTGCAGGGTCTGCAGGTCAATGGCCCGACTGTTAAGTTCTACCATTCTGGCGGTTTTACCCGGTACGATTTTATGCTCATTGATCACCAGAGACGCGGGGCTTCTAAAAACATATAATTACTGTAAATAGGTACGGCATGTACATCAGTCGTGTTGAATTTTGATTCTGGTTTTATGATTTTAATATAAGTAAGAATAATTATTTGTCATTAAGGTTATATCTCACATCTATATTTTTTTACCGTCAATGTAAACATTCATCCTTCAACTGTATAGAATCACCGTAAGACTTATCGTAGTGTATGTAAATCCCGAGACTTGTCTACTATCAAAAATATCAAAGTATAAAACTGCTATTAGTTATAGGTGATAGCTATTAAATGATCATTTAATCGTACTTATTAATGCTGGTATACATTACCAGTCGAAATCGACGCACTTCCCATAAGCTATTTACGTATACAATGTAAACTTGTATATTAAATTTTATTGTTAATATAAGGAATGTATAAATAATATATATATCATTAAAATAAAGCACTAAACTGTGAAGCACATAGATATATAATATGACTCATAATATACATCTTTTTACACTTAATTTAAAAATAATAATGCTTTATAATAAAATGTATTTAAAATATGAAGGAAAAAATTTCAAAAACGATTTCTTTTTATTATATAAATGATTCAACGCAAAAGAAGGAAATTCATTATTTATTAAATTTTTATAAAATAATTGTTTTTAATAACTGTTGAGATAGCAAGGAAAATTTAGACAAAGGAAGCCAGCAACATATTTATGTATACTATGTTAATATACATAATTATACATATTATAATCCAATATATTTATTAATAAAGCCAAAGGATGTAATTGCAAGTTGCAACGTATTAACAAATTCTTCTTTTATTTCAAAATATTATTAAAAAAAAATTTCATGCTACGTATAACTTATATAAATTAGTTGTTATATAAAAATTTATTCAATAAATACATAAAAATTTAAATTATTTTGTACAAAATATTTACAATACGTATATAATAAATATCAATTAGATTAATGATAATTAAAAATAGTATTAAAATGTGTAATTACAAATTTTTGATTTGTATAATGTATAAAACATCAACAATTCTTAAAAGGCTCATTTCTTTTAGATTTTTTTTTAAATTTCGTTATTGAAACTTTTACTAATGTTATAAAATGACCAACAAAATATCCAACCAAAGCACCAATTACGCAAGGTATTGGCCAAGCCTGCCATGGTTGATCCCAATCTAATGGCAATACAAAAGCACTGAGCCATGTACTCAACAAAACAGCTTTTATATTTAACTTTACAGCTTCAACAAACATTCCTCCTATTAATAATTGGGAACCACTGAACAAAGCTATTGCATTATCAATTCCTAGGTGAAAACTAGCTGGAGTCAATGTAAGATTTGTTAAAGTAATAGAAAGAATTAACGTTTCTTCAATGTGAGTTAATAAAGGTGCTCCATACAATACAATAACAATATAATAAATAATTGTTGATAAAACAATTGCCATAACAAATTTTAAAATTTCTTGTCCAAATTTGATAATGTTTTTTTTTAATTTAGTTAAAATAGTAGGTTTCATCTTTTCTACAAAATAATTATTTAATTCCCATGTAAAAAATATTTTTAGAGGTTCTAAAAAAGCCACCATTGATAACATAGAAACTATTTTATATGTTCCAATACTAAGAAATTTGTCAATAATGCATAAATATAAACATATTCCTGCAAAATAAATGCATGTGATGTAGCAATGTAAAAATAATACTTGATTGCTTTGAAGATTATCCATGCCCATTAATTTATCTGAAATAATCTGTATAAAAGAATATTTATGTATAGGAAAATTAAGTTCTTAAAAAAAAATTTTTTTTTAAATATAAAATATTATTTCACAAAATCGATCATTTTAAAAATACGTTAATTTTTAACATAATAAACTATTATTTTCTAAATGATAAAAGCATTTGTATAAAAATTTAGAATGAGTATGCACTCGAACATTTTAAAACCCTACACTTTCTACTGAAGGGATGAATCAATAAAGCAGATTAATAAAGTATATTTAAAAACTTACTTTGGTAAATGTAAAAATTTTTATAATAATAATGTATTAAGCTGAATCCTAAATCCATAAATATAGAGTCATGTATCGATATAACTGTTTTGATTTAAAGATGAGATTTAGATAGATATTTGGATACTGACCTGTAATTAGCTTTTTGATGATTGGTTCACGCTTTCGCGCTTCCATTCAAATTTAAATTCATCAAAAGTAGAGGAAGATCTGAAAATAGATATCAGCATCAGACATAAAATAGTTAGCATTAATTTACACGTTGCATTTAATTAAGAAACCTGAATTAAGAAAAATTAATTTTTATTTCAATATATGATTTCGTTCTTTTACCTTGCTCAACACGATTTTACGGTGAATTTTTTTTGCTCTCTTTCCAATGGTGAGTATTTCAATTAATATTCATTTAGATAAGAGAAGAAAATATTTACACAAATCGTTTATAAAAGTTTTTGTTTTTGTTAATGAAATTGAAAGAATAAAAATATGATGAAAATATTTTGTATTGTTAATATTTTTAAAAAAAACTTCAATATCTGTCAGTGTATAGAATTTGCATTTTCGCTTCGTATCGTTATTCATAATTTAGTTAACAGGTATCGAATGATTAATAATAAAATAATATCTTATAAAGAACAATTTCTAAAAAAAATTTTAAATGCAAAAGCTATAACGTATTTTTGGTGAGTTTGAGTGAAGCTATTCATGACTATCTTCCTCTCGCCAGTCTAACAATTGCTATCATAGGTTGCCCGTCAATAAAACTCTTTCGCGTTTGCATAAATATTATCTTAATTAATAAAATATTAATAAAACATTATCTTACAAAAAAGTTCGGTTGAATAAGAATACTCGGTGACACATGTATCATGTTATTTTGGCTACAGTAATGATTAAAGCACTAATAAATAATAGTATCGTAATCAAAATTAATCAACACAATTTTTTCTTAAGATATCATCTTATTTCGATCATGATGTAATTCAGTGTCCTTCATTACCTATTAGACGGACGTAAATGACAATCAGTAGTGATTTTCATCCCTCTTGTAAACGGAGCTAAAGCAATTCACCTGCCGGGAGTGACAAAAAAGATCGTCGTCCTCGCGACGGTAAATATTTGAATTCGTTCGTCGTACCGAGGAGTTCGGGAATAAACATTAAAAAGACGTTCTTAAGTTTTGAAAACAGCGGGTGGACGAAAGCCAATGAGCGTAAGCAACGATGGCGTCGTAAGATCCCGATCGCGGGCATCGCATTCGCGGCTCGTACCGAAGGTTGAACGCCACCGGCCACAAGCACCGGCCCGGCATTGTATCACCAATTAACTGCGGTGAACGAGTCGAGGCTCGAGGTATGTTGCACATTGTTTGTGATCAGTAGCTTCTTAGTTCTTACGAAGAAGTTGAGTCTCGTTTATCGAATGATGAACGGTTGATTCAATATTCGTTCGGAGAAGACCAACGTTTTACAATTCATTGTACTTATATTGTAGAATTAGTGTTATAAGGATAGAATTAAAATTAATACCTAGGCTAGAATATTATTACTTTTCGTAAAATTGGCTTAAGACACGAACACGCACATCAGTCAGATCAATATTGGACGAGCAGAATGGATAAGCTGTAATATATTAACAGTCGAATAACCACACCGATATAATGACTCTGCCACAATAGTTATTGATAAAATTTTGGTTGATTTTTTGGTTACAACTTGACCCGATTATTTTAGTGCAATCATTATGTTGAACTCATTGCGTTGAATTGTGGTGCTATATTCGTTGTAATTTTTTTACGTTGCCAAATTTTATCGTAATTTTGAAGGTGGTTGTATGTTGATTGCACAGTGGATTGAGCCATTAAAGGGTTTACCGTGTTGTGTTTGAGTTTGAAAAAAAGTTCTTAGCCCACTCTTAAAATGGCTACGTCAGATTCAAAAGCGACATTGAGGACTGTTAAAAGAGTTCAATTCGGCATCCTCTCACCCGATGAAATTGTGAGTATCTTTTTATTTCTTATGTTATACTGATTTAATTTTAAAAATACATTCAGCCCCTATTTTATTCATTCCTCGTTACACACTAATTGCTTAACTATTGTGCAAGGAAATTATTTAAATAATTTTGTAATTAAAGTTATATTGATAAAATGGTTATTACTAATGAAGCAAATACAATTGTAATTTGTCAATGTAAATTCATTTTTATTATACAAAATTTAATAGCTCTAACAGTACTTTCATTGATACTTTGAATACTGCTTTTCTTGCTTTAAAGGTAAATTATTTGGTTTATATATGCATATGTTTTTGTATTTTTCCCCTTTTTAATACAAAATTTTTTAACATATGATTTAAGTATAAAACTTAGTAACTGTGATATTTATATACTTATACTTAGCATGTTTTTTTGTTAAAGTAACATTCAATCTTCTGCATTTATACATTTTTTAATATTTTTTCAATTTTTCGTATTAATATGCTTTAGTAAATGAATTAATCTACAATTGAGTATAATTATTACAAAATTTCTTAAGAAATATTTTTTACAATTTCATTATTATACGAAGGCTAGTTAGTAAATCAGCCACTTATATTGTGGTTCATAACTTTAATTTTATAATTTTCAGCGGCGTATGTCAGTCACCGAAGGAGGCATACGTTTTGCAGAAACAATGGAAGGTGGTCGTCCAAAACTTGGTGGCCTTATGGATCCTAGACAAGGTGTTATCGATCGAAATTCTCGATGTCAAACTTGTGCTGGTAATATGACGGAATGTCCTGGGCACTTTGGTCATATTGATTTAGCAAAGCCAGTTTTTCATTGTGGCTTTATTACAAAAACTATTAAAATTCTTAGATGTGTTTGCTTCTTTTGTTCAAAGATGTTAGTTAGTCCCGTAAGTAATTTATTTTTAATTATAATTTATGAAACTGTTTAGTATTTTACATTGTTTTCTTATTTTCTTATTTAATTGTTATTTAGTGTATATTTTTTAAATAGTAAAAGGAATGTATGTAATATAAGAATCAGAAACTTTTGGTTACGATTTTAATTAAATCATATTTTTCAGCATAATCCAAAAATTAAAGAAATAGTGATGAAAACAAAAGGTCAACCACGTAAACGCTTAACATTTGTATATGACCTCTGCAAAAGTAAGAATATTTGTGAAGGTGGTGATGAGATGGATATAACAAAAGATGGCCAGGATCCAGACCCTAACAAGAAACCCAGTCATGGAGGTTGTGGCCGTTATCAACCAAATTTAAGAAGATCAGGACTTGATGTTACTGCTGAATGGAAACATGTTAATGAAGATTCACAAGAAAAGAAAATTGCTTTGACAGCTGAACGAGCATGGGAAATTCTAAAACACATAACTGATGAAGAATCCTTCATTCTTGGAATGGATCCCAAATTTGCTCGACCTGATTGGATGATAGTAACAGTTCTACCAGTCCCACCTTTAGCAGTCAGACCAGCTGTAGTGATGTACGGTTCTGCAAAAAATCAGGATGATTTGACTCACAAGCTTTCGGATATTATAAAATCTAATAATGAATTATTAAGAAATGAGCAGGCTGGAGCAGCAACACACGTTATATCTGAAAACATAAAAATGCTTCAATTCCACGTTGCAACCCTTGTTGATAATGATATGCCAGGAATGCCGAAAGCAATGCAAAAGTCTGGAAAACCTCTTAAAGCTATTAAAGCCAGATTAAAGGGTAAAGAAGGTCGTATACGTGGTAATTTGATGGGTAAACGTGTGGATTTTTCCGCGCGTACTGTAATTACACCGGATCCTAATTTGAGAATTGATCAAGTTGGTGTACCTCGTAGCATTGCCCAGAATTTAACATTCCCTGAAATTGTTACTCCTTTTAATATTGATAAAATGCAGGAGCTCGTAAGAAGAGGCAACACGCGTTATCCTGGTGCAAAATATATTGTACGTGATAACGGCGATCGTATTGATTTAAGATTTCATCCAAAGCCTTCAGATTTACATTTGCAATGTGGTTATAAAGTCGAAAGGCATATTCGAGATGGAGATTTAGTGATTTTTAATCGACAGCCAACTTTACACAAAATGAGTATGATGGGTCATAGGGTAAAAGTCTTACCTTGGAGTACATTTCGTATGAATTTAAGCTGCACTTCACCTTACAATGCTGACTTTGATGGTGATGAGATGAATTTACATGTTCCCCAGTCAATGGAAACTCGTGCCGAAGTCGAAAATATCCACGTTACTCCTAGACAGATCATTACTCCACAGGCAAACAAACCAGTCATGGGTTCGTAAATTTAATTTTATAGATTACATTTTATATTATTGAAAAATAATAAACCAAACGTTTACTGGTGCCATTAAATAATTTGCTTTACTAAAAAAAAATGACATAAAGCGCATAAGTTTTTTTAAAAACCTTTTCACGTATATTTAAATGTAATTAATTTTTTTAACAGTAATGAATAAGATATCCAATAAAATGTTTATATATTTATTTTTTATTGTAATATTAAATACATAATTAATTATACTTTTTACAGGTATTGTACAAGATACATTAACGGCCGTAAGAAAAATGACAAAACGAGACGTTTTCATTGAAAAAGAGCAGATGATGAATATACTCATGTTTTTGCCAAGTTGGGATGGGAAAATGCCACAACCCTGTATTTTGAAACCCAAACCATTGTGGACTGGCAAACAAATATTTTCCCTTATAATTCCTGGCAATGTAAACATGATACGGACACACAGTACACATCCAGATGATGAAGACGAAGGTCCTTATAAATGGATATCTCCTGGAGACACAAAGGTTATGGTCGAGCATGGAGAATTGATAATGGGTATTTTATGTAAAAAAACACTTGGTACCTCTGCTGGATCTTTGTTGCATATATGTATGCTGGAATTAGGTCATGAAGTTTGTGGAAGATTTTATGGTAATATTCAGACAGTGATTAATAACTGGTTATTACTGGAGGGTCACTCTATTGGTATCGGAGATACCATTGCTGATCCTCAAACCTACATGGAAATTCAGAAAGCTATTAAAAAGGCTAAAGAAGATGTAATAGAAGTTATTCAAAAAGCTCATAATATGGAATTGGAACCAACACCTGGTAATACCTTAAGACAGACATTTGAAAATCAAGTAAATAGGATACTGAATGACGCTCGTGATAAAACTGGAGGTTCTGCTAAAAAATCACTGACTGAATATAACAACTTAAAGGCTATGGTAGTTTCAGGTTTGTATTGTTTTTAAAATTATTAAACAAATGAACAACATTTTTATAGAATAAAATAATTGATTTTATTACTTATTTTGTTCTATTTTCATAGTTCAATAGAAATTAAGTTTCATATGATTTATGTGATGTACAGTAGATCACAGAACATAGTTCGTTATTATTTAATTATATTTAATATTTCAGTTATTATATACTATAATAGCTATACTATATATTATACTAGAAAATATAGAAAACTGTATAAAAGAATTTTATTTTTATCAATTACAGGTTCTAAGGGATCTAACATTAACATATCACAAGTTATTGCCTGTGTGGGGCAACAAAACGTAGAAGGTAAACGTATACCATTTGGCTTTCGCAAACGCACTCTGCCACATTTTATCAAGGATGACTATGGGCCAGAATCTAGAGGTTTTGTTGAGAATTCATATCTTGCTGGTCTGACCCCCTCTGAATTTTATTTCCATGCCATGGGTGGTCGTGAAGGTCTCATTGATACTGCTGTGAAAACGGCCGAAACCGGCTATATTCAACGTCGTCTTATAAAAGCTATGGAATCTGTTATGGTGCATTATGATGGTACTGTAAGAAACTCAGTGGGCCAACTTATTCAGTTACGTTACGGTGAGGATGGTCTATGTGGAGAAACTGTTGAATTCCAGAACTTACCAACCATTAAACTTAGCAATAAGGCATTCGAAAAGAAATTTAAATTTGATCCAAGCAACGAAAGATATTTAAGGCGAATTTTTAGTGAGGACATTGTCCGTGAAATGATGGGCTCCGGCGAAGTTATATCTGAATTAGGTATTAAAAAAACACTTATTTATACGTTTTGACAAAAAAGAAAAATCCTTAAATGTTTAAGAAATATTAGAAAATCGATATATTTTTCAATAGTCTTAAAGAGATTTAAGCTATTATTAGGATTTTGAAATATTATATATATATATAAACACATGAAACAAAAAAAGATAAATTATCGAATTTCTAATTAAGAGTAATATGATTTTTACTTAATTTTTACTTATTTTTACTTAACTTAAACAAATTTGAAATAACGTTAATAATTTGCAGTAAAATATAACAATTTCCATTACAAATACTGAATAATTGTAATAATAATTGTATTCTTTGAATTTAATAGAACGTGAATGGGAACAGCTAAATAAGGACAGAGCTGCGCTAAGAGAAATCTTTCCAAGTGGTGAATCAAAAGTTGTATTACCGTGTAACTTGCAACGTATGATCTGGAACGTCCAAAAGATTTTCCATATTAATAAAAGAGCACCGACAGATTTGAGTCCAATGAGGGTTATTCAGGGTGTGAAAGATCTCCTTGAAAAATGTATAATAGTAGCAGGTGAAGATCGCTTAAGCAAGCAAGCCAATGAAAATGCAACATTGCTATTTCAGTGTCTTGTACGTTCTACCCTTTGTACTAAATGCGTTTCGGAAGAGTTTCGCCTATCGAGTGAAGCTTTCGAATGGCTGATAGGAGAAATCGAGACTAGATTCCAGCAAGCTCAATGTGCTCCAGGAGAGATGGTAGGCGCATTAGCAGCTCAGTCTCTTGGAGAGCCTGCCACTCAAATGACATTGAATACTTTTCACTTTGCTGGGGTGTCTTCTAAAAACGTAACTCTTGGGGTGCCTAGACTAAAAGAAATCATCAATATTAGTAAAAAACCAAAGGCTCCTTCCTTGACAGTATTTTTAACTGGTGCAGCGGCAAGAGATGCAGAAAAAGCTAAGAATGTTTTGTGTCGCTTGGAGCATACAACTCTTAAAAAGGTGACTGCGAATACCGCAATTTATTATGATCCTGATCCTCAAAATACTGTGATTTCGGAGGATCAGGAATTCGTCAATGTTTATTATGAGATGCCGGACTTCGATCCAACTAAAATCTCGCCTTGGCTGCTTCGTATTGAACTCGACCGCAAACGAATGACAGATAAGAAGCTCACTATGGAGCAAATTGCCGAGAAGATCAATGCAGGTTTCGGAGATGATTTAAATTGTATATTCAACGATGATAATGCTGAAAAACTTGTACTTCGAATTAGAATAATGAACAGCGAAGATAACAAATTTACCGATACAGCTGATATAGAAGAGAGCGTCGACAAAATGGAAGACGATATGTTCTTGCGTTGTATTGAATCCAATATGTTGAGCGATATGACCTTGCAAGGAATCGAAGCAATCGGCAAGGTATACATGCATTTACCGCAGACGGATTCGAAGAAGAGAATTGTCATAACGGAGACTGGTGAATTTAAAGCCATTGCCGAGTGGCTGCTAGAAACCGACGGCACGAGCTTAATGAAAGTACTCAGCGAACGAGACGTTGATCCAGTGAGGACCTTTTCCAACGACATTTGTGAAATATTTCAAGTATTGGGTATCGAGGCTGTGCGAAAATCCGTAGAGAAAGAAATGAACGCCGTTCTACAGTTTTACGGGCTCTACGTAAACTATCGGCATTTGGCTTTGCTTTGTGACGTAATGACAGCCAAGGGCCACCTCATGGCTATTACGCGACACGGTATCAATAGACAGGATACGGGAGCACTAATGAGATGCTCTTTCGAGGAGACGGTAGATGTGCTGTTAGATGCCGCCTCTCATGCCGAGGTAGATCCTATGAGAGGCGTTTCCGAGAACATCATTATGGGACAGCTGCCACGTATAGGAACCGGATGCTTCGACCTGCTCCTCGACGCCGAAAAATGCAAGCAAGGAATCGAGATCCCGATGGCCGTGGGCGCGAACATAATGGGTGGCACGGGCATGTTCTTCGGAAACGCCACGACCCCTAGTATGAGTCCCCAGATGACGCCGTGGTTGGGTGCAACGCCGAGCTACGGGGCAGCGGGAATGTCCCCGAGCATCGGCAGCGGCATGACACCGGGCGGGGCCTGCTTCTCGCCATCCGGACAGTCGGACGCCTCGGGATTGTCGCCAGCGTACTCCGCGTACTCGCCACAGCCCGGAAGCCCTGGGAGCCCGGGCCCGAGCATGAGCCCCTACCCGATGTCCCCGGCTGGCGGAGCATCGCCGAGCTACTCGCCGACCTCTCCCGCGTATTTGCCCACATCGCCGAGTATGACGCCCTCGAGTCCGAATTACTCGCCAACGAGCCCAACTTATTCGCCAACTAGTCCCAATTACTCGCCAACGAGCCCGAGCTACTCGCCGACCAGTCCAAGCTACTCGCCCACCAGTCCGAGCTACTCGCCAACCAGTCCAAGTTACTCGCCGACCAGTCCGAGCTACTCCCCCACGAGTCCGAGTTATTCGCCCACCAGTCCGAGCTACTCGCCGACCAGTCCGAGCTACTCGCCGACGAGTCCGAGCTACTCGCCCACGAGTCCAAGCTATTCACCGACGAGCCCGAGCTATTCCCCCACTAGTCCAAGCTACTCACCGACAAGTCCGAGCTATTCGCCGACGAGTCCGAGCTACTCGCCGACCAGTCCGAGCTACTCGCCGACGAGTCCAAGCTACTCGCCGACCAGTCCAAGCTTTACCCCAGCCTCACCATCTTATTCGCCCACCTCGCCTTCCTACTCGCCGTCGTCGCCTCAGTACTCGCCCGCCTCGCCAAGTTATTCGCCCTCCTCGCCGAAGTATTCGCCTACGAGTCCCAGCTACTCCCCGACTTCTCCCTCGTTTGCCGGCACGTCGCCTCAGTACACCCCAGTTAGCCCGACCTACTCACCTACGAGCCCCACTTACTCACCGACTAGCCCGAGTTACTCGCCCAGCTCACCCCAGCATAGTGGCGGCAGCACCAAATACTCCCCCAGTAGTCCAAACTACTCGCCGACGAGCCCGACTTACTCGCCAACCAGTACTAAATATTCGCCCACCAGCCCGACATATTCGCCAACCAGTCATAGTTACTCCCCGACCAGTCCGAGCTACTCCCCAACGAGTCCCGCTTATTCTCCGCAAGTGCCTGGATACTCTCCCACTAGTCCAACATACTCAGCGGCATCCCCGACTTACGAAACTGACGACAATTAAACACAATTAAAGTAGGTGCATTTTATTGTTATTGTTTGTAAAAGGAAAACGGTTAGTGAAAATACATCAACAATTTGTTCATTTTGCGCACTTTAAATAATATATATTTTCTATGATATCGAATGGCGCTATGTGTTTATTCTACATAGGAGTAAGCGAAATTTCAAATTTTTATATTATAAAATGAAGAGTAAATTAGTGATGCTTTACCTAATTTCATTGTTATATAAGTAATATTTAATAAGGATTAAAATTAATCGAAACATACTTGATTAATGAAAAAGGAATAAGTGTAACAGTAGTTTTTTATTTATTTTTTATTGGCATTTCGATTATATGTTAAAATTACTTCAATTATATGTTAAAATCGCAATTTAATATAAATAAAAGCTAATTTATTTTTTAAGCGAGATATGTCGAAAAAAATTTAATCTGAGAACTCGATTCTATTCCAGATTTAGGATGAAAATTAATTTTTATATGATTACTTGTAGCATTTACTTTGATATTATAAGTAAAATGTAAAAAATTAATATTTACTTGAAACAGAATTTTAGCCTATATTGAAATCTATTGTATGATATTGTTATAATTGAACTACTTCTTTAAAAACAAATTACAATTCATAACTTTATCGATATTTATAATTTTGCATGAAGTGTTGTTTCTTGTGTTTGTATAGTATAAGACATAAAATTTTTAATTTATAAGTATATATTAAGAAGCTAGATTTTTATATTAAAAATAATTACTATATTATTAATAAAAATGAACATTTTTCACTGAAAATAAAAAACAAATTATTTTGTAAATTGAACTGCCTTAAATTAATTTATTTTCTACAGGTTTCCTCCAGATTATATTGTTTTTAATGGTACATTTAAAAGAAATTATAAATTCTACCACATTCTCATCTGCGCAATCAGTGAACACGAATATAATTGCCAATTACAATTAAAATTATTACATGTTACATCATATCTTTGATTTTCTTAGAAATTCTAAAAAAGATGAAGACTTTTACTTAAACTATTTTTCTTCTATATTACTGAAATTACTTTTGTTATGGTTAAAAAATAAGAATTAAATAATTAAATAAAATAATTGAACAAAATATGTTACTTCAATGTTTTCGATCTGTGGGTCATGCGATGAAATGCTACGTACAAAGAAGAGGAATCCGAGTTTGCGTTGTGTCTTATTTTTTTTCACATAGATTATTATCCTGGTATTTGTTTTTTTTTATGTAGAGAATAAAATGCTTCTAAGGTAAATCGAGTATAAAAAAAGTTGTGCAATGTTATAAAAACTTAAAAAGCATTTGACTTATATATGAATACCAAGTAACGATGACGAAAATGAAAAATGTGGTATAATAAATTATAAAATATTTATAATAAGTGTAACAACTTTATTAAAATTGTTTAACTGTTAACAATGTTCAATATTCATTTCATAATTTATTATTACATTGAAAAAAAATGTATGAGTATTGTTTTGTATTTGAAGTATTTACCAGAATAATAAAATTTAAAGTGGTCAATTGTTTTTACAAAAAGACGGGAAAGATTGCATTTTTACATGAAAACTTCGATTATATAATTTTACTATATCAATTTTTTTTATGTAATCTAAACTTTTTATACTATTTTATCTTAATAATAGTTTTAGAAACTGATGTAACTAATTATTTTAAAGGTCTAATCACCTTTTATTTATCACCTTTTAATACGTTTTATACTTGATCATAATCATAAAAATCTATTTAATTTCTAGATTCTGAAGTAATTTTTTATTGCTCATTCCTATACCTTCTGAAATTTAAATTCCTATATTTATAATTTTACAATGCACATGGCAAAATGTAATTCAAGCCTATAAAAATTATTTTTGATTTCAATATGATATATTTTTGAAATTTCAGATTCCTTATTAATATTGATTAAAAAAATAAACAACAACTACACTTTATAAATACCTATTAATTTATTGTTAAAATCTGCGTAAAAATGCAATAGGGTATAAAATAAATAAACTAAGTTCTACATGCTTTTATTAAATTTATTGATGTTTGTAAAATTCGTTTGAACTCAAATTTAAAAAAATTACTTGTATTGATTTAGTTATAAGACTGAAATCAAGCAGGCTTACTATTTTTTGCTATTAATTTTAAATGAAAGTATTGAATCTACGTAACAATGTGAAGCTACTTGGTCGATTTATCCTTCAATAAATATCAATTTATTTAAAATTTTATATATATATATATATATATATATATATATTTGTAATTAAAATTTTTAATTTTAATTGATGATATTTTTTATTCAGTTCAAATATATGCCGAATATGATACTATACAATGATGAACATATTACATTAATCAGGTAATGCATTATTTACATACATATATATCATGTAACGGTTGTATTTATATAACAAATGTATTTACGTAATAGAGTTACGCATAAATTAAAAACAAATACATTGCTTACAATATATATTATTTAAAGTTTGTTATCCTTAAAAATTATCTAACTTGGCGATTTAAAATTTGATTACTTTATTTGATGTCTTTATATGTTTACATTTTTATATTAAAATTTTAATAAAAATGAATATTTTAATGGAAAACCAAATTTTTGTAAGAAAACAAGAATGATCAGATTAATTCTTTTAGATAATTAAATAAAAGAAATTATCTAATATATACTAAAGCATATAGTTTAAAAAAGCCGATTGTTTAATACAACATTTTTGGTGGGTTAATGATAAACAAGAGGAATCCGATAATTGCTTGCATAATAATGCGTTTGTAGGTTTTCATCTTATTTATATACTTTCACCGTAGTTTTGTTCCTTTGCTACAGTAGAAACATTATCTCAAAGTATCTAGTTACCTTGACTAGGGGACATGTAAACTTGGTAAGGTATCGTAGTAAGCTGAGTTCATCTGCACACGTAAGTTCAGTTCTGACATGGTTCGCGATAATATTCCTCTGCTTCATAAAACAAACGAGACGGGACTTTCATTATTCTTTGCCATCTTGTGTGTAATTGATATTTTTGGAGTGTTTCCAATTATTGCTCTTACTAGAAGTATCGTACAGTGTGGTAAGAACTGTCGTATCTAAATCCTTTTTTATTTATAATATATGTAATAAATTATATAATACACAATAGATTATGATCGTAATTACTGACGTTTAATAAAAATAAACAAAAATGAGAAACACCTATTGCACTTTACATTTGTTTAAGAAACAAGAAAGGAGTAATTTTATGTAAAAATTTATTTTTCATTTTTTTCAAATAACGCGATAATCAAATGCAGTTTCCAAATAAATAACAGATTTTTTTATTGTTTTAAAATAACTTTAAGGGCTGCATTTTATACAAATACTCATGGTTGAAATTTTATTTAAAAATTTAAATATTTTTTTCAAGATACGGTATTTATTATATTCATTTGTAAAAAACATAATTTCTTATAATATTAAATAAAGTAAAAATTATAATTGTATTATATATTACTTATGCACATTTTTTATTTAACATATACATTTTGTTTCTTTAGGATGGCTCGGAATTCCACTAGTACTCATTGTTTTTGGGTTTCAAATTTTCACAGCAATATTATTAGGAAAGTCATGGGATCTAGCAAAGGTTATAGATCCACGCATATTGACAAAAAATCGGCAAGTTTCATCAGCATATATATATATATATATATGCTTATGTCTGTATGCGCTTGTTGCGTCTTATTTAAAAATATTATTCACAATTTTTAAACTTACAGTGCAGAGTAGAATGTTGTAGAAAAATCTAACTATATTAAATTAACTATAAAACGATACCTTGACATGTCTTTATTAGTTAATTAGTTATACAAGTTTTTTTGCCTTTTAAATACAAGAACTGTATTTTACTTGATTTTGCTCTTAATATGTATTTTTGAGTATAAGTTTTTAGAGAATTGACGATTTAAATATATCACCATTTATTAAATATATTTAAATATATCATATTATCACCATTTAGATTTCCGGGCTACAACAATATTCTAATTGCTTTATAAAAAAAAATTAGTAGTAGATGTGTACAACAATATTTAATATAATAAATAAAAAGTGATTTGAACAATTAAAATTATTTGTTCGTATATAGATATCCGCTATTGGCTGTAACCGAATTAACTTTAGGTCGATGGCCAAGTTTACTGGTCTCAGTATTATTAGATTTAACTCTTTTTGGAGGCGGTATACCTAATTTGTTAGTGGGTACGTTATGTTTTATTAAAATTATTATCGTTTTTTTTACATAATACTTATTATTATAATATTGTATTGATAAAACCATAATTTTTGTGGGTATGTTTTTTAATATGTATATTTATTGTAAATACACTTTTCTTACATATCACGTTGTGCATAACAAAGAAATATTATCCCAAAAGGTTTTATTATCGAGGGTGTAAAAGGCATGAGAAATGTGAGTGATACGTTAAACTGAAAGTAATGGGTGCACAGGACTGGCGGAAGAATTAAATCAAAACAATTGTGCGACTTAAAAAAATTAAGAGTACAGTGAAAAGAAGAGAAAGAAAAAGTAAAATTGAAAGTTTTTATTTTTTTTGTATGTGGAAAAAGTGAAAGTTTTTAGAATTAAATAAATAGACCCACTAGTGCAAAATCAGATTCATTTTAGATTGAGGAATAAAGATCGAAGTAAAGGATTATCTAAGAGAAACGTCGAAAGAATTGGACGTATAAAAGTAGCAGTACATTAAGGAGCATTATGTGCAAATTTTTTAAGATGATTAATCAACGATTAATCCAACAATCAGAATTTATTTTAGTATTTATGTATGGATATTGCGTTGAGTGAGTGTTTGTTAGGCATTTGCAAGTGAAAATAAAACAAGAAGCCTAGAATACAATGTTTTGTTATAAGTGCAAATCGTGTAACCATTAAAATCATATTTATAGTGAAAATAGAGATAGAACGGCATTTGCACATTGATCAAAAACTTCTCTTCTGCGGTCAAAACTCTGCATGGTCACATTCTGATATTCCGTATTTTCGGAGTAAAGTTCGCCTCGTAATTATTACACGTACAATTGGTACAATTATTTCTATTAAAAGTGTCTTTAGTTAAATTCAATTATGTCTTTTGGCTTAAATAGTGCTTTTGTAACGCATAGGGGCTTCAATAATTTTCATAACTCTTATTATTTACTATTCTTTTCTCGAGGGTGAAATGTTTTCTGTATTTAGCAGCTGCTTTTTAATATTATTTAAGCACGACTTCGTGTGCCTGTCATTGACCATGCTATACATATATACCTATTGGTTAAATATATATGTGCAGGCTTGCGTTGCTACTCATCTGACATTTGTCCGCAACGCTTTGCAACGTAAGAAGTTCCGAAACAAGAAGCGCCATGTTAGAGAAGTTCATTTTAACCGCATCATTGGCGGTGAAATGAAATTCATCGCTGGCTCTAGTTTTTTCCAATTTCTTCCAAAGTCACCAAGGAGACTAGATTGATTCTGAGTTTTCTTATTGTCCGTTTGTCTTCTACTCGATTTGAATGTCTTAATATGGCACCTTGCTTGACTCTAGGTAATGATAGAGACTCTCTATCTATTAGAGAGACACCGCTCGAGTGAGTTCTTTCAATCATAGGACGAGGCAATTCTCGACGGTCGGAATCTTCCTTTGGTTTTTTTTTTTTTTTTAAAAGTCAATGCTAGGTCGATAAATAACTGAAGCGAGGAAGGAGAAATATTAGCTTCCCGCGTGTCCTTCTGTTGGTTGTGCGCATCGATAGGGTTAGCATTTTGGCAGTATATCTGCGCACAACCTTCTGGCTTGTAGTTCAACCATATAGATCATATAGAAGCCTTAACGGGATTTTTTACTTTGGCGTTATACCTCGTTTTCCCAGTTCTTTTTTTTTATTATCACCTGCTGAAATGAGCGCTCGAACGCTGTAGATCAAAATACATTTATATTTCCTGTAAAGCGATCATGTTTTCAACAATTGCTCGTTGACGGTAACTTCCTGAACTGCATCGACAAGTTTTTCAACCATATGAAGTATTGCAAGTACACTTTTGGGAAATTCTTGAAATGTATCTATCTCAATCACAGCACAGCAATTTTCAATCGTTAGACCATCGATGAAATCCCGAACCATATCTCTCTCTCTCTCTCTTTTTCTTTGGTATGACAACCCTACTATTGGAGCACTTCGGCATAGGTCGCAGTATCCTGCGATCCTTGCTGAGTAGGACGCGTCAACGTCGCTACTTTACGCGAGCTGTGGGTTCTCCGGAAGCAGAGATACCCGCGATGCTCGCAATTACGAACGAAAGGAATAGCTTTTGTTTCAGTCCACATATTACAAAAATTTATAAACGCCGTGTTACCTTGCCGGAAGTTAATGTAAACTCGGGTCTTGGCAGTGCGGCGTTTCGATCGAGACTGCCTTTAAGCAATTAATAGTACACATTTTTAATAAAAATAAAAAAATTCTTAAAGTTTCGACTTAATAGAAGTCATTCATTTTAATTTCCATTTTACGGTATGTAAACTAAAATTCTTCGTATTTTTATATGACCTGGTTAGCATCGCAAAATTTACAACTCTTTGGATTAAAAGTATCGCATCAAGAATTTAATTTATCATTCTGCTACTGGCTTCTTATTGTGGGATTATTACTGTGTCCAATAATGTGGCTTGGAAGTCCGCGAGACATGAAGTAAGTCAATATATATACATATATCTATTTTAAAAAGATAAAGATTTTAACGAATAATTTAAATATACATGTAAATAAATATATATATATTATGCTTTTTTAATTTTCTTTTTTTGCAATGATTCTAATATGTAGTATATTTTTCTTAAAATTTTTTGCTTTTTTTGGTACCTTCATTCTCTAAAATCCTCTTTAAACATTTCCTTTACCGCTTCTACTTATATTATACCTTAACCATGGAGCTCAATTTTTCTCTACCACGTATTTGGTATCAGCTTTATATATTTTTATGCCTTCTATTCTCGTAGATAAGGGTATAGAATAAAATTATTGTACGACAATTTTCTTGTGTATATTTTTTAAAACTAATTTTCTTAAATACACGCGTGTTGTGATAAATGTATATAGAAAATCATTCAACATAATGACTATGCCATTTTCTTATTATATATGAAACTCAAGTACAAATGGGAATCGTATTTCAATGCTAAATTATGCAAAGAGATAAGGAAAAGAGAAGATTATTTAAATGGTAAAAAGAGGAAAAGGAAATCCAAGTAGGCTTAGGAATAGTACAGACTCGGTTTTAACGAAGGGATTTCAGGTCGTGCTAAATATTGTATTTAAGCTGCTTATCCATAAAAAGTTTTGGGTACCGTAAGGGTTCTTCCATAGATGCCAGCGTGCATCCGGGGACTGACTAATGGGCTACATTAAAGATTATTCGAAAGACTTTCATTGGAAGAAGGATAAGAAAATTTTCAGAGAGGAAGCTTTGGGAGGGATGGTGAAAGTGCGAGATATAAAGATCCAGAGAACATCCGTGTACACTTCCTGTGCCTGAGATCACTGAAAGCTGTTGATAATAATGTGAATAGCGGCACTGGTCTGGTTGACTTATCTCGTACTACTGTTTTCATCTATTTTTTTCATCTATTCATATTTTTGAGGGCGTATCAAAGCGATCAATTCTAATTTTTTACCTTAACCAGTTCCGTAAAAAGTAGCTTATAAGGATAATTCCCACATATCCTTTTCCGACGTGCGTTTGCAAGAATTCCACTCATCGTAATACTACTGTCCTTCCTAAAAGCGAATTTAAAGGGTTATGGAACGTGGATGCTCTTAGCGACAGATCACACGGATGCTTTACGCTGTAGACGATTTGGGATTTAGTAATTTCCAAGCAGCATTCCAAAATGGCGTTAATGAAATTCCCTTAAACTTTCTAGATTGCTTTTATAATAATTCTTTTAAAAAATAAAATTTAAATGCATTACAATAATCAATAGATTTTCCTTATATCATTTTTTAATTTTCAGTATGTTTCAATTATATCGAGTTTAATGCATACTGTTTATTAGATTTGTGGCTATCTTTTCTACATTGGCTGTTTTATTCACATCGATGCTTGTTTGGTGGTCGATTATAAAGGACGAAAGAGATATACCTACTACACCAGTGCCAACAACTCCTTCATGGGAAAATTTTATTTCCGGGTAAGAATTCGTATTATTTTACACAGTACACATATATAATTTGATCATTCCTTTATTTTATTATTTAGATTGTTAAATATTATGTTGATAAATGCATTACATTGTTACTGATAGTATGTATTTAAAAATTGTCTGTTTATGCTCGTGCAATATTTGTTTTTGGGCAGCATATTACAAATACTTAGAAATTTCATACAAAATAAAGTTTATTTACTTTAAAAATTGTTCCAAAAATTCATAAACATTCTAATCTCTGAAAAAAATATTTTTTTTTAAATATTAGTTTACGACCTAAAGCAAGTGAGATCTGTGCTCACTTTAAGCTCAGCCGTTTAGCGCAATAATTTAATTTAATAATATTAGGACTTTCTTTCATTATATTATAATTGAAAATGTTGATTATATTTTTTTGTAATATTTAATTTAATATTAACTACGCATTGCTACATAATAATTTTAAAATATTTTAAGGTACGGCATGTTAGCATTTCAATTTGATGTTCATCCGACAGTTATGACTATTCAAGTGGATATGAAAAAGTCTAAGGACATCAATAAGGCAATTACATTGTCGTATATCAGTATGTAATATGATTAATTGTGCATATTTTAAGTTATATTTAAGGCTTAATTATTTTTCAATGGTAAAGATGAATTAAAAAAAAATAATTTTAATTTATTCTTTTAGAAATGTAGCATTTAACGTTATATTTATTCTATTTACTTATAATACGCTTGAGGTCGTTATTTTCAATTAGAATCATAGATATTTATAATTTTATTTATGAATAATATCGTAAATAGTATAATCTAAATATTTATTTAGCAATTCTTAAAAAAAATGTAAATTACTTTACTGTTGTTAAGAAAAGGCATTGACATATTAGTATTTTATTCTTCAAGAGATATGAAAAATGCATAAAACATTATATTACTTTTATCAATTTTTTATTTTAAGCTAGTGGAGCACTGTTTATGGTAACAGCAGGTTTGAGCGTTTGGCGATATGGTGGTAGCGCAACCGCGAATTTATTCCAGTTACTACCACAAGGAGAAGCAATACAAGCGGCTATTTTGATATCATCGTTGCAACTTTGTTTATCAAGTGCTATAGGACATTCTGCACTATTTCAGCACATCGAGGATCAATTGCAAATCGAGCGATGTATGTAATCGTATATTTTATTCGACGTCTACATGCAACTGCAATTAATACACATCTTCTAAAATGCAACATACAAGACAATTTATAAAATTAATTAACGAAATTGAGAATCATAATTTCTACTACCATTTCACTAGCACGGAAATATTTTATAATATTAAATGGTTTTAGATGTTAACGTAGCAGTGAATTTAAGAGTAAAAGTCAAGTTGAGTCTAAGAATTTGGGTCATAACATGTATAAATTGAAATATCTAGAAATAGGCCTGTAAACTATGTTCGATTGATATGATAAAAGAAAAATAGAGTGTATGGATATGATAGGGAGAAACAGTGAAAACAATAAAGATAGAGAAAAAAGGGTCATTGCTGAAATATTATTATCAGTTTAATCTTTTCAAAAGCACAGAAATTGAGAAGTCATAAATTTATGAATTTTTCAAACATTGTTAAAAATGTTTCTTGAATATATTTTATGCAGCGTGAATATTTATTAAACAAATTTATGTAGTTTTATTATTTTACCGTTTAATATTCAATTTAGTGATATTGCAGTTAACATTATTTGAGTTATTGAGAGTATTCGAATGTTGAAAGAATTACTAGATTTATATTGTAAGGATGTTCAGCGATGCTTTTCTATTTTTTATTACATTGCGTTTATATTGATTGGACACAATACTGATTAGATATAATGAAGAAAGAGTAATGAATTATTAATGTTTATCAGTAACGTATTATAAAATAGAAAAACTTTCCAGGGAAAAATATCCAAAAGATGTACAGAAGTAGTAGTAAACCTTTTAAGTATCTTATATAAATCACTCTATAGAATGGGAGTTAATATTTGAGAAAAAACAGTATTGTTTTGGGTTTTTTTCACAATGTAAATGAATTGAGAAAGCAAAAAACCAACAAGCAGAAAGCAATCTTACATCGTTGCTTCTTGGTTCTGCTTTATACAATTTCGTCCTTTCCTTACGAAAATTACTGCTTTCAAAATCTATATTATTTTTAGCGTGATTCCAAGTCCTCTGTGATACATATTACTCAATAGATGTATAAATAATAGTTTGAAAAAAGATATAGGAAAAGAGAGAGTTTGTATCGAAGAAATTAAGATACAACAGTATCTTCAATATGAGCCATAAAAGTTCTCACTTTAATCTGAAGATGAAAGAAACGAGAGATCCAACATATTTCTTTTTAAAGAAAATAAATCAATACAAAAATGCCTTATTAAAAGCAACTTATTTAAGCAAACAATACACGGGAATAAGCTCGCAATTAACATTGCTATTTTTCGTAAATTAGACGTGTCGAAACATATTTGTAAAAACGAGCGCGTTCAAACACTGTATAATTATAAAAAAAATTCTTTTTCAGCTGTATTTGTTAAGAACCTCGGTAGAAAGTACAGGGAAAATAAAGAAATAACTTATCCCTTTTTTGGTGGGTTTTCTTTTAAATTTGGGGAATAATCTGCTGTTACTGCGGAACTATTCGCGACTACCAAGCCACAACTTGATTTTTGCCATGTATGTTTGTTATACGCAAACAAACAAACGTAAAAACACCCATATATACAACATACATGTTATTTAACAATTGAATTACACACATGGATCAACCCGAGTATGGGCTTAATTGTAAATAAAAATACCATAGGCACTTCAGGCTCCAATATTCAATAAAAAGGCTCTTTTGTATATAGCATTCGGATGGAGAAGGTGCGCTATTCGTTCAGTGGTAGTCCTTCTTAGTGTGGTGTTGGGAGAGTCGGTACCGCGTTTCGATATTGTCATGTCATTGATTGGTGGAACCCTTACTGGCCCATTGGTCTTCATTTTACCACCACTCATGTACTCAAGGATTCGAAAGCTATACAAAAGACATTTTCCTTCTATTAATAAACAAGAGCTTCAAACCTTTATACCGTGAGTGTTTTTTTAGATACATCATTACTTTTATGCACTTGTTTATAATTGTTGCTATTTAAGCCGTTTAAAATGCGTCACTCTAGCAATTATTAACGTGAATTCATTACAATAATTAAAGCAAAACTTAAATAAACGTAAAATGATTTTCTTCATAATTTACTGTTTATTGATATTTAATCACAAAATCAAAATTTAGTCTCGCTGTATAGAGATTGTTTTATCCGAACCAAAAGAATTTCTAATTTATACATAATTTTTTCGTAAGAAAGAGAATTTTAAGAAGAAAGTATGATTTCACAAGAATTTCTATAAGAATTAACTGTAAATCTTGAAAAATTATTCCCCAAAATGTATTTAAATAATTTAATAATATTTTGTAATCCCATAGCATTATTAAGCTGTTTATATATTTTACTTTTGCAATAAAAACTTCAATGGATCTTTTTGAAAAGTTATAAATGCAATTTTTATTGGAGATTATTTTATTTATTGACAGCTTCAATCCGTATTTTCTAAATACTTCAAATTATAATTTTTATTTATTCTCAATGGATGCTTTCAATTATATAGTACAATAAAAATACACTGCGATCTATGAAAAAGTTAATTTTATTCTAATGAACTCTACAAATATATAAAAAAAGCCGATTAAACCATAAGATATTTTTTAATTCACATCTAGTAATTTTTTTTATGATAGGGATGAAAAAAATGCAAATAGATACACTTTTATACAATCCGATGATAACGACGAAATGGGAATACAGTCTTTTGAAGATAGAGAATATTTATTAACTTCGGATGCTGATTCATCGAAGCATTCAATTGAGCACCGTAAATCGTACAAAAAGGAGAACCACCCAATTATGATAGAAGCAACTGAAGGATTTGGTTGGAGATACAGGTGATCTTTTAACATACTTTTAATAATTAAAACTTTATCGATGTATTATTATTGTATATTTATATATAAAGAATGCAATTTTTAAATATAAAGAAATAATTGGTTTTTTGTTATTTAAAGCTATACACAATTTTTTTACAGAAAACGTAATCTATTAAATAAAAATATCAATGTATCAAGAAAATTATGTACTAAAGAAAACTTGATTGACTGGCTTGGATACCTTATAATGACCGTAGGAGTAATCATCACGATTTCGTCAACGTGTATAAATATAAAGAATACTATAAAATATGTTAAATTTATATCTCCATGTATTGTAAATGTTAGTTCTTATTTTCAGATTTAGATTGAAACATGATATAACAATGATTTTATTAGTAAAAAATTTCATTTTTCGATCCTATTTTCATTCTATTAAAATCGGTAATGAATTACGAATTATACAGTATATTTAATGTTGAATTAAAAATTGCTGTTTGAATTCTATATTATTAGTTTCTGGAATTATTGTTATTATCTTATCTTTGAATCATACCCTTTAAAATCTGTCTTTTTTGTTATGTTTTGTGTTTCCATTTTTATCACCTTTCTTTGTCTCTCTGCATCCTTCTGTCTCCTTCTATCTCTCTTTTTCTCCCTTTCTCTCTCTCTCTCTCTCTCTCTCTCTCTTTCTCTCTCTCTCTCTCTGTATCTCTGTCAAAACGCTTAAATCTGTTGCATGTGATTCATTTTTAACCTGACAATTTATCACTACTTCTGTTTTAAATGCCCTCCAGTGATAGCCACTTAGAATTTCAAATTAAAAAGGCTTAGTTATATATTATTTATTAAAAAGAGATATAAATTATAAATTGTTCAAACAATGATAATAGGATACATTGAAATATATTAAAAAATATACTGTATTAATTAATACATACAAACACACACACACACACACACACACACACACACATAAATATACGTATGTACGTATGTATGAATATTTATTTAGGCAACTTCAATTACATATTTATATGTATATATAACATTGATAATATTTTTTTAACGTATAACATTTGTGTATTGTATTCTGCTTAGAGATAAAATTTGTATTTTAATAATAAAGAAGAAAAAAATTTTGATACAAGCAAATAAATATAGTTTTTATATAAATAATGTTTTAAAATTTCGTAGAACATTACTGATGTAGTCGTACTTATTTAGTTTTACCACAATAAAAAGGTCAGTGTTTTTATTTAATTTCTGTATTCAAATCCCAAGATATTTTGCTCTTAACAATGTTGTACCATCATAAGTATTATATATTAACTTGATAAAAAAATCTTTATTTACAGAGAAAGTCTGAATTTCATCGGCCCTTAAAACAGTTTCAAACATTTTTCTAGGACCCGTAAGACTCTCGAGTTTCCACATACCATCTTCGCGAATTAATATAAGTTCATTTGTTACCGGTAATCTATTTAATACGAAAAAACCTGTATATGGTAAGTGATATTTTTCAAAATTACCCCAAGGCTGATATCGTACTACTAGCATTTGAGATTTGAAGCTTGATGTGATCCACACAATATCAGTAAGGATTGATATTGAAGCTTTAATAATCCCTGGAGCTCGAATGCCTAAAACACATTAATATAAATACAAATGAACATAAGATTATTAGAAGTTGCATAAAAAAATGTTTATTTCGCCCAAAATACAAGCGATAAGCAAACTCAATCATAATGAAAGCGCTCTAACAAATTTTAAGAATTTGACCACATACCGAAACCAAGAATGCTACGATGTATTAAATTAATTACATTTTTTATTGTATATTTTAAAAAAAGTTTTGAGTAATATTAATATTAATAATTATTATTAAAAATTAAAAATAAAAGTAATAATATACTTACTTATTGCAATATCAAACATTTTTGTTGTATAGTCATACATATAAATTGTTATTCTGCTTTGTGGTCCCGAATTAATTTGAACAATAAGTGGTACATTTTGTATTGATAATAATTGATTTATTAAATTTTTTGATAAATTTGGAAACATTTTTAGAAAATATGTGTTATTTTTGTTACAAACCACTTTATCTAAGCCTTGTAAGCTACAATTACCCAATTTAGGCAAATACAAATAATTGCATGCCTTCTCAGAAGTATTTGTAAATAATGAAATGTTTCCTTTTACGCGTTCAAATTTATTCCAATACTTTCCATAATCTAATTTTAAATAAAAATTCGTGATATTAGAAAAAAAGTAATTATGTCATTCAATTATATTCTTTCTAAATTATTACGTTCAATTGACTTTTTAATTCCCAAAGCGAAGAGTTTCAGATGAGCAATAGTTTTCATGAATGGAATCCTTGCTTTCTTTATCATACTACTGTTCGGTAATTTGACATCTTGAAACTTTCCTGCGATAAAAAGTTGACCCAGAATTTCTAAATTATCTTGAAATATTAGTTTAGATTCAATCGGTTCAAATGATTTATCTTTTCGAAACAATAATTTTGAAAAATTTGTTAAATTAATATTATTTACTAGATTTTTAACTGTTAATAATGGACAGTGTAATAAGCCCTTGATAAGTTTTGGTGCTGTAAAAACTTGGTCGCCAATATTTAAAAGATATTCCTCCATCTTTTTCTCTAACACAGTGTTTACACTATCAAAATAGATTTATTAATATATATATATATATTACAAATAATTGAAAATTTGAATTACAAATTACATATTAAAGATACTATGTAAAAAAATTAGTTTATGATCAATAAATATTTTAAACGAACTTAAAATGTTATCTATTTTTGAAAACCATAATTATACCTACTTTAATATTCGTCCATTAAATTGTTTAAATGTTTTTTTTCCTTTAATTGTTATTAATTTTCCAATATCAGTCAATTTCAATATATCTTTGCTCCATTCTTTAATATTTGAACCCTTTAAATGCGTTATTGTTACATTATGTAAAATTTTAACACCAGTAATTTTATTTAATTTAATATCATATCTTGCAATATCTTTCCACAGTTGCAAATTATTTATATTTCCTTGTAAATGTAAATTATCTAAAAATATTCTCATTAAAATGTTATTTAATTTTTTATTTATTTCTTATGAATTTATAAATATTAATAATTATTTTTGAAAATTATGAACATTTTTTTAAAAATTAAGTAGTTATCATTGTATGAATTGCCTCTATTTACAGACCTTTAATAACAAGTGTTTCAAAACGCCATTTATCTCGTATAATTTGATTCTTGTCGTCTTTTAAATTCGCAAACATTAAGTCGTCGAAATTTAATGATGAGGAAAGTAAAGTTGAATTTCCTTGCGTTATGAGGTTCGGAACAATTATAATTCCGAAGTCACAAGGTACGTTAATTTCTTGTAATTTAGTTTTACTAAATAAACGACTTTCCATAGATTTCCAAGATCCGAATTGAGGTACACTTAGGAATTCCTATTTTTCGAAAACTTGAGTTTATTCAAAGAAATATTAATACTAAAGAATATGAATAAAATTTTTAATTTATTAAGTCTTACATATAAATGCATCGAAGGATCTGTCAAACTAATATTTTTCATTAGAATGTTTCCTTTTAAGGTTGTAGCACGATTTTGTAACCATATTTTTGATAAAAGTTCAGAAATGTTGAGTTTATTTAGAAATTTAACAAATGGTTCATTTCTAAATTTAATAGATCCTATTTAAAAAATATAATTAAAATTATAAATAAAAATATAAAATGTTAACTTAAATTGTTTTCAGTAATTGTACGTTATCGATAATATTTACAAATAATTACAGTTACAAGCAAAAAATTCATTCGGAAAAAATAGTTAGATTTAAAAAACAACTTTTTTGTCAATATGAAATGATTAAATTTGATTTTTGCTTCAAAATTTTTTTTACGAAATATTTTTATGTTCAAGCAGTGAATTCACATAAGTTTTGTAATAAAATTACCGTTAATGTGTTTTAAAATAAAAATTAAGTTTATTCATAGGTACGTGATTTACGTCTTTTGTAAATTGTAAAACAAAAGAGTAAACAATAAAGTACTTTTTTATTTTAAAACTATTAATTAAGATCTTAAGTTCACAATTATTAGACTTTTATGAGGTTTATGACTAAAACCAAAAAAAATTTTTTTTAAATATTACCTTTGAAGTAATTATTCTAAATATAATACTGACCTTTGGTAATGTATGTAGTAGCTTCAAGATTGTGAAAAAGAATGTATGGAAACGAAAAATCATTTTCAATTAACAAATCACCCAAAATTAATTTTTTTTCTAAACAGAAGTTTTCTTGAATGCTGCTTACATCGATATTTGTAGCAATAGTTGATATTGTGGCGATTTCAACATTTCCAGCTTTTCATAAAGTTGAAAAAAAATTATTTCAATAAGCACAAGATATGCATAAATATGACTATAGCCTTATATATAATTATAAAATTATTATTAGGTGCATTTTAATTTTGTGATATGATAGGTATATAATTTAAAAGAAAAAAATATACATGTAGTTCTAATAAATGATAGATCATTGCCGCAAAAATGGAAAATCTTAAATTTAAACGCTGGTCAGTAACAGCGTTTGTTTTCTTAAAATACAGAAAAATTAGAAAAACTATATACATATATATATATATATATGTATTTATTTATTTACCAAATGTAAGAGTTTCCATCTCAATAGTATCATTAATATAAATAACGCTATTAAAAAAATTATCTAATTCAACGTCATTGATTCTTTTCACTTGAAGGTTTCCTTCTATGATAGCATTTTTAATTTTTTTAGGAAAAGGAACCTTGATTCCATTTGCAGTAAGAAGCGATTTTGTTTTTAAAACATTTCCTTTGATTGAGTATGTAATAAATCGTGAATCATACCACCTAAATACTGATTGTTTGAAACCTAAAAAAATATTACTTTAAATTCACCAATTTTTTTTTAATTAATTGTAGAAGTATTATATAATAAATATGAATTATTCTAGTGATGTAAGACTCACTGTAAAATGGAGTATTATCAAAATCAGAAAAGTGTGCAGTTTTAGCAGTTATGGGACCGATAAAATTCTTTTGAGATATATCACTCTCTTCTAAAGATATCACTAAATTTGACATTAAATTATCCAATTCTGTTGCACCGTATATATTCTTGCTCGAAACAGTATTCGCTGTTCCTCGACCAATTTTGATCGTTGTAGTTTTTATATTTGAAACCAACGCCGCTACACTGCATGCATGAATCTGCAATCTGGGGATAATTTCAAAATTGATTCGAAAAAAATTTATTTAAAAAACACAAGCATACAATATTTTCTTTACCTGGGAATAGGCAATTCTAAGTATAGGTCAGCTGGTAAGACGACATTTTTTAAAGCAATTTTTCTTCCAGTCACATTCACCATCCGTGGATTATTTCGAATTAACCAATTGGGTAAATTTGAAACAGTGACATTTGTCCACATCTATCAATAGTAAATTGAAAACTGCTTTAAATAAACTTTAATTGTTAATTCATAAAATTAATTTATTATGACGCACTCACTGTAAGAGCATCGATTAAATTTAAGCGCACAGGTACATCTGCAGTCAATGGAACAATTTTATCTATAATATTTTTCACCGATTTCCCTTCTCCTTTAAATATATCAGTTACTAATAATGATTTCATTATTTTCACATTTTCAAATGTATAATTTCCGTTCAAGGTACAATTATTAAAATATACCACCGGAGTGAATTTCTCAACGGCCCTTCCTTTTAGACCCCCGCGTAATTGGATCAGTCCGTTAAATTTAGCTTTAGAGACCGTTAATTTACCGGTCATTGTTACTTCTTCACCTGTTTCGTTATCAAGTGACAAAAGCAGGCCGCCCTCTGTAAGATGTAATTTCTTGGCATGCACTGTCTTTGAAATAATTTCCTGTCGAGTATAAGTAGTAGCTATATCAAGATTGGGAATAATCAGCTCATTGACTTGTAATTCTTGGATAATGTGCTCTCCAATTATGACTTGATTTCCTGATGTTTTTAAAATATTATCTTGCATATTTTTAAATGAAATTCCATTTATCAATCCTTTTATCGACACATCTTTTAATTTAACACCCGGCATTGGACATGGAAATTCATTTAACTTTTCAACTCTGACGTTCTTCAATTTAATATTCTCAAGCTGCCCGTCAACTCTTCTGTCGTTTAACGAAGGTTCGCAAATTATTTTAGTTTCTAATATTACTGTATTACATTTCTTTGCCGACTTCGCTTGAACATTTTTTGCATAAAGGCTCAAGAAATACATATTAGCTTTTGGGTCAATCCACTTCGAAAATTCATTTAGTACGGTTAAGCGTAAATTTAATGCATTGTATTTTTTTGCTGCGTTTTCTAAATTTTGTGTCAATGCTTTATTTTCCTGCGAAGTTCAATATCATTTCTTGATATTACACGCATAAACGCATTTTTAAATATATATGATCGAGGATTAAAATAATAACAATAATATTTTATTCGAAAATTGTTTGTAAAAGTAACTGTTAATAATGATTTGACAAGAAAAAATGTTAATAAGTTAATATCGTTTCAAAAGTTATGTACAAAATATGTTATTTTACTAAAAATAAAGATACTCACATCTTTTATCTTTAAATTTCGAATTTTATTTCTAAAAAGTGAAATCGAATTTCTTATATTTTTTGCTGATTTAAAAGTCTCTATAATTTTTATTTTAGACGACAAGGACCATTGTTTAACTTCTTTTTTTAGATTCATTGATTTATTCAATTTTATCCAACTTATCCTTGAATTAATAAAACATAATTAAAATAAAATATTTCTTCATTAGAAATTCAATGGCATAATTTGATATGTTAAAATTAAAAATGTTGTTTAACAGTAAAAATAATATCAGAGCATGCATTATAATTTTTGTATTATTTATTATAATCAAACCTATTCAAACTCCAAGTTTCATTTATCCTGTTAATTAATAGCTGATATGTATTATTAAAGATAATCGTTTTCAACTTCTTGATTCCGAAAATTCGAAAATCGGACTTAATAAAACGCCAGCCGTTGTATTGATAAACGCCCATTGTATTATTTTTGATAAATAGTAATAGTGCAACATTTCTATTCGCCATTAAAATTATCTGTTTTGTTGGGGCAATTACTTGAAACGGTTGAAAAATATTTTTCTTAGAATATTTATATAAAACTACTTCTTCATGATTTGACAAAGCTAAAAATGTCATCGAAAATTCTTTTCCAAATCGTACAGTCGCCACGTCAAAGAAAGTCTTTACAATAGATTGAAAGCTAACAAATTGTTGTATATCGGAACGATATTTTAATATTAACGTTTGTTGCTCTATTAAAGCGATAAGGTAGACTGAACGTTCCGCCGGAAAAATTTTTATGATTTTAGATCCAAAGGGTAGAGTCTGTACAAGCTTGCATGTGTTTTGATATATGTATATGTATATATTGGACGATGTTGATAAACCTGAATAATTATTATAAATTTCAGTTTATATTTATATTTATTGTTAAAAAATAAAATAAAAATGTAAAATATAATACATAATATAATTAATTATTACAAAAAGTAGAAAAAACGTAATAATTTAGCATGCCTAAAATTTGTATCCAACATTTATACAATTGAAAAACAAATTGTTTATGTATTCAGAATAATACAATGTAATATAATTTTACATTAATTATTGAAGAAAATCATCGGTAAGAATAGAGAGACAAATTATGTGAAAAAAATTTACCGTATAGTGGGCGTAATTATTTATAAATAATAATTATAAAACCAAAGTCGAGGAACAAATCAATAACTTTAATATTAAAGAAATTTTTTTATCTAAATAATGTAATTATATTAAAAATCAAATTCAGAAATTAAATTATTGTATTTATTTAAATGTTATTATTGTGTACCTATGTAAAAAAAACAAAATTTCAATTTTTATGACTAAGAATTGGATTATCGCTTTATTAATAATTACCTCCATTAAAAAATTTTCACTTAGTAATAAGAATAAGAAGTAATAATTACTCAAAATTGCTTGATTCGTCAAGTTATGCCAAATAGATACATCCATAACATCGGGGATATAAAACATTTTATTTTCTCGAATGTTATACGTTTCATTATGTAAAAAAAAATTGAAACTTTTTATAGAATGTGATTTTTGAATGATCAAAGTAAAATTTTCAAAGTTGTTTATAGCATATATTTTAGACGCATTTTTCATAGGATAACATGTGGTTGATAAAAGCTGACCTTCCTAAAACAATAATAATGTAATACAAAATAAAATGAGTTAATTGAATTCATGTTAAGTTTAATGTTAACGATTGTTGAAAATGTATATATTATATAAATTTTATTGTATACAGAAGTAGTTACAAAGTTAAATTCACTCCGTAAGTTAAATTTTTTTGTCTGTAATTATACAATAATTAATAAAACTTATTTTTATTTCCTCTCTTTTACAGTGACTTTTAAATTTTGAATAAAATTAAATAGCTTATACATATATCAATAAAATTGATTTGTTTAATTGTTATAATTTTTTATTTATCGTTTACTACATATGGAAGTTTAAAGTATTTCTCAATAAAATTGTTTCGTATTTATCTTTTATAATTTTTAGTTATAATAAATCTTTTATATTTTATTCTAACTTACAATATATCTATTTGCGTTTATACAATTTGATGTTAATAAAATTTCAATTCTTGATTCATTTTCTGTTGATTCCTTGAGTAAATGTACATCTATTGCAGTTGAAAAGTTTAATCGAAATGTTTCTTGCAAGCCATTAAAAATTTCTATTTCTATAATAACAAAAATTCTTTTTAAAAAGATATAATTAAATTTGTTAATACTCAAATAAATTCTAGGTCAAAATTAAATTGAATTTAATTTAATGTGATTAAATCAATATTTTTACAAAAATGCTCAAGCAATTGAAAATTTAACCTGATTGATTTTTCAATTACCTATAAATTGTTTTTTATATTTGATCTTTTAGTATATTTTATATAGAAAAATAAAAAATTTTATAATGTTATTTTATACATACCAATCTTTTTATTATTGGAATCTAATAACAATTTTTAATAAACAATGACAAAGATAGGAAATAATGTATATAAGGGTATTTTAATATTTCTGTAAATATTTACATTTTTTTACATTTAATTATTAATTTATTTTAAAGTTAACAGAGTGTCTGATCAACTAAATTCATTTTTATTATAAACTAAAAATTATTTATGTTGAAAATACACTTGATGTCGTATTATATTTTTCGTGAAATTGACACTATAAATTGTCATCACCATTTCAATAAAGTTATTAGAAAATTTCATTGCACTGATAATTTACACACATATTTACAAGAAATGTACTGATTTTCAAGAAGTACAGTTCTTTTTTACATTTCTTTGAAATAATAACAGACACTTTATGAATAATACAGTTTCAATTATAAATAAAAAGAATATTTTTTTATAAAAATATTATTCAATTGGAATCCAAATCATCTTTTTTATATTATATTTAATAAAATATTTCTTTTGAAATAAATAATTAAATTTGACTTAAATAATATTTGAATATCAAAAATTCCATACAATATTTTAATTTTGTGTTACTTTTTTTTATAAAATATAGTTTATATTATTAACAAAGATATTAAAACAATTAGTAAATAAACTTTACCACGTATGTTCAAAGAGTTGTTCAAAACGTTATTTGTAATTTCAATGGTTTTTTTAAAATCCTGTGCAATTGAAATATTTAATGAAATAATGTATAATAAAACAATAAACATTAACTTCTTATCATTCATAATGTTACCACTATTGATGATAAAATATAACTGAAGTAGAATAGTAGTAGTACATTTAAGAATGTAAATATTATGTCAATGATATAATCCTTTGTTTACATTGATTTACTTGTTAATAGAACTTAAATATAACTTTGCTAATATTTCTACAATTTTTGGAAGGCTTGTAATATCCATTAATTATTTATTTAAGATAGCAACGAATATAATTGTGTCGTTGTTTATTATAAAAATTAGTTTTATCTGATAATTGCATATCTTTGAAATTCATTTGTAAGAAAACATCCAGGAATTAGTTGAGAATGCAGTCCAAGAATATCATCAGCTGGACTGTGTACTTTTATTTGCCTCATATGAGTATCTCGTCCATTTTGATGATTACTAATAACAGCAACTTGAATCATAAATGTCCTAATTGCCCTTTCACTATCATCTCTTATTGGTATTACTACCCAACCACTAGGTTCACTAAGATCCATAACTTCCACCTCCTGTAGGTCATTAAAATTTGTTCCAGCTCTAACACTTATTCTAAAAAAATAAAGACATCGGTTTGTTTAAATCAGTCCTTAGAACTAATAACTTCTACAATGAGTTAAAAAAATTATATTTATGAAAGATAAAAGATAAATGACTTTAAACATAAGATAAAATAATTACCTGCTTGGTGTATAACTTTCATCAAGTTTATAATCTGTATAAATACAAATATCTCGAATTGTTGTTTTTCTGCGAAACTGAATATTAACAAGATGAGGTAATTGTCCATCAGACTGCCAATAAGTTTCAGTTATATCATCTCTGAGTTGATCTACACCAAAACCTGGTTTACAACTTGATAAGCTCCAAATTGCATGATTCCCTACTTCTCGAACTCTACCTGCTAATTCTTCTTGTACAGGATCAATTACACCTTAAAAGATTTTAATAACTTTTGTATTATTCAATAAATTATAAATACTGATTACTATCAGCCTTACCTGATGTGTTTGTTTTTCCACTCATTTTTAATGTGAGTTTTTTAAATTTAAAATTATTGAAAGCACTGACGTTTTTCTATTTTGTATATATTACTGTTACAAAAAACTGTAATTTATTATGAAACTAAATAATTTTCTCAAATACTTTATTGAAATCTTTTTCATCAAATGTATATGTATACATTTTTTAGGTTAACATTTATTTATTCTTAAGTTTATGAGAAGTAAACTTACAGAACACAAGTTTTAATTATCTAGACAAACATTTCATTTTTCAATCATAAACTGTCAACGGGCGCGATCATTTTAAAGCACAGATTTAAAATTTTATTTAGTTTCATCGATGATAAAAAAAATGTTGACACTAGCTGGCTAGTGATCTAGGCTTTTTTGAATCAAGCATGCGTAATGAGGCCGAAATTTATTAGCTAATGTAAATGTGCGAAATTTTAATATCATATATTTTTTGAGTATTTCAAAATTACGTATCCACAGCATTAAATCAGTGTGAAAAGTGCAAACTGTTTTTAAACATTGTTTCTCACAAAATTTACATTAATATTATATCCAATTTTTATTATTTGTTTTTTTTTGACAAAATATTTTATTTCAATACTCGTCGGTTTAGCAGTGTTTTATCGTTTTGTATGAAAGATTACAAAATCTTCATTATATTTTAAGGAAATAATAAAAAAATGACGATAAACTAATTTTCTTAATATAATATCTTGCTCTTATCTTCTTTCTATAAAAAATTACAATAATATCGTTACAAACGTAAATGTATTATAAGATAACAATAAATTTTAACTTATGTGTTACTTTTAGTCATTATCCTTTACTTTAATTTTTGCCTAACTTTTACATTTTTTAAAATTTCATTTTAAAATTAAAGATTTATACCATACAATGGAATTTATGATTCACATGCAGTTTGTCATTTACTTTTAGCATGTAGAAAAAAGAATTTAAAAAACAAACTATGAATATTTTATTCTTTTCTGAAGATGATGTTTTTAATTTGACTCCAAATCTTAATTGAGATAATGACGACGATTGCAATTGGGATAGATTTTCGGATTTCAGGTTGTAATCGTTGTAAATAGTTTTGTTGCTTTGTATAATTCACCTCTGGCCAATGTAATCTATTTCAAATTTTGTCGATTACTTGGCTAGAATTGAAAAGGGAAAATTTAAATGAAAACCAACGTATTATTTGTAATTTGCTAAAGATTAATTCCTCTTCTTCAATTGCTCGTCTACTCGAAACATTTACAAGATAGCAGTGAAAGCACGAAGGCACGAGCCAACCTGCACGAAGTTACTGATTGCTTGGAATCTAAAAATCTCTCTACCTCAAAAATTTCAATTTTGTCTACATTCCTGATACTCTATCGTTGGTTTTTATTTTTGTCTCCTGAAAAAAAATCCACCACTTTTATAGTATAAATTAATGTAAACATTTTTAATATGGCTGATACGACTGGCAAGGTAAATTAAAAAAATAATAATAATTAAATAAAATTATAAGTAAATTTATATGTCAAGCATAATATGCATTAAATTACATAATAGTGAATTAAAAATTTTATATTATCTAATAAAAAATTATATAATATTAAATAATCGCTGTTACATAAGACTATATAGGATTCTCTAAATAATTATTTTTTACTTTCTGTAAAATATTTTCTCAATGTTTATTTATAAAAATCACACTTTATTTTGTAAAAATAATATCGCATAATTAAATGTATCTTTTTTGTAAAAATGAAAACTAAGTAACTTAATTTTAGGTTGTTCAATGTCGAGCTGCTGTAGCTTGGGAAGCAAAAAAACCATTAAAAATAGAAGTTATTGAAGTTGCTCCTCCTAAGGCTCATGAAGTTCGTTTGAAAGTCAGTTTTGTTGCATTATGTCACACTGATGCATACACCCTCAGTGGAGTAGATCCAGAAGGGCTTTTCCCTTGTGTCTTAGGACACGAAGGTGCTGGAGTTGTTGAAAGCGTTGGACCTGAAGTTACTGAATTTAAACCTGGTATACTTCTTATTTATATTAATTTTTTATGTACAATGATAGCAAATGTTGATTTTAACTGTTACATTATTAACTTTTGTTATACATATGATGTTATCTTGATATTGATTTATATGAAAATGTATAATGAATAATTTCTAAGTATGTCTTTTTTTAAAAAATTTACAGTATTATATTATTTTTATTTAAATAAGAAAACATACATATTTTTTTCATAGGTGACCATGTAATTCCATTATACATTCCACAGTGTCGTGAGTGTAAGTTTTGTAAATCTCCGAAAACTAACCTTTGCAGTAAAATAAGATTGACTCAAGGGCAAGGTGTAATGCCTGATGGTACATCACGTTTTACCTGCAATGGTAAAACTCTGTATCATTTCATGGGTTGTTCCACTTTTTCTGAATACACAGTTGTTGCTGATATTTCTCTTGCAAAGGTAATACATTTTAGCTTGTAGAGAATTGAAAGTAAAATTTTGAACGGTATTTTAAAATAATTTTTAATTTCATTAGATAGACGAATCTTCTCCCTTGGATAAAGCATGCTTACTAGGTTGTGGTGTGTCGACAGGGTATGGAGCTGCTTTAAATACTGCAAAAGTAGAACCTGGCAGTACTTGTGCTATTTGGGGTCTAGGAGCTGTCGGATTAGCAGTTGCATTCGGATGTAAAACTGCTGGTGCTTCTCGTATTATTGGTATCGATATTAATCCAGCAAAGTTTGAAATTTGTAAATATCTTTTGTTTTAAAATAATGTACTACATTCAAAATATTAATTCTTAATAATTTATTTTCTAGCCAAAAAGTTCGGGTTTACAGAATTTCTTAATCCAAATGATTATGATAAACCAATTCAAGATGTGCTTTTGGGTTTAACGGATGGTGGCTTAGATTATACTTTTGAGTGTGTGGGAAATGTCCAGACAATGGTACATATACTTATTATTATACTTGAAAATACAAAATAATATAATTAATTTAATAATTTAGAGAGCTGCATTAGAATCTTGTCATAAAGGTTGGGGAGTATCTGTAATTGTTGGTGTGGCAGCTGCAGGTTGTGAAATTAGTACAAGACCATTTCAATTAGTAACTGGTCGGACTTGGAAAGGTACAGCTTTTGGAGGGTGGAAGTCAAAAGATAGCGTGCCTAAACTTATGCAGGAATATCTCGATAAAAAGTTATTATTAGATGAATTTATTACTCACAAATTATCATTTGATCAAATTAATGATGGATTTGAGCTTCTACACGAAGGAAATTGGTATGAAAGCATTTAATTATAAATAATAACAACAATAATTTATGATAAATTTTAATATCTACTTATTTATTTTACAGTTTGAGAACAGTTGTGTATTATTAAAATATTAGTCACTTTTTATCTGTACAAATCTTAAATAAATTTTATAAATTCTTTTTGAAATGGAAATTAATTTTTTTTTCAATTTTTAATTTTCTTTTAAAAATTAAACAATATAACTATTTTGTACAATTATAAAATGTGCAAGGAAATGTGATAATTTAAAAACTGGTAAGAACAAGATTTTTACCTCACGTATTAATGGTGAATTAATGAAAAACTGTATAAAGGAGCTGTTTCAGATCGTTAACTTTTTCGGTAAAATGAAATTCGGTTATAAAATGAATGAGCTATTTATTAATCTGTACATTAAAATTTTTGTTTATTAAGACGGTGTTACGTTAATAGTCAATTATAACATTCGCGTTTTATGATATCTGAATTTGTATTTGGATACTAGAAAATATTTACAAATAAATATTGTAGATGTTTTTTATGAAAATAAGATAACGTAATGATTGTATTACAATGATTCAAGTAAAAAAAATGCAAAGCAATCTATTGTGCCTATCGTGGATTTAATCCGTGATCAAATTAAATTTATTGTTTTCTTCATGTTGTAAATGTGAACATTAGTGCTAGGAACAGGGATTTCACTCTTAAAATTGGATATGATTTGTACAAATTATTTTATTTAATAAAAAAATTAATTTCATGGTTCATATTATTTTTCCTATTCCTTATAAGTAAAAGAAATAAAAAATGTTGACTAAAATATATAAAGAAAAAGTAAAAAAAAATTTGTTTATAATGTTATTAATAAAAAAAAAACCATAATGCTGTTAGTACAATATATATATACATATATATATATATATATATATATATATATGTATATATATTACTTTATATAGACTGAAAATTAATTTTTGTTAAATTTTTTCTAGTGCATAAAAAACAGCTGGTCTTGTATAAATATAAGAAAAAATTTAAGCTTTATATTAATACTTATTCTATTGTATTACATGGTAGATCGAAATATTGATTGAAAATCAATAGTACTCAATGATGTATGTTCAGTTCAGAAGCTATTCATAAAGGAAATCAATTTTTTTTATCCATTATTTGTCATTCATAGTTGTTTATAATAAAATAAATTAAGCTTTCAAGTAATTTACAGGCCCCATTTAACTAAGATACGTTTTTTTCGTTATTCGCAATGAACAATATAATATAATGAAAACTGAAAGGGCGTTAAAAATTAATAATTGTTCGATTTAAACGCCAATTACAATATTCAAATTTCTTAAAAAGAAGTAAAGGAAACTAAATATGAGATAGATTGGTTTGAATTTAATAGTAAAAGTTTGATTTGTTTTATTGCAATAATTTATTATTTACAGACAGAATTTCGTTGCTTTAGAGAAGAATTTATTTAGTAAAACAAACATATTCCTTCGAGTTAAAAAGATCAAATAACCTAAAATTAAAAAAGACCGACGCTAATAACAAGATAAACACATCTTGATAAAAAGTTGTTATTCTAACAATAAAAAATCGATTATAAAACTGAATCAATTAAACTCTTAACTTCTTTTATTTGTCAGCACCGGCCAAGTGATTGTAAGACTATGATAAATGAAACAGTAGTTAGATATTTTTAACTCTTATCATTTAACAGTAAATAGAATCTATATTTCCAAGGAATAAAAACATTTTGATTAAGCTTAAAAATTATTTTACTCGGAATTTAAAGCCGAGTTTTCGGTTTCACAATGCTCGGTTGATTTGAATGTGGCTTAAGCGATGAGACGTGAAACTGCCGTTGATTTGTGAAATAACAATTCTGTACGTATAGTAGTTATGTGTTGACAAGCTCCGGCAAAGTTGTAGGATGGACAGATCTGGAGTATGTGGACTTTGCGCAGTAGGCAGGTTCATGATAATTGGTTCTTGCCTAGCCGCTTGTTTCTAAATTCTAAACTCTTTTTATACATTGTTAGCAACAATGTTTGATCGTTTTTTAAATTAAACAGTTATTTATAAATGAAGAGTAGCGTGGCAAGAACACTTCTAACTCTTCATTCAGTGTATCGTAATCGAATTTCAATTTAATCAAATTTAATAACTAGCTTATTATGTAAGAGGAACCGATGATTGCCATCGATGTTTGAAATAAAATTATCCAGAATAACGGTCATTGCTTTGAATAGATCATCAAACTAAAATTCATACAACAGGTAGGCTTTCTTTTTTATTCTTATAATTAGCTCTTTTACAGTTTATAAAAAGATGAATTAAATAATTATTATCAAAAACTAAAACGGTTGTAGAATTACAATGTTGGGTTTTTTTATCGATTTTGTAAATGTTGATAATAAATCTTAGGGTAAAACTACAATCTTCTATACAAATACATTTATAAATCGTTAACGAAATTTTTAAATTTTCTCAAACGTAAATAAATTTTATTAGAATATTTTTATGAAGATAATACCCTTCTTATGACAATATATATACGTAAACATGGTTTATAAAGATATCAGAAATAGAAAACTAGGTCAGAATAACCCAGGTGTAATTGTAGAAAGAATAGTCATTGCTGATATTAATGCTAATTACAAATATACCAAAGTATATATTCAGAACCATTTATTATAGAAATTAGCTAATGAAGGAAAGCATAAGTAAATACTAAGAGCCTTTCGTATAAAACTAATAACGATGCAAGATATGCAGAAACTTATAAACGACTGGGCTTCTTAATTAAAAAAATGAAAAATAGTTTAAGATAATATTAACTTTACAGGATAAAATTTATTTTACTTTACATTCGTAGGAGCAAGGTTATTGATACGGAAAATAGAATGTTCTATTGAAAAGATTTATTAATTTGTCGGCATCCATAATATACAGTAATAGATACGAATATGTAGCGCATTATGTTGTCTGAAAAACTTACGAGGGCGAGAGAACAAAAGAATGGATACCATAAAATTATGAATTATTGTAATATAGAAAATATGAAATAGAGACAACAGAAATGCTTAAAGGTAGCATAAAATTTTATATATTATAAAACAACTTATACATAATATAATTTTTTTTAAATGGACTCTGTCCAATAAAAAAAAATAATCATATTGAATTTTAAGCCAGAATTTTTATTACAGGTTGAAACTTAGTTATAAACCAAGTTCTCCTGGGATATCATCGGGAGTATAAGCATTTGTACTGCAAAACTTTTTCTCGTAACTAATATCAGTACTCTCCATTAATTAGGAGGCGCATTACACGGTACGTAAAACAACCTTCTATCAACACTATCCGTTGCTTTTGTGAAAATAAATCAGAGCAGTTAACTTTCTTTGCGACATTTATGCCAAGCTAACATTTGAAAAGGCGATTGGATAGCGAAATGTACTTCATAAAACTGATTATTTATTATGATATGTTTTTTGTACCTTAGTTCTTATCGAATACGTGCCTAGGTAAAATTTTCTAGTAATATTGGTTATTAGGTAATTGGTTCAATGTTTCGTAGGTACTTGCTGCATACGAATTTCTGTTGGCTCTTAAATTGGTGGTTCTATTACAAAGATCTTGCATAGAACGATCAATTGCTTATCTTTGACGTATGCCCAAATTACTTTTGACATTCTAATTATACTAAGTTTCTTATCTCATTTTTTATTGTAATTATCGAATTCAATTTCTTGTAGATTTCTAACTGTATCTTTTTTTTTTGAGAAAAAACTTTTTGGGAGCTTATGTCTTTCTGAATTCATAATACAATTTTTTTGGAGCCATTATATTTATAAATACATTGAAGGAGTCCTTAAAATATTTTTCTTTATAAATCTGTAATCACTTTTGGGGTTGTTATTTATTTACCTTAGATTAGAAAATGCTGCTACAATAGTATTTACGTCTAAGTTTTGATATTACTCTCAGTTTCATTTGAACTTCTTCGGCAGTCCTCGATTCGATTTTTACATAGTGTAATAACGAAAATTAATGAAATAATATAAGCTTTAGATTAGTTTATAATAGGGATAGATTTTAATTTTAATAGATTATTTATTAATTATCGGTTTTGGTACACGTTTAATAATCTAATTAATAAATTAACAATCGCTTTACACATATATTATACAAATTATATCATGAATATACAGTAAACAATTTTTTTTTAAATTTTTTTCATATAACTATATTTATGCTGTGATCATCGGCGCAATTCAATTATATGATATATTACATTAAGCAATAGATTTACATAATTTTACATTTAAATATATACTTTTATCTTTAGTTTCTTTAATTTGCAAATGATTCCAATAAAAATCTATCCATCAGAATGTTCAGTAAAGCTGCACCACTTTTTATTTTAGAAAAAAGTATTAATAAGAGCAATATAGTTATAAAAAACAAAATTATTGAAAAACTTAACAAAAATAATAAACAATCCGAATTATCCTTATTAGTAGCAGTATAAAGTTTTATTGAAAATTTTACAATACGTTCATATCAACTTTTATTTTGCTTTAATTTTCATTTGTATGATTTGTTTACTAAATGCACTATTTTTCATTCGTAAAATAGCGAGGATTCGTAGATAGTTTATAAAATAAATTATTTGAGTGGACAAATTGGGCTTTAATAATTTTACGATCGGGCATTAACATAAATTTTAGTTTATTATATAATTTATGTACGGCGGTCGGATTGGGATGAATAAGATGTAGGACTAGGAGAATAATGAGGGTAAGATTGTTAGATCTGCTTATAGTGATTGGTTGAGCCAGCGTGATACGCGTCTTGATCTTCTCATTCGCCTCTATATCGCCATTCGACCTTTCTCATAAGCCCGACGGTGTTCTGGCACCTTTGGTGGTGACACCAGCGACTACGTTCAACCCATTTCGTGTCTTGCCCGTGACGAGTACTCGACACGGAGAGTTTCTAGAATTTTCGTTGTGCCACTTTTATATAATTGGTATTGGCTAACTTAAAAATATTGTTGTGGTGAGTGTTGCCACTAAGTTAGAGGGTTCGGAATGTTTGCAAGGCCCGACGCACTACCGCAAAAAGAAATAAAATTTTCAACCGTTCCGCAGAAAGTACATCTTAAAATAACCATTTCAAAATAAAATAAAATCAACTTCCATTTATCTGATCGAAAATTATTAATTATGATATTACCTTTTAATTATTCTAAATTTTATTTTAAGCCCAGATTCCGCGAATAAGAAATTTTTTTTTTTAAATTAATACGATTTTATTAATCAGCTTTACGTAAGATTATTTTAAGATATTTAAAACATTTTTTAAAAAAATAGAAATTTAAATGCAGAACATATATAATTAAATATTTACGCTTCTTGCAATATTTCAGTTAAATAATAAAAACTTAGAAATAATGTTTTAGTGTAACAAAAATTGAATCAAACAAAATTATACAATAATAATTCAATAAAATTTAAGAATACTAATTTTGAATATACTTCTGCTAATAAAAATAAATAGTGAAACGTTAAGACAGACTTAATCGATAAGCTTTTGTATCATCCTCGAGTGATTTTTTTCTAATTTATACATGGGAAATAACACATAAGCCTATCATACTTTAGTTTTATCTATTAAGAACTTTTGTACGTTAAAACAAAGGTAAAATATACTGTAAGACATTTTGAAATAGTTTATGAGTTAGCTGTACTTCAAATGTCAAAGTGAAAGACCTGTGCGTACCTAATTTGTACGGAAAAGTTATGATATTTCTAATGAAACAGTGCACGCGGAATAATGGGACTATAAGTTTAATTATTTCGCTTGGTGCGTATACAATTGTATAAGGGATATTTACGACAATATTCCTATAATTTATATAAATAAATATTTTCCTCCTTACACGTTAACTCCTATTACGTTAGTATAAAGCAGGAGGTATTTATACAGATATACTATATTTTAAGAAATTAAAATACGATTAAAAATTAATTAAGGACATATTTTGTTTTATATTTATTAATCGCATGTTTTATATGAATATTTAATTAAATATTAATCTTAAAAGTAAAAATTTTATCCCTATGTGTGTGCGTGCATATATTTATATATAAAAGGACTGAATTTATGATTCAATGATAAAATTAAAAATTTTCCTGTTAATCAAAGATTCCTGAACATAATTCGTGTCTAGATGAGAACGGACATGTGTTTATTTATTTAATGCTAAAGCTTTAGAGTGAAAAAGTAAGAGACAGAGGTTAAAGCAATAAGGTTTTTACAAGGCAACCGCTGAATCGTGACATTTAGACATTTAAAAATTAACTATTAAGTAAATTTTTTTTACAAATGGGGAAAATACCAAGAGACTTGGTGATTCTCTGTATAGGGGGATAGAGTAAATTGAAGCTTTTCGACATTTTCGAATCTTAATGGAGTAGATAAGAAAGCTGAATATCCTTGTTCTTTATTTCATATTAATGAAGTTTCACAATAATTTTAACGTAGTTGTGGGCTAAATTCTAAAAACATAGTCATATCTGAATTTTATTTAAAAATTACGAACACTTTTGTTTTCAACAAGTTCCTTAATTCAATTTTAATCTCATACAAAATGTATTCAATAAATAGTCAATACTGAACAATCAATTTTTTTATTTTAAAATCTGTATATGCTATTCTGTAATGAGACCCTGTAAAATGTTTTAATTTGAGTTCGTCTTATGAATTATTTATTTTTACAATCGAACTCATTTTGCGATTTGATTCAAATTAAATTAAATACGATCTTATCTTTGTGATTTAATATCCCTTCGTAAATACCGCATGTAGTGTAATTTTTGCAAACTAAATATTTGGTTTCAATTGTACGTTGTTGATTGGTGCTAGTTATATATTTGTTTGGTATTTAGTTAGAATTTCACATGATATTTAAAATTAGTTCAAGTTGATTAAAGATTATGTCAAAATGATCATAACAAATGAATTATAAAGCTGTTATTAAGAAAAATTAGTTTTTTTCTTGGAAGATAGATTTTAATGCTTACTTTTACCTGCAATTTTCGGTCATTTGGATGTCAAATTAGGAATTGTTCCAAAATTCTTTATTCTTTCAATTATATTTAATTTAGCAAACCCATGTAATAAATTTATCATATGTATTCATAAAATAATAATAGATTAAATAACAATCTTACTTGTGTTAAGATTCGTAAAAACCTAAACAAATTTACCGGTTATCGTTTATCTAAATAAAGTTACCTTAATAAATATCTTTAACTTTCAAAATAACGGCTAAATTTTGTATTGAATTAAATTTCCTTTCCCGATTTCATTAAGAAGAATATAAAAGACGCAGCATAAAAAAACTCGATAATTCTCGATCGTGCACAGTAGTAAGGTATTTCACTGCATTGGTAATAGCGTCGTTTACTTATTACACATATTTGTTATATATCTCTTTAGATCAGTCTTATACGGCAGTTTCAACGTGTGCAATATTAATGCCATGTGTGAACCTGTAGATTCATAATAGAAGCATAGAAACGTCTCTCATCGAATTGTATATAGCAGCGTCTCGTAGTACTCGTCAATCCATATTGTTGGTGTAACGGCATTTCAGGCTGTCACGCTACCCAATACAATCCGATCTGGTTGTTGCACAACACGTCTTTAACTTGTCTGTGTACTGCTACTATATCATCTCGTAGTTCAACGGCATCTTTCAACATTTTCTACTCTTGAAAAAATATTAGTCTAGCGGCATCGTACAATACTTTGGTACTACATTATTTATAATCCATTCGTTCATTTAATTAAATATGAGAAAACTCGGCTCTTCGTTACATTCGTTTTCATATTTTTAATACCAGTCGTCAAAAAAGTAATTTTTATTGCGATGAATGTTTTAGTTTGACAAATTTTTCTCTTTTTAGAAATGTACACTTGATTCGAAGCTTAAAGTTTAAACATATTTGAAGATAAAAATTTTTTTCTAATTTATTTTAAATAACATTTCAAATTGCAATTTGCTTAATTTTTCTTATGCTATGAAAGTAATGGTTGAGATACACTTTCTTATTATCGAGCAATCTATCAATATTATTATGCTTATCTTTCGAAAAGTTTAGAAGTCAGCAAACTTTACTTTCTATATTATTTTCGCTTTAACTTATTCTGATTTTAATGAATTTACAGTATTTTTAATCGATCTATTTGCGTAACAGATCTTTCCTAATTCGCTAATGAATCTACAATTTCTTGGCATCGTAATTTAAATATGTGATTCACTGAGATTCCTTCATTTTTTAAGCTTGTTCCACTGCTTAAATGTAAGCTTTAATATACAAGCCTATAACTTTTAAATACTTGTACATCTTTTTATAATAAACTTTTTTTTAATATATTAAATACATGTGTTAGTGTAATACGTGAACATAAAACCAAATATGTGACACAAGGTTGAAGAACTTTTAATAAATGAGTTTCATACATAATATTATACAAATGTATAATGTGCAAAAGGACAAATTGAGTAAAAAAATGCTTGAGTATAAATTGCACGAACTGAATCACGTAAAGAAAAATTTAACGAACTGTGTGTATGTTGTAGTGTACATATAAAAATTATATAATTAAGTTTTTTTTAATGTGTAAACTATTTGCGATCAATCTACGAATGCATACTAAATTTAATATAAATGGTAAATTTTTTCAAAACGTGCAACGTAAAACTATGCCTTTACAACGAATTTACAACAAAAAAATGTGGTTAATTTTTTTTTCTAAAACACCTATTCTATAGATACAGGCACCAGCAATTAATTACCGAATACTTTTACTCTTGAAGGTAGAATTTTCAGGCAAAAACCACACAATAGCGATTGCGCGAAAACTTTTAATCATACGTCAAAAACCCTTGTGTGTTAAATGTAAGGCACAAGAATGAATCTTTACGTGGCAAATACCGATCAAAATAATAATGTTTTTTTTAGAAAAAGTATGTTTTATAAATTTTTTCTTTAAGGATCTCTGCTCTTTGTGCTCAGCAAGCAGTATTATATAAGTGTAATCTTTAGAATTCTAAATTTATTTGATTTGCTTGATTTGTTTAAAAATAAATTAAAGTAACTTTATAGAAAATGACACATAAAAAGTAATTTAAAGCTAATTAATAAAATATAATATACATCGTAATAATATACATCAAAAGAGAAAACCGTGCTTGGCAGGGTTAACATCGCACATGACACTTATATGCCGAATTAGTGCGAAAGGTAAGGCAGTGAAATGAAACAGCAAAAGCGGAACTCCACGTAAGAAACAGGCTTAAGGCGTTAGATCATAACGAGGACTTAAAGCCCACAAGCCTGTGACAAGAAACGTTGAAGTTCATTGGGTATATATAAGCGCATTTATGAATGAATTAGCATTATTAACCTTCTTAGTCTATTCCTCCCTTCTGTCTCTCTCTTCTATAATTTTTGATATTTTTTCCATAGTTACGTCTTTGCATATTTAAATGCAAATAACTCTTAAATATTACCAAATTTAAATATTTTTTTTCACGATTTGTTTGTTAAAATGGTTTAAAAAGTAAAAGAAAAGTTTTTATTTTTAATCGCATTTAATTCGGTATTTTGGCATTAAAATGCATTTAAATTTTGCCAATAATAACAAGAATCTTTTACAACTATTAAATATTTGTATGAGTGGTAATGACAGAAAGAATATTTGATTGCATTAAATATTGTTAATTCTTTAAATATTGTTAAGTTATTTGGTCTAAGGATTTTAAAAAGAAATGACACGAAAAATTTATTATAATAATAAAGAATTGCGTAAAAATAATATAATTTAGTCCTTACAGGTTAAATAATTCTACTTAAAAAATAAGTATTAAGAATAGATGCATATAAACAAACAATAAAATGAAATATTGTATATTAAGATGAGGTGACTTTAAATACCTTGAAAACCTTAAAAAAATTTAAAAATAGGTTAAAAGTGGAAATTTATTATTGATAAATATTACCATACCTGGCTTGTAGAAGAGAAATCTCTGTTTAACTTTTATCTTCAAACATAGTAAATCTCTATTTGAATCAGTATGTCATTCTTCATACGTGTTGCGCTTAAAGACTTGGAGCAATCGCAAGATTGTATGTTTATATTGTTAAGAAATATAGAGTAATACACCTGTAACTACACACCTGCTCTGTAAATTTTATCAGCTTACGTCTAATTTTTCTTGCCTAAAAATGACAAATTTAGCAATAGTTTCATTTTAGAACGAATTATTGAATACTCCCACATACGTGGAATGTAGTGTTATAACAATTCATCCCTTATTTTAATATCACTAATTCTTAAGTACATAGTAAATGCGATCAAATATATAAATCATTAGATATTGTTAAAATGTTTTCAATATTGTACTTATATGTTAACAACTGTTTTAATTCTTGAAAATTTCAGGTTTGTAAGTGATAAATAAATGAAAAGTAAATAAATACGTATGTATGTAGTTGAAAATTATCTTTAATAGTTTCTGCATATTTATTATTATATTATATATAGCATTAAAAACCAAATCAAAATGAAAAGGAAAAGTTCCATTACTATTATTGAAATATTAAACATGAGGAAAGCTATTTTGTCGTACTAATTACTTTTGTTTTTTTTTTTATTTTTAAAAACATTATAACAACGGGTTTATTGTGATACCATTTTATCCTGTCCGTTTCCATGTCTAAATAATTTTTCTCTTCTTTCGTATTTATCTGAAATTCGGAGTAATGATAGTATCAAATAAATAGTAATGTGAAAAAGAATTATTTTTTAGCAGGTTAAGTAATTGCTGTAAATGTATGGGTATCATGCGGTTAGTGCGAGGTTTTCTCTCGTTGTAACATTCTTTAAATTATTAGCATTGTACCTTGTAATTTTTCCGTTCAATTTCATCGAGTGCATCACATCTTTAGCTTTTTCACTTTCGTTTCTTCTCGTTATCGTCAAATTAAGTTTTTCCCGGTATTTACGTGTATTGACCTGTTTTTGTTTATACGGTTACGAAAATTAATGTGCTAATATTTGAAGTGACAGATAAGCGAACATTATTTTTTTATTCTTCATTTAATTTTATTTAATTTAATAATTTTACTAGTTAAGTTTCTTTTAAAGAGTTTTACATTTTCAGGAGGAACATGTTCATTATAACTAAATTATTTTAATACCGTACAATTATTTATATTGTTATCACATAGCTTTTATAAATACTTTTACTTATAATCGGATTATAATTTTTTACTTAATAAAAAATTGCAATTTTACTATTACACGCCATTGTGGTATCAAAATGATTAGAAATACCTTTTTTAGGAATATAAATAAAATTTGAGTTACAAGACGACGAGAAATTTCAATCGTAAAATTTATGTATTGTAAATGAATACAGTTCAATATTTATTCGGAACCTACTTACGGTACATCTTATGCACGTATATAAATATATTTATATTATAGTATATTCTCAACTTGTGACGCCGTTTTTGCCTTGTGTTTATATCACGTTGCTGCACAAGCGATGGAATAATTCACGGTTCTATGTCCCACGTTGTTGACATGCGTCTGTGGCGAAACGAACGTTTTAATTCTCCTATGTAAAAGCTAACAACAAATCATAAATACTTGACGTGATTTAATGCCTCGTGCGTATAAATACCGATATCAATGCAGCATACACGTATTATCCAAGTAATGATACATGAGCAATGTCGCTTTTTACACATTTTTCATTTTTCATAATTCTTTCAGGCTTTTCACTTTTTATCATCATACCGACTCTTCTCATCATTCATTTTTTTTACTTTTCTTGTTGTTCCAATAGTGAGTTATGATTTATCATTTCAAATTTACTGTTACAATAATGTAAGGTCTCCATCAAAATCTATATGCATTTTTATACCTCATTAATGGCTTATACGTAATTTTTGTAATCGTTATTTTATTTTGTCATTTTGTATCATTAAAGTATCACGTATCATTACTCCGCAAATGTGAAAGGGGCTCGAAGATCGGGCTCGCTTAAAAATAAGATTTCTATGCAGTAGGTCGGCACAATTCGAAAACGATCACTTATTTCTTACTTATTGTATCTATTGAATTTTTTTCTCATAATGATGAAATTACTGCTTCTTAATTTAAAATTAAATGTTGCTTTTGTTCATAATCATTCAATGGAAAGACAATAAGAGAAATAAAGAACGTACCCGTAATGATTCCCCATTTTGTCACAACTCAATCTATTGAATAGAAGAATGAAACTTTATAGAATGCATTGTTAACGAATTTAGAGACTTGTTTAATTGTCCATTCCAATTTTCTCTAATGACGATTGTACTTATATTACGAGTATCTGTATTATTTTTTTTATTTTTATGATGTATACAAATTTCTTTCATCAATGCTGTCGGAAATTGAGTGGAAATCAATATGTTTTATGATATTATACGACATTATCCTATTATATTTTCGTAGTAATAAGAAAATATTAGCGTTAAACGATAATTATACAGTTAGTAATACAGTCAACAATATTAGTTTCATAATAATTAATTCAAATTGTAGTGATATCTTAAATATTCTTAAATATTCTTCATGACTTGGTTTGCATTGCAGAGACGTATTAAATTATTAAAACAATACTAAAGTATTTGGAAGCCGATAAATGATGAGATAATTGTTTTAGTAAATATTTTGTAATATGTGTATGAACGTAAGGACAATAAATTATTTTATTTATAGATTGAATGGCATGCATGAGATAATGTATTATGAATGTATGATTTTGTGAAATTATTATTTTATTATCCATTATAGTGCATTATATAAATAATAATGTTTGTACAAAACAATTTTATGAAATAATAATAATAATAATAATAATAATAATAATAAAATCGAAAATTTATATACGCTTGCAAAATTTAGGTCTGGTCTCGATTTTACGTAAACCAGAATGAAATAAAATAGTCGAACAAAATTCTATTATCGGTCTACTTAAGTTCAGCAGTAACAATTAATGTGCAAATAATTTAAAAGAGAGAGAGAGAGAGATATAGTGAGAGCGAAAGCGAGCGAGGGGTACGGAGAGAGTACAAAAATTGAATGAGTTAAAATCTGGTATAAATACAAAATATTTAATATATTTAAATAGTGTAGTTTCTTTTCAAACACCAGAGATCTATACAAAGGCCTAATTAGCCATAAATTTGCTGATTTATGGGCGCTTCAGAAATGTAAATATGAAATATGAAAATGAGGATGCTATGTAATAAAAGTGATGTATGAAGCTCCGTAGGGTCGTTCATAAAAGCGTCCATCATTAGGGTGACGGGACTCCTCTTTGTCTAGTGTCGACGCAGCAGCAACGGAGATATATTTTCGTTCCCGTTCTTGCTGCTATGCACTCTTACACATTAAGCACAGCCGCGCTCCCGTATCATTACATATTCCCCATTGTCGAGCACATATATTCTTCTGATGCCTGTATTTTTGATGAGCCCGTGAGAGATTTATATGTTAGGTATCGACTTTAAAAACGGCTCGCTCTTTTTACGCGTATCTAGCTCCTGAGCGGGAAAAATATATTGATTTATAATTTCAGAATTTCGTGAAATATTTAAGAATTATTTCGAGCGAGTGATTTTCTTAAAAAAGCATCATTACATCTACGCGCGACTGCGATCATATTGAAATGGTATCAAATTGCACATTGACTTTAAAGTTTATTCCATTATTTTGAGCCAGTAATTGCAGTCGTACGTTAGTCATTTTATAATCATAACGATTTTTCGCAAAAAGATTTTCAAATTGTTAAATTTACAACTTTACAAAATATTGAATAAAAGCATTGTCATAGTTGTACGTCTTTTTTCATTATAGTTTGTGGCATAATATGAATTACGAATGTAATGAGTTTGAATTTTATATCTTATCATAATATGCTTGAATACGTTGCACAAAGAAATTTTTAAGTACTTTGTTTTTTTAATAAAAGCCGAACAGAAACTAAGGATAACAAGAATGCCAACGACATTAATAAATTACAATAGTAATAGAAATTAAAATTTATTCTTGTGTTTTTTTAGAGCCATGTTTATTTACAATAGTAGCTATTTGCAATAGAAGAAAATAATGTAATACAATACAATAAATTAAACATAAAAAAGATAAATAATAGTAAAGGAAAAGAATTTTTTCTACGCATCGGTAACTTAAACGAATATGGTTTAAGCATTACGAATAAAAAATTTTTTTTTCCAATAAATGTACGGTATTAGTTAAATATGGAATATCAGTTAATTATTTTTTTATGAAAATAAGAACGGAATAAAGCGTATAAAAACAGGGCTTTAATTTGTATTCTCACAACTACTTAATTATTAAAAGAAACTTTGATGTATAATAATCAAATGTATAAGTTTCAAACAGAATGGCATAAGAGTCGATTTATTTAAACGGAGTAAGGATGGAATTAATAAATATATAGAAGAAAGGTAGCGACAAAACGTTGTTAGCAAAATAGTTGCAGAAACTCTCTTTGCCGGGTCTCTTGGAAATTTGGAGGATTCTGAAACAGTTTATGCTAAATCAGGATTTCGGTCGTTAGTACATTGGGCAGTATGAGGAGAGTCAGGTAGGGGAGAAAGACATAAGGTCTAATTAAAATAAATCTTAGAAAGGAGTGATTATACGTGTATTAGCCAGTACGGTTGCGTCGGTGATAGACGACGTAGTGCCAGATGTACGGAAATGCCTCTTCATTCTTATATTTCCTTTACCGTCTGGACTTTTATTGTTTATATAAGCATGCAATTATATTATTCTAATTTAATGAAAGTTCACAAAATTAGTATTTCAGTTCTGAGAAATTAGCGAAATAAAAATCCTTTCGTGTATAATTACTTTATTATTATATACTAAGAATGCTAAGTTTTAGACGTTTTTATGAAATAATTTAAAAAAATTTTCTCATAGAGATTCCATAGAAGAATAATTAACAAACAAGACTTTTATTTAGAAGCTCTTTACGAGTGGTTAACAAAAACTTGATAAAAATAAATAAAAAGATAATTATAAGATTATAAAGAAAATTTTGTTTATAATAATTTGTAATAATTTATAATTATTATCGAATAAATTCTTTTAAATGTTAAAATTAAATTTTTAAACGGATACAATAAGAAAATACTACCATTTTTTTACAATTTGTTATATTTCTTACGTGTTGCGTGAATTATGATTTGCTTCTTGGTTCTCCTATTAAATTGTATCTAAAAATTTATCAACATTAATATATAATTGCTTTAAAATATCTTATAGATAAATTAAGTTGAATGCAAATTTTGCTCAACAATTTTGTAATTTTGAACTATTACTTTTGTTCTACAAATCTTTGGAGTGATCTTTAAAATAATAGCAATAAAATATTCATTAAACAAGTATCAAGTCTGAACATTATTTAGGAAATACTTCTTCATTAAAATTTGTAAAAATTTATTATACTAAGTATAATGTGTACTAAATTTCTTGGATTATTATTAAAATAAAGTACACTTATTTAAAATTTAATGCAACGTAAAATAAATTTTATGTATTCATTGTTATATTTTCTGGATTAAGCTTTTTAATTGTGCTTTTTAATGTATTACGTATGCATGTTTATATTTTAGAAATTGAACAACGAAAAATTGGTATTATCTGTAAAACATGGTCATCGAAAAAGAATGTAGCTATATTATTTATTTATCAAGAAATTAATCAGAAAAATGAATATAAAGTAGTAATAAATAGTAAATATTTTATGAGAATTTTTTATTTTTTTGCAAAAACTGTTTTTTTATATAGGCAAGGATTCTCTTGCATTATAGAATTGTAGTAATAAATTTTTGCAATTTGCTTATTATTTTTAAAACATACGAGGATTTGTAGAACAATAATTTTTTTACTTAATTTTCTTATTCAATTTAAATGATTATCTTCTGTCTTAATTTAAATACTATATTGAAATTTCATTGTGATTTGAACTATAAATGGCTGTTATTCTTATCAGAAATGAAGTTTTGTCCAAATAACAATGAAATTTTTGCACTTTGATCAAGGAAAGCCTATTAATTAAGGTTTGCTAAAGTCCTACACGTTGTATTGCATGTGATAGATGTCTATGTATCTTTATAGGTTCTGGAGCACCATTGAATCCACTGAATTTGAATACCTAACTTTCCAGTTTCATGAAATTTTAGTAAGAGATTATTATTAGTAAGAGTTCTGTGATCGATAGGACATGCGACTACTGAGATAATTAATATATTTTAAATCCATTTGTAGTTGCGCACTCATGGTAGTAAGGTCCCTGATATATATTATAAGATTTATTTTTTATTTTTCGCTTAGCTATCAGAAATTACTATCCAGTCATGCTCAGGAAATTGCATTTTATATTCAATGTTATAAATGCTTACAATGTGAGACAGATTATCATTATTATTACAGTTCAAACATACGAACTTTTCCTTGTCTATATTATGTAGCGAGATTTACTGCTCTAAATTTGTTTTCAATAATTTATATAAAGCATAATATAATTCTTAGTTGATTTTAAAAGAATACAAAACATCAGAGTTTCAAAATATAATTATATTTAATGATACAGATTTCATTGGTTATAATCACGTAGCTAGAAAGTTTTTATTCAAACAGAAATTCGAAATAATATGAATAGATTAATTTTAATACTAAATATTATTTTACTTTATATTACTAATTTCATGTATTAAAAGTAATTTTCAAGTGATTTTATAGAAATACAATTGTAAAGATTGTTTTATATTAATAGAATGTTTTTTTAATTAGGATATGAATTCAAAATTGTTTAAAGATAATCAAGGTTAACGTATACTTATATGAAAAGCCTTAATATTAATCATAAATATATTTATATCGAAAGAAAGAAAAAGTATAAGTAGTTATTGAAATGTATGCTTTCACTTGTTATTAAAAAAAAATTAAAATAAAGTATTTCCTGCGCAATTCTCAATGAGATAGGATTACGATGCCATAAATAAATCTATATATTTCTACAATTAGCAAAGTAATTATCTTATAATTGGTGGTGTTCATCAATTATGAGTTTTTAATAAGCTTTTTTAAGAAAATTATACATCTAATTTGACTAATTGTATAAATGAGAAAATTGAGTGCTGACAATATATACAGAAAGATCGAAAAAATTATATTTTTTTTCCAAATTATGTATAATCGCCGTCTTTTTTTAACATATAGTAGTAAAAAATATGAACTATGTTAGCAGAATAAAGAAAGGAGATTCCACTACGAGAAACTAATATGAAATATATAGATTATTTTGAGGCTTAAGGAGCAGAGAGAGAGAGAGAGAGAGAGAGAAAGAGAGAGAGAGAGAGAGAGTGAGAGAGAGAAATTTAGAGGGCATTATTGTTATCTTAGATTTATAGTCGTAATGGATGGTACTAGCATTAGCCAACAGTAACAGCAACCCCGAATGGTCTTATAATCACCCTCCGACCTCACCGCCGCCATCTCACACAGACTATCCAAGCAGCTCCTACCTTTCGCTTTGTACATTGTCCGACCCCTTATACGAGTTGCTCTTAAACGTGCTATTTAAGTGATTTGCGAGGCAACCTAGCTACTATGCATATCCTTCCAGTCTGTCTCTCTCATTCTATGCGCAATATTCTTACAATTCTCTCAGGTGTCCCTTTTACATCGTAGTAGATCTACATAGTAACATTTTCTCCGCAATATCTCAGTTATTTTGTACACCTGTATTTTTCTTATATTTCATTCTTATGCAAGCTATTGTTGTACCTTATTTTAATCTTGCTTTAATTATTTTTTTATCTTGTATATCTCAATGACACTTGTTTGTTCAATATGACAATCATAAATATTGTTCGTCGTTCATGACACATATACTTGCGTTTAAAATTCTACGGTAAGTTCCAAATTAATGACGCTGTTTATTAGCAAAACTACAATATCAATTAAAAACAATTTTAATTTTAGGCAAGTCACTTAATTTATGAATTTTAAAATAAAATACTAAGTTTTTACGAGATGCCGTTATGATTAAATATAATAGCAGGCACACGCACACACACACACACACACACACACACACACACACACACACACACACACACACATATATATATATACATATCTGTATGAATTATGTGAATAAATAATAGTTATTAAACAACAAATAACCATTATTTTCTTACATCAGTGAAGTAAGTAACTTTATTTAGTAACTGTGAGATATGAGAAGTAATACAGAATAACATCATAACATTACAATAAATAGTAACAGAAATAAATTATTGTCGACGAACTCGAAGACCAAAATTTAATGTAAAAAAAGATTTTCAAGATCTTTCTTTATATAATACATAGACATTTTAGAACATTCGTTACATTTGTTATTGGTAGGAGGTAGTTGTGTTCAGTACCTAGTTTCGCAACTGGAGCCAATCAAAGAAGCACAGCGTCAGCAAGTTGCTTTAGTTCCTTTTTCCCACTACAATCACTGGCTCTTCTGACTGTTTCTTTTTCTTTTATTTTTTTATCTAATCTGTTTTACTTTCTGTTAGTTCTTCCATTACACTGTATGTGTTTGTATTTATTTATAAAAGCCTTTAACGAACACAAAAGCATTTTTTATAGCAATTGCACCTCGAATCGTGTCGTATTACATCTTTTAAAATTTAGGTCATATTGTTGAAAATTATACGTTAAAACATTATTTTGCCTTAAAAATTGCAGTTTAAACAATTATTTTGTACAAATTTCTTATAAAAATCAATACATACTTAAAAATATTGTATTTTACTGATGTTTAAGACATAATAATTTGATATTTTGTCAATATTATACATTGCCATGAACATAATATTGATATTAGAAATCAATAATTTAATCATCCATGCTAAAAAGTCATCTTCAAAATAAATTTAATAGACTTACCGATCAATCTGTAATGTCAGAAATACTACTATATTTAATATTAGTTAGCTTTGGTTAATATTAAAATTTTCTAAAATAAAAGTACACAAATGCTTTTTTGTAAATAATTATAATAAAAATGGGCTCTTTATATTTTAATACGTATAACAATCATGTATAACAGAATCTCAAAGATATTATTTGACTAACGCAGCTTTAAAAAAAAACAAACTAATTGACATTGTTATATTAGTAATATGAAAATACATGTTCAATGCATTGATAAAGACATTATTTTAGAAATAATGTAAACCTTATATTACGTTTTCGTCTCGATGCGTGTACACTTTTATCGAAATAAAATTTAAAAAATTTTCTCAACATTTTTATTCGGAGAAATGACGGAGAAATGAGAATATTTATTTTTTGCAATACATCACTGTCCCTTATTTTTACGATGCTCAGTAAGTAAATAAAAGCAGAGCAGAAAAAAAAAGAAAAGGAAAAAAAAGAAAAAAAAGGAATAAAAAGTAAAAAAAGGAAAAAATAAAAAAGAAAAAAAAGGAAGAAAAATTCATAAATACGTTGAAGTAAAGAAGTAATATAATAATGAAGGGAACAACAAAAAGAGAATATGGATATATAGGGGTGAGCAGGAGAAGTAGGGAGGGAAAGGAATAGCCGGTTAGAACGATAAGGGATCTAGCGCCGAGCTTGATGGAATTCCATAGATCCACGTCTGGCTAGTGCCTTCGAGACAGACTCGGATAAGCAGCCATTTAAATGCAACCGATGTGTCTCAGGGTGCTATTACATCTGATGGACGGTTATTGACGTGTGCGCGCCAGCTTAAACCGTTCCTTGTTACTGGAAAACTCGCGCGGTCTACTACCGCTATCACTATCCCAACGGCAAGTCACGAACCCCTCGAGGGCTGAGTTCAGCCTTTCTCGAAGTGAACAAAGACGAAGATAAAGATATAGGGTATGATGGGCTGTCGAGGGTTGAGAACGACCGTCATTGCACACGTCGACGCAGTAAGCAGCCAAAAACTTTTGCTTCTGAAAAACTGCAATGAAGAATCAAGACTTGCGTAAACGACGAATGGCACGGAAAGGCAAAAGAAGAGCGCATGGACTTAATTTGCAGAAAGTAAAGTTTTTTTCACTTTATTATTGCAATTTCCTCTTTTTATGACACTGTTTTACAATGCGACAATATCGCGTAAATATTATTTAAGTATCTTTAAATTGATTTTTTTCGGCGAAGTTGAAAATGAAAAAAAATATATATATATAATGGTTAAAATTCAATTGAATCGCTAGTTCGTGAGCTAGTCTTAACTCACTACACAAATAATTTCATTCAATTCTAAATCTCACTTTTTTACTTCCTTAATGTAAAAATCTAAGATTGCAAAAATGAAAATACCTTTTACACAAATATTATTTAACAATTAACGAAGTAATATAAAGAAATTAGAGCCGAACTCGGATATCGTTATTTGGAAAATACTTTGAAATCTTCAACGTGTAGGGTGATGTATGACATCTGGGTTTGTCACGAGAATTTATAGTGTTCTTGAAATGAAGTAACCTACCTCTAAAAGAAGACGATGTAAGCTATGCTTCGGACAATTTTTCAAATTTATAATTATTAATGACCCAGAACAGATCTATGATCTATACATTTTAACATCGTTAAACAAAAATTGAAATTCAGTAATATATACTTCAATTTTTTTTTTAACTTGCATTTGCAAATCTGAATACACTTATAATAAAACTTTATGAATTACAAAAGAAATATTTTTCTCTAGAGTTATGTTTTATTTAAAAATGTGCACGATCTTAAAATCACAAACGTATATATTATTGATTTTTTAATTATATTATAATATACTTCAAATTAAAACAATTTTAAACTTTTTTTAGTTGTGTTTGTTGCGAAAATCAAAATATCTCTTGAAATTTTTAACGTGAAATACATATACTATACCATATAAATAATAATTATTATTATATATGTAAAACTCTTTTTTTCTAAATATTTATCAGTATAAATATTTAATAAATAAAATAGATTATATACATCTACGTAAGATTTAAAATTTGGTTTGAGAAGTAGTAAGCTAACCAATCATAATATAATAGCTTTATCGCTACTGAATTGTAACTGCGAATTTTACTCATTAATGTGCTCTCTTCTTTAAATTATAAATGCAGGTGAAATCATATTTGTTTAAGAAGAAAACCATCTATTATAGAAGCGAATAATGAGAAAAAAAGAGAGATAGACAGAAAGAGAGAGAGAGAGAGATGAAACGCTTCTCGTTACACAAGTCGATCTTACGAAATGAATTTGACCATTTCCAGAAATGCCTTTATCTTATTGTATTGTAGAGAAGCGCACATCCGATATTAGTTTACACACACGGAAAATGGAGTTTCATGTCCACGAGATATGTCGCGAGAATACGGGATATCGAGACTACGTATACACAGGTTTCTCAGTGCGCGTGGTATGGAGTTACAAGAGTGCGGTTGTAGCAGCAACTGAGTTGCCACAAATCACTAGCAATCTTGATTTACTTCTGTTGCCTATTGGCTTAGTATTACTTCTCCTGGTAACAAGGCATAATATATTTAGATAAATGAAGAGAGAAAGTGAGCGGGAGAGTGAGAGTGAGAGAGAGAGAGAGAGAGAGAGAGGAGAGAGAATTACAAACGATGCGTAAATCGAAGAGTAAGGACGAGGGAGATATGTTCATATTTATTCAAACGAGGTTTTAGATAAGAAAGTATTAAATAATGCAAGTCTTAAATGTGAAGGTATATTCACCAAAAGACAAACCAAAGACTGGGTGACGGTAAGTACAACGTTACATACTTACTTTAAATACAGAAGAGATTTTAGATAGATTGCATGCGGGGTAGGATTAGAATTGACGCAACTTATGTCTTATGGCTTTTAAAATACTGGTGTTTCCGAAAATTTGATTAAAGTTCTTACGTCAAGTAATTTCTTCGATCTTTGTTCATTAATGCTCTACGTTTCCAAAGTTTGCTTTTGACGTAATGTAAAAATAAAAAATATCGAAAAGCATTGACGACTTCATTTGTAAAATGTGAAAAATAAATTAGCGTATAATAAAAGCAAGTGTTAATTTATATTGAAAATATTGAATATAAAAATAATAATCTGAGAATTTCAAATATTCGTTACCTTATGGATAGTGCTTACATAGCATTTCGTGTAATACAGATGTCAAACAGCATAGAGTTGTACCACTTATATATATATATAATATATATTATTGGATTGATTGGCTTGTTATACCCGTATTTCGAAGGTGACCGATTCGTTATTTAGAATATCGTATCTTGTTAAAAGGATTAATTAAATTTAACGGCATTTGAGTATATTTACTTTGTGTAATTATGTTAGCATGCAAATGAAGGTCTTTTTACACAGACAGTCTAATCATCGTTCACTAATATACAAAGACCGAGTAAGAACACATTAAATGAAATATGGAATAACGGACAAAACAATACATCTGCCAGCATTTGTGAAGTAGAAAAAATGCTCCATGAAAAACAGAAATCGTAATTATACATAATCGGATGCTAATATGGATTATATAATACCTACTTATTGGTTTTTCTGGAATGAGCATAAAATCCAAACATTCGCTGCACTACGCAGTTACTGTTGAGATATTTAAAAAAAAATTGTACATAATCACACACAGTTAATATGCATAGGAATAGGCGTATGCATGCATAAGCTGTAACGCAGTTCATATCAAACATAGAGCAAACAGGTGGCCCATAAAATCCCAACACGCCCATTCATCCGGGATGAACAAGTGCATTTCCAATTGATTGATGGCTAGGTACGTGAATCACTGCATCCATGCTAGCGTCTATCTCTGCATTTCCATGAGACAACGGCTTTGATCTCACAGCCGTCAATTCCGATCGAATATTCTCTTCATGTTCACTTATCCAAAAATGTATTTGGAAATTAAATTCGAATGTCGACAAATATTGTATTAAATTGTGAAATAACAAAAATCTTTATCATTAAATGCCTTTTTACTTTGCAATACACTTTGTTGTGACATTTGTAAATATATTTATACTTACATATGTATATATATTTGCCATGTGTTTTTACAGTAATTTTTTAACATCCCACAAAATGTGTTATTTGATTAAGGTAACCGATTCATTCGAATACAAAATTGTATGCTAAATGAAGAAAGTTAAAAAGATACAATTGAAAATTTAAGAACGGTACATTGTTTGTCAATATTGTTTTTGTCCGTCCAGAGTTCAAGCAAAAGTTGTATCACTTCTTTTGCCTTTCAGCTAGGAATCGTAATTCCTACTTACAGTTTAGTTCATTTATTTTGTAAACATTATCGTTTTGTTTGAGTTAGTGTTGTTTTGAGAACAACGTAGCATTAATTAAAATTTATTTTGTTACTATTAAAATACTTTCATTTTAAATACCTTATAAAATGTGCTTCTCCGTCTGTAAATTTCATATTGGTATATATAGTTATATATAGAGTTAGTTAATGGTGGTGAAATGCATAAAACCTCGTATATACAAACATAGATGAAGATAGGCGAGGATGTAAGAAAATGGAAGACGGTTTGAGGTAAAAAAAACTGACTGTACTTGTTCAGATTCTACCCCGTAACCATCTGGTTTCGACACCGAGTATTTTCCCAATTGACTATCGATGTTCACACACTCTTACATTCGAAAGAAGTTCATAATATCTTCTTAGTGTAAAACTATGAATTGATACTATGTTACATATATATATATATATGATAATGCAAAAAAACCTAATAAATCATGCAAATGATTCCAATACATGAGAATGCAGTGTAATCAGAATATTTAAGAATAATTTGTACACTCTTTAATAGCTGTGCACATCAATCATGCTAATGCTGAAATTATCAAGAGTGCTTTAAACATATGATATCGTAATACAAGTACGTACAAGATTCTGTTTTAAAAAATGTAGTAAAAAAAATTACCACGATACAACGATAGTTTATTCAAAATATAAATAGCTTTTGATTTGGATTAGCTTGCCGAATCAGATTTGAACATTTAAAATTTCATAAAATAAAGGAAGATACTTATCTGCCGTCTAAGAATAAATTTCCCCAGATTACGATCTTTACAAATATTTTAAGTCATTATGCTTTTTTTTAACAGTTTAAAATTAAATATAACAAAAATTTAAAAGTAATTTTTCCTTTATACGCTTGTACGTACAACTATTTTAAAGTTTGCTTACAATAAAAATGATTAATTTTCTAGCAATTTGTTTTAATAAATAAGTGTTTGACAAATAATATCGAGTTTTCCCTAATTTTGTTGCTCGTTAATAAGTTTCACAGAATTATACAATCACATTGTAGGGTAGTATGGTAATCGCATTGTTTGGTAGTATGGCAAACGCATTGAGTGTGTCATCATGTATTTATTACACAGGATCAGTAGTAACGCTACGCGTTTAAAGACGTTCAATATCCTCATGCAACAGTTCTATAGAGCAGTAATGTAGAAATGCGTTGAAAGAATTGAAGCAACTATTGTACCAGAACGAAGTGTAGCGGTAAGCTGACACTGTATTTCGATAGGACAGCATTCAACGCGCTTTAGATCAATTCTACTGAAGTACGGCACTGATGATAATGCATTATGAACAATAGCTTACGTCTACAAAGTTCTGTTTTGTAAAAGCGAGCTCTCAACATTTAAGTTTAGTGAAATACGGCGTTCACGCACGTATTCTTATTTGCTTTTTTTCATTTATTTATTTAAGGAACGCCAATATTTTTATCTACGGCGTAATAAATTATACCCTTAACACAAAAATAATTATTTTATACATTTATTGTACATCATTTTTTTCGTTGTAAAATTTACTGTATTATATTGCATATACCGTTGAAAAGAACAAAGGGACATCTGCATAGAATTGGGAGTAGCAATATGATAAACACAAGTCGCGTACATTAAATCTTGTATGACTTTCTTTGTGAATCCATAATGCATATTCTAATAAAATCTTCGTAAAATATACGTTTAATTCTCCTACTTTTATATTTAAATGGAATCGTTATTTATAATAGTGATTGATATCATTAATTCTTTCAATAAAATTTCAATTATCATAAGGGTAGCAGTAGTTTTGGATGAAAATGAAATATTATAATCGTGACGTATTAAATGCTACATAAAAAAAAGGAAATTTTTTTTATCATGTACCTATTATGTAATATACAATTTATATTTAATATGTATTTAAACTATAATTAATTAGTATTAGTACATAATAAATATTGTATATAATACTAAAATTATAAATAATTATAGTTAAATAATAATAAAATTAGAAATAAATAATATAACGTGTGGAGAATCTATTAAAATGTGCAATTTCATTAGTTGAATTTGGAAGCGTAGAAGTGTTGAAAATGAAAAAGGAATAATGATAATATAAAAAAAAATCAATGATATTAAAATGTAAAGGGCGTAAGAATAAGAAAGAAATTACGAGTGAGAGAGTAAAACAAAGATGGATATATGCATCTCGTTTCGTTAAAAAAATGCTAGTTTCATTCTCTATCTTATTTTTGATATTTTCTTGATACATTCATAATCCAGGATGATTCTATAAACTTATAATTAAAAGTAATTTTCAGTTTTAACGAGAATAGACGATTTTCATACTGCTATTCTCTGACGCTTCTAGGCGAGTTTTTTTATTCAGGTATATAACATAATTCTTGATGATGATAATTTAATTTAAAACCATCCATTGCTTGTTTTATACAAGGTGAATATTCCAAACAATAATTGTATCTTTAATATTATTGTTATGTATTTGTTTCTTAGTTTCGTGTTCTATACTTATCTGTTATTTTTATATTCTCCTTTTTTCATCTTGTTTAAAAGTTTTCCGAGGTCAGCGATCAGGGGAAAGCTTTGTTCGATTATTAGATTCAGGAGCATAACCCGACAACTGACCAGACACCAGGTCAGACCTGGTGCACCACCTCTTGCAGTACGACCTCCTAGTGCATTACCACCTGGTAGACCAACACGACCACAGACCCGGAGGTACGTCGTGGTGCGCGAGGTGTAGTCTCGTGTCGGGTCTGGCTTCGGTTTGGTGGTACCATGTGGTACTGCACCAGGAGGTGGCGCTTTAGGAGCCTATTGATCAATTCATCACCCATTGGTATGTTTTAGGCTTTGGAAGGAGCCGTTACCCGTGGCACTTTGAGCAGTTTTCGCTTTAATTGTGAAATTAATTTAAAATGATTTTATGTTTAAAAATGAAACAAATTAGTAGCCCAATCTTATGGTACATTTGTACCGCTGCTCATTTGCATATGCGTAGCAAGCGGCAAATCCGAGTGCTTGTGTCAAATATGGGGATTCGGTAAAATTGACGTACCATCTAGAAGATTGTACCGGAAGAGGAAGAAGGCCTTGAAACGCGTTGCACCGCGAGTGCAGTGGGAAAGTAAAATTGCATTTATAAAGCCGTACTACATGGGAGAGTATTATAAATGGAAGCTCTTTATTAACACTACTTATCGGTCCTGCAATTTATTTTTCCGGGAGCCTTCTCTCTCATTCCCCTTATGAAACGAACGTTAAGAAACGTTGTCCCTGGGCCATGTTTTGCTCAGTTTAGATTACTTACGGTGGACGAGTCATTAGCCACGGTAGCTCGAGTCACCGTGTTTGTATTGGATTGAAACATTGAGCTTGACTGCCATTTCCCCCGTGAATTAATCTACCTCTCTCGCTGCTATAATCAACTGTTCTATGTCATACCACTCCTGCGCTTAAAGTCGTCGTGATTTGTTCTTCGAGTCTCAACTTATCCTCGTATAATCCTTAACTTTTGGCTTTTTAACATAGCTTTTTTAACACCAAATTCATCGAGGAGCTTTTCGCATCGTCTATCGCTTAAAGAGTGTCACCTGTCGTTACTGCAATCGTAAATGAGTAATCATAATCTTTACAAATAGTTTCTTTTTTATAAATGGCTGTAGCTGGTATATATTTTCCAGTGAGCTTAAATCTCGACCCTTCGATTTATATACAGTCCGCAAGATACGTTTCTTGTCAAAATTTTCGTTGCTGTGCTACGATACGTAATGCAGTCGGTTCCGTTTATTTTCAAATGGATTGATTTCGATTTAAATTTCAATCGAATTCAGTGAATTTTCTTAGGTTGTGCATGTGTAGCTAAATTTAGAAAACTCATGATTATGGAATAATGTTGCAGCCAACATTATGACCTGAATAGTCAGCCATCTTGAGCAATATTTTGAATTCAGATACATGCGATATACTATGTAAGTTTCTAAATTGTTTTTGAACGCCTAATAAATTTAATACGCATATTTGAATGTGTACTCATTTTGTGTGCCTCGTGCGAACTCAATGACTATTATGATTTGATTTGATAATTTTTACTTATATCTTTAATTATAATTTGGGACAACGTTGTACAACAAAGCATTTTAATTAGATTATTGTTATCTTTTAGATCAAATCCAATCCAATTACCATAAACGTTAAGAAATGCTTATGCAGTTTCAAACCACTCTACACCGGACCAAAGAAATTTTGCACAAATGTTGCTTTCCGTGCATAAGATATAATTGAAATGCTGAAACTTTTAACTGTAGCGTATTTTATTAATTATATCAATGCTAGGTCGTTTAGAATATTTTTATTCTTATATTGAAAATGTTGAATTTAAGAATTATGTTTATTTATAATATGACACGATCTATATTAGAACAATTTTTAATTGAATTAATTCTATTGAATATCTCAAATCAGTAAAAAAAAAAAAAAAAACTATTGGCAATTTCAATTTGTGAATAATAGCTCTCGGTTACTGTGAGCATTTTCGTGTAAGTTTTCAGAATTATGTATCAGCGTTTATAAATGAAAACATACTCATAATAACGTTATTATTTAAATTTTAAATGTTTACGATGATTGTAAATTTAACTTGTACTATTTAATTATATTTATTACTTTCGTTCGTTAATTTAAGTAAAAACCGTTTGAATGAATACTCGTACCAACGCTAATTACGTGTGAAAATAATTAATTAATATAAAAATTTCGCATTGCGTTTTATAAATACAGAGCCTGTTCTAAATAATACAATAGAATTAATTCAAGTCTGCGAAAGATGCTTAAAATTTAATCAAAAATTTCTTTAAATTGATTTGCTTTTTAGAAAATTACGCTTCTCTTTCAGCTGTTACGAAATTCATTAAGTAAATATTATAAAACGACTCGTTGGATACATTACGACCATTGGTATTCTAAAAATTAAGAATTCCCTATGGCAGCAGCTATTCTGTCTACAGAATTAGAACGAGGTGCGTTAACCCACCCGCTTAAATGTGTCATTGGTTGAATACGAATACGCTTGGTTTGAAGTGGGAATCGGAACGGAAAAAATTACAAGACTGCGAAGAATACTTTGTAGCTTTTCCACATAGCTGGTGTCTCTGGCATTGGTGCCTAGTCCGTTATTCTGATGTTTTGGTTATTTCAGTTGTTGGGTCTGTTACTGACATGTTTATTGATAGTTGGATGAACATGAGCGTGTAGAATTATTTTGCCTCCTCTAAGTGTTTTATAAGAACTTTCAAAATTTACGTACACTCTTTTAGCCTTATATCTCAACGTTGTATTTTTCATTTTTACGAAAGTAGACAAATTGAAATAATCGTATATTTTATCGTTTGGAAAATTGCTCTATGATACGGATTTTCTGTAAAGGAATATTTTAGAAGCTCACAGGTAATTGAATAAATTACATTGAAAATATTTACGGAGATGCGTACTTCAATTCTTTGACTCGATTCGGCTATAATAATAAAAACGCACAAAAATAATTATTAAAATATAAATAAGTTTTCAACGCAATTACATAGATAGTATTATAAAAGTGATAAGTGCTTCCATTATTGTCTTATCGCTGCCGCTATTGTTCCGCATTGGAGGTGATTGAATACCTTGATGGAAAGGCAATGTTTTTTTTAATTTATAAAAAGTCAAGCCAGTGGGAAGCTTTTTTAAATTTTTCACTCGTGATGAAAGAAGAGTATAAATTAAAAAAGTTACACGTACCAATTCATTTTTTAAATAAATTACCTTTAATCTAGTGAATTAACGAAGTGGTCTTTATCACATTTCGGTGTTTTTTTATAAAATAAAATTAGGAGTAAAAATATTTATTAAGGCCTGAAAGTACATTGACACACAGTATTGCGGAAGGAGCGCAATACTTGACATTGTAATAAAAAATATAAAATTTTGCAATGAATTTAAAAATAAAGCCAGTGATAAAGCATTAATTTGAATAATTGAGAAAGCAAGTGCAAAGCAATTTGAGTACTTTATTACACTTTGAAAATATAATAAAAGCCATTAAATATGTAATGATGAAGTTACATTCAAAATTAGAAGTAAAAAATGTTGACTGTTCTTCATTAAACTAATAGGGTTTATTCATCGCGTCTTGATCCAGCAATAAAATGCTAACATACCATGGAGGTTCGCGCAGTTGTCGGATGAAATAAAATGAAATTCATTCATTATACATCCAGTCTTGCATGTGCGGCCTGCTGCAGAGGTGTTATAAACATAATAACTCCGGGATGAAGTTACATTTCAATTGTAAAGAAACAAAATGAATATTTTTGGAGCTCAAACGCTATGTAAAAAAAAGAGCGAGAAGGAAAGGGGGAAGACCCAATAACAGAAAATCAGAGCGAGCTGAGCATTCAGTAAGTGGAAGTACAGTCAGTCGAGCGGTGACTTTGACTAATGATGGTGGTGAGAGAGCATACTCCAGACTAGCTAAAACCTGTTGCACTCGTTTCCCCAATGAAACCCGTCAAACTAACCACACCACTAAATAGAATTGGCCGCTCAATCCAATTCTGCTATCTTTCGCTCACGCCAATGTCCAGATTACTATTTTCCCTGCTCTTTCATATGTACTAGTCGACTATTTTATCAATGATGTCATTTTTTATTTTAAAACTGCCATCCATTAGCTCTAATAAACCGTTGACATTGAAAGATCCATCATTTTGTTGGTTTGTATTAATTCGACAAATCAACCGGATGCTGTATATAGTAAAGGCTTTCGCACTGCACAGCGTAAGATAAATTATGGTTGCTTAACAAACAATTTGCCTTACACTTATCTATAATAAACATTTAAACTCATACATAATAAACTCGGGATTTTTCTTGCTTTGTTCTCTATTTTAAAAATGGAAAGTTCTCTACTTTATCGGAAGCATGACAATTAATATCGATCAATTTTATTTTCCTATTTTTCTTAACTAACATTTTTTATACTTACCGCTAAATTTGTAAAAATAAACTACAGTTATAAAGAACAATGTTTACCAATATTTTTTATATATTTTTAAATACTATAAGACAAACGTTAATTTTTACACTCACACATCGATAAATCATTAAATGGTTAAAAGCTCATCATTAATCCAATTTCTACATTTGTTAATTGGGATTTTTCTAATTTCATAAATAATCTATTTACTATTTAAATTCAGAGATACATATTTTATACTTTTAATGAATTTACAACGACTAAATGTTAATAAATTAATATTTCATACCAAACATTAATAATTTAATTTAATTCATTTTTTTTAGAATTACGATTAAAAAAGAGAGTACTATTTTTAGTTTATAAATTTCTTATACAACCCTAACCATTATTTAACATAATCTTGTCTTATTGTGTAAATTTCAATTTAAAAAATTAAGGATAGAATCTGACAATGGAACTGCATTATCATTTTTTACAAAAGATTAATCTATATTCTAACCTCTGACTTTTCAAGCTACTCGAACTTATCGAATAGGCAACTGTATACGCAAAATTATGGAATTTTTTAATATACCTATAAAAATTAAAAATCATATGAAAAAAATAATATAACTAAATTAAAGAGAGAAATAATAATAAAAAAACTTGTGCGTCAAATAAAAACCTTCATTTGCAAAAAATTTAGAACGATAATTGTTTATTATTCCAACGTGATAGTCAATATAGCTTCTTTAAAAAAATTATTTAATCATTTTCTTCTTTTGGCTTATTATTTTAATTAGGAACTATCACATTTGACTTAAGTATTGTGTAACTCAATTGCAATTTATTCTTATTTTTCATTATATGGTAATAAGAAAAACATTGTATTTGCGTAAAACATTTGTTTTTCTTTTAGTTTTGTGCAATAATATATTTTTCTAGATCAGATACCCGCACTATCAGTAATATTTATTTCAGAAATAAGGTAAAACTTAAGTCACATCAATGATTGCTAGTTTATTGTTTTCCTTTATGTGTACATTAAATACGGTATACGAGAAGAAATGGTTTGATTTTAAATAATGGCTACTGTTCCCTACATGACAAAAAAATTTTTTTTTACCAAAGTTTTTGTTGTACAGTGCCATTTTTGCAACAGCTTTAATTCTATTAAATCTAAATTTGTTTTAAAAAATGCTACTTATTAATAGTATTTCTTATGATTCTTTTTTATTTTCATTTAATAATTTATAAAATTATGGCTTTAAAAATTCTACTGTTTACGGAACGAGATAGATAGATAGAGAGAGAGAGAGAGAGAGAGAGAGAGAGAGAGAGAAAACGAGAAACGTATAAACCGCAACAGAACTCAAACAATCTTTCCATATACGTAAAAGTACATAAAAATATAGAATATGGAAAAGAATAACAAACAATCAAACAGGTTACGTAGTTCAATGTAGGAATTTCTATATATATATTTCTAAGTTTTAAATATACATCTCATTATTTTTTTATAATGTTTCATCGCTTTCAAAATAGATATATTTCAGTAGTATTATGTATAATAGATTATGTAAGTAGTACAAATTAAATGTATTTTTTACAAGCAGTTGATTTACAACTTTAAATGCAAATAATAATAAGAAGTACCGTATTTTTAGTACTGGCAAGCAGAGCTTCATAAATAAAAAAAAAAAATTTCTAGTCTTCAGATTGAGTGAATATGAGTATTTATTTCGATTTCATTTAATTTGTTGAAAAAAGGAATTTTTTTTATCTTTCAATACAATAAGAATAGAATTTTTTATCTACCTTGATATTGATTTTTTCTCGAATCTGCACGAGGTTTTGATTTTATTAATACTCACAGTCTTAAATAAATACTAATTTTCATAGTTAAAGGTATTTGTATATAATTAGAATTGCTAACAAATAAACAAATTTATATAATTTGTTTATACAGAAATCTGTAAATACCTACAAGTCTTGAAGAAATTAATGTAACCCTTTATAAATCCCTACCTTTTCATTTAATGTTAACAATAATTTAGTGTAATTGTAATATTAATATAATATAACGCCTTTGATTTCACTTATGAAAGCAGATAATCTAGTTATAAAATCGAACGCACACATTGTAAAGAAAATCTTATTTTGAGAATATGATTTTCTATTATATACAAAGTTTATTTTTAGTTACTCATTTATTCTGTAATTATAATTCCTTTTGTTAAATAGGTATATCTTATTCTTTCCTTCCTCCCTGCATTTAATGAAAAGACTTTTTCAACAGAATCATCACATCATTTAACGAATGTTATGTTTTTATATTGTCGTAAGGTATCATCTTTGACTATGTACACCTGTCATGTTAAGTCTCACGACTACTCGATGTACATAGGATATGAAATAATATTTAAAATCCATCTTGTTATGTTTTACTTTTAACGTCATATTTCAGCAATGGGTTTGATTATCTTTCATTCTTTATCGTAGAAAATTGTTTTTAAAAAATGTTTGCAAAATATGTTTTTACATAGTACAGATGACCGCTAAGAATTCTAAGAGTTTATTACATATTTGAGTGAGTGCTAAATCCTTATAGGATTAAAATATATTTAAAATGAGTACGAAGATTAAATTGTTATAATATGTATAATTATATTTTTTTTAATTTAAAAAATTGTTTTTAAAAACCTTGAAAGTGCTATTTATATTTATAATTAATATTAAATACATTTCACTACTGTAATATTTTATAGCTCAGTGGTTACCTATTATACGTACATTTAAAAGTTTAACTTCTATTTGATTATTCGGAACGATCGATAAGTATTAATTCTAGTACAAGTATAAATGAACAATTAAACATGAACGTACATGGTATAATGTTTATCATACGTATTTTGTAATGGATATTTTGCAAGAACGCGTTTTACGAAAAGGCAGAATTGTTAAAAAGGCGGGTGCGAGCAGGAGGAACAAATTTTCTCGATAAAAAATTTTTCGGCGCTAATGTTGAATATAAATTGAAAGAAAACCGTACGTCAATTTGGTATTTTTCGTCTCTGATTATCCGGGGAATACATGAAGACAGGATCGATCTTGCGCACATTTCTCTGACGATCGTTGAGCCAGAACCCTGAAAGCCACTGTCAACATCTCTCAACAAGTCGCAGACCGGCACTGCAGTTGCAGCAGTGTCTAGCCTTCGGGAGGTCAGCTATCGTTCCGTGCTCCCTTGCGCGTTGTGTACAAACCTCATTATCAACCACTGGCCATTAGAGGGTCCAAGGCGACAAAATACGGAGGGTCGCACACCCTGTTAAAGTGCCATCTTTCCTGAATGATTATGTGACGCTATGTTGATGTCACCGCACTTACTTGCATACTTTCCTTTTACTTGTCGTCCATTGACCTATGGCTAAGAGTGAACGGCTGGGGCACAAGAGGAAAGGGTGATAATTCGATTGCGAGACGGGCTCATTCTTACTGACTGCATCCAAGCAACCAGGAGCCTAGCCTCCGACTGCCATTAGGGAGCCTTCGAATCGTTTTGCAATGTTGAATTTTGTCTACGTACGTTCTTCCCAAGGACAATACCTGCCAGCGTTATATCGACGAATCTCCCTCCCATTTTTAGCCCACCTTTTTCCCGAATGCGATTTATCGCATTACGGCCTTTAAAGCTTTCTTAATTACGTCTTTTGCTTTTATAAGCCAAAGCTGCTTCCTTTACAAATTAATTCTTTGGATCTTCCTTACTAATTGCGCTGCCGATAATGTTGACGATTATTCATTTAGCCTATCAGAACGATTCGTAATAACGATTCTGTATCAAATATAATGGGGTAGCTTTAGAAAAGTTGCGCTCTTATTGATATTTTTGTTTTTTTTCCTTTTTTTTTTTTTTTTTTTGGTTCAAAGAAATAACTACCTAACGTACGATTTCTATTCGTTATATTGTGCGCTGCGAAATAGAGAAACGAAAAATTTACATAACAAAATAAATAATGTTTTAAACTTGCTCAACCCAAAATAAAATGGCTCAACAAATATGATATACAGATGATCGTACTATAATTTTTTTCTGTTTTGAAACAGAAGGCATTACCTATTTTATTGAACTCGGTGGAAGTATGAAAAAATGTAATATAAATAATAGTAAACATCAATCTTTATCGACAAATTAGCATTTTTTGGTTTGTTTGTTTTTTTTTTACTTCTGACATTATAAACATATTTATTACGCGTTCATACTTTTAACGTAATGATATCATTAAGAGGGTATTTTTATTTACTACTTTCCAAAAATTTCCATTCACAAGTATGTGAGGTTAAGACGATTTGCTTCTACATATAATAGTACATAAAAAAACTTATTACCAATTAATCATTTTAATAGATAATCTTTATTTATTCTTAGTGGATTTAGCATTACACATAATAAAAAATTGCGCATTCAGGATATTCATATAGAGGCACTAGGATCGATAATGTGAGCTTTAAAAATTGGGAAAATCAAAAATACAAATCATTGATCGTTTTCTGACGCTTTATGCCCCGAAATATTATCGTTGGATGCGCGCTCTGCGGCACGACAGTAACAGAAGTTTAGCTGTGCATTTATACTAACAAAATGCGATTGCTACGCGTATTAATTCCCGTCCATAAAAGCCATCGACAAATCAAAATAGCCTGACATGATTCACTGTTGATATAAATATAACTAGATCAACGCGTGTCCACACGTTCAGTAGCTTGTCGGAGAGATATGAGTCATTGCTTTCACTCGGTGTGGCATCTATACATCAGGAAAACCTGGCATTTCCACCGTGTCATCTTTCCGGTTATCATTACTGTAAACTCACGCTAAAAAATGGGGAATAAAGGAAATAGGAAAGCGAATAAATCAGATTTTTGAATGGCTCATGGGAGAGAACGTGAAACTGAATATTATTCACTGGGTAGTTTTAGTCAATAAATTTATCGTATGAGATTTTTGAGCTTTGCTGTATAATATCAATAACAGCGCATTTTTAATTTACAATTATTCGTATGTATTATTTATGAAAATTTTATTTTGCTTTTCTTTTTGAAATACGAATTTCTCTAATAAATTCACGTGAAATATTTTTTTTTTTTTATTGATAATATGTGCGAATAAAATATTTATTAAAAAATATAAACTTCCGTACAGAATTTTTTAATTCAAAAAACTACATTGCCGATAAATAATTTAGTCAGTAATTTGCAAAAGCGTTTTTAAATGTCAATTCAATATGTCATTTATATCAGATTGCATAATAATGACAGATGTTTGTTATCCATCACACCAAGTAGTATGAATGTATTTATATTTCATAAATTTTAAAAAAGAGAAATTTTATATGAATAATTATTACTGATTTTTAGAAGACTATTTTTTTACATTACTATTACGATGCATAGTTAATTAAATTCATTTTTGAATTTATTATAATCCTGAAAAGCTTATATAATCAGCTATCATCTCTTCCTAGTGGTACGCCATTCTTTTGATACATAACTATTCCATTATATGTACTTATATAATGTATAAGATTATATGTACTTTCGCCAAATACATTTTGAGTATGTTATTATTTTCTAATAACATAATGATGGATACTTTAAAAATATTTTAAGCCAAATAAAAATTCATTTTACACATATGTATGTAATCTTGGTTACATACAGTAGCCAATCATGAAATTTATCTATTAATTCATCTATTTGGAAACTTAAGTTTGACAGACGCGCAAACTTATATAGAAAGTTTGTAGGATAACAATAAATTATACATATTATATCCTGCTTCCAGCAGGTGAATGATGAGGTGCTTCTGATAGAAAACGTGCAAATTAAATTGCCTTTAGAAAAGTACAATGACAATAATATGTAACGAAGCACAAAAAGAAAGTAAAGAATACATATTATGTGGTAAAGAAACGTAAATAATTTATTGAAAGACAATTTTTTAATCACATTTAGACAAAATTGAGTTCAGTAATAATTTATTATTAAATAATCAGAGAAATTAATATAAAAAATTATATTTTTACAATTCGCTGATACTTTGATATTATTTTGTCTTAAAAAATTATCTTAAATGAATTTTCAAATAAATATTTAAAAAAGAATATATAAAAAAATAAAGTTTAGAGTACAGATTAGAATAATTATTTTGAAGCCATTGTTTATTTTAAAGTCTTATTTTGGCATTTGTTACAAAATTTGCTTTTTACATTTTATTTCTTTTACTTATATAATGTTTATTAAAAACCTTCTTCTGTCGCATCCAAATATTGATAAATGTATACATTAAATGTTAATAATGCTATAAAAAGAAAATACATTTTTTGCGATCATAATGTATAAGAATTTTACTAAATAATATTATGTATTACTAGCTTCATAATATTGTAGAATTTGAAAAATCGAGTAATTCATTGCAGGTGTATATTAAATTAATATGAATAAGGCCATATCAATAAAAATAATGTTTAATCAAACAAATTTGAAAATTAAACTTATTAATTCAAATTAAATAATTTAATATATAATAAATGAACTTAAGGTTTTGAACAGAGCATACAAAATGCCATTACAAAAATATAAAGCACTATTGAAAATATTTATAAGTTTTATAATATATTATTAATTTTAGTATTTGTACTTTTTACACGTTCAATGTACTCTAATTTATTAAAATTAATAGATTCTAGAACAGAATTTCATTCCTTAAAGCAATTGGGCGGCAGCAATTTTAAACTACACGGGTACATTAATATTGTATATATACTATAGTTTAGTTAAACATATTTATTTCGAGTGGCAGTTCAATTGTATAGGTGTAAAAATGAATGGGATCGAATTCAGATAATTCATTCGAGAGCATACATAATTAATTAATTGCATGCATAACAATCCAGATCTTTAGAAATTTTTGCAGTTAGCAGTTTCTATGTTAGATTTCTACTAGTCAATAGCGCGTTAGAGCAATGGCAGTATCAACAGCAGTAGATATCGTGGCACAGCTTGGGGTGGCCGGATGCTTTATAAACTATTCCTGTTGTCTCCTTGCGTATTATTCCAACTGTTGATTTATCGACTGTCATTAATTACTGGGCTTTGCCTTTATTCGTTCCACCGATGGGACGAACCTATTGCTCATTGGTTAGACGCCAATTCAGTGCCATTGTTTTTGCGTCGTCACAAACATTCTCAACGGAGCCGGCAACGATCATAATTTTTCTTCCCATTCCTCACTTATAACATATATATGTATACACATAAACACATATATATATATATATATGTATATATAATATGTATAATAAAGTTATACCTCTTTTTCTTTTTCTTTCCTGTTCTTTGCGCAGTGGCAAAAATTAAAAAAAAGAAAATATCCCGGAAAATAATACGTTAGGTCGCAAGTAGGCGTCGAGTGAATATGTATAATGCATAAAATTGACGTATTTCTACAAATAGGAAAAATTAAAACGTAGACAATGATTTTTTCTTAATATTAGAATTGGAATATTAGAATGGACGAATTATATTTTTTAGGCCATTTTAACTGACGGTCGTTAAAAAACTCTAATATTAAGTCTCTCATCAAATACAATTTTGTTGACACTATTTACAATAGGTTCTTTATAGTCAATAAAAATTACATCAAGATTTGCTAGATCTACTTAAAAAATATTACTATATTTTCTTTTTAAACGTTAAATATAAATTCTTACAATTAGCGATACATTTTCAAGCAACTGTTGTAAAAAATACATGTCAAGTACTTTAAGTAAGAAGAAAGATAGCGAGAGTATAAGATTATTTTTTTATCATTGTAAGCAATTGCTGTAGTTGTGAATAAAAAGATCACGAGTAATTTTAAATTCGATGATTCAAAATTATCGAACTTGTTTAAGGTGTCAATGTAGTCAAGCAACAATTGACATAACTAAGGCATGACTGAACAGGAACACATGCACTTAAGATGTCAAGAGTTACATAAACTATAGTGTACACTCTTTTACTATTCTATATATTATACATAATATTTTTTGGCAGCCTAAATTGAAAGTTGTGTAACGTTGCAACGATCTGTAAATTATGAATGTAGATATAATACGAAGTACAATGTTGTGAAGGAAGTGGTTTCGAAATATATAATATGCTGATATAAATAGGGTACCGATCATTATAATCATTTGAGAAGTTCATACTGAAAAAAAATTGAGCCAAATACTTTCTTTTTAACGCGATAACAAATCGATATCGGTCCGACTAGGGACCTTTTCTTATTTACTACTGTAATGACCTACTAGTTCAACAGTCTACTGGTATTTTTTTGTTTTAGAATATTTAAATTCTGTACAGCAATACATAATTATTCATTAGTACATTTTTATATTAAGAAAAAATATATATATAATATAAAAAATATATATTTATATATATATATACGTATGTGTATATTAATTTAAACAAGGCATCAACGTATAGTAGAGAAACATTTTATCTAAAATATAAAGCTAAAAGAAAATGTAAAATTTAGATTAATAACTTTTTATGTTTGGTAATCTCATTTTCATCAAAGAATAATATGATTGTTTTGTTAAAATGATAAAAAAACAGATAAATTATACTAAAAACAGTTTGAAAAAACGTTGTTAAGAGACTCATGAATGATTATAAATAGATTTTTTATTTTTAAACATTTTATCAATAAAGACTTATTCTTAAAATATTTGACTTTTTACGTAAGAATTAAAATCAATTTTTAATCTTATTAAATAATAGTTTTCAGATTTTTGCTTCTAGGCGAATTATTATTCAATAATTTTCGAATATAATAAACGTACTATTCAATTTACAAAATAAGAGAACTGTTTTTAATTTCAGATAAAAAAATTGATTAGATTGTTAAAATATTTCATGTTCATAATGATCATGAGTTCTTATATGTATCTAAAAAAATACTTTTCATTTGTCGATATGAATCGTTAAAATTTTTTTTTGAGGTTGCTTTTGTTGAATGAATTTTCGAAGCTTTCTATCGAATAAAATAGCATTAAAAGAAAGAGAATGTATTAATTCATTAATAATTTACTGGTTTATTTATTTACGTTCACGTTTTATCGCTGTCGGTAATGAACTGATGACTGCTTAGACATGATATCAGGTATTTATCATCCTTTATCTAATCGCTGTTCACTTATCTAAATTGATATATATGATAATTATATGATAATGTGCATGTATTTGTATATTGAGATAATGAAGATATTCTATAGTGAAGGAGAGGAAAGAGAGAAGAGACAGAAAGAGAGCGTGAGAGGTTGTGGAAGAATGAGGATAATTGTATGTGTATGGAATATACATGTGACAAGGATACCTAGTCCTGCAGCTAAATACTTCGATGAAATGCTAAAATAATTTGATTTTACTTCAAGAAATCCTTGAAAAGAGTACATTTTCAATTAATTTTTACTTTAATTACTTTAAAATTTTTATTAATTTTTATATATTTATACAAAACAATTATTAAAAATAAGTTTGAATATTTATTTCTAATAGTTAAATGATGAGAGTATGAATTTTTTTTTAAGCGGAATAAAAAATAATTATTTCAATTTACTATATATTAGTTATCATTTCGCAGGTAGGCAGTAACTTATTACAGCCTTATGAGATAATTGCTTTCAATTAATATTTGTGATTTTTTTTATCAGATTTAATATCTTTTCTTAGTTTTGTTCCGGTATTACTGCAGTTTAAATAACAGACTTTTATAAATTAATTTAAAGGGCATTATATATATACATAGATTGCTAGTGGTTTCATTTAGAATGAATAAATAAATGAAAAATTGAATTTGAACAACTTAAAAGAGAAAATTAATTATCTGGAGTCAAAAATTAAAAAATAAACTAATAATGAAATGACACTATGAAAATTTTTATTTTCAATGTTAACGAAAGCATTGCTTCTTATCTTGATGCATTCTATCTTATAAAGCAAATGTTAGATTTTATGGAAATTTATGCAACACCTACTGTTCGTACATTGCAATATTCTAAAATTAAAAAAAAAGTAAAAAATGAAAATCGTATTTATAGAATAAAACTCAATCAAGTAGAAGTCAAGGAGATCAGGAAAGGGAAAGTTTTATTCTAACATACTGCAACTTGTTAAATCGTATTATTAGGCGTCCTGGGCGAATTGGTGTATTTACACGGCGAAATCACATGGGGAGTCATTCTGTGATTGATCGTGGTTTCATTGTATTAGGCAGGGCACGACGTGGTAGGGTGAAGTACTATTTTCCACTTGATGAGGTAATCGTTTATCATCATGTCAGAACTTATAGGCCTGTCATATATATCTCTACTTAATCCTTTTATTTTAAAATCTCTATTTCACTTTCTTTGCGACTTGTGTAGCTTCGATTCATAAGTTTGCATTCAACTTCCTTTTGATTTTCATTATCTTGCACCGTTACTGAGATGCGTAACAATTTTAACCAATTCTATACTGATTTCTTAACATAACTGTTTTGTAATAATGTCTATTCTATGCGTTACCAATAATGATGCATTTGATACCAAAAAGAGTTCGCTAAGTTTCAACGACATCATTCCATGCCTGATAATTTAGAATCATTATATGCTCATGTATCTTATAAACCGTTATTTATAAAAATATTGATTTTTTTGTTAGATTTGTATAAAAGTGATCATAAATATTTTAAAGTTTATACATAAAAGTTTTATTTGAAACGAGCACATTTTTTAATTTCTAATGAAATTGTTTTAATAAATTTTAATCACTTATTCACACAAGTTACGAAAACTATGTGCAGTATTTATTGTTTCTGAGATGTTTAATACATTTAAAAAAAACGCAGATTTAAGTTAAATCGATAAAGTTTGCATTAATTTTCGTATTATGTAGAATTTTTAATATGTTTCATAAAGTTGTTCTAAACAAAATATTGAAATTCAGAATTATTAACACAATTTTTAAATATTCAAAAAAATTTTCGAAATTAATAGATATTTTCACTTTCATTTAACAAAGAAATTTATTTAAGTATTTTAATACAGTCAATTTTATATAAATAAAATTAAATAATATTATCACTAACAAAATAAAATTATTTGTTATGAATCTCCACGAGGATTAGTTAATGAGAGTCAAAATACTTTCTTTCATAAAAATAAAGTATATCTACTTATTCAATGTAAATTTTTCATATATTAGGATGATAAAAACACACAACTATAGTATTATCTTAATTGATTTCTTTAAAAAAAGAATCTGAACAAAATAGTTATTAATTTAAATGATTTTTTTTAAATATTCTTTTTCCACAAATCATTTTTTACATAATTCACCAGCATTATATAAGTCACATGTAATGATAAGAATATATATAATGATGTTTATATAAACATGGATAATTTTAACATAAAATATTTAAACATGAATATGCACTTTATTCACAATACAAAAACATTAAATAAAAATAAAAATTATCTCCATTTTAATCAAAACAGAATAAAATCTTACGTAGATATAGATATGTACAGTTATTTATATTCACATAATCCTGGTATTCAGATTTAGAATTTTATCAGGAATACTTTATTTATTTCAATAAAATTCAATTAATATGTTTCTTTAAATGAAATTAAAGGAGAATGTATACATATTGGAATAATAAGAACTATTTATGAAGTAAGATTTCTAAAACGATTATACGTTGAAAGTAATGCTATTCTATAAAAATCAGTAGAAAAAAAACAATTAGTTGCCGCTAAAGATTTTAGTTTTTTTTTATTATCAGATCGAAATAAGACGCGTTTTATATAAATAAATAGCAAAGACCATTTATATATTTAATGACGATCTATATTTATCCTTATTCTTGTAGAAACTGAAAAAAAGAGTGAAAGTAAGAGTGAGAGAGAGGGGGGGGGGAGAGAAAGTAATTGATAAAGCATTAAAAACGGTAGAAAACTTATCCCTTAACTTTTATCACTTTACTCCAGTATATAATTTACACATTTGACTAAAAACTGAAAATTCTGATGATAGTTATTATTGTACTTTTCGAAATTATTAATTAGTATTCAGAAGTTACGTATGAAAAAAAAAATTAATTGACCCTTGGCTTAAAAAAAACATTCTATGTAAAATTAGGTATTCTAATTTTATCTAAGAACAATTTCATGGTCCAAAATAATACATATAAACTTCTACTTATTCTTAAACGAATAAAAATGTTAAAAATTAAAATTCCTATAGAACAGATTATTCTAGAGCGAATTTTGATAGAAATTGAAAAAAAATTTTTAATTTATTGTAGAATATGAATCAATTAATTCTACGCTTCAAAATTATTCAAAATAATTTTTCAATTACGTAACGTTGAAACATCATAATAGGTAGAATTTAATTAAAAATATACATTTTTTATGAGATTTCTTTCTATATTAGAATTTTGTAATTAATGAGTAATAAAATTTGAACATACTTATGCAGTTAATAAGGTTTTTTTGATCGTCAATTAGAATAAAAATATGAAAAATTAAACCCTCTTACATATGAAAGTTGATTATCATTTGATCTTTATGCTTAATTTCTTATGTTTTAACTGGCGATTCATTAGTGATTTTTATTGGATTCTAATAAACTCTATTTGTATAAAAAATTAATACTGAATTTACTTATTTTTTTAAACGATGAAACGATATTAATATGGCTTTACTATGTATTTTAAAAATTTGGACCCAGTAAATTGGAATTGTTGTAAAGAATTAAACTTTATAAACAATTTTCTGGTTAAATAATTTAATCAAATTAAAGGCATTATTGTGAACTATTATAAGGGAAAAAAGTGTATCTTTGAATGTATAATTATATTTATAAATATTAGAGGCATTGATGTGCATCGAGCGATAGCTGTTGAAAAAAGTAGTTACTAATATCTATTTTTAAATTCCTTCATTAGTATTTTCTTTAAAAAAATGTTAACGGATGCTCGTTTTTACACATGCAATTAGGTATTGTTATAGGAGGGAGAAAAATTTGTTTCGCGCGTAGTCGTTACTTTTTTTTTGTTTTGAAATTTTCGCAAAAAAGCTACGAACTTCTATTTTTGTATAATAGAATAAATTGGGTGTTAGCGTGAGTACACTCGTGCGTAGATACAACCCCAAAGAAAAAGATACTTACGTTTAGATATAACGATAACGAGAGAAGACAGCAACAACGCGTGAAACCAACGTTCCTCCAGCGGGTTGTCGCAAATCACTTTAATTGCGAAGTAGGAGCAGTTTCAAGTTGCTAATGGCATCAAGTGTCTCGCATACTGTGGGGGTGTGATACTGAGTAATTCATTGTCAAGAGGTTGATTCTCCATTTGCAAGAGAAAATTCATAACTCGGTAGATGTAAATCAAGAAGGCGTCAATTTAAGTCGAGGGTGCTCCTTCGTTCTCGATTTATCCATGCACGACCGAATGAATATGACTATCTATACGTCCTTATTCTTTACCTCCTCCAAACTCGTTATTAATTGACGAACTCGAGGGAATCAATAGTAAAAATCCAGCATTTTGCCGCAATTGATGAGCGCCCCCGTAGGTTTTTAAGCTTTTTCGATTAATTCGCAAAAATAAGGCCACTGATGAAAAATTTCAGTCACCCTCGCGAATGGCTTTATCATTAATACAGCGATATTGTTCCTCTATCGATGTCCTTCCTTTTATTGCTCTCTATTCGCGCAATAAAACGAAAGTAATTAGATAATTTTCTTTTGTCCGTTCAGGGATTGAATTTCATATCTATGTGTCCTGATCGACTATTTCCAGCAATGAGAAATTGTATTGCAGGAGTCATTTTTCAATTGGCGTATATATCTTTTCTCGAATATCAAAAGACTTAATAAATTCCCTTTGGAAAGTGAGCCCTTCACGTACGTTAGAGGCTGCTTGGCACTTTTTCTTTCCATCAATCATGCGACGCATTTAATGTTCGAGAGCAGGGCCATACTGCGAGCAAACGAGCGAGAAAGAAAGAGAGATAGATAGAAGAGAGACAGTGGCGCAGATAGAAGGAGACAGAGCGAGAGGAAGGAGGGCGGGGCGGGGGTAGGGGGCAGGGAAGGGGAGAGGGGTTAAAGGGAGTAAGAGAGAAGAAGAAATAGTGGGCAAACACAAATGCGAGCAAAGCGGTGTTTGCCATACGTTACATCTATAAATCTAAGATAACAATATTGCCAAGCGTCTTGCGCTCGCGCACAGGGACCAGTAATGAATGTTTGTACAGCAACCATTAACGACGTCCGAGATAGAGTTTCTCCTCCTCTGTCTGCCCCTCTCTCTCTCTCTCTCTCTCTCTCTCTCTCTCTAGATATTATATATTACTGTTGGCGCTACCAGCTGCGGTGTTACGTTAGAGAATAGAGAAAGATCATAAGTACAAAATATTTCCATCATATCAAAAGATTTTTACATTGAATAGCTAAATATTGTACCATATTACAAAATAGATATCCTAAAGTTTGCGTATTGACATAATTGTACGTATTTCGGAAAATTATTTTTTAAAACAACAACAACAACACTCTTGTAAAACTTTTACAATTAATAATTATAGCGAATTGTTTTTATAACAAAAGGTAAAGCTGTTAATGCTATTACAACTGCCGATACGACAATTGAGGCCCATAATATTGAGCGTATAGAGCATAATCGTGTATTAATTGGACTGCAAAATAATATATAACATTTTTCGAATGTAGAGTGGTTAAAAAACAATGCCTTATTAATTAAACTGAGACCAGACCACTTCGATACATTTCGATATATCTACTACTATGTGGATTAATATCGGGAAAAAATTTTATTTTTTTGTTTTATTTTAAAACATTTAGTTACAAGTATTGCATTTCATTTTTCAAAGACCATTCCATTTCATAAATTAAGTTTTAAAGCATGTTAAAATTTTAATTGGTTCCACGAATTATAATAACTCTATTCCACGATGTTTTATACTCTATTTAAAGAGTGATTTAATAAAAGTATAAATATTTATTTGACAAAATTATAAGTTTCTTAATACTTTTGAATTTTAATAGTCGGACTAACTTGCAGTGGTAAAATAATAATTACGTTTTCCTGAAGCACCATATTTTGGAAACATTTGGAAATAATGAGAAGGTCATAAAAATTTTCCGACAGAAATTAGCATGATTGGTTCTAATGTGTCTCCTTCTCTAACTTCTCTGCTTTAATATTTCTTATGTACTTTCTTAATGTTCGTCGTATCATCATCTAATTAGGTATCTAATTATATTAAAATCAATATTTTTCTTCAAAGACCAAGTGTTGAATAATGAAATTAATGTAATAATACAGATATTAGAGTAAGCTGATGCGATGCAGCTCAACTTTAACCCTTACGAGCAGGCGAGATGTTGTGCTTGAGCTTTTCAAACATAAGTAACACAGCGATGTGAGCTTATATATGCGTACATCTGGATCCTGGAGAGAATCAAACAAATATGACACTCACCATATTTAATAAAGAAAACTTTTTTGAATAGTGTATGCTATGTTACAAAAAGGCATATTGCCAATTATCCTAAGGTTTTGTTTAATTTTATTACTCCTAATAAAAAAATTTTCAATAATATTTCACAGCAGCCCCTATGTTTTTAACTAATATAACCAAAATGCTCAAACCTTTTTCGTTGAAATCATAATAGTCAGATTTCTATAAGCAGAAGAGTTTTGTAATTTTTTAAGATTGTAATAACCTGTAAAGAACTTCCTTGCATTAAGTAGCAACATAAAAATGTATCTACATAAAGAACAGCAGATGATGGAAGATTGTATAGGTAAGGAAGAAGAAAAAAAGGATAAGAAGCATAAAAGAATCGACTGTTAGTAAAAGTACACTAATTCACTTGCAAATTGAATTCATCTTATCAAATGAAGTAAAAAAGAATTGAAAAATAAGACAAGTTTCACAGACAAAATGAGATTGTGTGATTGCGCGAGTGAGCCCGGCGCTTCGGGCCGAGGGGCGCAGAGGGGCTGCCGAGGTGCGGAGGGGAAGAGACGGGGCGGCGAGGGACAGGACGGGATGGGCGGTGACGGGCAGGGTAGGGGAGATGTTGCAAGAAACAGATAGAAGTAACCGCAGTTTATTGGCCGCAGACCTTACGCGAATGATACAGCTGCGTAATATTTAGTAATAACAATGATTTTCAGCGCGAGACTGCTATTGCTGCAATTTTTCGCTGCTACCGGCTGTAGAGTCATCCACGTGTTCACTGCCGCTTTCATCTTTTCCAGCCGGATAGGTGTTTCATATCCTGCCTATCGCTGCTTATTTCTTTTTTCTTATCTTTTCTTTCGCAGGGCGCAGTTAGCGAGGCTGTCTTTGTTTCAGTAAAGCCGCGCGGCTGAAACGAGCCAGAGGAGGATGGAAATAACTTTGCGAAGGTAGCTGGAAGTAAGAATGATAGAGAGAGATAGAGAGAGAGAGAGGCAGAAAGAGAGAGAGAGAGAGAGAGAGAGCGAGAGAGAGAGAGAGGGGGCGGGAGGGAGAGAGAGAGACAGGGCGAGCAAAAAGAATAGAGAATATGACTGAGGGAATGGGGAATGAGAGCAGAACAGCAGTCTACTGTGAGTTAAGCGTTTAATAAGCTTAATCACGAGACAGATCTGTGAGATACAGCTTACTTCGCTTCCACTGCTGTTGGTGCTACTATTGTAATGGGGTAGCATCGTATACCTTCTCGCACACTTCTCCATATCATAGCATCATTTTCACTCTCATCCTATTTCTCCCACTCCATTGCATACTTGTACCATCTGCTCTTAGTATTTTACCAGCGGTTTTGCGAATCCTGCCTATTAACGTAAACTGTTTATTGCTATGGCGGATAGTTAAAATCTTTGGATTATGTTACAGTCACCATTACGCCTTGAACTTTAAATATCTCTTTTTCCTAATTTTCATTTTTCACCACTCGTTATCTCATCTAATTATATAAATTCCTCTACTTCCGAATCCTGTTCATTGCCTGCAATTATTCCTACGAAGATGCTTATGATTTTTAATTTTTACAACGAAAACAAAAAACAGATATTTCAGCTGCTTTGGATACAATGAACGGTCAGGCCAGTATCCCAACATCAATTAATTTTTTAATTAAAAATTATACCAATAAGTTGTACGATAAAAATGTGAATTTTAAAAATTTTCTTCTAAGGAAAAATAATTTTGTTAAAACTGCACAGTAGGTATGCAAGTACCAATTTTAACTGAAGTAAGTTTCAACATAATTTGTTTAAAAATTTATGGACCTTCGCGTTTCAAATGTGCCGGAAAAAGAAGTAAAATTTTTGCATAAAATTGAATTGCCAACTTTTTACCCGTTAAAAATATTTACATTGTAAGCGTTGCCATTTTGTTGACAAACATTAATTCATTTTAAATTCATTTATTAAATACGAACAATACAGCAAAAGAAGCCCTCTCAATAATGTGATTTGATTTTATCTGCGTTATTCTAGGAAATCAAGACAAGACCTAAACTTACATATTTGCTTTTTCCAATCTTTCATTGTACACATTTTTTCTCTAACTCTCTTTATGGAATATTTTTTCCTGTTCTACGTGCGATGTTTTTCTTACAAAACTTTCCTTACTCATATTTTTTTATTACATCCTGAAATTTATAAGGTCCATTACTTATTTAATATTAGTTTATTATAATATTTCATATGTGATTTAACGAAGCGCTCAAAGCCAGCTTCAAATCGTAAACAAAGCAATTAACAGGCTCCGTATCGAAAAAAGTACGAGATACGAAATATTAAAGAGCCTTATCAAGAATTCTTATTTTTGCACGAGGTGAAAAAAACAGAGGGATGGTTTTAAAACTCGAGTTTTCAAGTTCCCTGGCTCGCATCAAAAGTTGCAAGGTAGCTTTGAACAAGGAGAACGCGAAAGTAACTCATATAGGGACCGCCGGCATACACGCCGCAAGTGAGAATTGGGATAAGTGCGAACAAGCGTATCAGAATATAAGTGTGAAGGCGGGCCTCGGACCTTTATATCCGAGTGTACAACGCGAAGCAGCGGTGGTCACCCGTCAAATGAATTCTGCCCTAACTGAAACTGCGTCCGTGGACTTCGCGGGAGAAGTTAATAGACGAAGGCTAGTTACAGGCGAGCAGCTGTTTTTTAACGACCTGCTAACAGCCGAGGGAGCGATCCACGGCTAGGAGCCACGTGAATTAGCTCAGACTGATTTGTCTTTTCGCAGCTTATGCGCTTCGATAGCTCGCTGTCGGCAACGATGTCGCCGGCAGTGAACTTTTTCATTTAGCGCGCTTCGTCGAGACATTTAGTTGCAGACGTACCGTCCAACTTTCGGCTCTGCCCTTCGCTCTGCGAGATAGCTCGTATTCAAGAAGATAATGGGCTATGATCGAAAAATTAAATCGCAATTGAAGCCGCTCGGTCGAGATAATCATTGCGCGAAACAATTATAAGTCATTGCACGGCTTTAAAAGCCGTCCACGCGATGTGGGAATACTTTAGAAGCCTGCCCCTAAGAGTAGACGTACGAATCGTAAGGATAGATTTTATCTAGCTCTTATCGTATTTCAACGAAGAAGAAATCCATTGGAAAAGAATTTTCTTTACTTTCTTTCCTTTCCTACTTTCGATGGAAAATATCAATTAACTCTGGCGGAGGGCATTTTTAAAGAGAGAAAACTAATCAAGGCAAATAATAAGTTTCGTACGCGTCTGATTTGGCAATTAAGTGAGTGGCCGTCAGTGTCGAGCTAAAGTATGGATGAAAAGCATGGCCAAATATAAGAATGAAGGCCAACAGTGAATCACTATTGGAATTTAACCAGAAGTAATGCTGCTGTCGAATCAATCCAGCACGAACAGCGGAATCCGAGGAGCCGGCAATAGGGTGTGGCGCGAAAGGACACGATTACCGAACCGACGCAACGACTCCCAACGGATTGACGCTATTTCTCTGCCATCGTAGTCAGTCTTATCTGGATTTATGAGATTCGTATATGAGTTTTAGTTTACGATAATACTTTTCATTCACTGCTAAAATATCACGATTCGTTAGGCTTAAGAGCCATGCAGTCACTGTTTAAATAATATTCCTATCTAATGAAATGCGCCAGCAAATCTTTTTTTTTTTTTATCATTAATTAGGAATTATTGTATAAATAAGCGATATCTTCGGTAACCTGTCACGATCGTTTTATAATTATCTGAGTAATAATAACAATTACATGCTTATAGTTATGTTGTTTTATTTTTTGGGGGTTTTTTTTTAATAAATGAGTTGAATTTGTTAAGAACATCAAGTAGTCGCTTCGATGAGTAATCACACGAACCTAAAATATTTTTGCAAAATATACCAATTCTATTTCCCTCGATTAAAATTAATTTCCTCCTGATAAGGCAGTTAAATAAATAAAAGCAGAAAGTATCATGGAAATTAAAATACTACCATTCGTTATTCGTCGCTGCCCTACAGTTTTCCGTTTTCATATACATCATTTAGAGCAAACAGTACCATTTCTATAGCTACAGCGACGAAATCCGATCATAATTTCGGTTCTGATGCGCATTGACTAATCCATTCATCAGATTTTCGTGGTTCCCTTTTCCGTTATTTACCACTCTTTTTTCACTAACTATGATTTTTAATTATCTACGCCTTTTGGTTTCTCTCTGTATCACAATTTGTTTTTACAAAACGTAATCCTAATCTCATGCAATCGTCTTTAACAAGAAGCAATTTTTCTATATTAGAAGGAAAAATTATTTTCGATATATTTTTTACTATTTGTTTTGTATATATTCAACAAATTGCACATAAAATAATTTTATTTGTACATGTATTCTATTACTTTTATTAAAATATGATTTTTTTTCGAAATTTTAATTAAATGTAGCAAATTGGAAACCCTAGTTCGTAAAAAAGTTTAAATTTAAGTCGAACAAAGTTTTAATTATATAAATTTTTCAAAAAATGAACAGTTGACGACAAAAATATCATAGTTATATTAACAATACTAGTTCACAATATTATAGTGATATGTTTTAGATATTTTAAACCTTGTTTAATTGTTTAATGCGCGAGGAAAAGTAGATGGTTAGAAAAGTAAAATTTAAAAAATTGAATATAAAAAAAAGCTTTACAATATAACATTCTTTAAATAAACAGTCACATTATATTTCAATTATTGCATTATTATTTAATTACTAGCTAAATATGTATTTTTAATAATGCCGTCTCTACTGCGCCACATATATTTATTGTTATTACATACATTAAAACCCACATTAATATTCAATAATAAACTAACAGATATAAAATACTATTTGTCTACGTGTGTAAATAATTTTAAAAAAATGCTGATATTTCTTTCAAATTTATTATCAAGATAAAATTTGACGTAGAGGTTTAATTTCTATTCGTATAATTTTTCAATGTTAAGCATACATCTTAATCATCCAGTCTTCTTTCAGTCTTCCCTTTCTTCTATTTTACATTTTTCGCGCACATTAAAACGTAATCGCAAGCTGTACACATGCAGAGTAGACTCGTGTATGGATATATTGGCCAGTATTTTAGCCACCATACGGACGTAATGGATTCAGAATCACCGTAGTACGGGAGGTAGAGTTGGACACACACCATTCTTGCCCCGTGTTAATAACAATCCATACTTATTGCACGCATATTTTACCGATCCCCCAGCCTCGTTACCCAGCTCGAACTATATTACAACGTATGGAGACCATAAACTTTTATAGCCACCCTTCTATAAGGTTCACGCGCGTTGTTTCGAGTATCCTCGCAGTGAACCAGCGAAATTCCCGGGCTAAATTTTTTCTACATTCTGAGTTTTCCTTTTTTTACATAATTGCTGAGATACACCAACTTAGTAAAAGATAAAGGAATACTAAGAAGATATATATTTATCGTATGTAGAGCGAGATCAAATATAACTGGAGCATTACAACATTTATTGGAGCTAAGCTGATTTTTTGTACTTTTAAAAATTTTTAACTACCGTTTCTATTGCATTTTTGATGCTTTTGTCTACTTTATCTTTTCTCCTTTATCAATTATAAATGACACCCTTTAAAAACTTATTCTACTGAGTAAGAAGTTCGTGCTGATATTTAATGAGTAAATGGCTCAAGATATTTTTTAAATATTTTGATTTGCAATTTGTATTTTAATTCAAATATTTTTTCGTGTATGTAACATGAAATTTGAATAATGATTTGTAATTTTCTAACTATTTATAACTTATTACATTTCTATAAATTGAAATGCCCATGAATAACCTATTATAATTAACATATAAAAGCTTTTACTAGCTTATATGATTGTTATATATATTAGAGTGTTAGCATTTATTAAAAAATCAATAACTGATATCCTTGACTTATTTTATTATAAGTAAAAATGAAAATGATTAATTAAAATAGACGATACCAATCTACAGATGTAAAATATGATTCTTGTTTTCAAATATACTATTATTACACATATTTTTATACCCTTACTAATGATGTAGGTATTAAACTTTAATTTAGTTTAACTGAAGTGAGAATTATATTTAAATATTCGAATTATTTCTTATTAAGTTTATAAATTTGTTTTAATTTTTCAAAACTAAGTACTTAAATTAAGGATTTGACGAGAACTGGAATAAAACATATTTAAGTTTCAAAAGAATCCTCTTCAATATTTGTTTTACGTTACATTTCAAAGTCAAGTCTATTGTAATGAACCATAGGACGCATAATAAAGTAACTTATGTAGAAGTGTAGTGGCTAGAGGCTAGTACAGAGGCAAAAAAGGATGAAAAGAAGGGAAAACCCGAGAGCACCAATGGAAAGAGTGGATGGTGAAAATAGTTGTGTCAGTTTGGTAAAGTACAATGATGTACAACGTTAAATACAATAAAAAAAGAAAGAGGAAAAAATAGATAGTAACAGTGGAAGAAAAGTTGTGAAAATTACAAGAATGAAGGACAGATGTTTAAAGAGAAGTTGAGGGGGAACGATAAAGGGAGAAAGAGAGGGAGAGAAAGAGAGAGAGAGATAGAAGGAGAAACAATATAAAGAAGACGAGAAAAATAAAAAGATAAGAAAAGAAAGAAACTGCTTAATTATGAGCAAGCGATGACATGAATACACCCGGTTGTAAGTACTCATTTTATTATCGTATATACTAAAAGATTGGCGGTATAGTTTAGTAGCTTTCTATGATATTAGTATGGTAAATTTACTTTATATGTATCAGAGGAAATAAAAGCTCAGTTTTAAAGTACGTCGTAATGTATTTTTGTGCCCTGTTTATTTGGGTCGTGGCGCAATAAATTTTACTATGGTTGGGCCTGTTGTAATTCTTATTTGAGATAGTCGATTCATGGTTAAGGACGAAGGTCTACTGTTATGCATTTACACATATATAAACATATATGACGCATATGAAAGTGGGCTCGCGATACTCTGATCCAGGTAATATTATTATAATATATGATCATTGCTTTGTTATAAATGCGACTACTATCAGATCCGCTAGAATACGTCGGATGTAGTTATGGCAGACGTCGTGGATCATCATGTATTCGAATTTCTAAGCCACGACTTTTTCCAAGACTGTGACTAATCAGTTCAGAATAATTTAAAGAAGACTGTTATACAAATTATCAGAAATCATAAATTGATAAATCAGAGTTAATATGTGCATTTATCCTTTAACTATTTTTTTAAGATATCGAACTGTAGTTTACCAGGTGTTCTTAAACACAAGTATTTAATATTAATTGCAACAGCTCTAAGCTATTGATTATAAATTTAATAATTGTATTTTAAATCTTTTTTTTTATATTTTTTCTTACATTATAATAAAAATATAAAACGTATTTAAATGTATATTAGCAAAAAGTGTTTATTTTTTTATGACAATTTTAAATATATATATATATATATATGATAGATATAAAAGTAAAGAGGTATTAAAATAAATTGCACATCTATTGTTTATAAAGCAATTATTAATACCGTAAATTTGATTAGTATTCGTAATAATTGTGTCGTTAGTGTTTTTTATAATTAAGTAGGAGGATATCATATATTTAATCAATTTATATGTGAATGAGGAGGAAAAATTAAGTAAATCTGTGATTTCTCCACGCGACATTATTAGCACTTGCGTCTCGTAGAATACATAACTAGAATTTAGTCAAATTGTGTATAGATAACGAAATCATACGGGAATAATAGGCATATAGACAAAGATATTCGATTACATTCTCCATCATCAAATCTTAGCCAGGCTCTTGAATAAGACATCAAATATTAATCTTTGAGCGTATAATAACTATTTGTCAATATTTGATAATATTAACTATTGTTGAAAATATGATAATTTTTACACATTATTTAAATTCAATTTTGTTTAAAATTTATTCATACATCTAATATATATATATATATATAATATTTAAACGAGCAGCATAAAAATCGAATTATCGCATTTTCCCATTCTAAATATTAAAAATAAATTTAGTTAAAATGTAAATAAAAATCTTTAACAATGCATCATTTTGTGCAAATTAACCTATGTTAGTTGTTTAATGTCTTCGATATTGTTAAAATGAAATTATTTCTGTGAAATAAACAAATTATAGTCCGAGAAAAGTCGATGACTTCTCAACCGTGAATTAAATTTAAAGCATTTAAATAAAAAACATTTGAATTCAAATTCTAAGCTTAGTTATGCATTTATTTAGAGAGACAAATTATAAAGGATAGTTAACTTCGTATATTATTTTCCAATATCAAAGTGTAACAATTAATACTTACTAAGTTAAGCTAACTACCGCAATGACACAGCCTTGCTTATACGCACGCGCGCCTCTGCCCTGTCGCATGGTATACACGTATATAGGTAGTAAATGCTAGAGCATATATATTGAACTAACAATTAATTATTGGCAGCACTTCAGAGAACCACTGCTGTTGCGGTCGCCATAGAATAAGTAACAGCAATAGAAGCAGAAGCAAATCGTAGTTAAACATTACGTTGTCCATATCTTATTTTGCTATCTAATCCTCTCTCTTTTCGGTTCTCTTTCTGTCTACTTTGTTTAGTTCTTCTTCTCTCCCTATCGCTTCACGCCCTGAAAGCTCCACTATATCGATAGAAATGGTAGCAATCTCATTTAATTGCTGACTGTAGACGCACCACGAGAGTCTCGTTCAATTAGTTTTTCAAATAAACATTAGTTTCCTTAACACACCAAGCTATAACACGAGAAAAGTAGTGATAGAGTAAGTATAGTAAGAGAAAATGAAACGAGAAAGAGAGTGAAAGAGAAAGAATACACGAGAGACGGAGATATATATATATATATACAGAGAGAGTTAGGTAGAGAGAGTGAGAGAAAGAAAGAGAGAAAGAAAGATAGAGAGGTAGAGTGAGAAGGGGAGCAATGATGATAGGAGAAAGTAACTGCTTCGTTTAGGTGTATTTAAAGCGCAGTGGAAAGAAAACGACTGTATGTGTACGTGAGGGTGCGTGGAGTGGAACGGGGAAAAAATGTATAATTTAAGAGAACTAAAAAATTGGTTAAGCCAGTGGTTAATTAATGGCACATTTCTTCACTATTGCAAGCAGAAAACCATCTTCTACGAATATCATTCGTGAAATATCTCACTTATAGGAAGCCGCACACTCATCGATTTATAACGAGACTTTTCCGAACTAATAAAGCAGTTCTCTGTCTGGAATTTTCTTTCCCTAAATTAATTTATTTAGTCTTATATTTATCAATTAATTTCCACTCATTGCAAGGGAATTGCCAATTTGTATGATGTAAAAGTTTTTACGATTAGATTATTAGATGCATTTTCGTCTAGGAAGACTGAATTCAAAGTAAATATTTAACCGTAAACCAACAGTTTTTTCATTTTATAATTTAATTTTATTATGTGTGAAATACTTTTCACACTTTCACAATGGTCATTGAGTCGAGGCAAAATATTAAAAAAATCCTGCTTCTCGCTCCTTTCTCTTAACTTTACCATTTATATATATTATTTAGTTATGCATTCAAGACAGTTTATATATAATTTATTGAATGACTATACTAAAGAAGGAAGCCATATATTTTGAAAATACGAAAGATGATTCGCATAAAAATATATGTTTTTTATACGAAATTGAAAAATGTTTTTAATGTCGTACAGCGCAAAGAAAGTTACTTAAATGAAAATTCACGTACTGGCAATAACTGTAAAAGGGTAAGCATTCATAATGGGTCATCCTCATATTGGTAAGCTGGTAATCTTGCCAGGCTACATCAGAAAGAAAAATTTTCGTTCCGAGCACCTATTATACTCTTTGATTATACTATTTTTAAAAAATCAATACTGCCCTAATCTTATTTATTTTACTACCTCTGACTGCTAATTCAAAGCAAATCTTTTTATCTTTACAATAATTTACTATTTATCAATCAATGTATACTTACCTGTACATCTGTTTAATTCCATCGTTAGTAATTAATTTTCTGAATGAAGTTTCTGAATGCTGCATGACCCATAATGAACGTAGTTTGAAAATAATCATTTATACGGGTAAATCTAGCAAGATACTGGACTTCTATTAAATTTATGAAACCTTAATATTTTAAATTATTCATTTAATCAAATTTTCCTAATGAATTTGCTCCAATCTGTTTTTTAATAGTAAAATATTGTTCATGTTTATATAATTATTGAAGCGTTAGAATATATATATATATAAATATAAGTAGCATTTGTTATACATATTAGAAGTATGTTTTCAAAGCTATTTTTAGTTAGTTACAATAAATAATGATTGCAGAAATTTAATGGGGAAAAATAATGAAGATGATAAAGATTAGGTTTTTAATAGTACAAAATAAAGACATAACATGTAATATGTAAGCATATAAATAATTTTTGTCATTTATATGAAAGTAATAGGATAAAAACTTACACTCGAATTCTCGAAAATATTCAATTTATGCAACGATATCATTTTTACAGTCAACAAAAGCGACATGTATCTTTCACACTTCGTAGGAATGAACGTGAGTGATATAGTATTTGGGATTATTCACTAATATGATTTACTGCGTATTGTAATCTTGCGAACAAACTCAAAATACGCACATAATGTGATATGTAATTTATTAATTTACTAATGGCCGTTGTACATTATTATTGATTCCATGCAGTATACTTCGCGCTTCCGATATATCCTTTGATTTATTCTAGTCATTAGAAAATCGATGCATATTTGCCGATGTATACTTTTTCGTTTTTTTGTCTCTTTCCATTGTACAAAAAATTATTCAATGGATTTCTATAGTTTTACTTACCAGGTTCTGTAAGTAACGTATATTTGAGAAGAATAGCTTATTTTTGAATGGCAACGAATACCATTAAAACTATTAGTGCATTTTCTGATAGAGAATGTTATATTATTTTATAATTGAATATAAAAAATATTAAATTATATTGTAAAATTAAAAAATTCTTTTTCTTTTAATATAATAAAAACAAAAACAAATTATACAGCATATATCATTGTATTTGTATTGAGGACAGTGTGTTGTTGCCAATAGTCTTTTTTCTATCAGTTTTCTATAAGATACTCATTTTTCTAATGCAAAATTAAAAAAAATAAATAAAGCGAAATTCATACAAAAAATTGAGACAAGTTTTCTTTTCAAAGTTATCCATTTAATATTTTGCACATAATTTTTAAGTTTTGTAACAGAAATGTAATATTAATTTATAAAAAATACGTTTGATAAAATGATCAAGATGTCACAAGTAGTCAGTGGGAATCCTTTATCTGCATTGAGATGTGAAATAATTTATCGAAACTTAACACATCGAAAAAGTTAGTTTTCTTGAATATCAAAACTATCAAATAGATTATCAGCAGCAATCAACGTGGTTGTGAGATAAGGACAGCTATCTGGGACACGTGTCAATAGAGATTGGAAGTTCATATATTATGAATGTGCAGAGTTGCGCCACTTTTGCGAAAACCGAGGTTCTGGTTTTTTACCTGCTCCTAACTCTGAACGCTGTCTTCGTTTATGAATATTTTCACAACCATTAAGGGTATATACGAAAAATGGAAATATAAATTTAATACGAAATGCAAAAAAATAATATCATGATGCATTAAGTATTCAATTTTAATGTCTTTTAATTAACGACGTCAAAAACGCTCGAAGAATTCCAGTACAATGTAATAAGCGTATTGAAAATTGTGAAAGGGAATTCGTAAAATGATTTTTTGTCAGATAGAGATTAAGCATTTGAATTGAGAAGAACATAATCTTTTTGGTTTTTAATTTAAGATAATTATTATTATTAATAGATTTATATCTTAATAATAATTGAATTAGATTAAATAAGACTGAATAAAATTGTTGTAACACAAAACTATTTCAGTTAACTGCTTGGAAGCAAATTGGAAATGTATTTCTTATTGTAAGGGAATAAAAAAACGTCTTTTATAACGTGTATATAATTAAATCAAATATACTGAGAACAAAGTTAAAAAAATTAATGTATATTTTTGAAAAATAAAAATTGAAAAAACGGATGTTCAAATTTAATTTTATAATTTAAAAAAGAATCTGAAGTAATGTAAATAGCAAGCAATGGAAAGTCATGCCATTACAACTCGTGACATTTATTGTAAGTTAGTTTATACGGGAAAAAAATAGTAATTTTTACCATGAAACGAAGTTGATCGTATTAATATGACATTACTTATTATGAACAAACTGTCGCTCCATTCTAATCGAGCCGCTCCTGTCAATAAGTTCTTTAATGTTGTTTTGCTTTATTGTTGCCCGAATCCTTACTAATAAAACCATTTTGGAACGTAGGAGAGATAACCGAGTGTTCAGACACTTAAGGAATTATATTATCTTGAAAAAGTAAAAAAGAAATGAGCATCGTTAAGGTTAATAACTTACTTCTAATCTTAAATTAAAAACAAGAAATCTCTAATATGTAATTGAGAAGGACATTAATGTTCCGCAAAAGAAATAACCCTTTTATTCAAAAATCGATCATGGAACTATTAATGCGTAAAATACCAATTTTAAGTGACATTAAACTTGGATATTCTTATATAACAAGTGAAATTATCTCTATTAAAGATTTAACGAACCATTATTAATTTTGTCCTTAAGATCTATTGTTATGCCAGATTTAAAGTTGATATAGATTCCTCGGCACAGAAGCCCTTTGAAGTAAATGCTAAACTATCTTTATCTCTTACAATTCCTTATCATTCGTATTTTCTTCATACAGTGAAATTATATGAGCGACGTAGTTTCGTTAACTCCAAAAGCCGCAGTTCAGATGGAACTGATTAGCCCAGAATTACCTGAAGTATTTCCACAAATTTTATTTGTAGAGAATCATCCATTTCTATACAATCAATATTATGCATAGCGTTACATTTTTAATTTAAAAATTTTGAATAATCTTTAAATTCAATTTTATCTTAGTCCATATAAAATAAAAACAATGCATATGAATTAATAATTATAATATTAATTTCACTCACGGTATTTTATCAAATATTTATAATACAATCAATAAAATTTATAGAATGGTAGGCTGTTAATTTTTTTCATGAAGTTGGCGATTGATAATTACAAGATTGAATGTTGTATACTTGACGATATAAATAGATAGATAGATCAATAGATAGATAGGTAGATAGATAGAGAGGGGGGAGAGAGGAGGTGAGCGAGAATGACTGAGAAAAAGGGGGACACAGAGCTCAAATGAGAGAATGAAAAGTATTTCAGGTTGATTGATCAGACAATTTTAAAAGGATCTGACGGTAAGAAGGAGTAGGCAGGTTAAGGGTAGAAGTGTAGTGGAGTGATGGGCCGTCGGTGACGTATTCGATGTTAAAAGGCGCCACTGCCAGGGGTGGATATTTAGTTCTCTACAGATACTACGTTTCAAGGCTATGCAAACTAGAAAGGAATGAGCGAGAGAGAGAGAATAACTTTGTTCTTCATGTGCTTCTGTCATGTTGCGCTGTGGCTTTATACACGACTGGTTGCTTTTGTTAATCTCAACACTCTGACAGCTCTTTCATCTATGGATGATTACGGATCCCCCTTTCTTTGCTTATTCATTCTCATTCTAATTGTAGAATTATAAATTAGTAATTAGCTAAGATAAATGGCTTCTAAAAATGACTTCAGTTTGACTTAATTAATACTTTCATAATATTTCTCCTCTGCTTTTAGATTTTGAATTACTCTTGGCTTATTTTAGTTATCATTGTCCTAAATTTTTCTTCTACAATTTAAAATTTTTTGCTAAAATTTAAATGCTCCTACGTCAGGTGCAATAAAGCCACGTATGTGATTTTAATACAATAACTTATATTGCACATTCCCTATTTGTACAAATACATATTATAATTGCGTATTATATTTATAAATCGATAACTTATGTGAAGTTATCATTTTATTTTAGTAATGTATTATATATCTAATTCCGTATAAAATTCATAATAAATATAACCTATCGTATGTATACAGTATTAGATAATGTAAATTGATTGAAACCTTTTTCTAATTTTAAGGTTGAAATGCGACCTTTGTTAACTTCAATTAGTACGATTGCATTTTGATTGATCAAATTGATGTAAAAAAATATCTATTTTTTATTCTGTTAGTTATAGTTGCAATACGTATTATTTAAAATGAGATTCAAACCTACATATATAATAATAAAAAATAAATCAATGCTATTATGTGTAAAAAGTACAAAAAATAAATTTTTCAATATTGAATCAGGGTTGATTTGTCTTTTTAAATAAAGATAAAACGAAGTATATATTAGGGTATAATTAGTTATCTTGTTACAAAATTGTAACGTGCTATGAAGTTTACTGATGTTGAGTGATACGATGTGGTTATAAAAATTTTGACGTATTCAAAAAGAAATATTATTTTGATTTCTTAAAATTAATACTACACGGAAATTTTAAAACAATATATAATAAAATCTTTAAAATCTTAGATATTAAATATAATTTATCTGTATTACGATTGCATTTTTCCGTGTTTATATATAAAATATAAATATATAATAAATATAAATTTATATTGCACTGAACATATTAAAATATTTAATAATAAAAATTTCGATATTTATTTATTGTAATTATTCCTTAAAATTTTTGTTTATGAGGAGTAATTAAAAAATTATTTATACATTATTTAAGCTTGTTTAAACAAAATAGAAATACATTTAACTTTGTACGTACTCATTTAGGTATCTGTCGGTCATTATACAATTTTATATTTTCAAATTAATATTGTAATAATATTTGTTAATTAATCGTATGTTCAAATACAAAAATATTTTCCTATATATTTATATGAAGATGTTGAAAATAAATTTTTACTTTTTTTAATTACTTTTAATAAAAGAATTTTTAATTAACAAATTCACAATGGAAGTATTAATTACCAATAATTCTGATATAAATATAAATATCATAAAGTGCTTAATTAGATAAAATATAAATTAGAAAGGAACAAATAATATTGAGAACAGATTAGATACAGTATAAAAATCACGTGCGACAGTAGGTACATAAAAGAAAAGTAATGACAAGTGAATGGGAATCGAGAGACATCTATCCAACCGAAGAACATCGATTATTTAATTTTGTCGAGTAGTGTAGGTCATGGTAATTATAATAATAATTCAATTTCGATTAAAAGCGATAAAGTTAACTGTCCCTATCTTTTATATTATAAATGTTTATTTCTTTTACTTTTATGAAGAATAGTGAGGAAAAATATCAGGATGTTACAGTATAAATTAAACATTACTGGAATTTGATAATGAATTCATTTTCATAAACATATATTTTGATATTACATATATATAAGTTTAAATATTAAAAAATTATCTTCATTGTCATAACTATTATTTGGTTAATACAAGCTACACTGTAATTAATTAATTTAAAATAATATATAATATTTAAGAAAAAATGTTAAGAGTTTTAGACTTTTTAATATATTTGTGTTTTTCTTAAAATGTTTTCATAAAAACAGTTTAAAAAACAAAGTAATTTTTTAATTGCAAAGTTTAATTGACACTAATAACTTCCATATAGGCAATACTTCTTTTTATGCACTAAACTTTATAAGCAATAAACGTTTTAATCAAACTAATAACGTTATTCGAAAAATAAAAAAGTTATTAAAAAAAAAGAGAACATTCAAGACATACATTCAATTTTTATTGAAGTCTATTAATATTTTCCTCCACGCAATCTTTATTCTTTTAACTGTTTCACGTTTTCTGTTTATCATGTATATCTGTCTATAATTCTCTTTTCTCCCATCTATCCATCCATTTCCTCCTTTCTTAACACACACGCACACACATATATTTATATATATTTATATAATTAAATGGAATTTTGATAAATTTTTTTTCAAAATTTGTATTTTTTCTAGTAATACTAGGATAATAATTGTAAATTGTTCTAATATTATGAGACTTGTTGTATAATGAAAAGTTAATCAATCGAGTACCACAAAGGATATGCTTTTAAAATATCGTTTGTTCTAACATTATTTAGTAGGTCAAAATGCTAAAGCGTGCTTGAATTCAAGATTAAATTTAAATTTGAAAAATACATAATTGATTATAAGAAAATTGGAGAAAAGGCTGATAAACGTAGAACAAAGAATTGCCGAGATAAGGCATAAAAACGTAATAAGAGAAAGTAAAATAGAGAATAAAAATAAAAATAGATAGCTTATGGGGGTGCAGAAGCTGCGGGTGCTTTACAGTGATGATATGAAGTAAGTCATTCCTGATATAGAGTGTTCTTTACTTAATAATGTTAGAATGATCAACACTCTTTCTACAAATAGTTCTAAAAATGGGAATCAATTTTTCTACAGATCAGATTATATTTAATAACTTATATGCTTAATGTTATATCGCTACGTCAAACAAAAACGTTATAAAGTTTCCTTTATAACGATTTAATTTGTTTGTCACATTATCCATTTTGCATACGTAGCCTATTAATTATACTGCGATTGAGCACAATTAGGCGTTTCAAAGCATAAGATTTCCCTTCAACACCGTAGCATTAATTTTTCTACTATAAATTATAGTTTTTCAAAAAAAGAGTTGTTATTGTTTTGTCTTATAATTTTACTTATCGAACAGAAGCTACAATAGGCTGATAGGAAATTGTAATCTTATATTTGGATATTATAAATACATATATATATACATGTATAAAAATGAAATGGAATAAGGCTAATGCAATACTTTTTAAAGAATCGTCAAATTATCATTGAATAGTTACAAAACAATATAAGTAAAAAAAAAAAAGTAGTTCAAATCTTATGTTACTTGACTGACACACGCTAAACAAAATAATCCAGATTTAGAGTGTTGCGTGATTCGTAGAGTTTGGTACGTTTTATCCTGTCTATATAGCAGTATTTATGGAACCATAATCAAAAAGCTAGACATTCACGAATATTACTGTTTCTTGAAGTATCTATTCCTAACTTATTTCAAATGAGTTTTATATATATGCAGTTCAAAATATATTCCCTATACAATATATATGTTTTAAAAAAAGTAATCACATAAACAATATAATTTGAAGCTTATTGTGTTGGACTTTTGCAAATAATTAATTGATGCATTTGCAAAATTAATGACGAGCTTGAATAACTGTAAATTTCCACAATTAAATTAAGTACAAGTTATCCATCAAAATTAATACAATTGAAACTGAAAATTCTCAAATTTTATTTTACGCAATACTCAAAGCAAAAACCTTTATTATCAATTTTTAGTGATTCAAAAAACTAATACAATATGGTAAGGTGTCTTCGAAGAAAACGTTAATCGATACCCTTTTTCAGTAATCCAAGGCGTAATTATGAAGAGTATTTATAAATAAAGGCTAACATGAGGTTTTTTTATTAAAATATTGTGAGTGTTAATATTTTACATAGTTTATATTATTGTTTATTACTTTTTCACTTTCTTATTATTATAAGTTACGATGGATAATTCGAAGAAAACAGGGAGTGTATTTCAATACTAGTAAGGGCTTTTATCACATTGTATATTTATAATCTGACTTTAGTAAACAATGACGAATTTGCTTGTGAGCTGATTTTGCATAATTTTTAGGGGCAAGGATTTACAGTTTGTTCACGAGTAGAGAACAAGTAGAAAATAAGAAGAGAATGGAGAGTGAGGTTTTAATTTTTGCTTTTAATTATTAGTTTTTTTCATATTTATTTTGATTGAGGTATATTAACATTTTTTAATAAAATTGTTTAAGGAAGAAAAACGCTGTTTTATTTATGGTAAAATTAGAAGAATACATTAATATTAATGCAACATATTACAATGTTATTAATATTAATGTACAATTAATACAATATTAATACAATTAATTACACAAAATTCTTATTTAAATTATTATTATTAAATATAAAGAAGATTTATTGTAAAAAATGTGCAGCTAATATGTAATGCAATGAGAAAAATAAGTATGTAATGATGATAATGCAATAATCTTTGATTATGTTGTTACTACAAATCTATGAAGAAAAAACTGTCTTTAGATCACTTTTTTCTTATCGTTTTTTTACCTTCATTAAATCATTCAGAGCTCTCTTGCCCACGTTTCCTTTCTCTGAAGATCATGTGATAATTCTTTAAACTGTATACGCCACGCATTGTTCTTTCTTTTTATTTTTCGAAAGAAATTTGGCTTTGTCAGCTAACTGGCAGTAAACTCTATCTCTTTTTCCTTTCCTTTACAACAAGCTTGACACTTATCTCTTTCGTCTCTCTCTCTCTCTCTCTCTCTCTCTCTCTCTCTCCCTCTATCGTGTTGCGATTCTCACTCGCGCTCTCATTCTCAAACTTCTCACTGTCTCACCTTCATCTTCCTCACTTTTCCACCTCTCTCTCTCTCTCTCTCTCTCTGTTTCTTTCTCTCTTCAATTTATCTAATTTCCTTTTTATGACATGATAGAAAACAAAGGAGGTGGGAAAGATCGAATGAGCGAGATGCGATAAGGTGCGCCGTGGAGACGGTGGCGGTGTCGGGCGGGAGGGGGATGGGCGGGCGGGAGGGGAGGGGGGTAAAAGGAGTAAGGAAGGAAGAGAATCACGATATTCCCATTTTACGCCAACTAGAATAAAGTAGAAGGTGGATGTGTCACCGGCGAAAAGACTGTTTGAACAGAAAAGTGCTTTCGGCTTTATTGTCAGCCGCGTAAATCAGCAGGAGCATTCACGTAGGAACCAGCTAGGATTAAGCACTCGATGTAAATCACCTAGCGATTACCGACTTGCTTCACTCGCTCACATAAAGGGGCGCCGATTTTTCTATTTCTTTTCTCGGCTTCTTTCTTCTTTCAATACTCTCCGATAGAGCTTTTCTTTACATATAATTTATTCCGGGGGTCAATTTATTAAACGGTAACAAATATGCGCGCGTAAACTTACGTACCAGTTTATAAAAGCTGGAATGTTAATTTAGCCCGACTCGAAATATTATTGGTCAAATTTATGTAAGAAGTGTAATGCCTTCGCTTCGGCGTGAAATTTTCCGAAGAGACAGAATATTTTTTTATCCGATTATTTTATATCACGTACTTTGGATTTATTATTTACTGGAATAGATTATATTTTTTTTTTACTTATAGTAATTGCCGGGCGTAAGGTTTCTTATCCGGTGCTGATGATAAAATTTTACAAACGCCATATTTCGGGCTCGCTGTTGCATTTGAGCGTAATTATAATTTACTTGTAATCGCCGAGTAATTATTTCAATGGAATAAAATAAATTAACATCGCGTGCTTATGATTAAACGAAAGTCAATAGAAAAAGAAGGAACGAGAGATCACATGAAGAGAAGAAGCACTTTATTAAAGGTTTAGCTTCCGCAGAATTTAGCACATCGCTGGACCTAGGTATGGCCGAAGAACAAAGCTTGATTTATTGTAATGAGTTTGTTGGAGTTGAGAGGTTTGCAGTTATGTACCCCCTGCGTCTCACTGCGGCTCATGGCTTCGCTCCTCTGCCACCTCATCCTTTCATCCCTCAGTTTGTAGTTCGATATTCAGACTCAGACTAGTGTGGTTTGATGCGGATCCGAGTTTTAACCCTGTCATAAACCCTTCTTAGTGGTTTGGCTCCACAGTTTCTCGAAGCCCCTTTTTACCTTACCCTTTGTGTACTTCCATCTTTCGACTCTTTCTTCCTCCTATTGTTCGCCCCTCCCCCAGTCAAATTGCTACCTATCTGTTCATCTATTTTTCGGATCTACTATTATTTATAGTGTAAAAACTTATTACATAATTTTATTAAGATGCTTATAGTTTGAGTACGGGTAATCTGCAATTATTTTAGAAAATGCTGTACGCAATGCACGGACTTCGATAATCAACGAAAATGTAAAACTCCAGTTAATATTTAGTACATGTTCACACTCCCTCGCCACATGTGTGCATAACCCACAGAATTAAACAGAAATTTATTATTTATGTGAAATTAATTAATGGAATTTTTTACGAAAAAATGAAGTTTATATTACATTTCATATCAACAATAATTTATGGAATTGCGATGAAAAATTCTTTCCTTTTATTTTATCAGTTCGTACATATGAATTTCATTGAAATTGCAAAATTAGAGTTGAAATTTGATATGAAATATATTTTTTTAATATCTTTTTTTAATTAGTATGCTTTCGAAGATAGATTTTCGTTAATTTTCAATTATCAACTTTATATATTATTCTTTATGAATTTTGGTGCGTAAAAATTACTTATTGGTAATATTAATTTTATTCACGTTATTTTATTATATTATGGAAATTCTATTAATGGCTTTGTTTACCTCATAATCATAATATATTAACATTTCTAAGAAAAAAATGTAACTGTTGGTTGTTCAGTTTTTAAAAGCAACGAAAAAAAGCTGCGTTGCATTTTTGTTTTCATTAGGAAACATTATGTTCAAATAAAATTTTGCCTATTTTAAAATCACAATTTGATTTTTTATTTTGAATAAAAACATTGGTTTACGTAAATTTTTTTAAGCTTTTGTTTTTATTTCTACATACATTTCATTTACGCTTATGAGCATTAGAAAAAGGTACAATCAATGAAGTAGAATTTCAAGTATGATCTTTTTTTTGTATGTCCACCCTCTGAGTACGCTTCATCGACACCTACAGCTTCTTATTGAGCTATTCTTTTAAACATTGTTAATAAGCATATAATTAAAAGGCACACACATGCATTAAGATGTAAGGGAAAAAGAGACCCAACATATGCAAGAAAGACATTCGGCGAGCTTTAGGGAAAGGGGCAGTAGAATTTGGCTGGGTTATGTAGTAAATTGAATATACTATATCGATTCACTACAGTAAGAGCGTTGAATTCATTGGAAATTGACGGGGGAGCCATAACTCCAATTTTAGTTTGACATTAATGCCCCTCTTCTTTTTGGACTGTGCTCGATCGGGCATAGAGATTGGCAAGGGGTTAAACTTGCTACGACATATTTATGGAGAGGGTGAGATGATATCAGCAGAGTTACCGCCGAGCCATCGCTTCGCTTTCATTTGCTCTTCTTTACTGTCTTCGTTGTTCTGCACCCTTTCTACAATCGACTGTGTAATTATTACGCTTGATAATATTTAACCCAGGTTCTGGTCATCGATCGCCACTACTTCAAATCTCTTCATTCTCCACTATTTTACAAGATCGTATGTTTTTTTCTCGGCTGAAGTAAAAACAAAAAATTACTATGATCATTTAAACACTAATTTATCAATGTAAATATAAATTCATACGTTAAGCATATCTCATTAAACGCACTTTTGTTTTACATTGAAAATAAAGCTCAATACACTGATTGTAAATGTACATTTATAAATAAATTTCCCTTGTATCAGTAAATATTGAACTAAAAAGACAACTGATGTAAGCTTTTTGATATAGTAATATACGCAGTGTTTTTCTAGTAGTTATTATAGTTGTGTAAAAATTTATTATATTGTTCTTAAATAAAATTAAAAAATAATAAATTAAAAAAGAAATAAAATTTATTTCGTTAGTGTATAACTAGTTATTGACAAAGTTATTTTACAAATTTATTTTTCATTAGGAAAATGAATTCATAATGACCAAGAATTGTAAAAATCTAATTTTTCATTTTTACATTTTCAACCCATAAATCTGTTAGATGAAGTAGAGGAAGTAATTTTGTATTTTAAAAAATAACAGTGGTATTATAAGTACTTTCGTAATGAGACATAGTAAATGCATAATGAAATAATTTTATTATCAATACTTCAAATATTTCTCTAGTATACATATTACTCCAATTAAATGTATAAAAGTAAAGTTTTGTCGATGCAGTGATTTATATAATCTTTTTATTTTAAAATTCGAATCAAAACTTCATCTGGGAAAGTAAAGCATGACGTTTATTCTAAAATATATGTGCGATAAAAATAAAATTTTTAAGTGAAATCACATATCCGAAGTATGTAGACTGAATTCAAAATACAAAGAACTGGTATTGCGCTTCTACGTATATTATAGACTAACTGCAAGATCGAAGTCTTGTTTGCGTACAGTAGATTGCTTATAGGCTAATAATCATTTGGGTGCCTTTACGAGGTGTGGGCTTTGTCAGCTTCCTCACACTATTACATAAATAAGGATACACTGAGAGGAATAACCTATTGTGTAACCGCATGTTGGTTGGACTCTGTGCCTGACATTGGTGAACATGAAAAGAGGGTGTAATGGAAAAACACGACTGAAAACGTAGAACAGTGGTAACCGAAGATGGTAAGACAAATTGGTCGAATGATATCTTGGACGTCGTTTTACTGGCTCTTATCTACACTAACAGTCCCGCCATTTTAGCTACATGGGTGATAATCTGGGGCAATTCTCTTTTCCTCTCTTTTTGTGTCACCCTCTATTTTTCATTTTATTTGTCTTTGCTTGACTTGTTTTTTTCGTGCTTACACATATACTTTCATTCTTGTTTACAAAATTAATTTAATGTACTTTTTGCTTAGTTGCTTGTAGGTCAGTGTACTTGGCACTTCATTAAGCTTCAACGATTCGCAATATCGTCAATGTTACTATAATGCTCACTTTCATTAGACTTTTGTATCTTTGTAGTTTGTGTTTACATTAATTAGTATCTGCTTCTCATTTATAGCCTTTAAATAATATCAACAGCTACACGCCTGATTTAACGACTTAGCTTCTTTTCCAAGTTCGATTTATTTAAATATTCTCCATTGCTATTAAAAAGGCTAATACAAATCAAAATTATAAAAATTATCAATAATTATCAATAATATCAATAATATTAATATTATTGGTAATATCAATTATAATCATTTTAAATTTTATTAAAAAAAATTATTTTACATAGAATTCTTTAATTTTGCATATATGAGCCTACATGGATAAAAGGTATTAAGTATCTTTGTTCATTCTTTTATAATGTTATTCTTAATGTACAGGAAATTCGTGCAAACGTTAATTTTTATTTACTAATGCTATCTTATCACAATTTATTATTAACAAAATTTATGAAACAGTGCAGTGATTGTATTACTAAGGTATATAGTGTATGCAGAGCTTTAATATAACTTGATATACCGAAGACTCATTTGTACTTTTATAGTGTTGTTACAATTCCAAATACATTAAATATTTCATTGTATTACTATTGTGAAGTATTACGATTTCGTAAGATACGAGGGAAAAGTAGATTATTGAAAAAGATCATTACAATATATAAGAAGAATTGAAGAAGAAGAATTGAAAAACAATAAACATACTAGTAGTTATAATGAATTGGACGTGTGAGCGTCAATAAGCGAAGATTTTGAATGAAAAATAACCACAAGACGTAGAAAAGAAGCAGAAATTTAATTTGGTTTGAGGAAGAGAGAGGAGACATGACTGATATATATACACTACATCACATAATAAATAAGGATTTAAGTAGCAAAGGAGATTAAATGTTTCTGTATTTCGGGGACGTGGACAGAACCTTCAATATAGTCGATATGCACACACTGAATAGGATTTTAGGAAAAATATATAAAGAATATGAGGTAGACAATGCAAAGAAACTGTAGTAAAAATTCGCACATAAGGAAAAAACAAAAAACTTATTCAAGATAAACTGCTAAAAAAGATTAGAACCGTTCTCAGATCTAGTGAAAGGAAAGGTATTATTTGGAGCAGAAATATGGGCTTGGAAAAGAACGGATGAACAAAACACAATCTAGAGACATACTGTCATTGAATAAAATATTGAGAGAGACGTTAAAAGAATTTAGATTTGTAAAAGGGCCATGACGAAAAATGAAGAAAAATTCATAACGACTGCTATTTATAGGAAACAGGAGACAATAGGAATTTATAAAAAAAAACGTAATGGGAACAGTTGAAAAAAAGGAATATAGGTTGAAAATAATAATAAAATGTTATAGGTTAAGAAGTCACCCAAAAAACTTAGAGTATAGTGAATCTGTCATACCTGCAAAAGGGTGAATAGTAGACAAAAATAGATGATATTTCTATTTTCTCTTTATTTCTATAAAATAAAACCACTTAAAATACACTTAGAAATAAAACATTTACAAAATTTACATAACACTACACGTTTTATAAAAAAATTTCAATTATTTTTTTCGATGCAAAAGTTTTTCTTAAAAATAGATTTTTTACACAATTTTTTTGTTTTGAAAAACCATAATGCGAATAAAATAAACCAAATGATTTAGGATATTTTAAATAATATTGGTAAAAGTATTCATTGTAATTAGAATTACGCTCGTATTATTTTCAAAGAATTTTTTTGTTAAGTATTAAAATGAATAACTAGCATTTTGTGGTCATTTCATGTTCTGATGATGACAATCATGGTAGTACTAATAAAATAGGTTATTTTAAACTATAGAAAATTAATGTACTATATAAAAAGTCTATTTAGATTCAGTATTCTTGCATTTAAATAAAGTTACGTTACTGTCATGCATATTTTATTACATTAAAATATTTTCAATTACAAGATATGCAAATGCAATCATTGAATAAAAGCGGTTATTTAGATATTCATATGTATTGTTCTACCAAAGCACAATCGATCAAAAATATAATTACACATTAAAGTGCAGAGCAAGATTGGAAAGAATAAATAATAATAAAAATTTTATCATTTCTAGATATTTAAAAATCATTAAAATTTCTTCATACGTATATTTTTAATTAGAAGGAGTTTATAGTTGTAGCATTAAAAATAAAAGCAAGATTATTTATACTAGAGTTGTTTTACGAAAATAAGTGTAAAAGGGAATTTTACAATTTAGATAAAATTTTGATATTTTGTAGTACAAATTATATGATAATATTATGCGTTGCATACTTTCAGAATCGGCAGAAATACATTTACGAAAATTTTAAGGAAAAAGTAGAAAAAAAATAATAAAGTACAACGATTAATGTATTCGTTTAAGTGAGATTGAGTAAGATCGAACCTTCAGACTTAATAGGATCGATCTTAATAGATGGATGAAGTGGTAACTGGTTGTGCATTAGGTTGAAATATTATCACCTCGGTAGAAGACTACGTGCTTTGAGGTAGATGCAACACAGGCTTTAAAGATTTAGGAACGCGTTGTTGCTTCAATTACATCACACGTCGTGGCGTAGCGAGAAGTTGGTGACATCTGTTACCAAGCCTACATGATTTTAGCTCATTATTTGCTTTCGAATCAAAAGGAAAATTGATGATGTTTAGAAAAATGATTCGCCTTCTCTCATGCCTTAAAAGCTTCTTACCATTGAATCCCGGATAGAATATTTTTTTTTAAAGAATGTAAATTTTTCAATATTTTTTCTGTATTTTTCATCAGCGATTGAACTTTTTGATTATTTTAGATGGAGAATTAAAATGAATTTGAATAAATAAAAAATAATGGCATGGTATAAAAAGCAAGTGGCGTGTATAACAGCCGTTAAGTTCGTAACAAATAATAAAGTGAAATTCAATTTACATAAATAGTAAATGTGTTAAATGTTTTTGAAATAAATTTACATGAAAATATCTGTTTAGGTTAAGCAAATTGTTGCTTAAATAATTAATTTAAATAATTTATAATATATATTTAAATAAGCTATTAGTTAAATTAGAAAATTGTATGTTTAAAACATTGTAACGAAACCATAAAGCCACTAAATGCAGTTATTTGATTAATCATATTTGGCTTCTTAATGAGAAAAATTAGGGTTTAAGGTTTAAAAAATGAGAGACATTTTAAGATACTTCCTTAAACGCCTTTCAAAATCACGTATATATTATTCTACGCTTATTTATGGGAAATTGATTGGACAAATGATTTAATAATCAGGTACGGCAAATACGGTTTTACTTTAGGCAGAGATTACTAACAAAAAATTATACCTTATAGCGCAGTTTTATGAAATGGGCAATTTATGGCTAAACTGCATCCCCTCAACAAATATTGTCCCAATGGAGTTTTTAGGATTGTCGGTATCATATTTTGGCTTTCCATGAATTTAAATATCAGAACAAGGTAAACAATGTTTATTTTCGTCCGTTTAATGAGTCATTGCTGCACTCAACGAATTTTTATCGACCATCGAAATTAAAACGACTTGCTGTCACAATAAAAGCCCCTAATGAAGTTCTTACCCTTTTGTGCACAATTTCGTTTAATGCATAGAATTTTTAATTTACCTTTTTTTGCACACGCAATATTATTAATAATATTAGACTTTGTTTTTGGAATTCTGACCAACGTTCTTTTTAATTATATTTTTAATTTGAGTATGCTTAAGTAACGATTATTGAAAAGGGAGATCGACCTAAAAAATTGGTTTCAACGAATATTATCGAACAAAACGAGAGATAGGAAAAAGCCCGGCTCGCTTTCGTCTTTAAATAATCTTTTCTTCCTTTGTCGGTTATTCGCTGTCTAGCTATTGTAAAAATCGACTCTATACATTTTATTTTATGTTTAATCATAATATAGCCGATTCAAGTGCATGTAACGTCGACAGCGTTTTACGTAATATGGATTTGTCACGCATCACTGTCGCTAGAGCCGATAAAGTGACGAATTTATAGCGGAGTTCTAGTTGCAAGATATACGCCAACAGTGAGTCAGTGAGCATTAACTAGATAGAACGGCAGTCAATTATTACCGTCAGAGCTCGTATAGCTTAACTTATTCTCGGTGTGCACTTCACAGTTCGTCTGGTTTATAGAGATCCCACCCTCTTTAATTTTTACTCCATCGCCAAGGAGCTGCTTCGTATATATCAGTAATAGTCAGTGCACATTATTTATTTACGGTTTATAAATTATATTTGAAGTATCATTTTGAAAGTTAAAAAAAATTAATTTTTTAAAAGAAAGTTAGTAGCATTGATCATTTTGCCTCGAATGTATGTAGATGCTTAAAACTTAGCAAGTGTATTATTTTTTCATATTGAGATTTTCGTACAGTTGTGAAAAGCTGTTTGAAGATTTTCAAAAATCTGCTTAATAGTTGTGACGAATTTTGAATTTTCATCATAAGCATGCGATATAAAATGTTGGCATATCAACAAATTCTAATTGCTATATTATTTGAAATTAAGTAACTCGTACGTCAAATAGCTAAGTTACCTTGCATCAATTGATGAAATGAAAATATTCATCTTAAATCATAAAAATTACGAGTAATTTACAAAATTTAAATGTAATATTAAACTGTCCCTATCATTCTAATAGTTTAGTTTCAATAAATTGAAAACTACTGCATCGGACGTTTTGACAATACCCGAATGATTTTTGTAAAGTCAATAAAATTATTCTTCATCTTAAAATAGAATAGAAGAAAAAAATACATTTCTAAATAATTGTCTAATGATAATTACACTTTCGAAATACTATGATGAAAATTTTCACATTTCTGGACATTTACGAAAGCATCAAGACAACAGAAACGGCTCCACATAGTTTTCTGTTCCATCTTTTCTGCATCAACATTTTCTTCTTCTATTTTCACTGACGTTCTCTCACCCTTTTCACCCTATTGCTCTCTCTCTCTCTCCTTACGTATTACTCTTTATTTATCTCTCTCTCCCTCTCCCTCGAAACCTTCACTCTGAAATATAGTCGACGTCACTAGCATCAAGATTTCCTACGACTAAACACTTAAGGAGCAGTTTCTAGTGTACACGTGCACATCCTCTGCGATTAGTGTCATCTTGCCAGTAGCATTATATCGAAAATGGCATCCTGTTAGCGTGTATGCAGTAGCGAGCATCTTTGCCACATAGTTGCGTTGGGCATTTTCAGTAATAACTAAGCCAAAGATAAATGAAGGTAAAAACAGTCAAGGATAGAAAATGTTAGATGGTAGCTGCGATGTGTAAACGAATTAATCAATGTATTATTAGTGTATGTGTTTTATTCGTTAATGCATTTTGTACTGAGCTCCGGTTCTTTAAATTTATTGGTAAGTCGAGAGAATATTTTTGGTAAAATGCTTTTCTTACTTAGACCACTTTGGTTTTTACTTACTGTATTATTATACTATTTTATTTAGTTATTTACTTTTTTACTATAGGAAGCTCTAGACCTGGTTTTAAACTACATACTGTAAATTTATTATTTTATACTTTACTTGTTGAAATTAGATTTTTATATACTTATTCTATGTCATTTTTCTTATAATTTCTATATACAAAAAATTACAGCAAAATTTGAAATATGATTAAATAAAAGATACGTAATACTTTCACAATAGAAGCTTACACTTGAAATTTATGAATTAATTGAAATTTTTTTAACGATTTCGCGACATTTGTATAAATTAAAAAAAAATGTTTTTATGAAGTTGTATAAGCTAGATTATAAAAAGCTTGAAAATATATGATAATTTTGTCATAAATCAATTTTATTATTCTTACAACTATTTTTTTTGTAAATTTAATTCTATAAATGCACAGTTTGTTCAACTTATCTATTAGTCAGTGTATTAAAGGGTATCAGTTGCAGTGGAAAAATATAGTAAGAATAAGACGGTGAAATAACAAAATATTTTTAATTAAAAACGTAATTTAAGATGACAAACTAAATTTGAGTATAGACGTATAGATTAAAATGGATGAATTTGTAGGGACGGGAAGAGAAAGAGAGTGCGAGAGAGAGAGAGAGAAAGAGCAAAAGTCAAGAGAATGCAGAGTTTACAAATGATATAAGAAATTTATGCAATTCCAATCCGTTTGTAGAAAATGCAAATTGGGAATGTATTTAGCGAAAAGAAGGTCCAGCTGGGGTGGACGATGGGATGAAGCAGTTTGAATGCGCATATACTTGTACGAAGAGCGGACAGCGAAGTAAGCGAGACAAGAACAGACGAATAAAGAAGGTGAAGAGAGAGCAAAACAGAAGGGTTCTGATCCCCGGAGATTATCGTACTTGCCATCAGCGTATCACAGCGTCACTGAAAAAGATTTATATGTAGAGTTTATTGTCGCCGCGTCCACCCTACAGCGTTTTATAGATGTTTTTCGAAGGAATACACTGCCTTTGCGTGATCTATGAAACCCAGAGTTGCCGTCCTTTCTCTACTCCACATTAACTCTCCTTTCTCTTTCTTCATCCACATCCGTTTTTACGTTAAATCTGCTCCTTTTCCCATGAGCTTTTCTCTTTTCGCTTTTTCTCTTCGCCATTCTTATTAATTTATCTTTATTACTCCTCATTTATTCACCTCTTTATCATTTTAATAATTTTATGTTGTTTTTAAAGTTTTGTTACATATTTCATTACGTTTTTAATATTAAAAAGTGAAGGAACTTTTTGAAAAGTTCTCGGTCAGAAACTTAAAAATTATTTCACCATAAAATGGTTTGATGAATTTTTTGCATCTATTTTATAACGAGATGTTCTAAAATGGGAATAATTTAAAAAAAATTTTTGTTATGAAAAATTTTATATTACGTATGAAAAATAGTAAAATTTTACAACAAGCTTAACAATTATTTTTTTATCATCTGTAGCTTTTCATTTCATACTTTTGTTCTTCATTTTTTTGTTTTTTTTTTGTTTTTTACTTATTCATCGCATTTTTTCATAAGAATTTAGTAGAAAAATATTAATATTGTACTTGGTTGAATAATTGAATACTATTCGAGCGAAGGTACTTAAATAGTCTACAGTACTAATAGAATACGGGAAAAGATTGCTATGGTTGCAAACTGACACAAGGATAGATAAGACTACTATAGGTCAGCCGAATCCGATTAATTTCTATTGAGTATAAATTAATTTTATAGATACATAGACTTCTTCTGAGTATTTTAATCCGAGTATTTAACTTGTTTAATTCCTTGTACATATCATCGCTCTCATGTTTAAGGGACGTGTTCACGAAAGAATCATAATGTGAACAAAGTTCGAATGGCTTAAATAACTATTAAAAACATTGTAGTATATTATATATACATATTCACATGTATATAATACTATATACTATCACTACTATTGGTATATATATATATATATATATATACAGTGAGAATAATAAGCATACAATAAAAGATGTAGATAAACTTAGACAATCAAAAGTCAACAATATGCTTGAACTGATTATACGCAAGAAACTTATGCATATAAATGCAACTGGTACAATACTCAGAATAATGCAAATAATATGATTTTTTAGTTAATGCAAGCAAGAACTATAACAATTACTGTTGAAATTTAAAAAATTTTGAATTCAATCTACTGGAGTTCTGATCTCTACTACTAAGCGGCTGGGGGTAAATTCTAGTAATGCATGTAACTTCAGTCTTAAACACAGGCTGTTGGTTTCGACCATTCGGATTGGCGCTATGTTCGCCGTCTCTCTCTCTCTCTCTCTCACTTCGTTTCTCTTTGAAAGTATCGTGCAATACCTCGGTATAGTCAAAGCAAGGATTGCTATTGTTGCGCTTATATAAGTCGTAGTCAATTAGATACTCTTACTTTACTTGTCATTATGTATTACCGAAAAACACTGCTTCATCTGTAGATGTATTAGTGAAGTCTTAATCATACAGTTCATGTGACTAATTTATCATTCCCCGTCTCTCGTCATCTATTGTAATAGACAACAAAACAATAAATAAATCAAAATTCTTCGTATAAATACATACATTATAATGTTAGTATAATGTGAATACTTCTTGCTTATCCTCAGATAAAATAATTATGTGAAATATGAAATGAAATTTTTCGGTAGATTATTTACTTGTTATTAAACTAAAAAACGTTATAAATCTATTAATTTTTTTACCGGCTATTAACATTTTATAATGCTCGTGTAATTATTTTTAAATAGAGATGTGCTTATTTAATTATTTACTTCTTTTTTTTTTTTGAACTGATAAGTGTATTATTAGTCGCTCTTTTTATATTCAATTAAACGCTATACAATCTGTGCTTATTAATAATTACAATTTCACTTCATCGATTTGTTAAAGGCTTCATCTTATTTTGCTTCAATAAAATTTCCAACTTTTTAGTATGCGTTTTTTTATCACATTAATTTTAGGCCATATTATCGCTAGCACACTTTTGTTTAATCTTGGAAGTGATTAAGGATTTCCAGAAATTAAATTTTACTAAAACTTTTATGATGAAACAGTGTTCATAATTTCATTGTATACATATTTCAATAATTATATTATTCATGATTTTTTTTGTCTTTAATGGTTGTTTAAATTAAGTAGAATTGTAAAAGCAGCGGTGAAAATATACACGTATTGCTTATTATTATATATTTAATAAGAGAAACGCTATATTCCTTAATAACGGGTATTAAATGAAATAAACTAAACTTGTTTATGTTACTTTTCATTTTACCCACTTTCTTTATACTGATTTTACCATTCAATAATCGAATGAGGGGTGATAGAGTTTGACTACGTATAGTAAGTATTGCTTGTCTGACTTTGTTTCTCTAAATTGAGATAGTTTGACAGGCATGTGTAGAGAAGTACCGCCTGTATTATCATATCCCCTTAATATTGACAGCAGCGTACTCAAAGTATATGAGATTTGCTAGAGTGGCCACGAATTACGAGTTTGCTGTCCAACAAAACTGATGTTAGTGTTAAATAGAGGTATTACAGATTCACAAATAACTATTAGCAAATGAAAATTGTATTGGTTGTCATGTACAACATTATATAAGTATGTAATTATACGATATTAATAATGGAAAATAAGGTTTGATGGGTAAATATGCACAATATAATATTTACTATATCATTCAAACGTCAGTCAAAACAATAAACTTCTTAACTATTAAGTATATAGATTTCGTGTTTTAATAATTTTAGCAGTAAGGTTTTTTTATGAGTTCATTAAAAATTCTCCATATTTTCAAGAAACTGAGCTATTCGTTGGGCACATTTATTTTAAATTAAATTAATGCATATCATTTTTCTATTTGATATTAATTTATTTACACTCTATTTTCATTTTAAGAATTAGGGACAACAACAAAATCTAACTACAGGTTTTGATATCATGTTTTTGTATTTATTTGACACTTTTTTCTAAAACTCAAATTATTTTAATCAAATTCATCATAGCTAATAACTTGTTTATTCTTATTGTTACACAAATTTATACGATCAATCTTACTACACATTCCTTTAAAAATCGCAAATCGTATTTTGAGGATCTTAGTTGAAAAGTTAGTTGCTTTGAATTTCGTAGAGTAATGAAATTTGTTATCATTATTATTAATAATTTTCTATGTAAGGATAAATTTTGGGCTTTTAGAAATAATTCGTTAAAATAGTAATTACAACCGTTATTGATAATTAATCACGATTTTTATTTGTAATGCAGTAAATTATAAAACATAAAAATAATTTTACTTATTAATTATTAAAATTAAAAAATTTTAATTTTCCTCCATGGTTTTTAAATAAAAGAGTTTGCATACATTTATAGAGGAATAAAACTATTTTTGAATCGTATTATTTAAGGAATTACATAGAACTTTGTCGACTACGTAAGTTTTAGAATCTTGTGACTTTTTGTAAATTTAATTATCTGAAAACAATCGTTGACCTCATTTATTAAAAGTATGTTAATTAATGTCATTATATTTATCATAAGTTGTTCAGGATTTTAAAAATCTCGCACATCCACGAATTACATTAGTGCGGCTTCCGGCCAGTAGGTGGCCACCTGCCAACCACATATTAAGTCGTTGTGTTCGTAGTACAGTCAAGCGCATCACAATCATTGGGAGAGTCTGTCTCTTTCCAAAATAGTGCTTGCTAAAACACATTAAGGTTCCTCAATTTCGATTCTGAATCTCTCTCCTACATAGTTTCCTAGGCTCCATAAACTCTGTTGCCTAGTTGAATTGGTCTCGCGTCGATTCATCCATATTATACCAGGAGACTTTACCTGATTTAATTGTTTCCGTCTTTCCTCACTAACTGCTTATCTTAATAATTATCAAGTCGGCTGTACTCGTCACGTTAAAGGACTCTCGTCCCCTAAAGTAGACCAAAGACGTTCACCGATAGGGCGGAGAGTTTTACCATTAAAAACTGACATACTGGAATACTGGCTGGTGGCCGTGGAGAGATAATTTGTCATAATTTGCCTGGGACAATTTTGAGTATTTAGTCGTTTTAATGGGCATAAAGCTTCGAACGCTGCCTTCGGCTTGATTAGTAAAGCCTTTCATATCTTTTCTAGGCATCCACTGTACTTGATTTATTATTTTCCTTGGGATGCCAAAATCTTCTCGGTATATGCTTAGCATCGAATTAAATGTGACTTGCTGAGCTTCCTGATGGCTCAAGCGTCATTTTTATCTTTTGAAACACTTTTTAGAAGATAGCTTTTTAGAAGAACCCTTTCCTGAAAAATGGAAATACTTAGAATTTCATTTGGTTTTTGATATCTAACGACTAAGGCTTGTCACGATGTCATCGTTCATTGATTCTAAAAGAGTCGTCGCTGACGCAAAGGCCCGAGACACAACACTTTTTTTTTATTCTACTAATAAAGCAAGGTTAACCAAACGTATTGATTTCACTATTCAATAAAGAGCTTTGAATTTCTTCAGCACTCGTCTGCAACACTGTGGTCTGTTTTTTATCCTCGTAAATACCCTTAATTCTAGCCATCCAAATAAGGGCTGTTAAAGGACCTACGGATTGGACCATGGATCCTATTCTCTCGGGTCGGTAAGTCACCCATTCTAATAAACCAGCGTGCGACCCATCCGCAGGGCGCAGGTACTGCATGGACCGAAGGGCCAGCTGTCTACCCCGGAATAGAAGTGGAGTCTCGTCAATCGACTGGAGGCTTCGGCCACTTAAAAGTACGGTATTGTTAGTACTTTTCGGCTACAGCCATTACAGAGTCCATTCGTTAATTTACCTCTCAGCCTCTCGTGCTCGCTAAAGCTTTAGTGCTCACCTCTTATATATGGAGTATTCCTCGCTCACTCTGCTTTCATTGCCCGTGCGAGTCAATCTCGTGACTCACCTCTTCTATACCGAGCTTTCCAAGCTCTCTAGACTTACGTTGCCCGCCCCTATCTACTGATATTATTGCTTAGGCGAATTTACCTTGATTTATCGCCTCTCTAGCTCTCTCTCTCTCGCTCTCTCTTTCTCTATATCTTTCTCTCTCATAAGCTACTGTTGTTTCTCTCTTTTCCCTTTGTATTTTCTCATTTATTTATGCTTCTCTTCAAGTTATACCCAGCTTTATCGCGAAAAATAAGAATTATCTGATTTTAAATCATTCTGTTATTATTCTTTCGTGAAATATCTTTGCTTGCCATTATTTTTACAAGTATTTTATACATTCTTTAATTTATCAACCAGTTTCCTTCTTAAGTAAAGTTTATAAGAAATTTTTCTATTTTGATAGCGATATTATTGAAAAGATTGAAAATCATTATGAATTCTCGATATCATGTTAACACAGCGGAGTACAAAACGGATTATCATTTGGTACTTTGATTTAACCTCTTTGTCTAATGAAATGAAATTAACAGGGCAGCAGTATTGAGTATATACGTATATATAAAACACATTTCCAGTTTCTCTCGGAATTATTTTTCTTTGTCTGTATCCGTCTAAATTTTTTTATTTTTTGTTTCACTATTAATCATCATGAAGTTATTTGTACATGTATTTATTAATATTTTAATGCAAATAAACTCATACAATGAAAAACGCATAAAAAAAAAATAATATGAATAGAGTGAACGTATTGTTATGCAAGGGATTAATGTTTACTGTCTACATGTGACAGACATATTTTTCGTTAGCCAAGTCATTTGTTCATTTCGACATTTATTAATATTAAAAATTACAATTAGTTGTATATTTAATTTGATTAGTGTGAGTGACACTACTTACGAGTATTGTTGGGGCGGAACTGAATCATATAGTTGTACAGTTAAGACAATGAGGAAGTTAATGCTTATAAGCAAACAAGTATGCAATCCATTATTAATTATCCTAACTATCTAGTAATGTAGAGTAATCATGTGCTTAGCCTACTAATTATACTTTACATTATCAGCAAATAGAGAGCGCGAGAGGGGAGGGAGTGACAGACAGGCAGAAAGAGCATGAGTTGTGATGGTATGGGAGGATATCGGATAGTTAACCACGAATAACAGCTCATTAGGTAAAATTGGTTAAAGTATTATTCCTGTGATGAGTGAAAACATCGCAGGACTCTCTTGTCCTATAGTTAGTAATTATGATTATGATATATGAACAATATTATTTTACAATTATAATATTAACGAATGCAGTTAAATTATAAAATACAAATTTAAGGATTTGTTATGAGGAGCTTAATATTCAGTAATATAATGTAATTAAAAAGTATAATGTATGTGTTATTAATATAATTTTATAATATTTTAATTACTTCTCTTTACATACATTCTCTTGTACTCGCATTCATAATTCGAATATATTTATACAAAGTGAATGTAGCCAACATTGTAAGATGTCAGTAATAATAATTATTAATTTGGTTTTAAGAAATATATAATCTTACGATTAGCAAATCATAAATATTTTTACAAAAATTTTTTTTTATTTATTTCAGTATTCTTTAAGTAAAATATGAATTTAATAATTTCTTTACTAAAAAATGGTATCAATTTAAAAATGAAGCTAGAAGGCCTCTGATAAGTATAGGGTTGACTGGAAAGATTGCACTTGAAGAACGTCGCTTAGATTTCATTTAGCATGTTTAAAAGCAATATTTTCCATGGGCTCAGTTTCGTTGATCAAACCACTAGATCTGTTATAAAGTCGCGATGCTCAAACACGAGCCGTACTAGCCGTATTTTAAACTACTTAACTTTTAAACTTATGTTTCAACGCGTACCACTCGCCCTTTCTTCGGTTTTTTCATTCTTTCTCCCTCCCCCTCCCTCCCCCAACACCGCCATCCGCCAACCTCTCTCTCTCTCTCTCTCTCTCTCTCTCTCTCTCTCTCTTTCCTTACTCTACTTCTTTTCCCTTTCCGACCGTCACGGCTCGCTTCTCTTCTCGACATATTTACTGCACTCCAGGCTGTGTCACATTGTCCTAGAGTCATGATTAATCCACCTACAAATAACACCGTGCTTGTTGTGTAAATATAATTTATTTTAGATTAACTACATTATATTTTATTAAAACTATAAAAAAAGATCTTGTAGTTTGCAATTTTGTATTTTATAAGGGTTGGCCTTGCACTTTAACATATTTCCAAGATTTTAAAGTATTCCGTTGAGTTCGAATGCCAAACAATGATTTATTTACGAATTTCGTCCATTTCAAAGTAAATGCTAGATAATAGGTAAGATACGTTGTAGTACAATTGAAAGTAAAGGAATAGCTTAAGTAAAAATGAATCACTGTATACCTTTGTCATTGATGGGGCATTAATTTTAATTTCGTCGATTTATTTTCAACTTTTCAGTAAAAAAAAAAGTTCATAAAAGTTCATATATCTTAGTCGTACGACTTTTGTACTTATTACAATGTCCAATACTACCAAAAAAATACAGTTATTATTTGTAAATTCTAGTGTACTTGGTTGCAGATTCATTTTCAATTTTTTTCTTCTAGAAAATTACAGTATAAAACTAAGCTTAATATTACCGTATTTAATGCGAAATATTCACTGTAATGCATAACAATATTATTGTTTTATGTAGTAATCTGATTAGTGCTGCAATTAAAATTGTGAAATCAATCGAATTAACGATTATTCAATAATAGTACCTTCCGATTCCTGTAATTTTCATTGCAGCTCAATAGACTAATTAATATTCAAACCCTCCTTGCTTTTTTGACTATCAGCTTCTATACGCAAAATCAAGTGTTCCTTCTCTTATATACAATGAAGCTATCCTTTAGGAATTGTTAGTATTGTCACTGATGAATGTGTATTTTTTGAATTTTAAAAGTAAAAAAGCTCTTCTACAAAAAAGATGTAGTTCTGATTTTAGTTATTTTTAAATATTTTTATCAATAATTCGAGGAAAATTTTTTGTACACGCGTAATTGAACAATTTATCTTACCGCCGCTTCAAAGTAAACATTTTTATCCACGAAATAAAATTTAATTTCTTTAATTCCTCATTTATTAATATATTTTAATATATTTTTGTATGTCAATTATGAATATTACCTTGTGAAGCACAGCTTTGAAATTAATTGCGTAAATTAGCAACTAAAATTAATCAAATTCATGAAATATTAATGTTGAAGTAAAATTTAAAAAACTAGAAATATTACAAATAAAGATGAAAATAATAGTTTTAATAAGATTTACAACGAAATCAGATTATAAATACTGTGATTATCCATGTAATTAAATTTTTTAAATTAATTGATCTTTGATAATGATATAATTTTTTCAAATTCAGTACAAACATAAAACAACAAATTTATTGGAAAGCTTGATGAATTTTAATAAAAATGGTTGATGAATTTTAATAAAAATGAGGTTTCTGTAAAATAATGTTTCTTGAAGAAAATGTCTATGAATTGTCTGTCAGTAATATAATTAATTCAACCTGTAAGTGAAAAAATGTCAACTTTTTCCTTATTTGTATTAAAAATCAGAAGGAGAACATTTGTAAGTTCACGCATAAGGAACGAAGAAAAGAAAGAGATAGAAACAGAAAGTGATTGATAAGATAGATGTGAAGAATGAGCATTAAGAGACCGATGACAAAAAATATGTGAAAGAGGTTGAAATAACTAAGGGATCTGGAAAAAATGGATAGATAGGAGGTTATCAATGGTAGATTTTATTGATCAGATGTAAAAACATAGACGTACATAAGCACACATATATTGTTTCATTCGCATATTTTCATTTTCATCCAAGAAGGAATTGGTATAGAAAGTTAAAGATGCCGGCGGATGTTATTGGCAACGGAGCCATTCATCGCCTAGATGGATGCCTGACAAGTGTTTGCTCTTTCTAGTAAGGCAGTTATAATAAATAATGGACTCACTTGCAACGGCCGCGTTCAATATCTGAATGTTCCGACTGTTTTTCTCTCTTGTTAGAGCCACTCACAAAGTGACGGTTTCTTATTAGAAGGAGAACGAGAGAAAAAAAAGAGAGATTTAAAAGAGAAGTATGACTACTTGTGTTTTGCTCGGTTTTTCTGTCCGAGGTCCTTTCCCGTGAGAGCAAAGGAAAGAGCGACGTCATCTCCGTATTTATCTGCTCATACTATAATTCTCCTTCACCTATTGCCTTTTCATTTCTTTTCCTTCTTCTTACTTACTCTCGTGTAATAACTACAAATCTATCGTACATTAATTCTTTGGTTGGCATAAATTCGAGTGCTAGTACACGAAAACTGTCGTACAAAAATAGAAAGGAACAGACGAGAGGTTATCATCCAGCTTACTCACGAGTGCCCTGCGCATACAGATACATAACTCTATACATACTTGGCTACATAATATAGGAAAAAATAATATCGGATCTTCATGCCACATTGATATACGGTATTAAAAATCAGAACGTACTAACTCAAAGTGCTCTTTAAATTGTGAAACTGCTCTATTCGATTTAACATTGAAGCAAAAAGAATTCATAAGAAAGAAGTTGATGAGTCTTTCCTTCTTTGTTATTATCAATACAAAAAAAAAATTTAATTCTTCTTGCGAAATTTTATTACGCATCATGTGTACATTTTTAATCGTTATAGTCTTAACGTTAAATATAAAATATGAATTATTTTGACTTTAACATCAAAAGGATAATTTGCGATTAATATTATTGCGATAATTCTTTCTTATGCTTATTTTTTTCTAATAGAAATACACACGACTTTAATAACAATTAATAATGCTAAGATTAAGGTACAAGAATTCCATCTTACGCATTACTAATAAATAAGGTAGAGAGATCAACATATATTACGATTATTTATTATGATGCCATGATAAAGTGGGGCTAAAATAAAATAATAGAAATGTATAACATTAAACTAAAAGTAAAAATCTTGTTATAGTCTACGACTGGAAAAGGTCAAGTCATATTGTAGAATGCTTATCTCAAATTCTTATTTCTTTATTTTTCATACGACTTCGCGTAATACCACAGATCGCATAGGATAAAGGCAAGTCATTCGAAAGAGTCTCTATTTAATTTTAGCCAATTTTTGTGTTTAATAATATAAAGTTGTAATTGTAATAAAAAATACAATTTCACTTAATTTTTCATTAGATATTTTGCAAAATATTGCGAACTGGAACCGTTCAAATAACGCACGGATTCTTTTTTTTCAATGAGCAAATTTATTCCATATTTGGTCCTTATTCAGTAGATCTATAAAGTTTATAACGACTCGGTATATCGAATAAGCGTGAACCGAAGAACCTTCGCGAATTTCTTTTATTCAAATTTTCGGAAAGTTAATTTTTTATTTAAAGTTATCTTTTATAATGATTACTTTATTAATATATTATTCATTCAAGTTTAATGATAAATGCATTTCCAGGTCAATTTATTATACATAAGATTCGAGACACAATATATCTATTTTTGTTTTCTTTTTTAGAAGAAAGATTCCATATCATTTAAACGCAAATAATGGTTTATTAGATATTTAGCGGGATTGATTTATACCTTTACATTATTGTATCATTATACGTTAAAGTTGGTAGTATTCTGGCAGGTTCCAATCAATATCCGGACAGAGTAACGATATATGAGGAAGGCTTCCTTTTTATCTCCCCTTGTTTTTAGCACTTTTCCACATAGTCTTCATCCTGTTACAATACTGAAACAGAGTTCTATATCGCTAGCTAGATTTTACTGTTTCATTATTTCGATTTATTAATTGTTTGTTTGCATTTGTACAAATCCTACTTTAGAATTTTACTGTCTATGAAAAAATTTTCAATATGTATTAAAATTTGACTCGAGGCACATTTTCGTAAATGCATTTGGATAACTAATCGATACTCCTTTATTATAAATAGAATTCTATTTATCATACGAGAAACAAATTAATGTACATTTATTAACAACGAATAAAAGATGCTATATCAAATATAAATACATTGTATGTAAAAATAACTGCCTACATGGATTCGTCCCATTAATGTCTTCCATTTGAAGAGACTAATAAATTGATACTAAATTTTTGATTTATACGAAATTGTACAGGTCACAAAAACGAAGTGCACGCAATTCGAAGTAAAATTATAGAATGGGCTTTCGTTTACCACGAGGATCAGACTACACTTAGAGGTTCAAAGCGATTCTGGATCCCGTGTATATGATTGTTGACATCGAGGTAGAGGATTATTAAGCGTTGCGAAGCAAACAATAGGATGAACTGGATTTTCTTCATATTATAGGCTGGATGTATTAAATGGTTAAAAGGCAAAGAAATAGGTTGAAAAGGAAACCGCATTCACAAGCATCTTACCCCTATGGTATGAGGGTGAACGAATGGGTGTGTCAAATAATCTCACTCGGACGGACCGTGAGCCTGCATGAGTAGGAATAATGGTGAGTCGAAAAACTACCGCAGGATTGGGTTTACCTACGGCAGGGGTGCGATATGGACAGATGTCTGCATTTTGCATAGTAAGTAGTTTTATGATAATTGACTAATAGCCTAACATTATGTTTAATATTATTTTTTTCTCCTTGTAGAGGGAGGGGACAAAGGATCGAAAGCGAGAGAGCCACTGCAAAAGAAAGATGCAAGTAAAATATTCATGCGAAAAATCTCAAGTACAATATAACCAAACACTTATTATGGCCCAATGCATGCCTTTCGAATGCCTAGCGTTTTGGTTTGATTTCCCTTCCGAGTCCCATTCCGTAAAGTCGGCGTAGTAACCAATTACCATATTTACTCGGCTCGAGCATCGCCAGGCGTCTGTTCTTATTCTCTACCTGACCCATAGACGCGCCTACGAGGATAAAAACACGCGCTGTATCACTTAACTCCGGTAGCCAGAATATTTCCTAACGATATTCCATCAGTCGTTAAACACCTATGGGCGAAGCCTCGTCATTTCCCTCTCCATAGCTCACCTTCGAGTAGGAGGGTGATCTTCGCTGCGGGCTTAATATTAACGTAGGCGGGGGCTGCGGTGATAGTAAGGGCAGTGCGTAAGCTTAAGCTTACTTTGAATAACTCTGCATCATTCCGCGTTATCTTGTACTCTCTATCTCGCTCTTCCGCTCCGCTCTGACTCCTGCATTCTCTTTCTCTCTCTCTCTCTCTCTTTCTCTCCCCCTGCTCCTCCCTCTTTATTCTCTCAGTCAGCTCTGCTTGAATTTCCCTGTTCCAAAGATAAGCCCAGTTCGCGATGCAATCATGATACTGAGCTTCTTTCTTCTTTCCTCGCAGGGCCAATGCATTCAAAACGTTGTGGCTTATTTTAATTATAAACAATTTCTTTTTTATAATGTCCTAAATTTTTAATAAATCAGTTTTTTTTCTATATCAAAAACTACCCGAAATGTAAGTTTTTAACCATCGGTATATACTTCCTATATTAAGCTGCAAACAAAAGAAAAACGTCGTTACATAAAAATGAAAGGTAACGATTTTTTATTTGAAACTACTACATTCATAATCTTTACATCTTATTGTTGCATCGTTTAAACCTTGGTGAAAGGAGCTGTCCTAAACCTTCTTATTAATTAAATATTTTGTAGCTGTAACAGTACTACTTTTTTAAATATAAATAGTAAAATAATTTAGATGAGAAGAAATCTTTTTTATATTAAAAACGTGCCTGATATGTAAAACAATAAATAATATATATTCAAAATAGCCTACTACGGAATGATGTTTAACGATAAAAAGTAATTTTAATAATTCTGCTTAACAATACGTAAAAGCTTATAATGTGTCATGAGAAAAAATATGATATTTAAAAAAAACCTGGTGCTATCTTGTATCGCATTTATGCTCCTTGTGGTGTGCCCCTCCTTGTATTCTGGCGTTCGGCCTTGCGCCTCTTAATCAGAGAATGCTTAACTGCCTAACTAGGGTGATTATTTTTTCGCCGCAATAGGGTGTCACTGTCCAAAAGCACATTAGAGCCTATCGTTTAAAGAATTTCTGAAGATACCATTAATGTATTTTTCTTTGGCAACTCACTTAGTCGTCGAATTGATAAGTTTTGCAAGTATTGCGTCTTGTCTTTGGACCCAAAGGCTTTGTTATTGACAAGCTCATCAGCAATTATAACCTTGCTTGCTTATTTATTAATAATAAACCTTTTTATTTATTTAAATTGGTTTAAAGTAGCTTATAAGGTTTTAAAATATTACACATGCTTTCCTGCCTTTTTTGCTATTGTACGATAGCAGAATCCTTTATTACATTAAACTCTGTGTTATGTACGTCGCTGAAATTCGAGTGATGAATTTTTCACACTGTTTTTTACTTACTCAATCTTTTCAAATTTTTAAATTTGGCGGATTGTGGGTGCTTTATAAATAACTTGTCGAATTCTTTTTTAGTTTTTCTACGCGAGCTTTTTGTGACTTTTGCGGTTGAGTACTCCAGGGAGTAGTTAACTTTTTCCAACTAGTTATCCTTCGGAAAGCGCTGTTAAGCTTTGTTTCCTGACTTTATGGTTTTTCTTCACATAACTCCTACAAGGTTATTTTTAGGAATGAAATCGCCCTTCATCGCTTTGCTGGCGTAGGATCGCTGTTTATCCTAACAATTGCGTCAATGTAACGTTCGCTAATCGGATTTTACTATATTAATACACATACATACATATAATAAAAATATAAGTTATAGATTAAGATTTCACTAATTGATTGTGTAAATTAACTTATTATTATCAAATAATTTATATTAAAATAGAAGTCATACGTGTATTTTTCATACAAAAGTCATTCACCTATTTAGATAATAAATTACCTATCATTTGATAGGTATATCAATATCAATATATGAATATATTTAAATAATTACAGAATTATCGGTTTATACATTAAAAAACGAATATTTATTTTTTAAATATTCTACGTAAGTTTTATGTATGAGAAAAAAGTCGAAACCATATTTGTGACTATAACTAGTATATTAGGTCTACTGTACATACAAAATTTAAGCATAGTAATGTAATAAATATTATTATTAGAAAATTGATAAAACGGAATTGTTTAGAAAGATTTGTAGCAATATAATTTTACATAATTATGGACTAAAATCGGAAATATCGGGAATTTTTTTAAATTAATTTCTTATTTTCTTCTAAATTTAAACTTAACAATTTTAAAACGGATAAATATGATTCAAAACTAAAAAATCGTTCTTTCATTTCTTTTAACAAACTCAATGATTAAATGATCTCTTTATTGTTATTTGATATTCGTACAAATATTCTATTTCCATTTACAAACTAAATAATTATTTATGAAAACAGATGACATTGAATTAAAAAATAAGTCAGAGCTAAAAAAATAATAATAAATGTAATAATTAAAATGTAATAATAATTATAATCATTTTTTTTATTATTTGTGATAAATTAAGCAAAAAAACCTTGTATTAATTTAAAAAAAATTAGGGCATTCTAACTAATTGAAGACGAATAATACTACACTATTATCTACATTACGCGATAGTTAAAATCTAAAAAATATTCTAATAAAATGCTGGAGCACTATAGGAGTATGAAAGCTGCTAAACTTTCTGAATGAATGTAACAAAACCCATGGCTTACCTCACTATGAACATTGGTGAGAAATGTGAGAGTGAGTGAGAGCCCTTGTACATAATGGGAGAAATAGACAACAGAGAGAGAGAGAGAGAGAGAAGTAGACACAGTGATAAAGAGAGAAACATAAAGAGAAGGAGAGAGAGAGAGAAAAGCAAGGTTAGAGAGGAGGAATTTGGAACGTGCGATATAAGGGACCATATTTATGCACATAGTTGACTGACACACACAAATACACGTGCGCACACGCACGTCTATTAAATTATGCGCCTTGTCGTTTCCCATATAAAGCTGGTATGTTTGGTGATACCACTTCAAGCACGCAACAATTACTATTCATAAATGATTGATGTACGCATATACACATTGTGTACGACTGCCAGCTTCTCTTTGTCATGTATTCTTTCTATCTCACTCTCTCTCTTTCTCTCTTTCTCTCTCTTTTTCTTTCTTCGGCTTCCACTCTTTCTCTCTATTTTTCTCTTCCTTTGCCACTTCCTATTTTTAGCATCATAAGAAGTTAAAAAACATATTTAGCGTTTTATAGCATACAAAAATGGTTTATAAAATTTATTTCTCATTTCACAATTCCTGTTGATTAAATTATGATAATCGTTAAGTAAATTTAGTAATTCATAAAAAAGTTAATACAGAAATTAAATATAAGTTAATAGAGTTTCAAATTCATATTAAATATTCATTTTTAGTATACTATGGAAAGTCGTAAATATGTACGGAAAATAAACAATCACGGCAAATTTGTTTTTGAGTAAGAAGCTGTTTTAAATTCATGAATCAGTCATCATTCGTAACCTATTAATTTATGTCTGATTTTCATTTTCACAAATATAATATTTTTTACAATTTGTCCTGCTTCTTTATCTTATTCGCTGCTTCAAACTGTTTATTTCTACTTAGTTAAAAGACTTTTTTGCAAAATCGTTGTTTTGTCTTGTACTGGGACTGCAACAAACTTATAAAAAAACCATTAATAAGATGATTTTTTTTATAATACTTATAAAAAAAAAATTTTTAATAATCTTAATTATATTGAAAATAATACAAAAAATTTAATATACATTTTTTTTAAATTAAAATGATTTTAATTTATTAAATTTATTACTAAATCCAATAGCTAAGAAGACTAATTCAATTTGATCATAATATTAAAATCATTTTTTTTATGTATAGATGAATAAACATAATTATTTGATTTGTATTTGATTTGATTTTGTAACAACTGCTGTGCACAAATTTTGATATGCAATCAAATTAAAATTATTTTACCTATTTAAAGTAAATTAATTTTATGGTAAATTTTTATGATAAAAAAATTTTAAATAGTAAAGTTGTCGTCAAAATATATAAAATAACAGTTAAGAATCCACAAAAAAGTGAAAGATGCAAGCAAAATATAAATTTTATATCGTTACTTATTTCTTTTTTGTAAATTATTATCAAACTTTGAGTTCGGTACGAGTACGTTACGTCTAGTTTTTTAATAATCCATTAACGTAAATAGTGGCACTCGTAAACTCTAAATGCAGTTATCATTTGAGGTGCTATGCACATACGTTCGTAATTTTTTTTATTACTTTCGCGACTTCTGATTTATTAGTATTTTTCAAATTTTTCATTCTCTCTACAACTGAATACATAATTATTGTGGTTTTCCGTACGTCACATCTGCGTTAACTGTATTCTTTTATGTCGATTCAATTTACCCATTTCGTGACTGTTAATTACTGGTTTTACCTTCCCCAAAAGATAAATAAAATTGAGGCAGATGAACAATTAGTGTGAGATAGAATAATCGCTTTGATGAATTTGTACTTGTATAATTATGTGCCTGAAGCACTGACGAAAATAACGTATATTTGTAGTTTTTACAGTGATACTATTTGCATATGTAGAGGATGCAGTACTACGGCGGAATGAAAATGATGTTTTGCAATATCCAAGCCCACGCAACTTCCTAATAGGCATCTACGTGCAAGCTTTTGTTTAAAGTAATGACGCGCGTACAATAAAAAGCAAAAGTTCATTCAGGAAGGAAATAAGGAATAGGACTATTACTGTCACATTTCTATTACAAATTGTATCTAAAATCTGAATAAAAAATGATTTTTTATTTTGATTTTTAATTTGAGAAAAGTTATACGACGCCACGATCGTACTGAATCGTGATAATATAAAATATCATATAAATTTTTGGCATTCAAGGCAATAAGCAAAGCTGGCGTCGCAATGGGTATCGATTATTGAATATCGATCTTGCAATTACAAATAATGACAAAAATAACGATGACATGTAATGATAGAATGCCTTTATATCAAGATTCTTTGAATAGCAGTTAGTTCAATTTTCTTTTATTTTGAAATATTTAACAAATTTCTCTGCTTGGCATTTGAAAATTATTCTGCAGTCACTTCTGTATTTCTTTTTAATATTTAATTCTATGCTTCAATTAATAGATCGTTTTTATTTTTCTGTTCAATCCAATATCTTCAATTTAATTCATGATTTAATCATTGTATTACTTTTGAATTTAACATTTTCCCTATAAAAAATTTTTGTTTTTAATAGTTTCATAAACAATTGTGATGCCGATGGGCGTTTCTCAGGGACGCCTTCGACAGGGGCGGAGGGTAGATTTTGCCGAGATAGTTCAGCGATTTCAGGATTGTGGGATCAGGGGCGCGTAGAAAAGAGTCGCGAAGAGGAAGGGAGGGGATTTTTCGGAATCAAATTTAGTCCAAACCTTAATTTTTGGTAATATTTATTCCTGGGCGTATGGGGTGCATCGATTAATAAATAATTGAGCAATAAAAAAAAAGAAATAATCGAAATCGTAAAATCATTATTTTACAATTAATTTTCCCGATTCGGCGGACGCGCAGACCTCACAATTTATGAACGATATTAAAAACAAAGCAATTGCGACGCGCAGCCAATCTATCATGTATACTAGACGAGCCGGGTGTGCGCCGGGGCGGGGGGGGGCGGGCGTTGCTCTTCCGTGTGCTCGGGCTCGTGCGTGTGCGTAGGCGACAGGCTACGCGCTGTCCACACTCCACACCGTGGTCGTGGCGCGGGGCGGGAGTCGAGGGGGAAGCCGCTACCGACGAGCGTCTCTCAAGGCTCTACCCGTGCGGCGTCCACCTCGACTCCTGGCCCTTGCGGCTCCTCGGCCCGCCTCACCACCAACATCCGACCCGCCGTGACACCTCCGCCGAGGAATCCGCCGAGCAAGTCCCCGGGCTTCCGCATTTTGGTTGGGCATTTGGCACGCCCGAGCACCCGGACGCCGCACAATTGCGACCCGCAAGTCTCGATTCCTCGGAAGCGATACGTTTGCCGAGCACCACGTGAGCCAATCATCCGAATCGCCCGCTTAGTCGTATTTACAACTCGAATTTAGTAAATTTGATTTGATTTGTTTCTTTCATTTGTTTTAAAGAAGTTCAGTTTATAATTACGTTATTCTTTTAGAACACTTTGAGAGAAGTTTTAACGAAATTTTTCAATGCGAGCTCAATTCTCATATTAATAAGGACGTAGTGTTTAAAGAAAAAGAAAAAATGTCCTGAAAATCGTAAAGGTGTTTTTGCCGATTTAAATTAAAGAGCATGTAGCGAACATTTAAAAACTGCGTCGACGATGCATAAATATATTATAATTACGATAAGAACATGGTTGCGAAAATTTAGTTTGAAATTAAACGTGCAGCAGACATCGATGGTAACTTAGCAGATTTCAATTAATGCAAATATATATTTATACTTTAGATTGTTTTTTATGTATTTGAAAAGCTACCGAGTAAACAGAAAATCTTAGCGTCTACTTTTGGTTTTGATATTGTAATATTTACACATGTATTATATAGGAGTTAAAATAAATTTTTTTTTAAAACGTTTTTTTTTTACAAAACCTTATGCTTTGGTCGAGTTCATTTATAATATAATGTGTTTTTACTACTAATTATCCCTTTGTTCATATACGGCGCTGGGTGCATGTTTAAACAATATTTTATACTTTTTTCGTTGAGGCATCATCTATCTTATCGCTTGCAATCGCATCTTATCGCATTAAATTATTTGCTTGCTTACCTTCGTCTATTTGTCCGATAAGTCAAGTATCTAATTTCAATATTACTATTTAGGCTATTAAAATCCAAAATTTTTTTTATTTACGTCACACATATAAAATTAAACCAATCATGTAATTGTCATACTAGTAGGAATAGTGATTATTTGTAGTATAGTATTCAGTAGTGTACATTATTATTATTATTGTTTGCATAAAAAAGGTTTTATAAAAGATAAGAATCTGTAGATTATTTGTATTGTTTCTAGAAAGAGAGAGAGAGAAAGAGAGAAAGTTTTTAGAAAATTTAAAAAAATACCAAATAAATGAAATTGATTTATGATTTTTTTTCGTACTACACTGTTATTGTAATAAATATTATGATATCTTACATCATTATTTATTTTATTTAGTGCAATCATTCTCCTCAATTTATAATAGGTATGCTAGTATTAAAAATAACTTATTTTATTTTCATCATAAGTGTGTCAACCTCACAACATAAATAAATTTAAATAAGACAAAAATTTCAATTACATGTTTGTAATTATTGGGTACATAACTTTTCTCTTAGTTATAATAAAATATCTTAGTCATAAATTCTGGATATTAATATTAAAAAATCATTAAATATGAATAAAGTATACAATGTCATATATTTTAGCAGTTTTAAAAAATTGTTGTATTACAAATGTAACATATCATAACATAAAAAAAGATAAAAAATCTAATTCATTGCTGTAATAATGAGAAAGATTAAAAATTATAATATTCGACAATACACTGGATGACTTCAATTTTATTTTTTTCATCATAAATTAAAAGTAACAATGAAAATATAGTAATAATACTTATTTAAGATAACAAAAATTTACATTTTTTGAACTTATATTTCGCCTGTTAAATTTTTTTTATATAGAAAGATATATGAATTAAATTACTATTTTAATTATTTAATATTTGAAAAATACTTCTAAAATCCAGAAGTGCAAATATTTATAAATCAATAATAACCTAATTTATAATCAATATTTTTATTTATATCTCAAAATGACGACATTCAATAAAAATAGTGAATATAAATATGACGCAGCAATAAAAAATATTCTTAAATTTTTTAAATTTCTTTTTAAAAAATATTGTTGTTTTTGAACAATCACTGTCTATAATTACGTGAAACTTATTTACTGTATGAAAAATCAACATTTGAATTTTCTATGTAAATATTTACCATCGTATTTAATTGCATTATATTTAAATTTGTTTAAAAATGGAAAGTTAAGATTAATTATTTAGCAATTGTTTAAAAATAACGATATTTTTTATATCCAATTGAATTAAAATTTCTTTTAATAAATAATATACATGAAATGCATAACGTATATGATGCGTATTCTAATACCTAACACAAAATATAAAAAAATTTTAATCTACACTATTTAAAATGCGCAACTACTTTAAAAAATTTAATTTTATATGAGAATATTAAATAATGAAGCATACTTAAATGGCAATAATCATTTTAATCTAAATGACACAAATCTTAGATATTTTATGATGCGCGAGAATGATTAAACAGGTTATCAAATTTAACGATCTTAATATACATACAGATATAACTTTTATATACTCTCATACAATATATTCTTCCGTTTCTTCATACACGAGTATTTATACAATCGTATTTCGTTTAATAAATCAGTTACTCGTCGTTAATTCGTAAAGCATTTTTTTCTGTTTCATAATTTTTTTTTGTATTTAATACGTAGTTATTAACAATATAAACATTCTTTATTTTTAATATTTGATTATGTTAATCTATAAAATTTATTAGAATAATGAGTGGAATTTCCAATGCAATATTCTCATTGCATATTTTAATCAATATTTTTTGTGGTGAAAGTTATAGAATTTTAGCTATCTTTCCATATAATGGGAAAAGTCATGATATAATGTTTAATGCTGTAATGATGGGTTTGGCAGGACGTAATCATCAAATTGACGTGATAACACACTTTCCGCAGAAAAATCCACCACCTAATTATAAGGTTATAGTGAATTTAAATGGTACTTTAGAAAACGTTCAAAATAACTTAAGTATAAATTTTGTGACTACATTATCAAGTAACACGACAGAAATAGTTGCTATAAAATTTGGAAATAAAATATGTGAATTACTTGGTATTGAAGGAATCCAAAAAATTGTTAAAAATCCACCAAATGATCCACCATACGACCTCGTCATTACAGAAGTAAGTTATTAATTTTTTAAATATGTTATTTGATATCTTCGAAATACAATTGATTATTAAATTTATTATATTACAAATGATATAGTTCTCTACTGAAAATTTATAATTAGTATTTATATAATAACTTTTTTATAAATAAATAAATTCAATGTCTTTTTCATAAAATATAACATTATATCAAGGCATATATATATATATATATAAACGAATGTGTGTAATATGTAATATATTAGTTAAAAAACTTATTTGAAAATATTTTTTCTTCAATGGAATATTTATTTTTATTGTATCTATATTATAAATCTAAAATATATCTTATGTACCACTTTAAGATTTTGTTATAGAAACATTAACTAGTAAATAGTAAATAGTGTAAAATTAAAAATTTTATAGTTGTATAATATATTTATGTTCTTAGCTATACTTTATTCGTATAAATTTATTACGTAATATAATATAATTCCAATTCTTTGTTATAATATTACATTATATTCAAAACGTATAAATCTTGTTATATATATATATTATTAATGTAACCATTAAAGAAGATTTATTAGGAACAATAAGACAAATGGAAAAAGTAGAATTATAGTTCTTGCTTAGTAATTATTGAAACAGTAGAGCATGTCTTTATTTTTCTAAACTTTTTATAAATCAACATTTTATCATAATTTATAGAGTAATATACATTTATTTTTTTAATTGTGAGCTACTTTATTATTAGCGTTTGCTATGCTTCAAAATGATTACTCTTGGTAAATATCACACCAATTTTTATTATCATAATTTTGCAATTTAAAATCTTTTTTATCGAATCATTAGTGTTTAAGATGTAATCTGTAACTTTTTAAGATTTATTAATAACATATTTGGCTCAATTTTTTCAAAGCCATTTTCATAAATTTTTTATTTGCAGAGGCATGACAGCTTTGTCTATCATCTTAATATATAACATATATAACATATATAGAGAATATAGAATAATATAGAAAATTTCAATAAAAATTTGATATTACATATCAAATTTTTTTTATTTATTGAGCCAATTTTATTATATTTAATAAGCTATGAATTTACATATCATGGCTTATTCATATTCACCATCATTCACCAAGTTTTTTTTTTTAAGACTTACATTAGTTGATATCACTTTACCAGATACATAGTTACATATTTAATTAAAATTGATGCATTATTTCATTCAAAAATTATTTTTTAGATTATGAAATTTAACGATTTATTTTCTTGAGTCCAATATCTAAGAATGATTACTTGTTAAAAAAAAGATAGTTATATTTTGATTATTGAATAAAAATTATAGTAATAGTTTCTTTCGTGTCTTTTATTTCTTTCAGTTTTGTAAGTTGTAAATGTAATAAAGGCATTTTTACTGACGCATTTCATTTTTCAAGCTCAAGCTGATCATGTTTTCACGTTTCTTTCAAATATACAGAGACCAAAAAAGTAAATATTTTCGGTTTATTTAACGCGACATGATATTTTCAATTAAACACAAATTTTACTCTGCAGGATTTGAGCACGTCAAGTAATTAAGTAGGTTAAATTTAAGCCTTCTGTCACATAATTAATTCAATATGAGTTGAAACTTGCACGGATTACGATATTTATTGTTCTCTTACAACGGATTATATTTTGGTTTTATTGTAGATACAGTATATTAGCACCATATCTCCACTTCATGATTTTTGTCGCAGCGGTATATATCATTTAATATAATTTCTTACTTTTTATAGTTCAACCGGAGACTAAAAAGTCTTACTATATTAAAAATGGTAACAATCAATATCTCAGTGTAAATACCAATGGAAACACGTTTCGTTGGCTCTTCATACTTTCTAGTTACTGTAAAAAATGAGTCTGGTGATGCATCTCTTGTATTCACGTACTGCAAATTTACCTGTTGCATCTTTCTAGTATGTCCTGAATTCAAAATATGATTTTCTGAATCTATGTTGCAAATGATTAATGATTATTAAATAAAATATAGTTCATACATTATCTATTTCGTGAGTAATGCAAAGATCATAATATTATTAAACATAACTTTTAGAAATAAATAATAGAAATTTATCTATTTTACGTTAGCTCTCTCACTTTTTTCATGCCCTTCATGCATCTGTGCCTCTTTTACAGCAATCGCCATTATGTCAGCATATTAATTTTAAAACCGTATGAATTTTCTTCGTGATAAAATTTAGTTTTTTTAATAAATAAATTCTCATAAATGCATATTTAAGCTGCTCGAGTATTAATCGTTTTTTGCCATTGAAAATTAGGTTCAAATGAATAGTATTAATAGTTAACGATAGATTATATCTATGAAAGATTTCGTTATTTCAAATAAATTTAAGGATGTGCTGTAACTGGAAATATTTGATGTTCTCCAAAATATAACTATCGCAAAATCAATTTATAAATTGCATCGATTAAAATAAATTTAGAAAAATGAGATTAAAGCATTACACCTTACAGTAAATGCATATAAAAAATGAAGCTACGTATTATTTGAAAAATTAAATGCACCAAATTCAGGCGATTAAAAAATACTATTTGAGTAACGAAGAAAACTTTAAGTAGCGCGAAATAAAGAATTGTTGAAGAAATTGTTTCCTATTATGAATTTAATTTGTGTGCATAAACGATAAGTTGCTTTAACTAAGCTACATAAAGATTCTCCGTTAATAATTAAATTACAAAATTGGCTTTCATATTTTTGTGTAAATTTTTTTGATAAAAAGTTGTTATACTAAAACTTCTTATCAATTCAACATTTACGATAAAAATGAAATTTGAAAGTTTGGTAACATTATATTTGTGGCCATTATTATAATAATTTGTAAGTTAGAACAAGTTTCGATGTTCGTAATCAATATTTTTCAAAAGCAGTATATCTCAAAGTTTCCACAGCAGGTCAGTGGAAGGTTATGAGATTCAACGAAAATAATATTTTCACTAACATAGAAAAGATTCTTCTCGATAAGCTCTTAATATTTTATATTATTATACATTATTTTTGTTGCTGTTATTGTTGTTGTTGTTATTATGATTATTATTATCATGATTATCATACTTATTATTATAATTGCTATTATAATAATATTTTTTTTTGTGTTCTTAATGTTATTTGTATTGCGGCTTTTAAATACAAAGGTATTAAACATATTTGTATGTCTACGTAGGCTTTTGCGGCAAACTGCTTCATGGGATTTGGTCACCTTTTGAAAGTACCCGTTGTTCTTTTGAGTTCGTGTGTCGAATATCCATGGATTAATGATTTTATTGGAAACATGGATAACTTGGCTGTTGTACCATATTCCTTTCTAACGAAATTTGATGAAACAAAGTTTTTGGATCGTTTGAAAAACGTATTTTATTATTACCATTCCTTATATATTTTCAACACTGTAACGGAAAAAACTCAAACAGAATTAATGAAAACATTTTTAAGTCCAAACATTCCTAATATACGAGAGGTCGAAAGAAGCGCTGCTTTACTTTTAGTTAACAGACATCATATTATTTACAATGCAAAGCCTGTAACTTCTTCATTAATAGAAGTTAGTGGCTTGCATATAAGTGAAAATACAAAAACTTCTCCAGTAAGTATAGCCATTTCTAATTATTATTGATGCTTTTAATAATAAGACAAAATAATTCGATTATTAAAATTAGATCAAAATTATCCGTTATTTTTTCAATAGGAGCTGAAAAAATGGTTAGACGAAAGTATCGATGGCGTGGTTTATTTTACATTTGGGTCAATGGTACTTATTGAATCATTGCCAGTTAATGTCATTAATGACTTATACAAGTCATTTATAAAATTGGCGCCTATTCGCGTATTAATTAAAATCAATGACAAAAGTAAATTGCCAGAGGGTATACCGAAAAATATTTTAACGTATCCATGGATACCGCAACAAGCTGTATTAGGTATAATTTTTCTCCCTTCTCATTGATGATTCAATCACCTTTAAATACGCATTTGTAATAGAACGCACTGAAGCTATTCAAATAGAATTATCATCTAGAAAAGCGGCCATTAAGAAATTATATATTAGTCATATATATTGTAGATGCTCGCTATTAACGAAGTATTTGGTTGTATGTTTTTAGCCCATAAAAATGTTCGCGTTTTCATAACACATGGTGGATTAATGGGCTGTCAGGAGGCATTATATTTCGGTGTACCAATGGTTGGTATTCCATTATTTGCCGATCAGTTATCGAATATATTACAGTTTGTTGAAAAAAATATGGCAGTTAAGATTGATTATAAAAATCTTACACAAACGTCTCTGGATGAAGCTTTGAGCGCAGTATTAAATGACCCTCTGTACAGGTATTGCATACAAATATGTATATAATTATATATACACACACGCACGCGCACTTACGCACACAGAGCCAAAGTTAAACATTTTTTATTTTTTAATTTTAACCACATTTGTCTCATTTATAGAGACAATGCCAAGTTGTATTCCAAGCTGTTTAAAGATAGACCAATGAAATCAATGGATACAGCCATATTTTGGATTGAATATATACTCCGAAATGGGGCAAACGTTTTAAGGTCACCAGCATTAAAACTACGATGGTGGCAATTAGCTTTACTCGATGTATATGGATTTATATTATTCTGTTTAACTTTTACTCTAATTCTTACATATTATATTATAAAATTCTTATTGAAGCAGCTTTTTACTTTTACTATAAAGAAAGTAAAAATTCAATAATCAAGTAAATTGGTGAACTTATCATCGGTCAATAATCATTTTTTTAGCCAGTCATATAAAAATTCCATACGTATTCTGTTTTATATTTGAAAGTAAAATGTATATTTGAAATACCTAAGACATTTTTTTCTAAACACTTTTTACAGTTTTATCTAATGTATAGAAATTTTTATTATTATATGTAATTTATTTATTATTTACTATTAAATTATTGATATTTTTTCAATGCTTATTTAACAAATTAAAATAAATTAAGTGCTATATTTTTATTTTACGATTTTATAAATATAATATACGTGTCTTTTTTTAAATATTAGAAAATTCAAAATTATTCCGATTTTTGTACATTTCATTTTTAATTTTTCACAACGTTCGTATAATTATTACATACTAATAATTTTAAGTTCACGTAATAAATTTCGACGTATCAAAATTTCTTTCAAAACTATCTCTTTGCTTGTATGTAACTTAGCTAGTGTATAATAGATAAAAAAAACGTTCTTATATGTTTTGGAGATAAAGCATTTATCAAACATACATTATGTCGTAATATATCAACATGAAAGCTAACTCATAAAATTAAAAAATACATAAGAGACTTTGCACGCCTACAAATTATTATTAAGTACATAAATGTTTGTCTGAAGGTTCACGCTTTTCATCGGAGCGGCTTTCTTCTAACGGCATTTCTTAAGCTGTCAATTTCTTTTTATCCAGGATTTTTTTACGTCAAAATTTAAGTTAGCATTAATAATTAACTAAATGAATAGTAGCTGTTTCGTCGTAGGCATAATACTGAAAGAACTTTAACTGTTTTTATGTTCTATTAATGTTTTTCTATCAGGAATTGATTCCATAAGACTCACGTTTTACGGGTCAAGATTCAATCCCATTTAACCAGATGTTATCTAAGTACTTGATCGTCTTTTGTTTTTGAATTCGTATTCCATTAGTTTTTAATTGATTAGTAAATTGAATTCCGCTTAATGTACAAAAAAAAATTTTGCAAAAATTTTGATCGTTAACTTGTACATACCTAATTTTCATCTGAGTATTGTACTTAAACTACTACTATATAAAGTCTTCAACAAGATTAAATATTCAAGATACGTTCGGAATTAAATGAGCATTAAAAACAATTTATTGAATACATCTTATTTTATAACTTATCATAAATATACTAATAATTGATGTTATTTATGATTCCTGTTCATTGCATATTCATGTGAAATAATGTCTCATATTTTTTCAGTCCTCTGGAATTCAGATATAATTTCTTAGTACTTTTATTGTTCGAGACTATCTCTTTTTAAGCTTTTGTCTGGAACCGTCTTGGCTCAAAACAAAGTTCAATATTATTTAGGTTCGAATCTGCACGCAAAAGGTTTATGTTCATCTTGGTTGTAATTTACTATGCGGCACTACAATAGTACAGGCATTGTTTGCTACTTTATTACCGATTTAGCAATTGTATACCTTATTGCAAAATTTCCTTCAATGTGAGAATTATTACAGATTAGATATATTTATTTTACAGTGTAATAGTCTATTTTTGTTAAATTTTCTCTCTAGGCTTTATAACGAGTGTACCTCAGAATCTCAACCGTGAGTGTCATCATTGTTCTTCGGTTGTTTTCATTTTTTTAATAATATAAGTTTCCAATATGAAATGAATTGCAATATGCTTTATGAAGATTTAATAATTACTTAATTAATTAAGAATATAAAATAATAAGTCTCAAATCTAGTAATATATAAATAATAAAAAAGAGCAAGATTTTAAGTCAATTTTATTTAAATATATCTATAAATTTATGTCGAACAATAAACGAAAAGTGAACAAAAGCGAAACTTGAAAACACTTCTTCTATGAAAGGGTAATTATTTTTATATATAATTTAAATTAAGATACAATTCATTTCAAGATTACTAATTAGGATATATTTCAGATTAAAGAATCTGAAATCAAAATCAAGCAACTTCTTAAGGTAACTTATTATTCTTGTTCTAGAATATCTGACGGTTTGTTAAAAAGTGTCACGAGTGTTGTTGAATACATTTTAATAAAAGTTACACGAATTTGAATATTACATCAAGAGGGTATAAAATGATGTATTCCCAACTTTGAAAAAGTTGAAAGAGAAAATTTTTTATATAGACAATTCATTAAAGTGTTTTAATTACACTAAAGCTCCTCTCCTCTCGTTTTATTTCTTCTTTTTTCTTTCCAATTTCTCTCATAATTTATCAATATTCTACCTAATTTCGTTATTTTCGATACAAAAATTACAGATAATACGCTTGAATTTATAACAAAATGACTGTAACTTATATAAATTCTCGTCTCGGTCGGTTTTTTAGAAAATATCAACCACTGAACTCTAAGGATGTACTTGAATTTATTCTATACTTATGAAACCCTCGTACTCCGCCTTTACTTTATGAAAGTCTTTTCACAGGTAAAATAAAAGGATTGCTTCTCTAAAGTATACGGTAAGCACCTTACAGCGATTTATCGATTGCATTTTAATTTCCGCATTATGAGACTGTACGACCAATTGGTTAAATATACAGAAAATTATTGTAAATGCGAAAATTTAAAAAGGCATTCTTATAATGATGGCTATTGTGATTTTATAAAACTGTTGTATCGCCAATGCGATAATACATTTGTAAAAGTGGATACTGTTTCAAAATTAGTAATGGCGTAGAGAGAGAGAGAGAAAGAGAGAGAGAGAGAGAGAGAGAGAGAGAGAGAAAAGGAGCAAAGTAAAGAAACTCCATTGTTCAAAAATAACGCGTCGCAGCTCCTAAGGGCGCTCTATTTTTTTATATTTAGCCGTCAGCAGGAAGCGTAACGGCTTAATCGACTCGCAGCCATATCTCCAGGCGGCGGCGCAATCAAATATCTTACTGTCGAATTATTAACAGCCGGAGTTATGCTAATGCAAATAAATTTATCATTTTGCACGTGTTTACAATTCAACTTAAATTTTGCTTTCATTTTGCTTTCCTTTTGCTTTCGGCGAGCGAATCAGTCTGCCGTTGACTTTAGGCGCTGTCGGCGACAACGTGAATGACTGCGTTGTCCGTGACAAAAGACTGACAGGTTTATGCGTGAAAGCGCGCGTGCAAACATAAAAGCAGCCGAGCGTACACATAGTTAACCTGGGTATGCGACTGCTCGACTACTGTCACTGCCGGTGCCGCTATAGCCTGCTCATGATGTACATTTGTTTGTGTAAATGACACGACCGAGTGAGTGACACCTCTTACTCGGCTGCTCCTCTCTTCCGTCGTTCAGCAACTGCCGACAGTACCACAAGTACGTACATTCACGCTCGCGTGGAGGCACACCGCAAAGTGTTGCCCGTGTGCACACGGCCGTCCTCCTTTCGCCTTCCTCGAGCTCTTCATGACTTAATTTTTTTTCCTCCTCTCGCCGCGCCCATGCTCCCTTTACCCAGCCCCCCCCCACTCACTCACTCTACACTGCTTCCGTTTTCGCTTTCACCCCATAAATTATTTTAACGCAAATTTTACGGCTCCCATTTTTATTTTCTATTCTTTCGCATTATTCTTTCCCTCCGCTTCGCGTTCGCTCGCGTTCGCTCGCGCTCGCGCCCGCTCCTTAGATGCGAGCTGACTTTTGCTCCTGTCCTGGCTTTCGCAGCGCTCACGGATACTCGGCCCATCGGCAATTTTAGACCGACGATTGAGAAAGCCCGAGGAACGAGAAGAGCCGCTTCGTGCAGCAACGTTTTTCGATAAGTGTAATTAGAGCGCTCCAGTCTTGTCGCGAGGAGCTCAAGTCGAGTCCTCATCCCAGGATGTTTTCTTCCGTCTTTATTCGTTTCGTATTTGACTGACTTTTCCCTGGTGTCACTCGTGTACTTTTGAAGCATTGACGAACGCATTCTCGGGACTGGTCAACGATATCGAGGCTAGCCTGAGAATCGAATTGCTTTTAAAAGTAAAATAACTCCAAAGTTCTAATTCGTTACTGTCGCCCTGCTTAAGCTTACCTTAATTTTAGAAATGCAGTGGCGTAAATGAAATATCACCCAACAGAAATATTTTAATACAGAATTCTTCCTTGGCTTATATATTTTAAAGTACAGTGTAGTCACTTGTACTTAAAACATATTACAATGTGATAAACTACAAAAACATGAATTTGTTTTATTTAATGCCATGTGGAAATTAGGATTACTATAAAAGTATTTTATTTACGTAACACATCATAAAATATGCTAAACAAAAATATAAAAAACCTGAGGTGCAAATTTGCAAGAATGTAGGGGTCTGAAATATCTAAGATTATACGGCTTGTTATTATATGCTTTAATTACAAATGGAGGTAATGATCTATATTTAAATTAATGTTGTAGGATTGGGCAATGAGTTAACGGTGCGGAAAATACTAAATCACAAGTTTGCTGATGCTTCAAAGTAGATAATCGGATGGTATACCCACTGTTGTAGTTTAACTATTTATACTTATTAATATTTATATAAAATAGTTGAAAATATATCTGATGCAAAAACAACTTTTATTTGCACGCGTGTAAAATTCTTACTACACGAGTTAAAAATACGAGACTCGAACTTATCATCGGATTGAAAAATTGCCTCAATGTGAAGTTATCTTGGATAAATATTTTTTCAAATAATCGATGAACGATGTTTTGTTGCTTTTGTAATATCTTACGATTAATGCATAATTGAAATTTAAAAAATAAATTATAATACGTTTTTTGTAGTAATATTTTATATATTTATGTTATTTATTTATTTTTAATTTCGAATCTAATATTTGATTTTAAATTAACATTTAAATAATACTATCTAGTTTCGTTACATTTTTCGAAAATTTAGAATAAAGTTGACAAATCTAAATCTAAATCTAAATAGAGTAAAATATTCTTTTACAAGTTGCAATCAATACCATAGTTTTCTAAAATACAGTTTACCTCATTTTTATTTATCGTACATTAATTAGAGCCCATTATTCTCATTATTGTACTTTCTTTTACTAGTAATTTGTGTTTTTATACAAGTACTTTAATTTTTTTGCTGCACTTAATACTGAAGCCTAAACAGTTATAAAATACCTTCAGAGTTAGGATTTCTTTATAAATGCTTTGTAATTTTTGAAATTTAAAACTACGATATTTTTTTGCCCTTTTAAAAGCTTTATAAAAAACAAAATTTATTGATCATTGATTAAGATAACGTAGTTGTTATATTTTATATTTAGTAAATAATATATTAAAATTATTTATCTGACAGGTATAATATATTTTAAAACATTTATATTGACTGTATGTAAGTGTAAGTTTTATATTTGTACTTAATAAATTGTATCGTGTTGCCGTTATAGAATTTCTTCCGAAGCTCATATAAAATTATATAAAAATATCCGAAAATAAGAATTGATTAAATTTCATGATGCATGATTCGAAATTCACGATCGTTAAGTATTTATTTAATCAGTGCGAAACTTCTAATATAGATATTTATTTATGAATTCATTAAAAATATGATTCTTTATTTTGATCTATCTTTATATTCTAATTTATATATTCGTATAATTACCTACAAACTATGTATCTGCGATGATATTAATATAATTTAATAATTATGAATTGTCTGTCTTACTACGTTTGCTTTTTATTAAAATCAAACATATATATCATTTTGTTTAATAACCTCCTGCTTTAGAAATAATCACGTTTTATTTTTAATTTAATATTTATTTTTCTGCGTTGCACCTGGTCTCAAATTCGCAACTCTTCTCTTTCGCCGCTGTTCAAATTTTCTGCGATTTACTGCAGCCATTGTAAGACAGATTTTCATCACATCTCTATTCGTTTTCTAGAGATAATAAGAAAATTTTCTATCAAATATGGGTAACGACGTGTCAATTATAACAACAGTATTAATTTTCACTGAAAAATATAAAATTAAGTACATGAACAGACGTTGCTGTAACGCCAAAAAGCGAATGGCAATAAAGAAAATGTCATTCTTAAGGTAAAATAACAGTGAAGAAAAAATGTAGAATTTCAGGAACGGCAGTTAAATATACTGAGTTATGCTTTCAAAACTTCATAGAGCCTCGATGATACTGTATGTATTTTATATGTAAGAATGTAAAATTAAGGTACATTAAATAAACTCGACAGAGAAAATGTTCAAAAAGTAGATAATAAAATGCTTTCTATCGAGAACATTCATAAATGAAAAACCAACCTGTACATATATGAACAAGATTTTCCAAATGCTGATGTTTATTCAACGTAAGACGTAAAGTTTTTAAAAAAAGCAAAAAAAATTTTTGCGGCGAGAAAAAATGCTCGGACGTGCCTCTGTTTCGCAGTGCAGTTTTGAATAAATAACTTTTTAATCGAGTACATATTAATAACAAATGCACTTTGAGCATTTTCCGTACCTCTTAATTTGCATAATTAGCTCGTTCGTAAACAAAATGCACTGTCTAATCTCAATACGTTTATATCGATTCTATTCGGCGTTGGCGCTATCCATTCCGTGATAATAAAATAACTATTCTGCATGATTTAACCTTCTTTTATATAAGCGCAGTGCCTTTTTCTTCGTCGGCTCGCCAACGAGTACCAATATTTAGTCATACGAAAGGAGAGAAACAGTGTGATAAAAAGGATCAAAATTGGAAAAAAGGTAAAAAGAGATAATAGAGACGATAAACAGTCATCTTTCTCAGTATAAAACGTAAAGTAAAATGATTCGACTGTCCAGCATTATATGCACGTCAAGGCCATCCCGGTCTTCGTTGTCTTTTGAGCGGCCAACTAAAAATATAGCGCAGAGACTTCCCACCTTTCTCGTTCATTCGGTCCCCCTCTCTCCCTCGTACTTTTGATTTTAATTCTTTCTCTCTCTCTCTCTCTCCCTCTCACCCCACCCCCTCTGTCTCACCCTGTCGCTCCATCTTCTCTCTCTTGCTGTCTCTCTTGCTGTCTATCTCTCTCTCTCTCTCTCTCTCTCTCTATCTCCGGGTCTTTCTTTCTCTTGCTTGCGAGCGGCAGTATTGATCTTATCCCCCAACATGAGAAATGCCTGCCGGTTTAATAAACTCCCAGGACTTATGAAGCACGTCAAGGTGATTCACGGCCACCTCATTGAGTCGTATTTATACAACCGCGGCTGATAGATTTATGGAGGACGGCACAGCAGTGGCCCCACTCTCCCTCCACTCGCCCATTTCGTCGTCTTTCCTTCCACCCACAGTCGCGTCTCTATATTCTCTGCTTTTCAATCTATCCACTCTCCTCTCAATGGTTCTGCTCTTGCAATGCACCTCCCCAACACCAGGCATTACCTCCACCCTCCTTGATCTTCTCTTATTCTTCTTGTTTCGCATTTGGTTTTTTTGCTCCCTTCTCATCCTCCGTCTCTTTCAATTTTTGTCTTTCTTCGCATCCTTTCAGCGTTCAAGTTTCTGTCGTCATATTCGTCTATATGACAACCAGATACTTTCGACGTTTTCATTCGCAACTATTTTAAAGGAGATAAGAGATGGAAATACATCTACAAATCTTACACTTCGGACTTCTTGTTCCACTAATTTTAGACGCGAGCAGCCGCGATGATTCTTTTCGAAGGATCGACGATCGCGGTATGCTCGTCGTGTAGGTAATTTTAAGCCAACTGATTTACCTGCATACTTTACCATTGTAAATTATCCTCCGAGCCAAAAAAAACATCATTATTGCGAGCTTTATCAAAAATGTAAAATTATCTCGGCGGACGATCGTGTTTTGGTTGACGTTTCACTAGCATCGAATTAATAAAAAAAAAAAGAAAACAAAAAAACAAAAATGAAAATCATGGCAATATATATGCGATTACACCTGCGTAGCAGATACGCAGTATTGCATAGAATGCTTAAAAAAATATATTTACTTTATAGCCATTTCAATTGTAATAAGCTGTGATAACATATAAATCATACGAGAAGGAAAAACTGAGATGTATAACTATTTAAATATTTATACGATATCTCTGCACACTTCTGAATAGCTTATTCCTTAAATAATAAAAGTTTAGTGCAATATGATTTATTTAACATTAAATAAATTAAAAGATATTCGATTTATTTTTATTAAATTAAGGGAAGATTTATATCGAAGCGGCCAAGAAATATGTTAAATATATTAGCCTTAAAAACCCTATATTCCGTAAAAGGTTGTATAATTAGAATATTTTAATAAAATGACCAAACCCCGGTAAAGCTATAATGGCACCACTTCATGATTATTTCAGCCATAATTTAAGATAAAAAATTTTTCTGATAAATGCTTTTTTATTTAAATGGAAATACGCGTCATCCGAAGTTAACAAATGTAGCAAAGAATGTGCATGAAATCAATAGCAAAAACGTTGACTTTCTGCTGGCGTATAATAATACGCATGTATATGATCGCTAAATAAGCATTTCCATAAACATTACAGAAATTTTATACAATGATTTCTCGCGTAGCATAACCAATTGTTGATGGCTAAAAAGCATACAAGAGGAAATCGATAAAGCTTGTGACGACCGCCACGAGACGTGTGTATATCAAGCGAATCTACATATGTACATTTGGAAAGTACATATCAAAACGCATACGTAGTTTTGCAGAAAACGAAATTTGCCGTTTTATCTCTCAATCATTCTCTCTCTCTCTCTCTCTCTCTCTCTGTTACACACACACACACAATATATATATATGTATATATATATGTGCATACGTATACATGTAAATATATCTGTATATGTATTTAATTTTTTATTATTATAATATTGAAGGAATCGAAAGAATCAAGCAGCTTTATAAAGTAGACAACGTTCGATTTAATTCAATATCTATTACCTATAATGCTGTTGATGCTTTTCTCACTATATATTTACTAAATTTAAGTGAAAAGAAAACAATTGATATTATTTCATCTATCTCGAATCACAATCCTTTTCTGTATTCTTTTTATCTCGTATACTTGTAACTCAGTTATCGGTATTTCTTTATTTCTCTACCTTTTTTTCGTTTAATTTTTATATTTTTTCTCATCAATTTCAATGTATTATTGACTCTCTTTTTCATTCACAATTTCCTTCATTATCCTTATTCTTGTCTCTATGTCTAGTTTTAATTCATACACATATATTCGTGTGTTTGTGTGTGTTTTCGCGCGCGCTTACATGTGTGTATATATATATTGATGGGATTAACACAGTTCGGTGCGACTAAGGTATAACATATTATTTATATTACGTTATGACTCCTATATTTTCATTTTTATTATCTTCGAGAATATATCTAGACATCTTATAACTTCTCTTTCTTTTTCAAATTATATTCATTGCTTTTGTGCTATTTTTTGCACGAGAAATTTTTTCGTTGATAATCAATCAGTAAGTTGCAAGTCTTCGGTTTCAGGATAAAATGTAGTTATATTTTTAAAATTCAATAATGTTCAAATGAATAACGAAAAATCCAAGAAAAAAAGTTAATAATTTTTACGGGAAAAAAAGATAAATGAGACGAGAGATAAAGACAGAGAAAGTAAACAAGTGAATAAGACAACCAGAATGCAAAAAGGTAGTAAATAGTAAGTTATCACGCTTCCTGCCGATGAAGTATGGTCATCTACTAAACCACGTCAAATTTTATTAATAAATATACGTATACAAAGATATTAATTAAATTTTATAATACGGGATACCTGTTTTTTTTAATATAATGACAAAAATAAAAGACCATTAAAATAAGTAATTTAAAAAAGTTTTTCGTACAAAAGGTAAGCTAAGTAACCGAACTTAACATTAAGCGTATTAAAAATTTACTTGATTTCTCGTTGCTACACTTTCTCAAAAATATATATATATATATTTTCAACTCACTTTATGCTTGGATTTATTTAACATATATTCAGTTAAATATTTAGAATTTCTTCTTGATTTTATTAATTAATTAAAGCATTAATTATTATTGTATTAATAATTAATTAACAATAGTATAATTAAGTAATTTATGAAGATACACTTTCATAGTATTTTACACAATATTGTATTTTGATAAAAAATATTTTTTCAAACGAAAACAAAGTCTATTAAGAATAATTCATATGATTAAAAATAAACATAACATATGTAGCAAAAAAGTAGTTTTTAAAAAAAATATTATTCACGTTTTTCTTTTCTAATTGAACACTTTTAAAAATGTATGTTTTACAATTAATAATGGTAATATTTACAAACTTTAACGTAATTGAACTATATTTTAATAATCTATAATAAAATTAAAAACATTTAAATTAATTTTGTGGCCTATTTATTTAAAATTGACGTTATATTATTTTGAAATTTTTATTATATTAAATATCAATAATTATCATAAAGCTAATGTGTGGAGCAAAAGTGCAACATATTTTATATCAACGTATGGATCCTATTATGAAATTTTATTTTTAAAGAAATTATTACCATGTTAACATACTTGTGTCAAATAATTATTTTCATTTAGTATTGTTAATTTATATAATATAAATTTTGTATAATACAGATACCTAAAAAGATATAATTGTATTCGTTTACTATTCTTAGTACTCTCAAGCATATTCTTAATTAATATTCTCTTGCCTTTAAGTAAAGTGAGTTTCTCTAATTTAAATTTTCTTCGTTTTAACATAAAAAAAAATTAATTCTCCTAAATATCAAAACCAATTAAGAAAAATATAAAATAACACTGTACGCGCACAATAGATAAATATTATTCAAAAAAAACTGATGCGCTAAGTTTTAATGGTATAATTCTATAATTTCGTGAAGACTGTGTCAAGATTCCCGAATCCCTTAGGTTCACCTTCAGTTGGATTTTTATTTATTATATCTTCTATCCCAGACAACCGTTCACTTTTAATTAATGGAGACAGTTTTCACAAAAAATGCAAAGTATAAATATTTATTATCAGTTAAATTAAGGAATCATCTAAATTACGTAAATAGGCAACTAAAAATTATACTTGTGTACAGAATCCCTACGATCAATCCAATTAATTGCGGTTCTAAATTTCGGATGATGTTTTATATAACGTTGCCCAAATACGTTTGTTGAGTACAATTATAAATCATCCGAATAGGTTCGATGATCAGCACAACTTGACTTTGTTACAGTATTCCGAATGAGAAATTACAATTAATTATTTTTTTAATTGACGTGACAGAGAGGGAGAGAGAGAGAGAGAGAGAGAGCGAGCGAGAGAATGCGAAAGAGAAAACGAGTGGGTGTAAATATATATATATATATATAGGAACGTTTGAAGGAATATTAACTATTATTCGGAAAAAGGAATGCGTAGAATATAATCACCCTCTCATAGGGCGAAGAGAAACAATTATATAGCGGCTAGGAAGGGATACAAGGAGTAGGAGAAGATGACGGAGAAGGAGGAGAAATAGAGTCGATACGTAAAAATATGATCACTCCTACAGGAGAGTAGGTTGGAAGGGGCTTTCTCGGGCACGTCTAGTCAAGGAGCTGATCGGTAGAGATCAAACGCAAATGCGACGTGTTGAGCAAGTTTTAGCATGCCGCGGATCTCTTGACCACGCCCACAGCGCAGCCTCCCGAGGAACTATATTTCTTTCAGACGAGCGATCGTTGCGCGTCCGTCAGTCACATTTATCCGCAGGCTGCACGAATGCGGTCCTTGCAACAGCGCCCGTCCGTACTCTGAACTTTCATCCCGCCATTATCAATACTTTCGCCGCTGCTACGGGACGTTGGTCGATCGCCAGATCTTCGCTTTGCACGAACCCGTGCGACAACCGCCTGCGATCGCCTCTAATTGTTCGCTGTATGAATGATGTACGGTCTGGTGGCTCCGAGCCATTAACGTACTGTTTACGTCTTTGTAATTAAATTTTGACTATTGAAATTTCGCCCTAATACGAAAAATGATTTAAGCCTTGACGGGGAACTTTCCCGTAAATGGTAAACGATAAGTAAGAGAGAGCCCGATTTATCAGTATTACTTTGTATTGGGATTTTTGTCTTTTTGGTTTTCTTTTTTTTTATAAAAATAGAAAAACAAATTTTTACGTTCAAGCTCGGCTTCTGTATTTTAATAAATCTGTAACATTGTCTGATAATATGATGGAAATTGATTATTATTATTACCGTTGATAACAAAACACGATTACTTTTCCGGCGACCAAATCGAAACTTAAAATATTATTACAATATGGAAAACATTGTAAAATATTCTTGGAATAAAATTTTCATTAGGTTGATAAGTCGTATTTCAAATATTTCTGTAATATGTAAGAATCACATCGAAGTTAAGAATAAGTTGAAATTTTTTGTTTTTAATGGCATAGTATTCGAAGCGTGATTTTGTATGAAGAACTAATTAAATTAATATAATTGTCCACGTTTGTGCGCGTGATAACACTAATGACTCTTATTGTGGATTAATTTGAGAATAACGAAGTAGAGTGTTGTACTTAATAGATACAAGGCATTACAACTATTGAATTCACCAAGTAACGTATAATTTCATCTCATAAAATGAAGCTGTAATTGCACTTACGAGACGAGTACAGTAACGTGAGAAACTAATATATGTACTGAACCGTAGTTTTTCAGTAATAAAGCTTAATAAGTAAAAAGCTAAGACTTTTTAGATTATCTCGTCTTCTATCATTTTGCCCTTTCTGAGTTCCTCACTCACACACACTCTCTCTCTCTCTCTATCTCCCTCCGTATTCGTTGGTTATACTCATTTCTGTTCTAAATTTGTTGTTTCATTTAAATAGAAAATTCTTCAATAATGTGCGTCTGTCAAATACACAAAGTGCATTTATCAAAGTTAAAACTGCGTTGTCAAGATGAATAGATAAATACGTTATCATTTTCTTCATTCAAAATACAGAATATAATGAATTGGACGTAAGTATTACTTTGAATAAAATCTTGAAAATCATTAACAATTTAATGGTTGTATTAAGCGGTACAAATTTTTGTTCTTTCCCTAAGAACCTCTAGATTGTTTTTTATATGCTATATTTTATACGCAGAAAAATATATAGTTTTATTGCAGTTTAAAAATAAAATTTTACTATTTTTATGATCTATAACTTTTGTTATTTGTTTTTAATAATGAATTACGCTCATTGTTTTTCAGTACTGTATAAACTGAGTTATTTTTAATCCATTGAGTGTAAATATATTTTTTCTGGTTTTTAAAGTAATAATATTTTTTAAATTTCATTATCGTGCAATGCTGCAATTTATTTTATACTGTGATTATTATATATTCCTTCATTAAAATTTTGAAACCCAGTTTTCAGAATAAATTATTAGGCATTTATAAAAATGAGTTATTTTATAATTCTTTGGTTTTCCTATTTTTGCGTAGATTGAAACAGTTTAATTTTTGATATAGAGATTTCTTTATTTTCCATTTTTCATCTTTGACTGACATATTATCTGTCGCACATGATAAAAATTATAATTATTGATTTCTGAATTATTTTATTTAAAAAACTGATTTTGAATTTTAATTTCGATTTTGTTATCACGGAATTTTCTGTTCAAACTATTATCTGAACAAAATTAATATCAGGATAATAATGCATATAAATCAGATAGTTTAAGTAAACATCAATATAATTCATTATATACCTATAGATTTTAGATTTTTGTCGAATTTTCTATGCTTTTTTTGATACACGGGTAACAAAATTAATATCGAAAATTTTAAATCGTTTATAAATATATTCTGTTATTATGTTATTTGTACAGTAAGAGGGTATTGTTATTGAAAATCACAATCATTCGGTAATCGCACTTTATGATAATATGTGTCTACAACTAAAGTCTATTCATGCCCAACTCAATGTTTTAAACATTGATGCGTTACGAGAAATTTTTTACTATTTTCGAAAAAAATCCTCTCTTCCTGTCATTATACATTAAATTAATTTTTTTTCTTAAATTTATTTTTAGTTTCATTACGAAAAGTGACTTTTTTAAGCTTTCGACTTTGCAAGATTAAAGCAAATTTTTCTGAATGAGGAAAATTCTTTTGAAAAAACGATCGAATTTCTTTTACTACGCAGAGAAATTTTTCATTTTACGATGAAAATATTATTTTGCTTGTATTCTGCAGAAAAAATCTCGTATTAGGAGGTTAAATGCGTATGTTTTTATGTGTATATTTTAAAGGTTTATGTTCATTACTTCATACATTACTTAATTAATTTCAAAATTGCACTTCTAAATCTCTCCAATAAACTCATCGTTGCTTCATATAAATGAAAAATTGAGTACGTAGTGTACAGAAAGTAACTAGAGATCTAAATTTTAAAGAATATGAAAGAGTTTTATAGTAATGCTTCTTTTGTAATATTTTTTTCAGATCCTTTAAAGAAATTTTTTGCTAATACTATTGTTGTAAATTTTTTTAGTTTCCTTTAGTATTTACAACCACAAAATTAATTGTTTATACTTTTGATTCTACCAATGAGTCAGTGTACTATTAGAATAAGTTCTACAGCGTTATTATTTGTTTTTAACTGAATGTTTCGAAATTAGAATAGATTTAAATGAAGTTTGAAATAAAAATATTCTGCTTCATTATGCAGAAATAAAAAATATACATATTGGTTTTAGCTAAAAAATTTAACAAATTTTTTTCTCAACGTATATATATATATATATATATAATTAAAGCGAAAAGATAAAATTGATGTTTGAAATTTCGAAACCTTTAATTAATAGTTCATTATTTTGGCCAATACACTATGTATTCAATATATTTATTGGCTTTTATATAATTTTTAAAAATAGTATACATCATTAGTGATTTATTTATTAGATCCGATTTGGAATTTTCAGAAATTAAAATACTTCCTACTAAGCTCCTGTTGCAAATGTAGCTCTTCCGATTTCGCAATAGTTTACTTGTATCACGTTCTAGAACTGCCTTCTATTATGAAACTTTATATTGCAAAAATTTAAGTAAAATTTATCGATCGGCGGTTGCTTTACCGCATAATCGAGTAGCTATTGACGTTAAAATCTGTCTTTGGTATCAATGATTTTTTAAGAAGTTAATAATTTGTACTATATATATATATTCTTAGCTACGATAGTTGTGTTTTTTTCATTTTAGATTATTGCTAAAGGCAAATACTTGTAGAAACAGATATTACTAGCAGCAATACTTTACTACTATAAACTTCTGAAATTTTTGATTTAGCTATTGAATAATAATGCATAAATTTTATACCCGTACTATGCTTAGTATCAATCTAAGAATTAAATTTTTATACATGTATATAAATTAAAACCATTCCAGAACTTTCAAAATATATTTCAAGCTAATCTATCAACTATAAGATTTACACAAAGTATGTAGTTTTAGAAGATAGATTCAGTATAATTGGAATACCGAATAAAAGTTACTGTAAAGCATATTTTGTGCGATCAAAATTGTAAATATGTTCACTAGTACAAATAATTTAATATCTTTAAAAAATATACAAAAAATAAATTAAAAAAGTATAAATTACTAATTTAAATCCAAGATTAAGTATAGATATTAAAATGGATAAAAAAATCTTTCACATAACAATATGGTTATATATATAACTGAAGAAATAAAAACGATAGTGCAGATAGTTCCAAATTGAAACTGCGTAAATAAATAATAATGTAAGTAACAATTAAATGCTTACAAGGATAAAAAAGATATTCATCTAAGACCATTACTGATCTATCGTAAGATATTTTTCTTCATAATATTCTATTCTGTATAATATTCTATAATAATATTACTCAATCATCTTTATAAGAGTCTTAAAATAACTGCAATCGTTTGCTTGTATATAACTGTAAGAAAAAGAAGCGCACTTACAGACGTTCTCTCTATCTCTTTATCTGTCTCTACTCCCATTTCTCAGTATTCTTCTTCATTTCATTTTTGCAAATCAAGATATAAGTATAAGAAAAATAAAAAGAAAGTAAAAAAAGTAACTGCGGCAATGTTATAACGATAAATGCGTGTACGCTCATAATAATAACGCAATAATAATAATTCACGATTAACGTGGCTGATATTGAATTTTGCACGTGTTCGAGCAGCATCTTTTAATGGGAAAAGTATCGAATTTGAAATAACGGACTCGAGGTATGTTAATCATAGTAAAATATTTGCAGATTAATGAAGAATAAGCGATCGCACAACTCACAATGAGAGAGATAAGCATATAGATAAATAGATAGATATACATATATGTATATACAGTATATAAGGAGAAAAGAAGAGCGGCAGACGAAGGTGAAAATTGAGGTTCGCGTAAAACAGGTAAGCCACCTTAAGAATTAAAAAATTTGCTCCAGCATCCTTTGCCCCGAAAGGAAAGTTAATTTTTTTAAAGATCTTGCAAACTTGTTTTTAAAATAGTTAATTATGAAATTTTTGGGTTAATATAATATGGGTTAAACATGTGTTTATGAAGATACTTTTTATACGGTAGGATAAAAATTTTCTCAAATTTTCGCTCGATACTAGGTTTCAATAGTAAAATTTTCATAAGCATTCATTTCCATTAAATAATTATGGCAGATTGAAATCTACGAAAATGGGAAAATTAAAAATTATCACTATAGATTTAGTTTTCGAAAGGTTCACAACGATAATAATGTTGTTATATATTAGGTTGATATTAGGTATTTAGACATAGTAATTACATCATTTATAGCATAAAATACTACATAGTGCTAGTGTCATTAATAAATGTATAATAAAATTCAACACCTGTATGACAATTAACTTTCCCTGGGTGAAAACGACCGTTTAAATTTGGAGTTGTTCCAGTGGCAACGCCAAAAACTACATTTTGAAATAAAAGTGGACCACCGCTGTCGCCCTAAAAATTTATTAGTTCATATTAAAACTAGAAAACTACTTTTTTGTTACTTTAAGAAAACAAATTTTATATTTTTAGAAGTTTTTTTTGTCGTAGGAATTTTGAATTTATGTTTTTCAAACTAAATATTTTTTATGAAATATTTTGATAGGGCATAAAATACAATTTAGTATGAAGTATTCGTTAAATAATAAATTACGCGTTAATAAATTACGTTTGAAAGTTAATTTAAAAACGGTAGCTATTTGAAGAATATCTTTTGCGCATCGCTTATTTTGAGTGTTCATCAGGAATCATCACTGTTTAAAATATTTTAAATTTCCTTATCACTTACAGACTCGATTTGTAAATGTGGATTTACAATAGAGCAAATGTATCTGTGATGGATGTATGCGTCATTTCGAGGATCAACATATTGAATTAATGTTTCACATTCATGGTTCGATACAATTCCTACACAACCAGTTTGTAAAATAGCCGAACAATTGCCGGAATTTGTTACTCCCCAGCCAACTATGAAAGCATAGTAACCACTTAGTTGATCATTCGTTCCAGTATAAATAGTAGCCGGTACTACGGACTGCGAACCTTCATGTGCCACCATCTAAAACAAGTGTTATAATTCAGACTTTTTTGTAAGCGAACATTAATACGGTTGATTATTGTGCTTTATGGAGCTTATCGTTGATGCAAAAGAAAATTTTTGAAAAGCTTTTTTTTTTTAATTTTCGTTTCAAATTCCTTCTTAATTGCGAAACTTTACTTTTAATATGGCAATGTCATTCAACGGGTACTCAATTTCTCTGTCATTTGCTATAGCCCACTGATCGTGCGACATCCACCACAACGGACTCCGTCTTATCCCAATCCGTATGTCAATCGATCCAAAAATTATTTTGTATAGATTCATCTCTACAATTTGGAGGCAATGCTCAGCTGTTAATACGTGGTTTTTAGAAATAAGGACCCCGGCACACCTAACAGCATCATTTGGTACTATAATTTCATTAACAACTTTCGCAATACATACTACAGCAGGAAACTCCGTTTGTTCAGCATTTCTAATATAGTGACCAATTAAACCATTCACATATTTGAAATTGCGTTGATTATCTATGATTTTAACATATTATTATACAATGGCAGTATAGGCTGCAATATTTCATTTATATTAATATAATATTTATACATATAAATATGTATATATATTTATATATTTATATGTATTACAAATTTGAGCATTCTTACGTAATATTACTAATCGTAACATTTGTGCTTACAAAATATAAGGATAATAAAAATAAGCAAAGTTCGATGTCTCATCCTAAAAACTAAGTGTATAATGTTGTGATATATTAAGAATGAATCTTGTAAAAATATAAATTGTAACGAGTATTATACGAATAGATGTGCAAGGTAAATTATTTCTAAAGAAAAAATATATAACACTATTCTAATTTTTACTTTCTTGCTTTTGCTTTTGTTTTTATACTTCCCAAATCGTAAAAATATCCATGAAATTAGAATAGATTATTATGCAATAAAACGTATAATAAAATTATATTTTTTACATAATATGTACTCTATTCATCAAAATCAATTTTCAAACCACATACTGTTGTGAATGATTTAAATACAGTTGAGGAGTCAAGATCGGAGACACGAGATTACCTAACGTTTGACAAAAATCGGATGCGTATACATAAATTTATATATTTCTTTAATAAACAAATTAGATTTAAAATGTTATATCCTTTAATCTTACTTATGCATATGTACATATACATATGAATATTTTACACAAACAAAATCATAATTGCAAGAAATTATTTTTAGTTAAGTCGATTTTTTAATTAATAGAATGCATAGAACATTCATTAAATTACTTCTGATAGTATGAATGATATTTTGTTTCGAAAATTTAATCTTGGGATTGATGAATTATATTTGTTTGGCTGTATTCTGCCAACTGAAAATAATCATTCAGTGAAATAATCATACATTTAGTAAGAGAAATAAGAAAAAGGGCTTCTAAAAAAAAGAAAGTATTATTTCCTACAATAATTTACTCAATATTCTTTTTTATGAAGGTAGATTGTGCAACTAGAATTTACAATTACAAAATACACCGCCTACAAAATTTTGAACCGTTTAAAATTTTCGGGTGCGTAAAAATATTCATTGAATGCACTTGGCCTCAAAGAGATTGAAAATAGGTTTTCGAATACGATAAGTTTCTTATATGGTATTTTTCTAGTGACGTAACATTGCTAATTCAGGGCTCCTTTAAGTCTAAATAATTTTGTTATAGTTATGTATTATGATATTAATTCCAAAAAATTATGCACCATACTTAGGCAATACTTTGTCGGCTTAAGTCCTACTTGATTAGTAAAATTCTGTTTCATTTTTATAATATCATATAATTTTTTATCGCATCATTTGTATTTAAAGATCTCTATAATTTTTAAAGTATCTGCCCGGTTTTAATATTCAAAAAACAACTTTGTTGCAGTTATTTTGAAAGGGTTTTTGCTAATGCTATTATGTGATATTTCGTATCAAATTCACCTTCCCATCTAGACTTTTTAGGTATTATAACTTAAATCCTTATCGAAATTCATTCAGTTGTGTATAATCTTAATACATCGTAAATCCGATAAATAAAGTATCAACTATTCACTATATATTATTGGTACTTATAATTTATAAAGTATCTGCATTTCAAAAGTCTTCTTATTATTATATGCATGATTCCTCAACTATTATTTCAACCACGATATCGTTATGTGCAAGACATTTGACTGCTAAATTAATTTTCATAAATATTAATAAACTAAAATTGGATTAAGTCTTAACATTTTGTTTAAATCGCTATTTTTTATAAAATACACTTTCACCGTGCGGTATGGTTAGTAAATATTTATTAAAATTATACGTTGATTAAATCATTCCTATTAAGAAATAAGGCTTGGGATCTTCAGTTTTCAGGAGTTTGCTTGAAACAACACGTCATAAACTCGTGCACGTTAAAGCAAGGAAAACGAACTTAAAGTAAAGTATTGGTGAAAGCGATAATTCATCAGAAATTTTGCTGTACGTCGTATGACATAATCCTTCCTAACGGATAAAGTTCTATAAAATTAATCTGTACTCATTTGATCCTAAAAATAAATTGAATATAAGGAGCAGTTTGAGTATGAATAAAGTTGCACTCTTAGAAATTTATTAACAATAATATTAAATTAATGTAAAATACCAAAGGATTGTAATATAGCTACACAATTTCTGAACTTATAATAAGTTCGTTAGAAGAAAATACACTGCTTATATTGTATAATATAGCAGCCAAACGAGTTAGGATTGTAATTAAATGATTAATTTAACGATAATTAAATTAATATTTTAATAAGAATTATGGATAAATTAAGTCCTAACTATTTTCAAGGTAACAATAATTTAAATTATTAAAAAATAGGATGTCAAAAAAAGAAGTAAGCTAAAATTGTTGTGTAATGGGGTTTTTCGATTTTTTTTTTAAAAACTTGCATTTGATATTTTTATATACAATTTGTTTTTGTTTGTTTTTTTTAAAAAAAATTGAACTAAATTTTTTTTTCATTTATTAAAGCATATTTCTATTCAAACCATTTTTTAGGCCACATCTTTATTTATAATTACTCGTCACAATAATAATAATAATAATAAATCCAGTTGGCTAAATTAAAAAAAGGTCTTGATTCCGTAGATACAAAATTAAGGTAGATTTTCTTGAAAAAAATGCAAAATATAACAATAGGACAGCCATCTTTAAGGGATACTAGCGCAAGAAATTCACGCTTAGAACATCTGTCACTATATAGGCAAAATGAATGGCAAATAGCAAAATGAACACAGACAGTATAAAAGAGAGACGAGAGAGAAGGGGTGAGTACATGCGGAGAGTCGTTCGATTCAGGACACATAGTCCTTGCGAATACGAACGACCAAATTATTAAAATGATTCCATATGATGCAACTACCGTGAAGGCACATCACCAAGTTTACTGTATAAACTATAGACAACTTTAACAATAAAAAACATTCAAGCAGGCGGATAAAACAGGATATACATTAAGCTACCTATTTATTTACTTTACTTTGTTTAGATGAAAATTACAAAAATAATAACTGCATGTCGAGTGAAAACTTTAACAGACCTTAAGAAACAGTAAATAAATTATAGTATTGTAGTAAAAGCAAAAAAGAGATTCTTACTAAAAATGCTATTTTTCAATATTTTTTTTTTCTTATTTTAACTTCTATTAAAAAAAGCTGTAATTTGTACAGTTATGATCCGTCCCACCTTAAAAATACTTTACGTCTTACAAGCCACTAATGTGATGTAATAAATCAGGATAGTCCTTGCAATACAAATGGACATGTGCAATACTTTAACTAACTTTTAGCATTGCATTGAAAAAACTTTTTTTAATACAAGCGCATACGGACTTGAAGGAATCATTAAAAATTATCAAAATAATATTATAAGACAGGATGCAATACAATTAACGCAAATCTGATACGATAAAATTGTATACATTGATATCTTATCATTTTAATATTGTTCATGATATTTTTTTTAACTATTTTTTTAAAAAATGCCTTACGAAAATTTAATTATATATTGTATAAAAGCAGAATCATTTGCATGAACAAATTTAAACGTGTTAGACTTTTAAATGTAAAAAACAAAAATTATAATATTCCTTACAATAAATAATGAATAGTAACAGAAGAACTAGTATTTCTTTCAAAATTTAAAAAATATTAAATATATAAAAATTAAAGTTGCAATTGCCAATGAACTTTTTATGTAAAAAAGTTTACTGATTTAACCTAAACGTATTCGAATTTAGTCGAGAAGCATCACCACTGGACTACAAAGTGTGCTTAAGATATCTTGTACTTTCTTTCATAAATATATACGATATTGAGAATGTAAAATTTCGAGTGAGATGTAGAGATTTTATAATAAAATTGAGTGGCTGATTATCTCTATACTAAACCTGGCTAAAAAACTTTTTTACGTATATAATTTGTGGATGATCATGTCTTATGAAATTACAATATTAGCTACTCATTTCCTTTGCTTTTGTTTTACAATTTTTTGGCTTTTGTTTTGGAAATTTATACCTAGTTCAATTATGTTTGGGCAGCTATTCTTAAGTTTTTGGGTATTATACCTTCATGTGTATAATAAATCAGTCACTCATATTTTCTGGTAATGATTATTATTCATTCTCAAAGATAACCAACAATAATAGGATAATTTTACGCTCTTACTAAACGTAATCAGATTTTATCATTTAAACGTTCTCATGAGTGTAAAAATTAAAAATTGTTATCCCTATAACTAACTCATTGATGAATAAATATTAAAATATTGGAATTTGTACAAATTTGATTATTTTATACTAATAACTCATAAAAATAAATAATTTAAAAAATGGTTAATGAAAATGGTACGTGGTATTATTTTACGAACATAATATTTAAAGGTATTCAATAACTATAGGAAATAATGCAACTTAAAATTGATAATGTAATCATTTGAATTTTGTAAATATACGTCTATAATAATGTCTGTGTATCGACAACACAGTTAGGAAAGTAAATAACGCGAAGTAATTATGCAAAAATTTTCAAATATGAATTAGGAAGAAAATTTCGTAACTGCATTTAACTACCAATTGACTATCACAAACTTGCACGAACGTAAATTCGATGGAGCCAAATCATCTTGTTTATAGCGCAATAAAGTTATTGCTTGTACATTTATTGTATTGAAGATGAGCAAACCATATATTTGACCGGAAAACTCACAGACACATTCAGTATTATTTGATTGGTGAGCAATATAAATATAAAAAATATAGCTCGGTACTACATAAATTTATTTGAAATACATGAACTCAAAAAGTTTAATGCAGTTCGATAGTTTCCAAACGATTACTCTGTACTCTTCCGTAACTTGAGGCTCATTTAATAGAAAATGAGTCATAAAGTTGTGTAAAATAATATCCAAAATAACTACTATTTGTATGATATTAAAAATAATGCCAGCCCTCATTACATGGATGCTTGGGAATGAACTCTCCAATGGTCATTATTTCGTATTTATTAAGGAACTATTACAAATTAGAGTCAATTATAGATAGAGATATTATTATAATAAGCCATCTCTTCTATTGATAAGATTATCTTTTCAATGCAATAAAAATACTTATTTTAATATTAATTTATCATCATAAATTTATTTTCATTTAACTATTTTTTCTTACGATTAATATTCAGTTGAATTCAAAATTAAACCAATATTTTTAAACGCGAGTAAACAGAAGAAAGCAAGAAAGTATTGAACAAAATTGATACTTGAGTATGTTTATAAAATTTGTCATTATAAATCGCATAAATATGATCGTACGGCTGATTAAGTTTTACACACGTTTTTTAAATATATGTAGGAAGAAAATTATTATGAAATTCATAATTATGTAAGATTTGAGAAAAATATCAATACTATTATACCCCAAAGTTATGCTAAGGAATGTAGTCACATCAAAATCACGTGCTTATATTTTTCGCTCTTTGTTCTTTTCTTGTCCTGAGCTTCCCTTTCTGTGTACCCTCATTTTCTATTGTTCCGCAATTCGACCATTCGCTGTTACGATTACTATTCAAAGATACGATAAGTATAAATACAATTCCTCTGCAGGCTTTTATGTTTCGCGCTGTATTTTTTAAAGATACTTCTTAAGAAGTATAAATTAATTGAAAACCGTACACCAGCATACCTTTAACGTTAATGCTCGTATCGATGATTGAGACAATTTTATTCTACAATATGGAAAGTAAATAAATACAATCACAGTGCATGTGCGCAGATTTAAGGCAATGCAAATAAGTGACGAATGCAGTTCCAATAATATGATTATAAGTTTAAAAGCAAATACATAAACCGATAGCTAACAAAGAATCGATGAAAAATATTGTCTCACTGGACAATGTTATCGTATCAGAAAGCTTTAATTTGTATATCGTCTTTCGGGTGCTGTGATCCAGTCATTCTATCTCATAAATCTCGAACATTGTACGACAGACAAGCTTTATATGTTAATTGCGGATCCTTCCTTCCCTTCTTACCTTCCTTTTTGACATTCTCGTTGTGGATATAGGAAGAGAGGAACTAGCCAATGATTCAACAGGTGTTATTGCTGGCTCGCGGCAAACTTTTATTTACGAACTCAAGCGTCGACAGCAAAATCGAGTTCTAACACAAAAAAAAGCAGCAAGAAAAATAGACTGAGAGTATTAGTGAGCGTGAGGGGGTTCGAAAGTGAGTAGTACATAAAGTGAGTAGAGCTGACAAGAATTCCGGGAGTATATTAATTTGGCCACAAAAAATTCCCTCTTCCAGCAAAAACAGAATCAGTTTACGTTCTTACATTGCCCTCTCTCTCTCTCTCTCTCTTCCTCTCTCTTTCTCTCTCTTTCCATCTTCCTCCCCCTCCACCTATCTCTCTCTCTCTCTGTCTTCAATACCACTCTTTAGTTTTTCTTCTTATTTCATGCCTCTTTTTTAACTTGCCTCTTCAGCGCTGAGTTTCATTTGTGCTTATCGCGTTTTTTTACTATTTTATTTTTTTAATTCTCATTTTTATCATAATTTTTTAATGCAAATTAATACTTACATTCGTTCTAGAATGTTAGCAAATCTAAAAGACGCACCCACATTAAAAGGTCATGCGTGTAATCTGAGGTGCAGCAATATTTATTATGAATGATAAACATTTTATAGAGTTATTTTTTATGATTTTAGATTTTTTTTTATACAAACATATTGATTGCGTTATATTGCGCGATAACTAATAATCACACCTTATAATATTCATAATTTTTGTTGCGCGAAAAAACGTGATATCGTAATTATTAAATTTATATCGATTAATATGACGTATACTAAAAGTAAAGTATCCTTATGAAGTACAATCAAAATAAATGGATACATTTCTGGTATTTCTTCATGTAACAAAATTAAACGTAAGTGAAAAGCTGTTTCTTCAAAAGTATCGAATACACTGTGTTATCGAGCATTTAAAATAAAAAAAAAATGACAAATTTTAACGTAAATAGGATAAAAGAAGAAGAAGAAGAAGAAGAGGAGGAGGAGAAGGAGGAAGAAGAAGAAGAAAAAAGCAAACAAACAAATTATTGAGACGCACGAAGGCGATTTGTCAGCGGGAAGAGTAGGTGGATATAAGTTATAAGAATTTCCTCGGCAAAAGTATAATTTTGTTGTAAATATTGCTGTCAAAAAGTGCTGGCTTGCGCTTAGAAGTACAAGAGATTGGCCGAGAAAAGGATCCGTCAATCGGGATCGACGATAGAGGCATCGACAAAGCTTTGTAACGGCGTGGCTTTGCAACGTATTATTATTAATGTTTTATAGTAACCTTCATTAAAGACATTCGACACACTCGACGTGTCTTTGTACACCGCAGCTCCGTCTGAAACCGTAGCGCGAGCACAACGACGTAATTGACGTGTTTTACTGCCTCCGTACACTGATTACTGTAAACGCCAGGAGCGGGCAAAGGATACGAGTCTGACATGTTCTCGTTATTATTTGACACGTTCGTGTGTATCGGAATCTGTCCCGGAGCCCCCGGTATTTATACGTCCAAGTTTTTCGATACGTCGCACTTACCGCACGCTCCCGGAGTCTGCACCGCTTCCCTCCTGTCGGCCCTGTCCCTGCCCCCCCCGCCCCCGCCCCGACCCTGTCAACCGTTGTGCGCGCCGAGGCGAGGTTACTCGTGGTTAGTGCACACCATTACTCCGTCCGAGCCACGGCAGCGTCAGTGCGGCGACACTTTCGACGTGTCGTACTCACCACTAATTCCACTCCCGATCAAGTAGGCACGTATGCTACGTCGTTCTTCGACTTGCCGCTTTCGCCGCACTCCGTCGAAACCGTAGTCACAATACGGCAATGTACTTTAACGTATGTATAAGCTAATACACTTAAACCCTAAAATAAAGGTACTGTTGCCGATCATCTTGTCCTCCTGCATCGTAATACTCTCTTCAATTACCCGGGCTATTAAATTAGATAACATTGCATTAAGTATTGCATTAAATTAATGCAACGTGTTCCTCGAATTTTCAAAACACCGGCCAAATTATTAATTTTATCAATTTATTTTCCAGCCGCGCTTTATTGCCATTTAACGGACGAAAGCTTAAAGCCGATGTAGCGCTTAACTGCCTGTACATTTTTTATTGCTAACCTGTATCGAGTAGAGCCACTGCGTGCTTTGTTTTAAATTTAAATTAAGACGCATAGTTAACTTGTATTTTTTTCCCTTCTCGCAAACCGATCACGTGGAGCGCCTTCAAAGTTCGAACAAAATTATTTCACATACACGCGTACACCAATGCAGGCGCGCGCGCACGCACACACTTACACACATACATGCACACATGCCTTTGTATGTGTACATGTGCACGTGCACGTGCGCGCGCGCGCGCTCGTGTGCGTGTTCCTCTTTTTTATCATATTACATCAGCAAACAACCCTATTTCCGTGTACACCCTAAACTTTAAGATTGACATCGAGCGGTTAGAATAGGGCGTCAATCTCGCAGGGGATTTCTGTTACAGTTTTTTCTTCGACTGAATAATAAATTATGTAACTTAATTAAGTACTGTGTACATCAGGAGTAATAAATATTTTAAGCCCGTGCAAGATAAGCAGGGGCTAGTGCATTGGAAATTAAATACTACTCTTTGCCCGAAGGCAAGTTCTTTAAAAACCGACGGAATTAAATCGCAAAAACAAAAAAAGTAGAGAGGTCGAGAGGCCGAATGCAAGGTACGGCTATAAAAGTGCGCTAAGGTATTTAATATATTATTTCTGTGAGCGTTATACTGACCTAAAAACACTAGTGTATTTCTGGACGGTGTTGGTGTAGGGCTGCAATCACGGATATTTATTTAACGACGACAATGCGCGGCTAAAAAGGCCGCGCTAATTCTTACAAAGTCATTAGTTAAGGCATCGTTTGTTTGTATAATCGCACCGCCGCTTCATTTATATAAAATAACACGACCTGTTTTACATGTAATACACTTTTCACGGCTCAAGCGTCGCTATTCATAACTTCAGAATTCAAAACGTAAAAATACATTGCGCAGATCTATAACACTTTTAGTTGCGGAAAACAAATGATAAAAGTGCGCAAACTGTGATGTAAGGACTGTAATTTATCGATTCAATAATAATTAATAGAGATATGTTAATCCGCTTTACCTTAGCTCAATGAAGTTTAATGTTCGAAATCTAAAATTTTATTTCCTTATGTTTAGAGCTGCTTGTAACTTCTCGAAGAAACTTTTTCCTTCCTCTAATACTAACTTTCTCGCTGCATGTATCGGTCTCGGTATCCATTTATGCATTTTCTTTATAATGTTGATAATCCATATTATACACCTGCACATTTCTGCATGAATTGCTATTTATACTTATAATCACTGTTTATATGGCAAGTTAGTTTTTTTATCGTGTCGGACAATCATTATTGATGTTTTTATCTAATTCTTTCACCATCTCGATGTACATTTAATGCATCGTTTATCCGAGGTTATTTATCATAAATGCAATAATGCCAAGTTAATTCATGGGATTAATATAGAAGATCTGTCCAAAAAAAGTAACGATATAATTAATATTTTACAACTATCGATTTAAATAATTTAACGAATACCTGATAAAATTTGTACGAAAGTTTGCATTTATTTCAAAATATAGAAGAAAGACTTTTCGTGATAATGTCCCGCCTTGTTATAACGCAATATTTTCAAAAGTCAAGCGATTAGAATCTTTTGTGTGGCAAAAATGTCATAGCTCAGGTTTTTACCATTGGAGTTGGTATTTTAGTGTACTTTGTGAAAAAATGATCAGGGCTTAATTATTTGTCCATCAGTATGACATGAAATAAATTGTATCGATAGAGTTCTCAATTGTTCCCTGTCGAGATGAAATATATATTGCTTAGCGTCAATGAAATGACCAGGCATTGCTTGCTTTCTATCTTTATATTCATTGTCCGTCTTGACCATTGGTATCGCGCTTTTACTATGATTACGACAATGACTCGTGAGCTTTATAACGCTGATTAGAAATGGTGAGAGATCGAAGGGGGAAAAAGCCATTGCAAAGTGCGACATTGACGTCGCCTCACGTTTTACATTATTTGGAATAAACAATCGTGATTTATTATACTTTTTAAATTTTCATTGTCAATGAGACACTTTAACAATAAATTACTTTAATACTGCGCTTTTGATATAGTGACTCTTAAATTTCTTATAAATTTTTATTAATAGTTATTATTACAGCATTTAATACAGTTATATTCCCTTTGCACGTATTGTTTCCATATTAATATTTAAAGAAAATATCTGAAATAAATAAAAAGCAAGGCTTACATTAAACAAACAATACATGAACGTAACCATTTAAGATCAAATTTTTAAATAGAAAATATTTAATAATGTTTGAATGATGGTATTCAAATTTTAAATTATAAATACTTACTTTCTAAGCCATCAATCGTTAATAATAGATTGAAAATTGTATTTATCTTTACAATTCTTATATTTCGTAAAGCTTGCAAAACTATTTTTATCTTTTTTCCTTTCCTTAACAAATGATATATATGTATATATATATATTGATACTGAAACTGAAATGTATTAACACATTTTTATTGTGACAATGTAAATTTATGCTTGGAGTATAAAATATATGTGCAAAATAAAGAATGTCATGTTTTCAAATCCCGGTAAATATAATATTTAATCTGTCGTTAACAATTGCTAATTTAGAAAGGAAATATTTATAATTTAAAATTTGAAGAACATAATTCAAACATTTTTAAATATATTCTTAAAATAAAAATTACTTTTTTGTTATTTCGGGTATACCAAAAAGGTTGTCTTATTTTCCTTAGATACTAATATGAAAAAAAACAATTGCTTAGAAAATTTCCCATATATTTATTTATTACCATTAATAATTTTTTTTAATACCATCAAATTTCTTTTCATAGAAAATTTATTACATATTAAGATAATAAAAAAAATGTCGGAATGTATTTGAGAGATAAAGTTTTGACAGAAATGATTCAGTCTTTAAAATATTCATAAATTTGGGATTAGAAATATAACTAAACGATATGTATGGTCTCTTCCTTCTTTGATTTGATTCTTCGACAGTAAGAATTCACTTTTCAGTACCTTCTATTACAGCTCACTTATTTTTATCCAATTCTTCTCACTTTATGATTTTCAATATTATTTTTTTTCTCTCCATATTTGAATCTTATCAATCTTACGTTCTTTCCGACTTATATTGATTAATAATAATGTAATCATAATGTTTTGAATATTGATTTTATTCTTATTATTATTATTATTATTGTTAGTTAAAAAATTATTTGGTAAAAGTTTGTACGGAAAAAAGTCATTATTCTTGAACATTATTGAATATTACAATAATACGTACGATAATAATACTTCTTTCGTTCACTATGTTTACCGCATATATAATTTAATTTTTTTCATGACACATGTGTAAAATGGCATACGCATTCGTATACACATATGCATGAAATAAAGCATACGTCGAAAAATCCAATGTTGAATAAACGAAGTCATGGTAGTACGTATTTGTCATTTATAACAAAGTTCAAGAAAATAAGAATTAGAATTGAACTCCATCCATGACATGTTACATTCTTCGTCAATAAGTATCGTGCATACATTACGAGCGTATACGTTGATTCTTGCAAGTTAGTGCTTTTTCAGCAAATGACAGTCTCGAGGAATGTTACTTTTCCATGAAACAAGTTTTATAATGCAGAAAACATTATAAATCCCGGTTCGATAATTTTTGATCCTACAGCGACAATCTGTTAGATCTTTTTACAAGTTGACAGGTTACATACTACACTTCCCTCAAATTTTTATCATTCGCTCTCCTCGTAGTATTTCGTCTTATTTCGCTTGTTTTCTCTTCAGATAAGTTTAACTCAAAGCAGTGCACTTAGTTACGCACGATATTGCTACTGCTGCTCGAGTAAACTGTATTTAAACATGTATCTTAAAATTATTGTACAGTGTATTTCTATAAACTGCATGGCATAGCTTGTAAATTAATAATTAATTCGAGAAAATTACTCAATTGTTTAAAATAATTTACAAATTTTTTTTTGTTCCGACAAATTACAATAAGCGTTTTTAAAAACAGGATTTTTTCCTACAGCATTCAGTTTTAATTTTACATTAAAACTAATACAAATTGGCCTGTTGAAACATTAAATCAGGTGTAGTGATCTACCTTTCGCGCTTAAATGCGAACAGATTCCTTATTAAAGATATAATTCCTTAGACGATCTTAAATGTACCGTTTGATTTTAATAGAAATAATTATACATACGTCAATGTATCGTATGTCATAAATATTTGACAAATTATTGTAATGGTGCGTAACGAGCATTAAATTTAGCATTTAGCTTATTGGATAATGCGAGGAGAATATTTTAATAATTAGTACGAATTAAGAAATTATTTAACTTATTAGCCAATGATAACTTTGCTAATCGGTAGTATAGTTGTCTTCTTGGGGCTTGGGGGGGGATATGTTTCACCACTTTGGTACATACTCATTTAGAACGTAAGTGACAGATGAATTTCCCAGTCACGCAACTGTGGGCGTATTGCATTTAATTATACACTTATCGTTTTCCGGAGGATTAAACCGGAGTGTTTGTGAGCCAGCAAGGAAGCCAACTGACAAACACATAAAGTCGCGTGGAAAAAAAATGGTTTATACTTATACGGGGAACGATGAGACGTATTTCCGGTATCTAACAAACAATCTCCCTCTGAGCAAGCACAAATTGCAAACGAGACGACTATCGTCCTACACTTCATAGACCTGCTGCCAAAGGAAATCAACTTTGAAAACGATCAAAGTCCATGATAAATGGTTGCTGTAAGAGTATGGATGGACTGAAGAGAGACTACTGCTAGCCCGCGATCACTTTATGACAGTCTGCAAACTTCGCAGTCCAATCGACAGACGCACTCAATATTCTCAAGCTATGGTAATATAACTCCAGCATTATAAAAAAAAGTAACTTATTCATTGTATTCTTTTAACGCGTACATTTCACTAATATAACATTGCGTTCGTTTTTCCTAATCTGTTTCCCTTTACTCACTCTTAATTATTTAGAAATAGGTGAAAACCAAAAGCTATAATATTTCATCCAGTAAAACATCCAAGTATAATATTTTATCCAATAAGAATTTCGTGGAAATGCTTTTAAAAATTAATTAATTTAATTAATTATTTAACATCAATTATAATATGTTGAATAATTCACAATGGCGTCAAATTTTCAGTTGATTTATAATAGAATGTACAATGATGAAAGAATTATGTCAAACTAATTATGTTTTTATTAGAAATAAGTTTTCAAGATGATATCTTATCATACATTTCATCAGTGGTTCTATATCTCCTCGACTCCTGTCATATAAGGGTATAAATATAACGTTACAGTAAGTTGAGACTACATCTTTTCTCATCTTCTTCTTATTTTTAAGTAAAGCTATTGTAAATATATATATTAATATTTATAGCTGTAATTAAAAATGTATTTAAATTGTGAGCGCTATTGTTTGATTTGACGAAGACTTGGAATAAACTGGAAATAGAGTGAGGATTTTTTAATTATAAGATTCATTCTGTATTCTCAATTATAAGAATAAAATACTTGTTTTTTTTTTTATGCAATTCTTCCTTCTATTAGAATTATGTCTATTTTTCATCTAACGTAAGAATACAATATCTTCTAATATAAATTTACTATAAGAATATTTCCTAATTTATTGTTTACTTTCTGCGCACTAATTCAAAAACGCCAGTAATCATTATATATTTGTTTTATTACTATTTTAAATTTTCTTAAAAAATAATAAATCATTTTTTGCAGAACTATAACATATTTGTATTAAAATAAAAATGATCCTTTTACACTGATGTAGCTACAATTACAGTCAGTACACATGTAAATCGACTAATATGATTTAAGGTTATGAGACGTCGTAACAATTTTTTATTGAAACTTCTTTGGTGTCATTATTCAATGTACACCCTAAAATTTTCCCAGGGTCATAATGCGATATACTAAGTACAATGTATATAGTCGATATATTGATATTTACCGACTGTAATCCGTAATATTATTTAATGCCTTTTCGGGAAATTTTTTAATAAATTGTAATTCAAGCTTCCAAAAGTCAGGATGCAATTTTAAATGAACTATCGTTGTGACCGTTCCAATATATTTTTCAACACTATAAATTAAAAATGGACTTTGTGAATTACAATGTGCCTAAACAAAATATTGACCAAACATTATAATTTAGCAGCTTATTTCTTGCAAATACGTCTAAATGTTTGGATTCTAATATGTTGCAAGAAGAATCAAAGGTCGCGATAGAAAATGAAATGAGCATAAATTTAATGGTTTTATCTAAACATATTTTTATTGGTAATTTTATTGATAGTACTACTTTTTAAGAGATTAAATAAGTAAATATGTTTTTTTGTTTATTTTTTCAATTTTATTTACGTTTTTATACAATCTAGGCAAATCATTTTCTAGGTATTTTAGTACTTTTGCGTATAAATTACAAATAATTATCTAAAACACATATAGCCTTTACCAATGTAAACCTGACATCTTTTGATCTAGTAAAATTAATCTTTAGATATACCAATATAGACAATATCTAACAAGTTTCTACTTTGATTGTCCAATCAATACTTTCAATGTATGGATCTTCCATTCTGATAATGTTTGTGTATGAAATTCAACCTCAAGGTGAAATGTCGCATCGAAGGGCAGAGACAGATCTAATGCCTACAATGGATATTTAATTTAACGATAATGGTATGTGTACATTTTACGTATACAAAAAATACTTTAAATTAAGTATATTCAAAGATACCTGGAAATTTGTTAAGAAAATTACAATGACTAGAGAAATCCGGAACACCGATTATTTATAGCGTTATAAAAATTCATACAAATTTTTTTTTATTTAATAACAACACCAAATAAGGACTTAGTGTTGTAAGTATCTCAACGAGTAGAGAGATTATACGAATAAGAACTAGAAAATCCACTAACTCTAACATTATGGTGTACACGTAATTAATGAACATCTTTAGCTCACTATTGTAATATGACATTTTTATACATAATATGTACCATTTATAGTAATTTACGGACGAGTTTTTTTAATATATTATTAGGTTACATTTGACAGCAGTAGTTATTTGAAGTTTGGACAAGGTCTATTAGTTTTCCTACTTGTCGATTTTGAAGAAATGAAGTTCGCTGTCTAGCCGAGGGTAACCGGACATCGTTCTTTAGCGCATCATTTTCGATTTAGCAGTATGATTGATCACGTTCCTCTTCTCCTGGTTGTAAGAAAATACTTTTATAGCGCGCGATTCTTATTGCAACTGATCGTGAATATTTGGATGATATTAATTTAATCTTATTAATTTTAATACAATTGCGGCACGGGTTTTCAAGTATGTATTCAATATCAATTCTAGATTCAATTAAATAAAGGTTTATTTTCCTATTATTGAAGTAGGATGTATTTAATTAATATCCATTGGGAAATAATCACGATAAAATTTTATGAAGGTCTAAGAGAATTGATAATAAATAGCGATGAAAAAGTACGGGAACCTCGAAGAGAAAATAAGTCTCGATTGCATTTAGGGGTTGTAGAAATTTTAATTAAAATAATATACATAAATATAATGATGAAGTTTAGTCGATCAAATTTAAGTGTAAATCATGTAAAATAATAATACAAAATTATACAATCGCATTAACTTATTATGCATTATTTCAATTAATTATAAATTAATATAAATTAGTTGCAGTTGTATAACTATTGATATTTATTATGTAAAAAAATGAAAAATAGTTAATTAACATTTTCATCACCACTTATAACAAACAACTTGTTTTCGAGGCACAATTGAATTTGACAAAATTCGTGATTAAAAATATATATGTTTTTTTTTTAATTTTTTATAAATTTAATTTCTTAAAAATAATGGTGTTCTGACTTTATAATTCCATATAATGAATTTTATGAATTTTTATAATTAAAAAAATTATAAAAAAATTAAAAAAATGATCTTGCGATTTACTTAAAAACTAAATGTAGAAAACTGCCACCTTTAGCAGAAATAACAGAAATCATTCATAGTTTGTAAAACTTCTTTTGTTTCCCTATACTTTCATATGTTAAGGTATTTTTTAAAAATTAGGTAATATTACTCTTTGTTATAATTTTTATAACTCTTAAAGATTTTCGTCTCATATTTTCATCATTACTATAAGATTTTCTTATTTATTGAACGTCCTTATGATTAATTTATAATGGTGTTAATTTATTTGATGATTTATAGTGATATTTATATTTTAAATATTTGCTAGATTAGAAAAGTGTGAAAGTGTGAAATCGTTATAATGATTTACTTCGCGATACTTGTGCACGTATTATTATATAATGCCACTTATAATAGGTTATTTATATGCAATCATTTAGAACCTATAACTAATGTAATAAGTCAGGTTTACAAAGATCATCACTGATTCTGTTTTACAATTGCTTATATTAAGCGAAAAAATTACATATAATTTTATATAATAACGAGTTAAATAGAACAGGTAAATATATGTAATATTGAATTTTATAAAGCAATGTTATGGTATGAATATTTGATTGCTGTGTCTCCAATGGACTTTACAGGTTAGAATGTCACAAATTTTTTTTAAAATGCAATATAATAAATTATGTTTGCTGCAGATGAATATGATACTTGGAAAGATACTTAAGCAGTTAGGTAATAGGTTGTATAATTATTTTCTATTTAACTAGACTTGAATATTAACAAATTTTGCCATAAATTTTGTGAGGTTAACACTATAAGTTTCTTTCACTTGGATTATAAACATGTCTGAGAATGCAGCATTTAAGATGAATGCACATTGCACAATATTATATAAAATAGCGTTGTACATTTTGCATTTACATTTGTTGTAGTTGCTAAAATTTATTTAGTATTTTTTAAAAATATTTTACTATATTTAAAATATAACATTGTACTACATATTTATGGCAATGTACTTAAGCCGATATACTTTTTAGATATTATTAAGATGTTCAAAGGGAAAATTATTATGGCAATTTTGTTTATATTGTATATGTAATTATTATATCATCATTATTATATTTTAGATATCTATTTACTACGCTTTGTTTGATAATGAGTGATCGCTTCTGAAACATGTAAATTTTTAAATATTTTCTTTTGTTGCATTGCGGCATCAATCTATTTATGATACAAATAGAAGAATGATTCATTTTATGGAATGTATCTTTTATATTAGCACATGATATTGTATAATTTGGGGTATGTTCTTACTAAATTGTTTATTGCAAATACATGAGTGTATGGAAAAATTTTTTCCATTTTTAAGTGTATATATATATATCCATTTTTAAAAGATTAGATGAGTCGTTGACATAAATTGTGAAATTTTTATGAAAATCATAAACATAAATTAAATTAAATAATTTAAGGAGAATTAAAATAATAAAACAAAAGGTTGTTATAAATATTGTTTCACTTCTTTTTTAACAATATTATAATGTTTCTTTAATAAGTTTTTAGAGTTTAAAATTTTCAGAAATTATTGTATTAGCAATAGTTAATTTTTTATCATTTGATCCTATTCGATACATTTTTTAACGAAATAGTGCTTAGAAAAGTTCAAAATTATATTGTTGCATAGGAGAAGCTAAGGCTGTACAGTGTGGGACTGTAATGTGAGAAGTGACAGTGATAGAAGAATGTAAAAGGAAAAATAACAGACCAGCAGTTTGAAATCACAGTGCAGTAAAAGTGAATGTATTTTAGAAGACAATTATAAATGGTGAAAAATTACCTTAGGATAAAGAATGGGGGTGTACATTATGATAGCAGAAATAAGCATAAATGGTAAGGAATAGGAGGATACCAGGAGAGAGAAAAGTAGTTAATGAAAACAGCTAAAAGAAGTTAGTGAACAAAATAACAATGAAATACAGTAGAGACCGATAAAACTTGGAAAAAGAAAAATAGGATGGGGCGGTAATAATAGGAGTGACGTTTGATGAATGGAGTGAACACGTGATGTGCTGGAAGTTATGTATATGAATGGAGTGAGCACGTGGTATACAGAAAGTTATACGAAAGTAAAAACACGGTGGGCGACGCGAAATGTTGAAAAAAATTATAATTAAAAAATTAAAAACAGGATATCGAATCTCAATGACGGGAGACAACGGGGGTAATCTTAAGCAGAGAACATAGGCTTGATAAAATTATGGTGAAAAATTAGATGTTAAGCACCAAAGGTAAATTAATGCTAAGATATTTGCATTGGTGGGGGAGGGAGTAATATTGAATGGACCGAGGAGATAAAACGGCGAATGCACATCGGTTAATGAAAGGGCGGAGACGGCAATAGATTATTTGATTGATAATTATATAGTAGCCGAAGATGTGCAGAGTATGTCAGGTTATGAATTCCCAGACATCCCAAAACTGCCCGAACATCAACCCGAGAATTTTCGTATTTTTCAAAATATATATATATATTTAATTACAGTGAGCACAAATTCATAACAAAAACAATTTTAATATTCATAGCACAATATTCCTAAATACTAGGTAGGAGGTAATTTCTCTACAAATATTACACCGGTAAAAATCTACGTTTTTTATTTTATAAAAGTAATTTGATTTTTTAAAATATAGTGTTCAGAAGTATAGACATTTTTACTAAGAATATATTTTCTTATATTATTTATCTAAATTAAGTTCAAGATGTATATATATATATATATATATATATATATATATAATATTGACAAGATAAAGATCATCTGACTGATCGTATCGATAAAAAGATGCTGATTTCCTAATATGTTGACCATTCGTCGCCGAGGATAATTATTATGGATCCCATGGAGCCACTTATGGGCTGAGATCGTAGCTAATGCACAACGTAATCAATAAATCTGTAATCGCAAATGCAAAAAGCTTGTTGCGCTTTGATACGAATACGCGAATGTCGATGGAACTGATATCGTCAAACTATTAACTAGTGAGGACTTCGCCTATTTGCTGCATTAAAAAGAAATCACCTACCATTAAACCGCATTTCATACTTATTAACGAATCAGTGTCTTAGCAACGAGAACAAGCGAAAGGCAAATAATCTCGGAAAGGTAACAAAATTATCCAGGCAGAATCAGAAGGTCAGTTAATTCGACAAGGACTAATCTAGAAATGATTTTGGAATGACAATCCATTACTTGAAGTAGCGGGAGATTTCCAGAACTACGGAGAGTTACCAGTAGTTTATTTTCCCTCATTAGGCAGAAATTACGTACGATCGCTGCATTGACGTGGGAATGTCACGGGTCGTCTACCTCGTGTAAGGTAAAGAGCAGGTAAAGAGACACCGCTGTGTCACTGTATACATTTTTACGCGATTCTTCTGCCACATAAAAACATCGATTATAACGGTGAAAAAAGTGCAAAAACTTATATTATGATTAACGTATCGATATTTGAACAACGAACAGTGACCAAGTTTTCAAGTACTCCCATGTCATTTGGCACTTCATTCTCAGCAAGGGTTTGCATTAACCGTCAATCCGAGCGGAGATATTGGCGTTCACTTATGTGATACTTAAGCACGTATAGGCGCTATTCATTTATTCTTCTATGGCAAAATAGGCACGCTTATTTTATATTTCTCGGTTTCTTCTCCAGAGATTTCATCGTCATTTATCTCTGCTATAACTCTCCCGACATGGCAATGTTCAACAAAGAAATTATGAACGGGTAAATCCACAGCGTGGGTATAGAGTATGCACGTACTCACGAAAGTGAAAAAATTGAAAAGTAAAGTAAGTCCGCATTTGAAGCGGATAATATAGTAGGAATGCAAATAATTATCATTTTCACTATTAATATACAACTATTTAAATAATATTTAATTGTTAAGATTATTAAATATCTATTTCAAACTCACCATCACCATTTAGTACAAACAATAAAATAATTGTCCAGGATGTTCATTTGATTCGCTATACAACAGAGCTCTGTCTTATTATCTGTCTTTCTCTCTTTCTTTCACTCTCTCACTCTCTCTCTTTTCTGCGTATTTTATCAATTGGATATTATTACAATTCGATACGTCATTCGGGTATCAGAGCTTAAATATTACCTTATCCATTAATATTTCTTCTTAGATATCGTCTCGTTTTACTTTTATTTCCAATCAAGTTTCTCTCCCTTTTTAATTATATCTTTGCTCCTCGAACGTAATATGTCGTCGAATTTCCTCTTCTATCAACTCACAACTCATCTATAAGAATTTGTAGAACTAAAGTTGTTACAGTTTTGTAACAACAGGTAAAATTAATTTGAAGCATTAGTGAGGCTTATTAACATTATTTATTGAATTAACAAAAGAAGTTTGTTCATTGTAAAAAAAGAAAATAAACGAGAATTCTTTCAAATTTTACAATTCAAAGTTCATTTTTAGCCCTAATACGTATTAATTTATAGTTATTTACTGTAAGCTTGTTGTATTCTGCCGAAGGTAAATCGTATTCGTTACTATATAAACGAAATGCAGAAGTGCAAGCTACAATTTTCAAAGTTGAGTAACCGAATGGGGCAGCTTAATTTTAATGTCAACTTTAGTGAGGGTTTTTCTTTTTAATCGTCCTCAATGCGCGATGAGTTCTTTATTCGTCAATTAATTGACAGGTTTCAGATACGGTGTCAGTATGCATAGACTCACACGCTCAATGAGGAATTCCAACGAAGTATCGCGTGTCCAATTGAGTTGAGTGTAACGTAATGTATATGTAAGCCGTGTAATAATTGACCTTCCGCGAATGTCGACCTTCGATTTATGCGTTTCAAAGGACTTTTGAGGCAGCAATATCGATCGATTCGAACCAAGCTTTAGTTTCATGCAAAATTACTTCAATTCAATATGTAAAATACACCATATGCGCACATATCTCTATTACCACTTCTATTGCATTAGGCAAACGTATTGATGGTGCTAATAGTTCATTCAAACATACTGTTGGAACAAAAGTGCATTCAAATGTTGATAAAAAGCTCGACGATGAATAATATTGTGGGAAAAAATTAAAATAATCGCGACAATCCTGCTTCATGCAAATTGTAATTATCCTAAATGCATCTCGCTCAGTGATAATCGCAATGACCAGACATTTTCTATTTGAGCGATACGAATAATTAATATTCTACGTAACTGCCCGTGGCTCGTTTTCAACAAGGCGTCAGAGCTTCTGTTATCGCCGTTGAAAAAGATTGCCAATAAGAAAGTGTAATAATTGCGTGGGCAGTCGGTTGCGCGCTATTGAATTCTTTATTCCGTCGCGTAAATTGAGACGATTTTCGCATTCGGGGCTGATGGAAATTTTTCGAAAATTCACGCCTTTTCACGAGCCCGAGTAAGCCTGCAAGAACAGCCGGGAAGAAATGGAGAAATAAATGAGTGTCGGAAGTCTGGCGTGGGATGGGGATGAAGGAGAAAGCATCATATCGACCGGTGAACCTTCTCGAAAACATAACTGTACGAGTCTCGTTGCAATCTGCGCCATAAATTAGCAATTATTTAATTTTCGTTGGGCCCAGCGTCCTTAGTCGGCTCTAAATCAGTCTCCGTACAAAAAGCATAGATAACTATGACGCATTGCTCCGGAATAGCGAGATGCCTCCTCCTCTTGCTCCTTCGTCGATCCTGCTCACTCATTCTCACTCCTTGTCTCTAACTATCTCTAGATCGTATCTTGTTTGTGTATATTTTTGTGCTCTCTGATATTCTAATTGGTTTAATGTACGCTTACTTCGGGGCTCATTGATGTTATCAAACATTTTAAAGGAAATGTATTTTTCGGATAAATTATTACCAGAATGTAAAATGTTACTTATGTAAAATCAGAGACTTAACTTTTATTGAACTTTATTAAGTATAAGCTCTCACAGAATTATGAAGCATTTTTAGAAGAAAATTCAAATAATAACTTTAAGTAAGCACATATTTGCATTAGGCAACAGTTTTTTATAGATTGCATTTTTGCAGATGATTTTATAATGAATATAGTTAAATTAAAAAACAACTTTAATTTTATTCATGTATTGTAAATCATATCCCATCTAATTACGAAATTTTTTAAAATAATTGGTGTTGCTAAGCATACCAATTACTACTATTATTAATATAACTATTCATTTGTCGTAGGTATGTACGTTTTAATTGCTAGAATGACGTTAATATTTTGTATCCATTATTTAATTCTATAATCTATAAAATTATATATAAATGACTAACGCTAACAATTCATTGCATTTTTTTTAATGATTTTACAATATTTATTTAAGAATTTTTTTTCTTTTCTAAATTATTTTGACCATTTTTTTAAGTGAAATTCTAAAATTAAAATTTGCATAATTTTTCTCTTTTGTAAACTTTGTTTAAAGTGAGATAAATTTAAATATATAAAATACTAAACAACATATTTACAATTGACTGCATTTAATATTTATAAAATCTTTAATTATATTGTAAATTTATTTAAGGTGTATTATCTAAAAGTAATTCAATGCTTTATTATTTTTTATTATTACAAGCTCAGATTGAAATCATTGCGTTTTCCTTGGAGATTTCCTACATCTGAAATAAATTATATGTACTATGATAGTATTATACGTTTTTAATTGCGTACATTTTCGAATTCAACATTAAAAGATAAGTTTGTCCCAAAAACACTTAAGATTATCTTAAATATAAATCATTACATACATTATATCGATACAAAAATTAATGTAATAAATCATAAGGTAGATTGATTGCATCGCGTTATGTTTGTATCCTGAGAATCCTATTATTACCCTTCCAGGCAGAATTTTATAAATAATTTTAGTATTCTTGAAAAGATATTATAAGGACTTCTAACATTTGTTTAATCTCGAATTTCATTAAAATTCATGCAAATTGAGTTTTGTACGCTATTCGTTTAAGGGTCTTAAATATTCAAATGAAGAATAATCAAGCTTGTAGTAAATGCTACTACATGTTCAAATAGCGATTTAACAAGACTGATATATTAATTTTTATTTACAACTGCAGATACAATCACGCATTGAGTTGATATTGACTGTCCTATAATTTTTATTCTCTACTTTAGAATATCAAAACTAATCGCCTTTAATCGAACTCTTTATTGAGGAAGAGCAGAATTAACAGAGTTTAACATGTAAATTTATAACATTTAAGCTTTTATAACGGCGAATCTCCATATTAGAGGATTAACGTAGAGGAATATTGTAATTTAAGGACGTTTGATACGTTTGCAAATAGCTTAGGATTGACAGAATACAGTATCGATATTAACAAGTTAACAAATACCAAAATATATATATTTGGATATTATGGCGTTAGAAGCAGTGATAAATCCTTGGTATTCGGCAAAGAAAACTTGATCCATTAATAACTATTTACTTTTAAACCTATATTTCTTAAGATAATTAATGCGATTAAAGAGCCCAAATAAGCAAATGTCGTTAACATCGATATTTTATAAATAAAAGCCTTCAAATTTTGAAGGATTCTTGTAATATTAACCCGAAAGAATTACGAGACAAAAAATTCTCGTAAAATAATATGCCTGGGATTCATTCATATCAGCAAACACGAACAAATATGCAGTTGTAAATACTTTCAGTGGGAAAGAAATTTATTTCATCAACGCAATGAGAATCAGAAATGCTTCATATAACACCTTCACATCCGAAGGAGCTCACTTATTAGTGTATTATTACACTACGTGTGCTACGGAGGCAAAAGGGTGGCCAAAGTAATTCCAAATTCAATGCAGTGTCTCGCTACGTCGAGAAAAAAGGCTCTTTATCCTGACGCGTCTGGAAGGATGCGTTAGGCTTTTAGGAAGCCGAGTACGTCCGGGTAAAAGTCCTGCGACCTGTGAGCACGCGAACTTTATAAATTTATTAACAGAGCCAAAGGCCAAGATGAAACAAATGCAAAATACCAATAAATACAGGGATAAGCCATTTCCAAAGTTTCTCGGGACTTGGAAGCTCTGCTTCCTGGACGACTCGACGGACGTAGGAAACTAGACGGAGCGGGCCCCAGCTAAGCGTCCACGACTTCCGGAACTCGCTGACGCCGCTATTTCCATGGCCTCCTCCAAGACATCGGCGATCGTTTCTCTGCGATGAAATAGATCGAGGAGCAATTATGTCCGAGACTCTTTTAGGCCTCCAACAACTATAGCCGTTACGAGGGGTGCGATGCAGTAGGCTGCAACCCCTCTGCGAAGTCGTGCACCTCTTCTTACGTCCCCGTCAACGAAGTAATCCCGTACTTGTCGCTCGACGATTGAGTCTCCTATTATTTAGGCGGTGGTTTGTCGCTCTCCACCTAACTGTTGGTCTGCTGTCGCGCACTCACGTCGGCCGAGGTTCCTTTGGCAACTGTTGGCCATCCTTATCGCTGGTTAAATTTCTTCTTTCCTGCGAATGCCGCCGTTCGGCGAAGGATCCGCTCTGGCTTCGCAACCCCCGAGACTCCAGCTGATGCTTCCTCGCCGGAAGACTTATTCCCGTCTGCGTTTGACGTATTGCCAATATTAAGCAGCGTTTGCCGACCCCAAATACGACTTAATGAGAACTGACGAGTATTGCATTTATCATTTATTATAAATACGTATACGTATACATATATATATATATATATTTTTTTTTTTTTTATATTATATATATATTTATTTTCTACAATATTCGCGTTTACCTTAGATCCCTTTTATATATATATATATATGTACATAAAAAGGGACCTATGGTAAACGCGAATACTGTAGAAAATAAATATTTCGGTTATTTTTAACGAATCGGGCACTGCCCATTAAACCAATTTAGCACTCGTGTCTAAGAGGTTGCTCTTAAATCTTTTCTCGCAGCTTTCTTTGCTCTATTTTCAATATCGTTTGCCTTTGTATGCGTATTGGGTAGTGTCTCGCGCTCACGGAGCTGAGCTCTGGAGCTTACCAAGTCGATCTAATAAATCGCTTTCTAAGCAGTTATTCACTCTCCGTTCGCGAGTTGAATTTACACCTTAGCTCGACGAAGGGACGCTCGCTAAAGCGTGCCGTCGACATCCTGCCTTTTCCGGTCTTCGTTGCATCCTTGTCGTTTTCTAAGGATCTTTCGTCAAATGAGCTTTAAGCGCCTCAAAAGTGCCATTTCATCGGGACTCTATCGATTCAACTGACATTCTTACATGATGGGAAACGTTTAACAGATTCATAATTAGCTGAAAATTAAAGCCAACTGCGAATGATAAAAGTGGTCGACACAAATATTGTTGTGCCTTTAATTTAACTCCAAATAGTCGCGTAGCAGACTCTTAACACGGCGTGTGACTCGCGATTGCTAATCTAGTGTGTATGCTTATTGCGAACCAATTTGGAATAAATTATGACAAAGTACGAAACAATTGTGAAGCACGTAACGTGTAATGCAATTAGGAAAAACTGAAACTAATAAGTAAGTTATCATGTATGAATTTCAACGACCAGAAAAATGTACTCCAATTTTATGTAGTACTGTATAAAAATGAAAAATTTTTGTTTTTTGTTTTTAACCAAGGACATGCTTATACAAGGGTTACTAATTTGAATTTATAAGTACAAGAAAAATCATCAATCAATCAAGGGCATAGTCAAACATGCGGTATAAACCTCTTTTTTTTCTCTAAAATCTAGATGGCTCTGCCGTATAATTAATTAAATTCTCGGATAATCAAAGACGTCACTCAGCTGTCCAGTTTTAATTAAATTTTGGACATTATCTATTTGCTTTATCATAGCGAAATTGACTAGCAAATATATGGACCCTTGGAGTTCGGTGTTTGATGAACAGAGTTCGACTGGCTGCTGAGAAATACTATTTCTATCCAAAAACAATAAAAAAATTCTTCGATTAATATTTTTTTTATAAGTTTCTGCTTCGTTTTTATACTGCTTTTCAATTTATTCCTATCGTAATTCTATTATACTGCAGCAATTACCATAACGTTATCAATTTCATTTCTTTTATTTTTCCTGTCTGTTTATATTTCGAATTCGTTGTAAAAAATATTTTTATTTTACAGTCAATTTATACCTACACAATATAGAACATTAAAATTTTTAGTGAAAGTGAACGTATAAAGTGAATAATTTTAAATCAAATTTTTGGAATTTCGTACATAGATATTTACTTTAATGAGAAAAATTATATATTATTTTTTGTTTTATAATCTACGAATGTAGAGATTGTCAAATATTGATTTCTATATTTTGAAATTGTGAAATTTAATCAAGCAATTTCAAAAACTCCAATATTAGGAAGTTTTTTATAAGAACATTAATAATATAATAGCATGATATTTTTTAAATCTGATTTTTAAAATTATATAAATACTATTGATATAAAAATTTAAAATTATTGAATAAACAACTACGTTATTTCGGAACACTTGGTAATAATTAGATGTATCGTGCCATAGTAAATAATTACGTGCGATTCAATCACATTGTTAAACTGTATTACACAACTTTTTAACTACAATTATACAAATCTAATAGGGATAATAACTAATAATTGCATTTGAATTAAGTGTAGTGATTTAACACTTCAAAAGTCAAGATAAAATCTATCCAAAAGAGAAAGTATTATATAAATATATATTTATTAAGCATGTTTAAAATTTTGAAAAAAATAATTTATTATAGTTAAGTAATATAATTTTTTTTTTAAAGTATAAATAAGTTATCGTAAGGTAAATTAAAATTTTCCTTACAATGTATTATTTTAAAAGATTAAATGCTAAAAAAAGAAGACCGATGTTCTTATATAGTTTAAACAATTTTTGTGTTTCTAATAATAATAAGAAAAATTTTATATGTAATAACGAAAGTCCTATTACATTTATATTATGTTACATTTTGTTATATGTCGTAACTTTGACATGAGAAAAACAAACATAATTTTTATACTTTGAATATAAAAAAATACTTTAAAGTTATAACCGCTCTAATACATTGTCATATTTAATTAATAAATGCAATAAGCAATAAAATCGTAATTACTGCAGAGGGATTTATTCATTATTTATTAGTTAAAACTTTAATAGTATAGTTTTAAATGTAAGCGGAGAATCATTAGAAGAGAAAATGTTGTCAATAATAGTTAATCTGCAGAGATTTTATTTCTGGATTTGTGCATCTTATACAGTGATTTTTCGTGACATCAATGTTCTTTGAAAAGAAGAATTTGGGAAATCAGACGAAGACAAGAAGGAATAATGAAAAGCATGATGTTTGACGTGAGGATTGATTAACCACAAATGGCGGATATTCATCCCGAGAAAGAGAAGGGGAAGAGAGAGAAAAACTGACAAAAAGAGGTAGATGTATAGATGGATAGATAGATAGAGATAGAGAATGATAGGGAATGATAGAGAAAGGCGGAAAGAAATAGAGAAAGAGAGTGAGAGAGAGAGAGCTTTCACGCAACTAACACGATGCAAGGGAGATATCTAACGAGAAATTGGAAAGACAGAACGGAATTTCGTATTCTAGTTGGGAAAACGTCGAACGTCGCCGAATGACTCTTCTGATATTCATTCTTTGTTCTCTGTCACACTCACACTTTTCTACTGCTCCACTGCCTATACCATCTTTAATTAGATGGTGAGCAACGGCTGCACCTACGTGGCAATCTTGGGGTAGAGGATTTTCTCATCTCCTTCTTCTTCTCAAGCTCCTGTTTCTGATTTTCAAACCGTGTGATACATAGATTCATTTGTAATAATTTCGTCGCAATAATGCATAACTATTCTCATTTCGCTCATTCCTCTTATTTATGGAGTCTCACGACGCCGACTCTTGATTCTCTGTCTTTCTTTTGAGTTATTTCGTTCAATGCAACTAATGGCAGTGGAAACGATCGCTGTACCAGTTATATCAGGAAACTTTGTGCCAAAATATATATAATAAGAATAGGAGGCAAAGAGAACCGGAAGAAAATAGGTACGAGTACGGATAAAGAAGAATGGCGATTGAAAAATATACACACGCCATTATAGCTATTAAAATATGGGACATGTGGTAAAAACAATAAAAGCCATTCGCGCAAATTGGCAACGAAAAAATTTTGTTCTGAGTCTTCTTTTAAGGCGATATTATTTTCGTACGCAACTTAATAGTCAGTTCGTGAAAATTTTGTTATATTAATTACAGTCTTAAAGTCTTCTTTTTTATCGAATCAGTAGTTCAACGATTACATTTTAATTTATTTCATTCGGATCGAAAAATCATAGCTCACATTTGTAATTACGATAAAAGATACCATATCTAAAACTTATACGATTTTTTTTACAAAGTAAGAAGTAGTCAATTTATAATTTTTATTAATGTTTTCGATTTTTATAAAAAGTGCTTATTTGCTTTCAAATTTTTAATAAATTTAAAAAAAATTAATCCAACGCATCATTTGTCAATAATTTATAATTTCTATGATGAATAAATTGAGTATGACTAATTAGAGTAAACTGAATGAAAATTATTGTTCGTGGAACATTTTTATAAAAACACGTGCTTACCTAAAAAATCTTGAGCAAAAAATTCTTTAAGTTTCAAATAATTTAACGCATTAAAAGCGTCAATCGTAACTGTTGCATTATTTTTGCTTGAGCATTTTGAATACACTTGCAGTGTCTGTAACGAGGTTAATCAAATGTACAATCAAAGAATTCTCCTTATTTATGCTCTCTCGTAAAAAGATCTACTTCTGTGGCTTTTTTCAGCAAAATATTAAGAAATAAATAAAATATTAGGTATCCAATACACGTCTCAGGGGATGCAATTCGATAAGATGAGGACACGCAAATGGTATTATGTGCGCTTTGCAAGCCCTTCTTTATACTTTCCCTCTCCAACTGTGACACATTCTCTTCTGTCTTCTCTTTTTTCCGTTTCTTGTTTTACCTTCTCCCCATAATTTCATATATATATATATATATATATATATATATATATATATCCTAAATTATACAGAATGTTATAAAAAGTAAAATATAGGAAGAATTATAAAAATGCAGTATTTTTTTTTTTTAATAAGCATTTTAAAGATTTCGTAAAAGATTATCTATCAAATATTAATAAAAACTGTGTTTCAAGTAAAAGAGTTAATGCTGAGTTTTTTTGGAAGAGATTTTAAATAAAAATTAAAGTCCTAAATTTATCATTATTTTTTAATATTATACTATTCTCTATAACTGTACTATATTGTAAATAAGAATTTCTAATGCTGAAAATCTATTTTAATTTTATTCATTTAAACAAAGAAAAAATACGTATTTTTATACACATTTTTAATTTTTTATTAACAAAATATATGTTTACAAAATTTTTATTATTATTGTACGTTACAAAATTAATTATTTTTTTATAGTTATAAAAAAATATTTACACTCTTTAATATTTGAATATATGAATACTTTTTTTTATTATAGTGAAATTAATCTTAAAGCCTGTAATTGATTTCGTATAAAATTAAAAACAAAAAATGTAAAGCAATTTATATTTTTACGTGCAAAAAAATTTAAATAATTTAAAATGGTATCAAGATAATAATTACAAAACGTGTCCTTAAATACAAATTGTTTAAAAGTAATACATATTATAAGTAGAGTTCGTAAAATAATTAAATTGACAAACTACTTTATAGTGGATTAACAACATAAGTGTCTATGAATTCTCTGCTAATTGAACGATTAAAAATATGCATTTTTTCATTAAATAAATGTACAGACTCAGCTATTATATACGGTGTGAAGGTTTTTTTGTAAATTTTGTATATTATATTCATATTAAAGTAATGACATGACGTGGATGAAAGAGTGTATAATTTTTGACCAAATGGGATAGAACTTCGTTATCGTTTATTGTAATTAATTTTTTTGATTATTGTTCATAAAACTGGTGTCTTATAGGATGTCAATATATTATCTTTTTCATGTAAATCTTAAATAAAAAAATGTTTAAAGCATTAACATTTTAGCCTTTCAACAAAAATATTATATAGTAAGCCAATATTTTATAGTAAAGAAATTATTTTTATCAAAGATTTTTGTTTCAATCAATATACTTTTAGTTAGCAATAAAATAATGTAAAGGATGCTTTCCTATTATATCGGTGTTTATATCATGAAAGTAGAATAAGCTGCTTGTCTCTATCTAAAAGTCCTTTGTTAATGCTTTGACATTTTCATTCGTTTTGGCACATTTATAGTCGATATTCATTTCGTTTTCGTTTTCGTCCTTTTATTCTAAACAAAAAATAATGTAGCAACCTTGCGAATGGAATTTTTCTTTAATTTAGTAATGCGAATATAATATCGATTTCTCGTAAAAGTGAGTTATAAATTATTTATAATAAAATTACCATTACTTAAAAGATAAAAAAATACTGAAAAATATGAACTTAAGTAATAATTTTATTAAAGTATGTCAACACATTTACAAAAATTTTGTAAGTCCATTTGAAAATATAGGGAAAAACAAGGGTATCGGAATGTTCCGCAATGCTCGGTCATAAAAATGACTAAAATTATGCAAAAACAATATTCCAGAGTATCGGGATTCAATCTTCCTGGTTTTGCTAATTTCAGGCACAGAAATCTTAGAAATATCATTGAACAATGCTGCTGTTATGAGAAAAAAATATAAAAATAAATAACTCATGTAGGTATTACAATGTAATCGCTTATCTATTAGACTCTAGACTAGATGAAGACTAGCGAGGCAGACGTACAGAGACGAACAGTAGTATATAATTCATCTCGATATAAAAAAAAAAAACAAAACAAAAAACAACAGAGTACGGGACAGAAAAAGAGCAGAATGGAAGGGAAAACAAAAATTATCTTTAGAGATCAAAATAGTTCATAAATACTCTTTTCGCGTGTAAAATAAATGTTTTCACGTAACAAAAGACAAGGCGAAAAACAACGTTTTTTGATAACCTGTGCCTCTTAAGCCATAATTGCAAATTGAAATAATTGTATAAATTATGTTGAGAAATTATTGTAAAAAAAATCCCACAATAATCGGACTCATATTTTTCACATTTATCATGTAAATTAGTTGCCTGTACAATGTTTCGATTCAAGATTGCATTAAAGATGGCAATCTTCGACAATAATTTGCGTACGATAAATCGCTTAAATGCGAGAATCAATCGTGAGCATTCTTCGGTTTGATTTAGATAATGAAAAAAGTGTGAACGCACCGCAAGAAGCTGGAGACTTATCGTGCTTATAAACTATAAACAACCAAAAACGTCAGGAGAAATAAACAGTAGTCCACGTCCGAGGTCCAGCATTGGAGGAAAGAAGAAATAGTAGAGCAAGAAATAAAGGATGGTTGAAATGTTTTAGTAGAAGAGACGGAGAAGTCGAGTGGACTCGGTAAGGAGCGGCATCACGTGTTCCGTACGCCTTCTGGTCAAGACTCGTACTCGCACACGCTGCTTCTGTATTTGAATACAATGCATTATATTGTTTGGGTTATGTCATATATCTCCACCACTAAATAAACGGCGTCTCAATGTTTAGACCTGCAATATACAGGCACGCGAGTGCCAGTTGGTACCGGAGAATAGACAGCTGGTGGATAAGGAAATAATGGTGGCTCCTTATATAAAAAAAAGAGAGGAAAAAAAATGAGAGCGAAACAAAATATGAGAAATAGAGGCACCAAACTGTGTAACCATGTCTATAAACATCAAAGGAATGAAAATAAAATACCAAGGAATGGAGTGCAGACAGTAAAGCTTTCGAAAAAGCGAGTGGCATGATTTAACTGCTGCTTAGTTTTAAATAAACTTATTTTTGTGGCTCTTGGAAAGTATGGAGAACTAAAATCTGCTCTTATTTTACTGCCATTATTCTGTATAAATTTATAATGCATTAAGATTTCAACTGCCTTCTAAAGCGAGAATTTATAAATTAAAAATGCCTAAAGAATATTTAAAACCAAACTCGCCTGCTTAATATTCAAACAATATGGAATTTTGATTTTTAGTTTAAATCGTTAGTCCTTGTAACGTATGTTAAAAATGCATTTATTAAAAAAATTATTGCATTTCTTTTGTCGAAAATTAAGACTGATATAAAACTGACTTCTTAAATGACAGATGAAAAGATGCATCCTCTTTACATCGGTACTTCACAAATCGAGATTGAGACAATTTGTGATTTTAATATGACTTGGCACACCGACGATAAGTTCTTTTTATTAATTGAAATCCATTAGCAACGCTTCTATAAAAATTGTTCACAATTTCTCCAAAGTAATTATTTGTCTTAAGCAATTATTTTTTATTGAGGAATCACACATTGTAGGTACATTTAACCAATAATCTAATTCGACGTGCGATGCTATAATAGCGTGAAAAATATAATAAATTTGATAAGTTACATTTTTTAGGTGGAAACTTTTCCTTACATATTAATAATAAATAAACATTTTAAGTATCGTTAAATAATTATTGTTAAATTATGCATTAAAAATCAACTAGAAACAAATTCTTGATGTGCGAAATTCCAAATATTTTACAAATTACTACATGATGTTAATAAGTTATATTTGGGGTAGATAATATCTGACAATGCTATAACGAATTTCCCAACATCAATGTTAATGTGAACTTTGCATTAATATGAGGAAATATTATAGAAATATAACGTTACCATTATTAGTGCAAATTATTAAAACATTTATTTCTTTTGGATAAAAGAAATGATAAACTAATATGTAACTATATCAACATGTAAGTGATGAAAATATATATGATTTTTCAGATAGAAATCCGAGGAAAAGCTACTGCAGCAGGAGTCATTTAAAAATTGGAATAAGTTAAAATTTTTCATATTACATTTAAATATGATACATTCGAATATCAGATCTAAAATATTTTATGAATTTTATATTACTCCATATCGTAACGAGACTAATAATATTAATATAATTAAATGAATATATATATATATATATATATATATATATATTGTATATAAATACATACACAACAAAATACAGAGAATAAGAAAAAATTTATTTCGAATTTGGCTTAAGGCTAAATATCCATTTCAAATGTTAAATAATACATTTTTATTTAATTATTTATTTAAATTATTTTTAATGTTAATTGCAATTAAGTTTTTTTTAACGGAAGAATTATCATTGTTAGCTCTTTTTCAATCTTAATTTGGTACGAAAGGTAATTCGAAAAATTAAAAATAGCCATGAATAAAAATTTTTAAATAAAAGAACATCTTACATAACAGATTAATCAAATTTATAAATTTGAGAATGTGCTTTTAGTAAATAACTTGAGCGTACGAAAACGTTAAAAGTAGAAGCCATGTATAGTAAGTGAATGATGGAGAGAAAAAATGCGATTCTAATAGAATAAAGGAAGTAAAGAGGCGACAGAAAAATATCGCGAAAAAAAAGAAGATATTTCCAGTCTCTGTATGTTTATACGATATTTACGTAGTGATCTTAGCTATATTTTTTCTGCGTGGACATGCACACGACTTCAAGATTCGCAGGTGATAATGTAAGAAATAAATGATGTACTTTGATATTGTAGCGCGATCTGTAGAGGATAATTGATAATCTGTATATCTCTTAATCTTTTTCGTACGCATACTCTTCCCCCATTTCTCTCTCTCTCTCTCTCTCTCTCTCTCTCTCTCTCTCTCTCTCTATCTCTCTCTCTCCCTCTCTCTTACCTTGTATTCCTTTAAGGATATTTCGCTGATATGAAAAAATGCAATCAACGGATGAGGAGGCAGGTATAATGACACGTTCGTTGGCGGAACAGTCGGGGTTCTTATGAATACTTGCGGAAGGGAGGCAATTGACGTTTAACATGCAGCTCAGTTGTATTCGCTTCGATTATATGGCATACGCTCTGTATCGCCTCGGGTTTATGATCTCATCCGTCGATTGATTTATGTTGACAATTATAGGATAGCTACGAGTGACATACGGGCTCTGCATGTCCGAAATGAGTTATAGATGGTAATCTCGGGAAAACCAATCGCCACCTCCACGCGGTTGACAACACTATTCGTCGCAATTTATATTTTATTTCTTTTTCATTATTTTTTTCACTCTCCTCTGCACCCGATTGCATCTATTTTCTTGCTTCTCCAAGCTCAAATCTCTGCTACTTACTCCCCTTGACTAAACACTGCGACGAATCCACGTATCGTATTATCGATGTTCGCTCAAGCCAGTTTCGATGTAAAATTAAAAATTTCCTATTAAACCATTTGGTAATAAAGGACGCACATATTAGCTACGAAGCTTACGCTTTTTTAATTTTTCTATCTCCAGTGCCGTATTTCCTGACATTATTTATCCAATGCATAGTAATTCAGAAATGACGATTCGGGTTTCTTTAAGTTATCATGACTTTATCCTGATAGCGAATGAGTGTAAGTCCATAGGTCTCTCTCACTCTCTCCTTCTATCAGTTTGTCCTCTCGCTTCTTACTAAGGCAATTGTACACAATTTGCACATTCGGATAAATAAATTCAAAGAAAAAAGAAGCGATCTTTTAACTTGCCGTGAAAAAGAATAGCTCAATGGGATATAAGACGAAGCAGAGAAAAAAAAACATCAAAATGTGCGGGTAAATATACCTGAGAGCTATGCTTATAGGATGGCCTTTGAAATGAGAAAAGATTTTCGCCTGTTCGTCTGCGCTGCAGATAACTGCACTACTAATGTATTTTCAGAGTGCATTTTGTAAAACAAATTCGCACCTCGCATTACGTTGGGAATACAGTTCGGTACTTTACCACCTCGGCCGTTCGTTACTCAGCATTGCTATCATTATTATCAATAATAAAGTCAGCGCCGTAGCTGCAAGTCAAAATAAGACAGACAAGCATGAATGACAGGGGCCAGAAAGAGAGAGAGAGAGAGAGAGAGAGAGAGAGAGAGAGAGAGAGAGAGAGAGAGAGAGAGAGAGACAGACAGACAGAGACTACGACGACGACGAAGACGACGACTAGGAGCATCTCCTCCTGAATCCGAAAGCTCGCTTATTAGCGGCTTATTACGACTCAGTGCCCGAAGCGTGAATGATACTCGAATGGCCTCGAGCCCTCTGATTCATCTACGGTACGGAAATGAATATGTATAAGAAACTACAAAATAGTAGTCTTTCGTTATTGCTTTCTTGTTTCTCTCGCCCCTTAAACACCTTTCCACTGATTATACCGTTTTATTTATCCTTTTCCTTGTTTTTCCTCCGTATTTTTCAAATCGCTTAAGCACACATTTCTCTCTTTATCTTTTCTTTGCCGTTAAATTTGTAATTACTCTGTCACCTGTACTCCGAAAATGTATTACAAATGAATAATTGACAATTTCTTCTAATCTGTCCACGAGCTTTTAATGCTATTAGGTTTTAGAAACTTATTTCAAATTAATCTTATATTGTAAATGTTACTATTTTAGATAATTAAGGAGGAAATATTTATCAATAACATTTTACTTATTTATTGCTATAAATTGTTTTTAAAAAAATCCAATTTATATGGTACAAAATATAGAAAGGCGTGAAAAAAATACCATTTTAATGTAAAAAATCACGTATGGTATTATTACCAATAATAAATTGGTTAGTTTAAATTTTTTTTTACTAATTTATGCTCGTGTTTATCAGTAGAAAACTTTTAATGTCTATTTTTCTTTTCCAATAGCTTTCTGATTTTAATTTATCAAACTAAAGTTTATTTTGCATTTAAGGGCAATTAGCTTTAAAAATGCTGACTCGAGATTAAATACATATAGAGACAATGTTTGATATTTATTTTTCAAAACGAATTTAATAATTGACGATAAGTAGAATTACTTTATGTGCTTAATGCACAGCAATAACCAATTCATAACAATATAAAGTGTATCTGAAATGTTAGAACTCTTGAGAAAACGCAAACACTTAAAAATTAATTAAGTAATTATTTCGCCTTTCCTATTGTACATTTCTTTCGGGAATTATATACATATATACACACATAAACAGTACAACAAACACTTTTAATCACAAAGCAGTACCAGATGATGCACAAATTATTTTGTTATTTTGAAAATTGACTTAGTATGATAATTAACAATACATCATCCTTATACAGAAGAGTCACATTCATCTGAGTACAATTTTTTAATAAACACAACAATTGGTTATATTATTTTGTTTGGTTACATAGTTACATAATTTAAATTACAATTAACTTATCTTCTATTGAAAAATTTAATTTCATTCAATTTCACTTTTTAATTTACAGATTGCGTAGAATTAATTTAGATTGTACTAGGATTTATTAATATTTTTTTGGTGTTGAACAAATTAACAACTAAACTAAAAAAGACAATTGACTAAAACTTTTTTTTAACATAATTAACAAAATATTGTTATTAACTGTAACAAAATTTCGCTAATGAGTTTAACTTTTCAATTTGCGTATTAAACAATTTTATAAAATACTACATCTTATAACAATCTTAATATTGATATTATTGTAAAACTATCTTATATATTACAAGATTTATTTGTAAGTAGGATTATAGAGGTATGTTAATAATAAATTTTTTAATTAGCTAGCAAATAATTTTTTAGAGCAAATCTCAATTGATTAATATGAAAAGCAATGGAATTTTATTAAAAATTATGAACATCCGTATGATCATCACTTTTACGAGAAAATTTTGTCATTTAGTCATAATAAAAGTAAAACTCGTTATTTTATACGTGAAAATCCTCAACATCTATACTAATATCTTTATGGCGATCACATCAAATGAGGTCGTGGTAATGATGGTAACTGCGATGATAACTAAAGTTAAGTCACCATAAATCTTACGTTTTGATAACAAATTATTCATTAAGCAGAAACAGAAGTAGTTGCGAGGGAGGGAAGCAGTAGAGTTAAGGCGAATTGAATTGAAGAAATATTGTAACAATTCAATCTTAATTAATGCTATATCTTAGTTTTCTTAACATTTTCATTTATCATTGAATTTTTGTTTCTTTCATTAATTTTTTTAAATCTATTTTTAACGGAATTTAAATCAATCAATTATTATATTATAGAAAATTAATTAACTCCGAACCGTTTAATAATCCATATTTAAATAGTTCCTATAAACTAACAGCATGAATTTCAGTATACTCACTGGACGATAATTAAAACAATTAATTTTTAATTATATTATATAACGCGACATTATAGTGTTCAAGCATTATGGTTTCCCAAAACCAAGGTGTCATAAATTATTGTTGCTACTGTGATAATATGCAAATAATTGTAATGTAAAATATATTGTTAACAATTTCTTTGTTCAAAAAAACAAAACTTTTTTTAATTTTTCTTCTTAATACATTTTTAAAATAATTTTCATAATATTTTTACATTTGATTCGGAAGGCCAAACAAAATTTCAAATTGCATTTAGGAAATTGTTTATAGCAAAAAAATGTTCTAATTTCAATTTATAATTTTACTGTATAATTCTGTAGCTCATTTTTTTACAAAACGAGTTCATTTTTCTCTTGGCACTTGGTTAAAAATTCTTAAATATGGTAAAAAAATGAAAAACGAGAGTAAAGTTAATTTGTCTATAGTAGAAGATTTAATAGGATATAGTACTAGCTAACTATTAGTAACTCAATAGTTATGCAATTATTTTTTTTTTAATATAATATATAATATAATATGCGACATTTTCTTTGTAATGCAAGCACTTGACTCGATTTCAGTTTTATTTGCTTAATCGGGAAAGGCACTTAAGAATCGATGCTTATTGAAGATTCTTAACCTAAATTGAGTTATATCGTGAGTATTAAATTAACGTTATAAGACTATCTAAAGTCTCATCGTTTTTGTTTCATAGTTATAAAGCAAAGTTCAAGGCGTCTTCCAGTTTTACTAGGAGAGTATTATTTATATTAATAATAATGTAATAAGTTCTCCAATAGTAGTTTTGTGGTTATTAAATGTTTTCATTGTATATTTATATAATAATTTACATTGTATTATTTGCATAATTATTATGTATATTCAAATAATGCTAACAAGTATTTTTTATATAGAACAATAATAATAATTTTTATATAGAAAATTAAGAAATTGTACAAATCTAGAGATTTAGTGAATCTTGTAATAGAAATTCACATATATATATATATATATATATATATATATAAACACAATATGTTTTGTTTTATTTTTTATTTGTTGCTTTACAATTCTTTATCTAATTCTAATGTACAGCTAACAATCCAATGTACGCATCTTCACTTGCCATAAATTAAAAGATTAATTGAAATTGACCCTTATCTCTGAGTCGTATACAATCAGGCGTGATCTTCAAAGAACCGCAAGATTGTAAGTACGAGAATATATGTAAAATATACATTGAAGTTCAAAGTCTCATAGGTTAGTGCAGTTGCCCGATTCGTCATAAGTAAATAGCAGTAAAAAATGAATGGAAACAACGATGCCGGTTTTAAAAATACTTATGTAATGCTTTAATCGCGGTCTTTGCTAACTTAAATTTTATCTATTTGCACGGCATCTCACCTACTGCACATGTTGTACAGTTAATTTATACGCGATTTCTCAAACAAGTCAATGAGGATCAGGTAATGCATAATCAGAACACTTTTTATCTTAAATAAATGAGCGTATCAACGATTTTTAAATTCAATTGATTTAACTATCTAATCATTAACTAACAAAATTATAAATATCGCAGTTGATAATGGGTAATGCATTTATCAATTGAAGAACTCTTATAATTACGCGCGCAAACAATTGAAAAATAAACAACTCAAGGCGTAAAAGTGCAATGATTTCAAGAGAATTTAAATATTATTTTACAAAATTAATTATAAAAAAAATTTTTTTTTTGTAAAATAAGTAAAATGTTTCACTTTTGAAGCTGCATAAAATATGGGTTTATTTCAAATTGTCAATATTAATCATAAATTATTAATAGCATACATAAAAGTAATCCATCTTTTCCTTTAGTCTTGTAATTATTTTATATATCCAATAAATATCGTCTTACTATGGATAAAGTAAAAGGACACTGAAAATTATAGTAACGAACGCATAACTTGGGTATGTCAGTAATTGCCAAATATAAGGTTTCATGCTTTCTTTTAGATTTATAGTATTATAATATATAACAAGTACAAAGTCAGTCTTTTATCGCCCAGGAGATATATTAATTAATTTAAAACAAACGAATGAATAAGTAATATAAAAATTTTTTTGAAAACACAATATAAAAAAATGCCATACCATAGTTTTATAAATATAAAATGTAAGCGGTGCGTTCGAATGTTTAAATAATTTACCACATTAACTTTACGACAAAGATTGAAAGCCGTTGGAATATGATTTGAGTCACTGATCTAGAATTAGAAGGCCTTAATCCGGTTTCAGTGATTTCTTTACGCATTTCACTTGTATCACATATAATTAATGTAAAAAACGAATGAATTTAAATAATGTTCTAATACGTCGTCTCATTAAGCATTTAACTTTTGAGACTTTCTGTTTATTTATCTCGTCACTTCGGAACTATGAAATTTTAATTTATATAGAGCTGCTCGCGTTAATTACTTTGGTATTCGAATTCTTATTACCTCAAGCTGAAATTTTGGAAGATTTCCGAGCCAGGAATTACGTACAATGTGCACTTCATGGTACACCCCAGTTATTGTAACTATGCTTCACCAATTCTTACCCCACCCTCAGTGCCAACTGACACCCTCAGTCACTCCTATCTCTATTTCTCTCTTGTACTTTCCTGAACTTGCGCCTAATGCTTATTCTTCAGTATAGATATAATTGTTCGCAAGTACTTTCACGTCTATATTCTTTTATTCTTCTGACAGACTGCATTAAAATTAATAAAGGAATCCTAAGCAAACGGTTAACATTTTAATTTCGTAGTTCGCATCTGATATTATATAAAATATAAATATTTTTTTTTTTTGAGGTAAATTAGTTTTTTAACGATGCTCACTATTATAATGCTTGACAATTATAGCGTAAAAACTGGTTGGATCGGAATAAAAATTATCAACGTCGATTTAAAGAAATTACGAAGAAAAAGTTTTTTACGTTTTTGTTTAATAATTAATCATTGTAACTTCATCGTGTAATATTATAAGCCCAGCAAGATTTTGTATGAAATTCAAATAGAAATTTTATTAACCGAATTTCGACCTGTAACGAATTCCGATTTTATACTCCGATTATAGTAAGAAATCGATTAATATCCAATATGTAACTCTTGTTGGTTCAGTTTAAAATATAAATAACACCACAGAAATTTCGGAATTAAATAATGCAAGCATAGTTAATATCTTAGTTAGATAAAAAATTAAAAAGCAATGCACCGAAGTATTTATTCATTGTAAAGTTTATATTCTATTGAATTATTTTGTCCAATTGAATATTAAATCTGTAGAACTCCTTCCGCTTAATCCAGTCTGTATAATGGAAGTCACATTTTGCGTTGATAAAAGTTTTATTAGGTAAGCGTTTTTTTACAAATGTTTAAAGATATGCTTGTGATTTTCGCATACAATTTTATATTAACGTAATATTTATTGTAAATTATCAAGCATCTGTAAATTCGTTTGATTAAATAAGAAAGTTGAAAAAAATGTAAAAGTGTTTATGAAACTTGGGTAGAACTCCAGAAATCAGTTAAAACTGTCAAAATATAGTAATGATATTGAGCACCGTTAGTCAAATAAATGACGAGTTGACAAGTAAGCGTATTAAATGAGATTCAAAAATGCTGGTTCCTCTTATTAAAAACAGACAGCTCAGCACAAGTCAAATAATTGTATCAGTTGTTTAAGCTATAATTCTATAGTTCATTCGAGATAATGTTGCAACTGCTTTATTTTACGAGGTTACCGACAACCGCATAACTGCCTCAGCTTACTTAACTAAAGTTGAAAAGTTGCCAATACATTTTACTCGAAAGGAATAAAAAAAAATAATAAATAAATAAATAAACAAACAAACAAATAAGAAAATAATCAAGCGGGATCGGCTTCGACGCGATCCGTTGGCATTTGCCGTCAGCATAATGAAATATAATAATTAAGGTGCGGTAAGGATTTTTCCGCGTCGCTAAATTGACCTTTTATTTCCGAGATGTTTTCCCTTTTAATTTCCGCGACAATATAGACGAGTACCAGAGCTCAAGCGCGCTCGCTGTATAAAGTTTTGAATAATGGCGTTGGCGGCACTATGGAATGGCTTGTTTATAAATGCGCCTGCACGCACATTTAGCTCTTGCGCTCGTTCGTTTACTAGCTCGCAGGGCACTTTGCGGCCTCATAAAACAGCGGCAGCCCGGTAAATCTTAGCTAGAGTGTGGCGGCTCTGACAAATTCCCGCTTCTTCCTCAACTCGGTCCATCGTTCGCACTCTTTATCTCTCCGTCTTCACCTAGTTGCGCATACCTCGGAGGCCGCCGCGATCCGAAAATCTTAGGGCAAACTTTCTCTCTCTCTCTCTCTCTTTCTCTCTCTGCGTCTGCGACCTTTTTGTTTCTGGCTTTTGCTTTTCGCCCGCTGCTCGTTGGCGCTTTTCACCTTGATTCTCCCGACGAATTTATCGGCGCCCGATCGAAGACATCTCCTGGCACGAATTACGTTTCAATGATTGGTAAAAGGCTACCGATATCGTTTAACGGTCAGCTCGTGTTACCTCCTTCCACTATGGATGACGCGACTCTTCCCATACGTTGCTCTTACTGTTTTTACCCTCGACTTCTTACTTCTGCCCTGCGCCTTTTACTTTTTTTCTGCTCTCGAGCGTGAGAGCATCCTCTTAGCTCGCGGATTACCTTCCGTTTAATTACAATTGCATTATTGGCGACTGCACGCTACCGATTATATACTTCTCAATCACTGTGCGAGCCTCGTATCGAGCGGCTGGTTTGCGTATTTTTAACAATTTTATTTTAAAACTCCTGCTATTTGGTTTTTTCTGCACTTTCGACTATTTTTACAGAGATTTCTCAGTGTTCACGGTGTTCATAAATCATCTTTTCGATTTTTTATCGCTTGGTATGATTTTTTTAAAAATCACTCAAGCTCCCTTGGTGTTTTATTTTTTAAATTCCAGAATTACATATCCTATTTGTCTTCTGCACTCAGTGTTGACTGTTCGAAGTCGAGTAAACTTTTGTAAACACAAATTTCTAAGCTTTATTACATAGAATGTATTTTTTAATTTTGCATAATCCTAAGTTTATTTCATTTTAATATATCAATATGTTTTCTCAAACCGTCAACTTCATTGTTATACGTTATTTCAATTTTCAAGTAACATTTTTTTCAATTGCTTAATTTCTCATCATCATTATAATTTTTATTATATACAGCGGTGAATAGTATATTTTTATACATTATAAAATATATTTGTATAAAAAAATATAGGCTATCTGATTATGCATGTGTTCCACGGCCAGGACTTTTATTGGCTTATGTAATTCAATGCTTTCTTTATGTATATACATATTAATAAAGTATAATTTTAAGTAAATTATAATTGCACATTTATTGTATCTTATTAGTAATCATATACTGTTTAATTTGTATCCACTGTTTATTGTCATTTATTTAATTTGTATATTCATTTAATAAACATTTTCATATCTCATTATCCCTATTTTGACTTACTATCCAATTACCTTACTTTTCTCCAGATCCAGGGGAAACGATCGACTAGTGGTGATCATAATTTCTCTTCCAATGTATCTACCGTTCATATTTCTTATTTGCGAGAACAGAAATATTCGATATTTTCATTTTCAATTTCGAGTCCTCGAATGTTCTTTTTGAACCACGTATTTCTGCAATAAAATTGGATAATGAGGGTTTTGCCTTGGATTCAGCAGTTACGTGAAATACGAAATCAGCGAGTGTCACAATAACTTGTGAATCCTTATGCGTTGAATGAATTTCTTCCCGTGATGGAAAGAAAGTACGGCCCCGTAAACATCGACTTTTTATTTCATAACGTAGCAGCCTTCTTCCATTTCTCCTCTTACATCTTCTTAGTCCCCGCCCTTCTCTTTCACTCGCTCGCTCTCTCTCTCTCTCTCTCTTTCTCACTATCCCTTTCTCTGTCTATCTTAAGGTATATAAATATATATATATATATCTTCTCTGTTCTCTTTTTTTATTTCTTTAACAGGGAATATATATGTAGGGAATGTATAAGTTAAAAGTTTCATAATGCTTTAATAAAAAAATAAAATAAAAAAAGACTTAGTAATGTACAAAAATCACAAAAAATGTAAAAATTATAAAATATATTTTCCACTGGTAATTGAGTTGTTTTAAAAAAAGAAGAAACTGATATTATAAAATGAAATTTATTTGGAAATCTCGTCACTTTCTATACTTATTTATATGTAATACTTAGTTATTTATAATACATTATTCTTCGAAATAAATATAAAACAAACATGCGAATCTAGCCGTAATTTGATTGAGACATAGATAAAAAATTTTTGTAGAAGATTGCAATTTAGATAAACAAGATAAGTTCTTTCACACGTCAATGATTCTTCTATTTTATAATTTATGTTTCCTTATAATGAACGAATTATGAATTAATATTACTTCGAAATGTATTTTTTATAATATAAATATACATACATTATTCATTGCACATATATATACATATATTATTGATTATATCATTATGTGAAATATTATTTATCGTATATGTGATATATTATTAATCTTAAACATTATTTCCTTAGGTGAATAAGAAAAATTATAATATTAAATTAAAATAAGAAAGTTCATGGCGAACTAAAATAGAAGAAAGTATAGAAAACTAAAAGAAGAAAGTATAGAATGTTGAAAAATGAGTGCAGAATGAGTTTTGAATCATGATTTTTAAAGTATTTCAAATTTGGTATACATAGTTTAAAGAATATCTGCATATTCTGAAAGCCCTCATGGGAACTTTATTTTATTATCTTCCTTCCATAAGATCACATTCTTTACGACCCATTAGACAAATTCATTACAAGTGCCAAGGTGAGGACTAAAGTTCTCCTTTCTTTATTTACCTCTACCCTTCCATACTGAATTCGTACTCACTATCTGTTTCCCTCTTTTAGTTCTCTGGCTATATATTTATTCCATCTCCTTGAATTTCTCTCCCATCAAATGCTAGTTTCTTCCCATTTCCAGTGCTAATAGGTTTAATGTTTTGTAAAAATTCAAATGTATAATTCAGGTGTCATTCTTGTACTTGTTAGTATATTTTTTATTTTCTTCACATGCTTATACTTTTTGTCTATACTAATTCAAAGGTGCCATTGAAACGTCAGACTCAGAATTACGATAATTTTCATAAATAATAAATTCTTTTAACGTATTGCATAAAAGTTATTTCTACATTTTGTTTTATAGATCATAAAATACAAATTTATTATTGTACGACAATCAAGGAAACTAGCGCATTTAGTAATGTATCTCAGTTAATTATAATAAAAGGAGAAGTCCTCTAGAAACTACATACCCTAAAATATAAGAACTACTATAAATTTAAATCGCTTATAAAGTGTAAGATGTATAATTTAATATTTTAGTTGTAATTTATTATGTAAAGAAATCTCAGCTTGTAATAAAACATGAAAATAATGAAGAATACATCACGCAAAACTTAGCTCATAGTAATATTACACTAGTTTTCAACTTTTCCAGACGTAATTCACTGCTTAGCAAAAATAAAATGATTGAAAAATGATCCGTCACTTCATTTTATTTAGCAGGTATTTTTCTTGATAAATCAAATTATCAGAACATTGTGCATTTTAACTAAATCAGATTTTACTTTGCGTTTTATAACTTACTACTATAGAATAGCTTTTGACGCGACACATGTAAGACACAGAAATCCATTTAAATTTAAAGTTATCTTTTAACTTTTTGTTATGTAACTGTATACAATCACAGATTCGAACCACTGAAAATAATTTTCACTTAATAAAGTCACTGACAGGGTGGAAAATAAGGTACTTAAATTGCATTATCATGCCTGCTGATTTTAATTTTCTACTAACTAAAATATTATAATGTAAAAAAATCCGAAAAGATAATAGAATCAACTACAAATATGTTCAATTCAATACAGATTGTAAACAGTTAATAATTTTCATCTACTTACCAATCATTGACTTTAAAAAAAAATAAATAAAAAACTATTTCAAAAACAACACTTAAGCAAGTAAAATAAGTTAATTTACGTTATAATTTTTCCAATTGTTAACACTAAATTAAAAAAAATTTTCGAAAATTTTATAAAAAAATCTTTATAAAACTGCTTTTAAATAAGGCTCAAAAACACAATACAACTGAAATTTCTTACTTCGTATGTGAGACACCGTATAAAAAAATTACATCATTTATTGGGGAATAGATTTTATATATTACAGTAACTCTTATTTTCAAATGTGTACATAATAAAATATAAAATATTATAAAGCCCGGTTATTTGTTGAATAAATAAAGTTTTGTTTATTATTTGTACTTAATTGAATTTAAATTTTATTATATAAAGATTTAAGTTTCTTCCTTCATAAAAATACTAAAAATATATATATATATATATATATATATATATATTTACATAAGATTACGCTAAAGCTCATCTAAGATTCATGTTGTTGACAAAGCATTCATATTCTCTGAATTGCTTGTCGCACGTATAAATCCTTTAGTTTTACGGTAATAATGAAATTATTAATAAGTATTTTTTTGCGACACGAAGTTCGTTGCGGTCGGCTCCTTTGAAAAAACGTCGCTTGAATAAGCGTTTTTAGGTTGAATGGGAATTTCGAATACATCAAAATGAATAATCTCGTTGTATCGATCCGCAAAGGGGATTTATTACTATTTGCTAATATTTGAGGAAGAGCAGCTGCCGAATAAGCGCGTACTGTACTGACAATTCGGTCGACTACATCGTCGATGCGTTATTTCGGCTTCTCATTTTTTGCGACCCTTGAAGAGTGATGGCAGTTTTCCGGGTATCGTACCTACATTTAATCACATGTTGGAACATACCACGCGATCGTTGTCGCATCATTTCGCAGCCGATGGCTCGAAAGTGTTTATGGCTGCGGCTGACGCTTCACAAAATTACGTTTATGGTATCCGTCACGGTACCAAAATTAGAAAACTTTGAAGAATAGCCTTAATTTTAAAGACATATAATAAATTCTGATATACTAACATATGTATGACTGCTACAACTATTTTTATTAAAACGCAATTTTTTTTATCGCAATAGTAGTTGTCAGTAATAGTTGTGAACATGAAAAATAAAACAAATTAAGGCTGTATCAAGGCTTCGTTTGTTTACTGATAATTAAAATAATGAAATACTAAAAAGCATATTAATTATATTAGTAGTGAGGGGCTTAATAATAATTTAAAAAAAAATAATTAGAATTTCTAGAAATAGATTTTATCTACGACAAAAGTGTAAGAAAATTAAATTAATAAATATAATATATACGTATTAATGACTACTTTATATAATTCCAAAATTATAATCTTGATTTACTAAAAAACTTTTTTTAACGTCTCATTTCGAGACGAAAGCCTCTCGCTAAAAGCTACGTTATGCACGCGATTAATTTTGCGTGCAAAAGGAAATCAATATTAAAAGTAAGAGTAAATTATATAAGTAGCAAAACAAAGCAACACGGGACAATTAAAGTTTGGGAGAAGGGATATTTCGGATAATAACAAAGTCATCGAGGATTAGTTTATAACATATATATTTATTTGAGCTTTAATTGCATTTTAAAATACAACTGAAAAAATTAAATAATGACAAATCTGGTAAAATGGTTTTTCAAGAGTCGCGTATACATGATGCATATCTTTGTGATTCAGTGTGTAGGTATGCTCGTGGCTTTTCGATTGTGTTTTCATCTTTTTTTACCTCAAAAATGTATATCTGTGTATAATTGTGCACAGGCACATGCATATTTTAAACGCAACTTTTCTTTCGAGAAAATTGACGCTTACTTTTCGTATGTTAATAACCCTTGTACTCACACAATTTCTCTTATTCTCACTTGCGCGTATTAATGCTTCTTAAAACGTTCATCACACTTTCGGCAGTCGTATATAATTACAATAATAATGTTATTTTTATTATTATGTCTATAAATACTATTTAAAGTCCGCGATGGAAGAATTAGAGTTTACAAGAAATACGTATACAAGTGTGTATCTGTGTCGCTTTTTCATTATCCGCGATTTCTGGCATACTACATCCACTATAATTCTTTTTTTATTTAAGCCGTTAATATTGTTTTTATTATTGGCTACACGAGCTTCTATATCACTTTCTTCTCATCTTAATTATCCTCATCACATTTACGCATATCGCATTCTTCCTTTTGCTCTCGCACAGAGATTTTATCACTGTATCTCTCTTTTTCTCACAGACTTTCATTTTCTATTTCATACGCTCTTTCTCACTTTTATAATATACTTTAATGCAGTTAAACAGTCATAATCAATATACATAATGTATATATATATATATATATATATATATATATATATTTATATTCATATATATATATATACATACATACATACATATACATATATATACATACATATATATATATATATATATATATATATATATATATATATATCGCAATAATTTGAATGATAATTAATGATTAATATTTTACACGTTGAAATGCGATGTATGGTTCACTCAGGCGTGATAATAAATATTATTTAAAAAAAAAACAAAGAAAATTTACAATGGTCTTCGATTTAGCACTGCTGCGAAATAACACTTCATTATTTCCTATATATTTTATTAGTTGATTTTAATACTGCCATTTCAGCTTTTCCATCATTTGCAGTATCTTCGATTCGTCAAACTATTCAAACTACAACCTTCATCGTACGAGTTATTCGTTCGTCGAATAAAGTCTATTACATTTATTTTCTTGGATGCATCAATTACAATATAATAAAAAAATTAAATATTGCACCGTGTATCGTACGTACTTTTGACGTTATTCTTCGCTCCTTACTGCGCAGTCTCATTTTCGTTTATCCCTTTTACAACTAAAACTTCTTCGGTCGCGATAAGGAGAAATAACATGGCATCGACTACACAAGCGACCAATCCTGCGTAGCCTTAATTATTAACAAAGAGATTCCTATACAATGGTGATTCCTACAGTAGATTTTAACTAATCAGTTACAGCCTTAGTATCTATAGGTATACATGCTCATAATTGCGATGCCTAACGCAGGTGATATTTATAAAACTCGTCGAAATTTTGAAAACTGCAATTACCTTGAGTAGTAGTAGCTATATTATCAACGGGAGGATTTTATTAAGAAATAAATTTAGAGGCATTTGTACTAATTTTAAAATATATTACTATTTTTTATTACTATTTTTATAATTAAAAGTTTTATAATACGATCCGAAAAAAAACTAATCGGTTGCGTTTAAGTAAGTTTTTCTTTGTTCGTGACCATGTGATCATATATATATATATACACATATATATATATATATATATATATATATATATTGAAAAGTATTTGTCAATGAAACTGAAAATAATTCAATTTAAAATTCTAAAGGTTGATCGTTCCGGTGTATTGATTTATGAATACTTATTACATTTCCATTCCATATAACCACCTGCAATTTTTCGTTTCCAACTTATCGAAAAACACAAGAATTCCTAAAGTATTTGTTTTTTTTTATCATTAGAAAATCACATACTTGAGCACGCCGAGTTATGAAACTCAGTGCGCTACGCGATATGGTGGCATCACAATAAAATTACAATTCGTCGCTCCTAACTATTGCATTCTTGTAAAGATCGCTTGCTTGTATAGTTACATCATTATTGCGCCAAAAACGCTTTTGTTAATTTCTTATAATCTATTTTGATTCTAATTATTTCGCTTCACTTTGATTCTCAAGTATGTCTTTTTTATTCATTTTTATGGACCAACTAAGCAATTTTGTTTAAAATGTACGTATTGCACGGATTTTCATTCTTCTAATTGTAAATCTTAAAATGAGTAAGTATTTTAGATCTTATGCCTATTATTTTTATTTCTTAATATATTTTTTATACATATAGAAGTAGAGGCATTGATTATTTGACGAAATAAGTACACTACGGTTAATTGGGCCATTTCGTATTTTTATCAATAAATGAAAGTGAAAAGATAAAATTCTATTTATTATATTGATCTAGGAATGACGAGATCCGAATTACGATTATAATCAGTAATATTGGGATTTATGAAATTTTATAATTCACTAAAGTATCGAACATTTGCATATAAGTTATTTTAAATGTTATTCTCATTTTCTTATCGTATAATATATCAAAATTTTATCAAAAGATGTAATAAAAACGTGATAAGAATACACTCAAATTAAAACAAATTATGCAGAGTAATTAAATACAATTTTTTTTAATATTATAGCTTATATTGAGAAATGTGATGCAATTTATCGATCGAATTTGTTAGATCCCATTGTAACGTGTCCACGATTGTGAGCCGAGCCACAACTCCGGTAAACTTAAATCAATACTTGAGTTTCTTACAATATAGATACACTTATGTACAATTGGCACTACTCCTTACGGGACTCAAACTATACATATTTGCTAGACAATTGCTTTGCTAATTCCGTATACTTCAAAAATTTAGTGTGCGGGCTTTCTTCGAGCGTCGAGGTTACCGATTGCGAAGGGCTTCCGTTCGCCTGGGAAATCGGTGGCGACTTGTTGCGCTGCGACGTCGGTGGCGAGGAGGAGCTCTGGCTCGGGCCACTGGAAGGAGGTTGAGAACTGACTGAGGTCGCAGTGGTAACTGCCGGCGATCGTCCTATAGTCAACGGATCGGGAATAACGCCATCTTTTACAAAATGCATCTTAGATAAGTGATGCCTGTAAGCACCTTTTGAAATAAATGGAGTGTCGCAGAATGCACACTTCATAATAGAATCACCTGTAACAACAGCATCATTACACGCCCAACTAAAAGCTAGAATTGCACCTGGTGTCGTGCTTGTGCCAGAGCCACCCGTAACCGAGGTGGAGCCGCTGCCTCCGGGGCCGAGCGTTGCGTTTGAAATCGAGCCCATTCGCGCGCTATTGCCGCCGGTCGATCCTCGAGTTTCCGTTTTGTCGCAGAGCTTCTGCAGCGCCGCCAAGGGGTGGCTGCTGGTCTTGCGACCCTGGCCGTCCGTGGTGTTTGCATTAGAGGAATTGCCGCAGCCGGACAAGCTATCGAACATCGATGACAAAGCACCCAAACTGCTGGAGGTCTTATTATCGGGGGTGTCTCGCGGCGTCACCGATCTGTCGCTACTCGTCGGACTGCTCGTGCTGTTCCTGCAGGGACTCCGAGCCAATTGCTCGACTTGGATCAATGGCCTCGGAGTCGGAGGATTCATCTGCGAAGACAAAGTGTCTTTCCTCTCCTCCGAGGGCTCCCGCGCACTATTACTGCTTCTCTTATGCTGGCACGAGCCCTCGGTCTCGTCTTCCACTCTGGCATCCTCTAATATCTCCTTTTTCACTACCACTTCCTTTGACGCCTCCGACTGCTGCTCACTCTCATTTTCCAATGAATTTTCTACGTCGTTGTCCTTCGGCTCTTTCTTAACAACGACCGCGGCCTCCTCTTCCTCGGACTCGTCGTTCGCAGGCGGATACCTGGAAGGAAGTGGAATCACTTGTTTATCAGGCGTAGACTGTTGCTGCTGCGAGTACGAGGAAGAGGACGATAGTCGATCGTGGGCACTAACGGACAGGTCCATACGTCGTTCAGGAGTCATAGAGTCGGTTCTGCCGCTACCCTTCTCCGATATTGAGCTGGACTCGCTGCCGCTCCGCTCCCTCCGAGTCGCCGTCGAGGGACTAAAGTGCTGCTGCTGATAAGATCGAAGAAGATTCATCGTGTGAGGGTCCACCAGGGGTTTCGTGTAGTCGACGCTCTCGTCGATTCCTAGGCGCTTGAGTATACTAGAGCCGATAGGCGCCCCGGGCTGAGGATGATGCAGTCCCGAAGCCCCGTGACGTATTCGCGAATCGAAGCTCTTCTCGATCAGCTTTTCAATGGCATTCAATACCGAGGGCGAGGAAGTGCCTCCGCCGGATTCGTTCGTCCCTTGCATTGGAGCTTCCTTGCCGGGTGTCGTCGCCTCGCCCGTGGAAGACGGCGAACGATGATGTCTCGACGAGATGGAGGATGTTTCTTCGTTGACGCTTTTACGCCCTGACTCTCCGGGAGGTAATATGGCTGGCAAGTGATTAGAGAGTAAAGCGTTTTTCAAAAAGTTTCGCTGACTGACTCCGAGGACACCGGCGCCGATGCACTGGCGTATGTGCTCCACGAAAATCGAGGTCTCTATTTTTTCACCGCACTTTTCACAAGTGATCCTTCCTGCGTGTTTTCCCAGTCCGTGAGCAAGTGCGACGCCGACAACGTCGCCGTTTTTGAATTCATTTTGCGCCCGTTCGAGCTCCAAAAGCTTTCTCACGGGTAATGACTTTTTCCTCTTTTCCCGCGTTTGTCTACGCCGACCCCCGCTCTCCGTAATAGACCGCATTATGTGCTCCTTATAGTGGCTGTTCTTAACCATGTGATTGCTGAGCTCCTTCAACGAACTAAAAGCCTGATCGCAAACTTTACAAGTGAGCACGGCGCTCACGTGACTACTAGTCGCACCGACCCCCGATCCTCCGCTTCCACTATGAGATCCAGAACCGCTTCCAAGTGATGCACCAGTACCACTGATGCCACCGGCCCCGGCACTTCCGCCGGATCCTCCGCTGCCACCGCCGCCCTTGCTCTCGTCCGAGGATTTCCAAGAGATTATTTGCTCTTGAGATATAATGTTGGTGTAATGCTGCGTTTGCTGCATGTGCGACGTCATCTCAGCCAACGATCGAAAGCTCTGCCCGCACCACATACATTTTAAAATCTGCCTCGTTTGTTCGGCGCCCTTTCCAAGCCAAACGTCTTGACCGCGAACCAATTTTCTGGGTAAAGGCATCGTTTCCTTTATCAAAAGATTCAGCTCCGAAGAACTTTGCTTACCGCTCGATGCCGAATTTGTATTGTTTCCCCCGCTGACCGAGGATGCCTGCGAGTGCTGAGGTTGTGGGGGGATCGAAGACTGATGAGACTGTTGGGTATTTAATCCGACTGATGGCGGCGGTACCGGCATATTGACACCGCAGTGCTTAGCCTCCTTCATGTGCGTCGTCATGGCAGCCAGTGATGGAAAGCTCTGCTTGCACCAGACGCATTTCAAAACGTCTTTGGCTTGATCCGCGCCCTTGTTCAGCCAATGCGACTGCCAAGCGCTGTGTCTGCTGCCAGAGTTCACAGAGGAGTTACTACTTAAATTTCCAGCTCCCGTTCCCGATGACGATCTAAACAGATCTTCGCCCCCGAGTTTGCTCAACTCGCTCATCTTCTCCAAGGCCTTTGTAGCCTCGCTCGGCTGATAGGATTTGTCCACCGACTGTGGCTTTATCTTTCCGTTCCATAAATGATGATGATCGACTACGCCTGTACTGCTCTTGGGTGATAATTGTTGCTGACTAGTTGCTGCGGCCGCAACAGCTGCGGCGAAATAAGGGAAATGCGATGCAACAACAGGAGACGTCCATGGCGAAACAACCTGCCGAGCGAAGGGAGACGAATTAGTTCCCGATCCGTCTTGGTGCGCGACGGGTGTAGTTGCAGTTATTCTTGATAATTTGTGCGAGGATAGCGATGATGAATCTTCGGCGACGGGTCGCTTTCTGCTCGAGAGGGAAAGATCCAAGGGGCCGTTATTAGTTTCGGGCGCTAATGATGGCGTGGGCGGCTTGCTGAGGTTGAGAATTTCTTCGTCGTCTTCTTCCGTGGATGAAATTTTCCGCGTACTGAAGTCCAGCACAGTCGGTAACTGTGTCACGCTCGGTGATATATTACCACTGGTTGGTGAAATCTGAAGTCCTGGGGTAGCTGCTGGCGGCGAACACGAGGAAGACACTAGCGGAGATACGGAGGTTCGAGAAAGGGGCGAGTGGCCGAGCAAGAGACGTTGGTGCGTTTGTTGTAGATAAGCGGCCATCATTGCCGCCGATTGCGGTGGTAAAAGCGGATGGATGCCCAGGGGTAAAGGTACCGCACTGCCCGAGGGACTTACGGGGCTGGTGCTATGCCGATTCGCTGGAAGTGGTGGACTCCCGGTGGCCGGACCGAATGATTCCCGCGAGTTTCTCGATGGACACCGCGGGCTCATTAGCTCTCTGCAACAGTTAATGATTTTATAAATTCAAACAGTGCTCGACGTTTCGAGGCGCTTTTGGCTTTTAATGGCGCTCAATATTAAAATTAATCGCATCGTCCTTACCGAGCTATTATCAATTACTTGTATTATCATGTGATAAGAATGCGGTTAAGCTTTGGAGTATGGGCTATTTAAAATGTACATTACAATTTTTAATCGTGCATTGGTATTCATTAAGCGAGAACTAAAATTCTACTCGATACCTCGACTCCAAGGCACTTGATATTATTAAACAATCCACTTATCCGCGTGCATGACGAATGCTTTATCAGTTCAGTTGATTTTAATTTACATGCTGAGGTTGTTAATTATTTGAATTTTAAAAGACTCGGACTCTCTTGTAAGAAAGCGCGCAATTGATTCTTCAGTTATTTAAGAGAGAAATAAGTTTGTCAGATAAATAAAAATAAGACCTCTTGCTTGGGGAGCTTGGAAAAATAAGTGCTAAATTGGAAGAAAGCCTAGCCCGATGGAATAGTTAAGTACCTACGCTAGGGCGTTATGATATCGGGATACTCCGTGCGGGATAAAGATGTATAATGCGTTGGTGAAACCCGAGCGAGTGAGACGATACGAAGACGTGCAAGTCTGCGCGGCTACGTCCACGCTTGTCGACGGCTCATTTGTAACTGAATACCTGTGACTGACTGAGCCGCTCGAAATATAAGAGAGCATTCGAAGATAGTGCGTGCGATGCGCGAGAGAATAGAATAGAGGAGAGCCGGTGTGCGACTGTGTGAGATGAGTTTTTTTTAATAGATTCGGGACCGTGGAGGATCTTCGGGAAAGGCATCAGGGATGGCATCGGGGATGGCATCGGGATAGTGCGAGGGTGACTTAAAATAGTCGTCACATGATATACAAACATGATATACAACTCGTTTCCTATGCACAATGCCCTAAAGTATTAAATAGAGATATATATTGAGGGGAGATTTGTAGAGGAAAATGCGGACATCGGAGTAGCATTTACGGATAGGTGATAGAATGAACTTGGCCACTCCACTATTTCCGTCTAATGTAATTGCTGTAATCGATACTCACAAATCGATAAATTGCTTCATTACTTATGATTAAATATTGTGATAATGTCATTGTGATCGATCTTTGTGATAATTTTTTTTCTATCGTTTCTTTGAAATTACTTTAAAAGAATGCATCGACGTAAATTAATTTAAAACAATAGATTTAATAATATTTAAAGAAAGATGTAATTTGCACTGGAGCATCCTGATGTTTCGTTATGTTAATGCGGGATTTCGAACGTGCAATGAAATCAATCGATAATTTTCGAATGGATCTATAAAATTGAATATTACTTATTAATTTGATGATTCCATGTGTAATAAAATTGCTAATGATCCACAAGGCAACAGAAATCGAACAAACACGAACTTAAACTTATCTGTATTAGCAAAGTGATGTCACCAGCCACACAATTACTCATACAAGCCGTTTGATACTGGTCTATTTGTCTCCGTATATTTAATAGCGAAAAGTAAACTGGAGTCGAAAAGACAAATCTAATACAGAAGTCCAGATTTATTGCGCCAGTATAACAAATTTTACATGTACTAAACGTGTAAACCGGCGACATCAAAGATTCTTCTCCAGTTTATTTGTCTCTTTTTTTGTTTGCCGACTCGACAAATTTATTCCTTCTCTCTCTCTCTCTCTCTCTCTCTCTCCCTCTCTCTCTCTCAAGCACTATATCTCTATCTTTGAAGATATATTGTACGAAAGAGTATGTAATTGAAAAGCCACATGGTTAATCTAAAAGTTTAATGTAATAATGTTTAGATGAAAATCATTTGTGAATGCATAAATTTAAAAGTATATATTACAAACTCAATAAGTGATACAGTATTCGTAATCAGTCTTATTTTTTTAAATGAAATATACAGAATAATGGGCCATAAATAATAGATTGCAATTATTCTTTATGCCATAACTTTTAATAAGAACGGTTGCAATCAAAAATATTGATTGGTTTTGTTTTTTCATAAACATTGTTATTACTTTCTTTTTCGTTTAAAACTCGAATCTTGTCAAATTCTTTTAATTTATCACGATTGTTGCATTAGCTTCTTTTTTCTTATTACAATAGTTATCGCTAAATATTATAAAAAATAATATACAGAAGTAAGCATTATAAAATATTGCATAAAAAGGGGTCAGTTTTATCATATTCTTATAGAATTGAATAAATATCACTTATTAAGAAGAATATCACTTATTCGGTGAAACGTGTGTTCAAATTTTCTTTTTGAAACTTTAAAAAAAAAACTTTATGCATATTAATTTTGACTATTAAACATTGAGGCTAATTAGTTATTAACACAAATGGTAAACAATATTACTTAGTGCATATTATTGTAAAATTTGATAAAAAACGTTAGATAAACCAGAGTACTATTAAGAGAGTAAAGCTGATAATAACGATATGAATGGATGAATAACAATTTTATTACTTATAATTTTGAAAACAAATTCGAGAAATCCACACATACGTACACATACGTTGCATGTATTGCGTGTATACGTGTGTAGAACATACACGCGCGCATACACACATCATATATGTGTATAATTCTCGTAAAAGCGAGTAATTTATATTTTTAATCGCGAAACGCTCATCTAGAAATATTCAATTTGACGCAATCCATAATTGATTAAAGGCATCGCTCAGCAATCGTACAGGAAAATCAATCGGGAATATCATCGCTCGAGCTTTAGAACCGAAGCAATTTATATAAATACAGTAGGCACATACCTATCTAAAGGACCAGTATCCCTGAGGGCGATTGAGTTCAGTCTCGCACTAATGGCCGAAGGAGATGGATTCGGTGGTGTCGTATTTTCCTCGTCGTCTTCATCGCTCCCCTCCCCGTCGTCGTCATCTTTTACTGCCGGACCACCGGTAGATCGTCTCTCGCTCGGACTAATCGGACCGTCATCATCGATGCAGTCACCTTCCTCGCCCTGGACATCCGTGAGAGGTCCAGAGCTTTCGACACCGTCCTCCCCTGCATCGATAAAAATTTCTCCGGTTTATTATCGTTAATAATGTAACGCGAGGATACGGGCTATTCTCCATTGTGCGATACAAATTCATGGGAAACATTATTTGCCGGACATTTTTATTGGCTTTTAGATAATGCACGTATTCGTGATCAAAATTGATGAAGCCCCTACGTGAATTAAGCTTTATAAACAAGGACGGTTCTTCCACACTTTTGTTACGTTTGTAAACTTTATTAATGTGTGTATCGTCATCGTCATCATCATCATCATTATTATTTTTATTATTATAATTATTATCATTATTATTTTTATCATTATAATTATTATCTTTATTATTATTATTAAAATGGGGTACGGGGGGATTTTCAACTTACGTCAATTGATCGCAATTAACATTTCACTGACAAATTTTCATGCTCCTTGAAATATAAAACATAGTCACAATGTAGTCGTGGTTGTGAGAAATGCCAAAATTGAAATCGGGAAGTAAGCAAATTTCTCGTTACGTTCCTCGCTTCGATTTCCAATGACGTTCCATGCTTGCGATATTAATTTTACAATAAAGGGAAATAAGGCAATTTTAATTATGCTGCTGCGATAAAATTTATTTATAAATAAATGTACTCGCGTTAAATATGTATTATTTGGAATAACTTTTTAATATATATTTACGTATAAGATCTTATTGTTGCAATAATAGCAACAAAAATATTGGTGAGGATAATACATCGATAAATTATATAATAAATAGAATAAAAATATTGCTGGGCATCGGGGAGAATTTGCAAAATTATAATTAAATATATATTTATTTATCCGCAATATAAATCTTTATTATCTTTCTTTATATTAATAAAAACATAAAGCGAGTAGGATTGCTCTCATTTTTCGTTCCCTCCCAGACCATTTGTGATGGATCAAGTCATAACGTATATGCTACTACAGGTAAATTCTATTAGGTCAGAAGAGCGACGACTTCTTCAGGTTGATGGAAATATACGACATCTGTTCTCTTTTCTCTCCTTCTGTCTCAATTTATACAGACCATCGTAATTATTTTTTTAGTTTTCGGCCACATTATATTCGATCATCGCGTAGTAAATTTTCATAAACAATGGAGAAAATAAGAAAAACAACGATGTCCCCTGTATTTATTGTAATGGTCAATGAAGTTGAATCACGATAGAGAGGGTTAGTTTCAGCTAGAAAAATGCTTGGCTGAATAAGCGACCTTAAATAAACATATTAAAGAAGAGAAGCAAAAATAAATCATAGATCGAGAAGGAGAGACAATAAATAACTAAATTTTTAATGTAAACGCGAAGAAACACAAGTGTCGCCATCTTGTAAATGCCGACTGCTGGTGAATCCACCTACTTGTCCCTCTCTCTATACATTTGTTTGGTTCTCTCCCTCTATATCTCTCTCTCTCTCCCTTTATCCCTCTCTGTCTCTCTCTCTCTCTCTCTTTCTCTCTCTCAGTATCTCTCGGTCTCTCCCCTTTTCTCCCTCCCTTTCTCTCCTCGGTCCCTCTCACTCTTGGTCTCTCTACCTCTATATTCCATGCTTTTGGTTAGCGACGAAAACAGGGAGTGTCTTTGTTCAATATACATCGAGAATAGAATAAATCGACAAGGAGGAGGTGAAGATGGAAATAGAGAAGAAATCGGGTGGGGAGACGTATGCACCATCCTACCTTTACCGACTGACCAACCCCAAACGATCGTTTGTTCACTTAGCTTTGCGAACGCTTGTGTTACGAAACCACTTTCCTCTTTTGGGTTCTGTAAGAGAGGAGAGAAAAGAGATGGCACATTGATCCACGGAAGCATCGGCAACTAATTACGCAGATTTATGTCCCCATTGTCCATTGTTTTCAGAGAGTTCAGTGTAGAGTTAAAGCTAGGAAGAGAAAGGAAATGAACAGAGAGAGGGAGAGAGAGAGAGAGAGAGAGAGAGAGAGAGAGAGTGCGCGCGCGATGGGACTGTGAGGGGGCGGGGGGAAGGGAGAGTCAAGAGAGAGGGGAGGGGGGAGGAGGAAAGGAGATAACGTGTGCGAGTGAGGTGGGTGGGGAGGAGAGAGACGAACTTACATAGAATGAGATGGTGAAAACGACGATGAGAGCATTAACTCGATGGAAACGAAAAAGGAGGTAAAACTGCATAACCAATTTATGCGATAAAAAAAATACGCTGAGGCTATAGGTAGATAACAATGTCCTAGGACATGGTAAGTATAATAATAGAGGGGGAAAATCATAGATGGGAGAGGATAGGAAGGGTAAATGAGCAATATATGGTTCGTTTTTTCCATCCTCTTCGATTCGGTAAAATTTTTATCACAAACATTGACATCTGTATATATAAATTCAAAGTATTCTTCAAGGCTCTTCGTATAGTATCGTATCATTTTTATCATATGCATACAAATGGTGGGTATTTTGATATTACCATACGCGTATACTAATTTCACATAAGCTATGATAACTAGATGTATTTAAATTTTAAATCGGAAATTCGGAATTGCAGAAGATTCAATTATCAAGAGGAAGGTCTTAAGTTAAAAAGTGAATGCTGCAACAATATCATATGATACATTAAAATTAAAGGAAAAAAGAAAAACTCCACAAAGTACTTTAATTATTTGACTTGTAAGAAAAGATCCAATTTCAGTGGATCTTTGATCAAAATTTATATTTCCTAATATCAAATTACTGTATAAAATAAGACTATCCACTTAAATATGAGTACGAGCTACCATTTCCACAACGATACGAATACTTAATTTGAGAAGGACGAATTTCGTTTCAAATTAATACGTAATGGATTATCAGTATCGATAAAAAATGAGCATCGCCAGAGTGATATGAATAAGGTTTAGAAGCCTAGGGCCTAAAAAGTTATAATGAAATTTGAATGCGATTAAGAAAAGAAGAGAGCGCGAAGAATCTATTCGTAGGTTAAAATTAATTTTGTTGCTCGAAAGGATCCTACTTATTTTTTGGGAATGAAATAAAAATTATTCTCATTTTGCGCCTCTACATCATACGCCTCTCCTTATTCTTGCTCTGCGAATCGATCAACTAGCAGGAGGCGAGCTCAGTAGGAGGAGAAAAATAAATGGAAGGGAAAAAGAAATAATAATAATAATAATAATAATAATAATAATAATAATAATAATAATAATAATAATAACAATAACAATAACAATATTAATAATAATAATAAGCGGCCACGGTCGATATTTTTCTTGCCCTGTTATTCTTTTACGAATGCAAGGCAAACGCGAAGGAGAAGATTCGATATGCAAATGAGATTTTCATGACCCGAGCAGATTCTTACCTCTCCGCACCCCCGAGGAACCCTTAATGTGCACGCGAAAAGATATCAACGAGTGACCAGGACTCGGTTTACAGCGCATTATCGAGAGAGAGAGAGAGAGAGAGAGAGAGAGAGAGAGAGAGAGAGAGAGAGAGAGAAGTGGGGCGGCAAGGGTGTGCACGGGCCCGGGGGGGGATGGGGTGGACAGAGAGGGAGCTCTCGCAGGGAGGAGCAGAAGGTCGAGGAGGAGGAGGTGGAGGAGTAATGGCGTACCCACCCAACGGAGAGTAGCTAGCATCCGAGGAGAGGAGATCGCTTGCGCGCGATATTTCCTGGCCAACTGTCTTCCTGGATGCTGCACCTCCTTGCACGCGCAGAGCCTCTGTCCCATAACGATATATTAGCAGAAGAGGATTTGTGGGAACGAGCTTGTTACTTACCTCTGTACGCGCTCCCAGCAGAAGGTTGCTCAATTTTACACAGGCGAGCGAAAGGGGAGGCTCGTAATGCATATCCCTTGAGTAATGGAGACCATGCTTAACATACGTACATATTTTGATATATTTCGAACGCGTGTCTTTTCATCGTAATGTATTTTTCGTTTAACTCAGCCACGCGAACATGCCCGCGCTCACGGAGAGTGTATCCGAGAACTTGTAGCTTGTTTCGAAATAAGTGTCTCATTTGTCTCTTTTTCTTTATTTAATGAGTAATTAATGGTCGGAATCGGCAACGCACCAGGCACAAAAAATACGTTAATGCGAAGTAGTTTTCAGTTTTATTCTAATTGCCTGAAATATTGCGGTACTTTAACATCCCAATGATTTATCGTGTGTTAAGCGATGCGTCATTTGGTACGAGTTTTATAAAACTTTTGCAAAGGTTTCATTTTTTATTCGAGAGCGAATTCTTGAAAATTAATTTTTAACTTCTTATACTTTACTATATTATGGGTGGCTTTTATTTTGCGACTCGAAATATTTCACTCGCCCCCCCCCCCATTTTTTTCAAGAGATTGCATAGAGACTGTGGGGCACTCGCTAGAAAAAAAGAGGCTCTTAATATTATCGTAAGAAATGAGCGCAATATTTGCGCCGGGGAGGGACGCGACCTCGCTTGCGTTGAAAATCAAAAATTATTATTACGCATTAATTTCATTATATTGCCCACCGCATCCGAACAGACTCCGGCCAATTGACATCGTAAATTCTTCCCTATATTTTCTACTCGTGTCGTCTTGTGCACATGCAAAATTAACGTCCCGGCTATACAATGTGTCAAACGAGCTAAACAACTCCGTGCGTCGGAATGAAAGCTCGCGTTTAATTCAAATCTAAATAGAAAGGAAACGTCGATAGATATAACGAACGATAAAAAAAAATTCCTAAATGACCAGCATCGAAAGGCTACATTTTTTTATTTTTTTATTTTTTTTTTTTTTTTTTTTTTTTTTTTTTTTGAAACAGAGCGATGGTCAACAATTGCTTTTTCTTTATAGTGAAATAAAATTCTTGCGCGCACGGGTGCACCACATATACGAGCTCGCAAATACAACACTTTGTTGCGTTAGTAAAAGAGAGCGAAAAATTAATTTTTAATGCGCATCAAAAGGAGACTGTGTGAAGAGGAACAAGGATGAGGCCAACACTTCAGAAGATGCATGGATGGAGAGATAGAGAGATGGACAGACAGACAGACAGGCAAGCAGACAACGAACGAACGTGAACTGACGAGCGAGTAAGACGAAAGATATATGCGAGAGCGACTACAGAAGGCATTTTAATTCACTTTCGCCTTCTCTCTTCTCCCTATCTCTTTCTCTCTCTCTCTTACTCTCACTTTGGTCCTCTATCTATTTCTCTTTCTCTCTCCGTCTCTCCTTCTCATCATAGCGGTCCATTGACAAAGAATGACTGACAGCTAAATCTCCCACTTTCTTCCTTCGGTCACAGTGTCAGTTCTTCCAGCGGATGATAGCTTTTTCAGAGTGGAAGAAGGAAGACGCGGAGGATAACATGAGAAACAGCAAGAGTGAGAAAGAGAGAGAGGGAGAGAGTAAGATGAGAATTAATGGCGAAATATGAGGGGAGGAATTGCGAAGAAAATACAAAGAGTAAAATATCTGATCTCCCTTCACTTCGTTGGAGAGAAGAGAAAATCTGTTTGCAAATTGGGAGAAAACAGGTTGTTATAACTCAGAGACATGACGATCTAGTAATAGTGAAAGTTTATATGAGCAAAAATCATATACAAAAGAGAAGACTTCAAAGAAACATTTTAAAAATAAATGATTGGGTAACATAATTAAGCGGTTCTTTCGCTAACGTGTTGACCAAATTTGTAATAAATGCAGCTTATTTTAGTATAAATACAATGTATATTAATAATGTATTTAATAATAATCTATATATGCATGTGTATCGAATAATAATTTGATTTTTAATTTTTGATGATAAAAGGCTGAATATAGTTCAGCATACAAAATATGCACTGTAAAGTATCTTCAGAAGCTTATATTCAGAAACATTTAATTATAGAAACAAATTGATATTGAAAATTTAGTCTGTAACGGCTTAAATATTCTTTCGTATTAATAATATTATGAAGAAACGTTTTCATGCAAGAATTCATATTTGTTTTTATAAAGTTTCACCTATATTTATCATAATTAATATATACGTTAAGCCTTACATATGAAGTCTTTTATTTATTCTTTAATCACGCAAGTAAATAAAAATAGTTGATGGAAATCATAACAAAAATTTGATTAAAAAATACAAAAAAATGTATTTTAATGTAATTTTTAATAAATTGTACTCCGTTGATAAAATACTGTACTGCTACAGGTTTAAGTAATAGATAATCGGCATAAAATGAGAGACAAAAATTTAATAGAGTCATGCAAACAACGCGGAAATTTCAAAGTGCCAAAGTCTAATAATCACCCACTAAAATAAAATTCAACTGTCGATAAGTACTTGTAATTTATTTGCGTTAATTATTGATGATAATTAAATTGCGATTAATTATTAATATTAAAATTTAGCAATTAAATTTTTTGTGCATTCAGGCTGTAGAATAATTTTATTATTGTATTAAATTGCACTCAAGAAAATTGTCATTAAATACAAAATTGAGCGAAAGAGGTCAATTCCTAACAAGTGCATAGATCCGTAATTCTGTTGCGGTGTAGACTAACGAGTTTGTTATTTGTTATTTGAAGTATCGAAAGGGATTTCATCGTATACTTTGTTCATTCTTTTTTCTTTCTTCTTTTTTTATTTTGCTTTGTTCTTCCGAAGGTCTCTGGTCCTTCTGCCTACTGCTCTTGACTGATTTAACGATGTGTCTTTTCTACTCTTTCGCTATCTCTCCTCTGTTTCTTCTACATTTTCTCTTTTATTCCATATCTTATTAGATAGAAAAAGAAAAAAGCGAGACATATAGAGTCTGACAAAAAGAGGGAGGCAGGACGATCCAGACGATACGTGACAAAAACTGCGAGAGATGGAGTACCTTCCTTCAAGGTAGTTTATCTGACTGATTGACTGATGAGGTGTCTGTTGTCCTAAGTCAACACCCATTATATCGGGCCATCGAATACATCATTTGTGTCCAGTTTTGTCTCCCTTTCTGCCTGTCCACCTCTCTTTCTCTCTTTCTCTCCCTCCCTACCTCTTTCTCACTCCTTCTACCTCTTTCTCTCTTCCCTCCCTCCCTCTCCCTCCCACTCTCCTTTATCTTTGTTTCTTCATACGTCTCACTTACTTTTTATTCTGTTGTTTTTTAGTATAAAATAGTGATCTCATCCTCCAAAAATGCGTGATAAATGTTTCTTTGTGCTAGTATCAAGCGGAGAATAAAATAGAGGGGAGCGCATTAGCAGGGCGCGATCTCTTAATTTTTCTGGACTGCTGATCCAGTGATTGAAACGTTAAGAAAATTATAACTTGTGATAATTGTATTATTTTTATAATGTTTTCTTACACATTGTATTTATTTATTTTAGAAATTCAACCAGAAGATTATTAATTAATAACTGCGCATAAACGCAGAATAAAAATAAGATTTATATAATTCTGAGAGTAAATCTGATGATAAATCTGAGAGTAAATCTTGGAAGTTATTTTAAATAAAATTGTTTGAACGTACATCCTTTATATTTTTAATTATAGGACTGTTGTGTATGTGTATATATAAATATATAACATTAAATTTCAAATATTTTTTTTTTAATGTACAAAGTTAATTTATAATTACAGTTTTTATTAGTGATTTAATCGCCATTCAATTTGCAATTTATAAGATTTAGAACTTCAATAATTCGATATTATGTTAATGTAAGCATTTTAATAATGTAATTATGTCAATATAAAATATGAAATTTTTAAAGTTTATATACAATTTTAGAGAATATTACCATAAACTTGACTTAATAGACATTGATTATGATCATTGATCAAAATTATTCGTTTAAAATTTTATTGCGTCTCAAAAACAGATTATAAAAATGTTGCTAAAATCGTATTATAAATGTTAAACTTTTAGGTACTTATGAAACATCGACCTTATACTTTATACGCTTTGTGCATTCTGCATTTCACTTTCAAAGACTCGTGAAAGAAATATATTTGACGTCTTGTGCATTCCTTTTGGAGTTTTTATATTTTTAAGTTTATATATAAATAAAAAAATACCAATATACAGTACCGATCGCTAATACGGCAGTAGATTTTTGCTCGAATATAAGAAGACCAAGATGAAAATGAAGATGAAAATTATGATGAAGAAACAGAAAAGTAAATGCACGGGTATGAAGAGCACGTGTACAAGCGGAGTGACGTTGAGTGATAGACAGGATATTCTCGAAACGAGAAGTATGAGTAGCTTCACATTCCAAAAGATATATGCACATATATATATATATATACATTCTACGCGTGTACGCACATGCTTGTGTGCAAGCTTACAAATGCATACGTGCATACATATACACATTAATAACACACATATATACAAATATACACACATAATATGTACGTATGTATTTATGTACGTATGTATGAAGGGCATGAGTGAGGATGATGGAGGACGGCGGTGAAAAGTAGGGTGGGAAGTGACAGTTCAGTCGACGTTCCTACACTGCCTTCGTCTGCCTCTGCATTCGATCGCGGATTTTTTACCCTCACTTCTCAATCCGCTCGAGGCATATATTATATGCCCACATATAAGACGGAGAGAAATGATTTCAGAGATGCATTCTCACAAGCCAAGTGTAGTTTTAGAGCAAATGATTGTACGGGGAGTTTTCAAAATCGTGCATCGTTGAAAAAGGACAGCGTTTGTATTTTCTAACTTCCCGACGAGACCACACTTAATTTACATTATAATTTACAAGGATTCTTATCAATTATCAATTACTTATTAAAAACCCGATGAAATTTGCAATTCTGAAACGAAATTGATATGCGTAATTGCAGCATTGTAAAACAACGAGGCATCGATGTGTCATAATAGTTTAACATAAATAAGGTAAATAATATTCTAACAATCCTAATAATTACAGCCGATAATGGGGTACTACGTATTGTGCAAGTATGAACTTACTTACCGTTGAAACGATAATGGATGTTAATTTAAGGGAGTACTCTGAGGGGTAAGGGGTGGGACAGGCCGAGGTGGCGCGAGCTAGGTGATGGGCGGGGGAGGTGGGGGGTAAGGAAGAGTTGATTTTGAAATTTTTAATAACGCGCAATCAACGGGAGCCGCACAGCCGTATTGCAATTGCTTCGACTAAAAGGGTGGATGAAAATGGACTTTTGTTATATTAACAGGTGAAAATGAGCGGGACCGCGAGCGGAGAGGAGGAAAGAATGGGAGTGCAAGTGAGAGAACGGGAGGAAAGAAGGTTTCAATGTGCGAACGGTAGGAGAGGGGATGAGAAAAGTTTTTGGATGGTCAATGCAACAGGCGACAGAGATGATCGATGCTTTGTGAAACGGGTAGTCCATAGGCTTGTTTTTTTATTAGTACACAGTCATCGTGCTCCTGACAGCTACGGCAAATATAAGTAATCTCCTAAAGTGTGACAGAAGCCCTGTACTTTTGAATTCGTCTACACCTACGTACAAGCCATACTTGTAACGTATGTATGCATGTATTTACTTGTCACACTATCTTTTTATCCTGCTATGACAAATTCGCAAAATATTTTCACTCTTTGCCTCCTTCTCACTTTCTCTCTCTCTCTCTCTCTCTCTCTCTCTCTCTCTCTCTCGCACAGACACATCGCTGACACCGTTGCTACCTATCACCCTAAGCTATTTCGACGTGGTACTAATTACAAGCATGTGTTTTGTTTTATTTCTTTCCCGTATTCGCTAATTAAATCAATAAAAACTGACAATATTATTTGAATTCGCTGACTACGACCTACATAAAGTTATATAATACAACGACATGATATAACAACTATTTATTATCATCACTTTTAATAAATGTGGCACTTATAAGTATCTCTTATAATTCTTATGTTTCAATAAAGTAGCAGAAAAGTAATATTTCGTATTAATCACTCGAGTTTGCAGTTTTATAAATTATCTAAACTTAACGTTATAGTCTTATAGACTATTTTGTTTTATTCAGTTTATACAAATTTATAAGAATCCTTGTAATCAATTAAATAAATTTAATTAAAAGTTACAAAAATATGTTTTCAATTTAATTAAAAAAAAATTTATACGTAAGCAACATTACATACAAAGAATAGATTTTGTTGATTTGTGAAATATTTATAATTTTTTTTTTTATAAAAATTTCTTTCGTTTGTTTATTTGTTTTCTATTGATCGATATTCCGGGGAAAAAATTCAGAAGCAAATGTTGTATACATAAGGGAAATTGCTTTATATAGGGAAAGAAGCGTCAGAAAGGTAAAAAGAGAGAGAGATTAATTATACAAGACAGTACGTGATTAATTGCGTAATTAGTGATTTAAGGTTGGGAGTTAGTGAATTGCCCGAATTTTGATTTAAAAAAAATGCAAATCGATTGAGTTCTGTGCATGTAGGTAGTTAAATTTATCACAAGAAGTATTTTTTTTTTCTTTTTAATAAAGTATTTGATTTTTTTAAACAAACGATTCCTGGTTCGCGAGCATAATTATTTTCTCGTAACGCAAGGCAAATTTCTAGTTTAAAAGCGTTTATTTTCGTGAATTCGATGTATTGTAATGAAATAGGTAATTTGGCAATTGGTGAAGAAAAATTTTAAATAATAAATTTTTCCATTATACAAATCTTATGAGAAAACATCGATCGCGCCAATATAGATTACAGGGCTCCGGTTTCACAGCATATACAAGACTTGGTAGTCTTGAACAGGGGCTTCGGTTAAAAACAATGAATTCGAGTCAGTATTGCTTACTGAAAATTTGATCGAGAGCTCAAATATTCATAGTAGATAATCGATAGTTTCCCCCCACATGGTAATACGTCGAGCCGATCTAAGCATCCGCAATCGCAAACGATAATTTACGGGCGTAAATATAATTCACCGAACTAATCTAAGAATCTCATAACCGCGAAGCGACAACCTTCATCATCGCAATAGACACCTTCTCAAACAATGCGATCAAGCTCAATTCAAACTGATTGCAGCAGACAATGGCTGAGATTGCCGCAGCCGCCGCCGCCGCCGCCGCCGCCGCCGCCGCTGAAGCCGCCGCCGCCGCACCATCACGGACAGCTCACCGCCCCTCTTTCGAATCCTCTGCGTCATTCATTTGATTCATTTCTTTCACATGCCCCGCTGTATAGCGCGCAGACTCCTAACTCACAATGTTCCATGAAATTTTGCACGGGCGAATGCCATCCGATGCGCCGAGTTAGCTGAGAAAGTGCGGACACAGTTCCGACGAATAGTGAGGCGAAAGAGTAAGGAGGTAGTGAATGAGATGACAGAATGATGCCTTCATCTTGTCTGTCTATCTATCACCTTCTTTCTACCCGCGCTCTCTTGATCGCTTATTTATTATCTACGTCAATCACTCCTTTTCTTTTTCTTCCCTTCGCTTTGAGCAGCTTTTTCTTTTTTACTCGAATCTTATCTGTTACTTTACGATCAGATTCCTTTTACATACTTATTTATTCTTTCACCGAAATATATAATAAATAAGCTCGTGTGTGCTGCTCGTTATTTCAGTGTTTTAATTTATGTAAGAATAATTTAAGATTTACGAAATGTGTTGTTCGCGATTCTTGGACATTTCACACACACATATATATATATCTTTATTTAATGAAATAGCTTATAATAACACGACAATGACCGTTTTAGTAATAATATCTGATCGTTAAAGTTATTAGATGGATACATACATTTAATTTAAACAATGAATTATTAATAAGAGCTGTATATTTGTAAATTAAACAATTGTTCACATTTAAATATGTTCGTTGCTTAAACTTTATTTCAAAGAATTTTCATTAAATTAATTTTTCACGTTAAATTCCTAATTAAAATATTTAAATCTACGATTCAACTAATAATTCAACAACTATTCGATCAGTTGACGCAGCTGTATTACTGATTATAAATCTTTTGTTTCGTTCCTATTAATATTAACTTTATTCCACTCTTATTTATCCTTTTTGTATTATATTCTTTTCCTCATTGTCAGAGTTCCTAATCGATATCATATCTTTTATTTTATCAAAAACCGTTATCAGAAGTAGTGATAATTATTACCGTCTATTAATTTGTCAATTTCACTGAAATTATGATAAAAATTGTGACATCGAATATTTTGTCAACGCAAAGATAAATAAAAAAAAAGAAATTCAAATTATTTACGGATATAGAAAGACGCAACAACGTATTGTGAGCAATAAAAATTCAAACGAAATATTATTAATGAAGCGTTTATGACAACTAAATATATTGATTAATTATTCACTTAATTCAGTCGAAAGAGACCGAAAATGTAACTATCTAATCGTCTTTGCTAAGATTCGAATTAATCATAGTTTTTATTAATAATCTATTTCTTGAAAGGATCTTTTTGATAATGTTTTTAATGGATAAGGTTTTTTTATCAAAATCAATAGAATAAAACATAAGTAACAGGATCTTTTATTCATGTCTTTTCTATCTTCAAAAATATTTAATTAAAAGCTAATACTAGCAGCATTTATTCAAAGAGATTTAGTAAAAGGGGTTTGATGCGATTCTACAATTTAATTACGGATTAATTTTAAACAAAACATATTAAAAAATTAGTTCTCCCTCTCTCTCTCTCTCTCTATATATATATATATATATATCCTTAAAAAATGGTGTGTTTGTATTTAAAAATTTTTTAAATATATTGACGAGATACTGCAGAAAGTACATTTTTATTAACCATGTTTCATTAATATAATTTTATATTTTTACCTAAAGATAAAGTATTAAATAAAAATTCAAGGAAAAAAAATATTGTTACTACTAATAGAGTATTAAAAATAATCCTAATTAAATAATCCGAGACTCGTATTTAAAAGTTGCAATTTAATTGCACGGCAGAAAAAGATGTAATGTTCGATCTTTTATGCATTTGACTCCATTTTTGGTATCTTTCTGTCATTCCGTATTAAAATGAACTAAAGAATAAAAATTAAGATGGATAGTTGTAGGATAAAGAGGAACAAAGTAAAATAAGAGAGCATGTAATGAAAATAAAGACATTGTAATGTGGTGCTTCGTCTTCTTGGCCTTTAAAAACAGAAAATAAGTTTTAACAATCTTTTTCGCTCCTTTATTCATTGGATTTTTTTACTGATAGTTCCTCTCGAGTAAGCCGGCAAACCGATCCATTCTAATAAATACAAGCGTGTGAAACTGCATGTAGCACGTATGCAGATATTCTTCCTTCAAGTACTCCATTTTGCTCATGCTTATTTAACAAGTAGCAAATAATATAGTGTGACAAAATGGAAATGAAAGACTGGAATGACGAAGAAACAAAAATTGCTGACTATGTTGCACACTTGATGAATTTTTGATGAACAGATGCTCTGCGTAAGAACACCATAATTTCTATTCATTGACGTTTTGTTTTTGGTCTTACTCCAAAGTAGTCTTGTCCCAAATTGAAATATGTATATATATATATATATATATATATATATATATATATTGGTGTGGAACAAAGCAGTAAAAGAATGAGACGAAGGCAAAAATCTAGGGAAAAAAAGGAATAAAACAGTGCAAACAGGACTTCATCATTGTCGTCCTAGCAAACAAAGCAAAGACTGAGGACGCATATATTTTGCTAAGCAAGAATTTTCTCGCTTGCCAAAAAAAACAAACCAAAGTAGATACGCGATTAAGAATTAAAATTGATTTTAACCGGCGATAAAGTAACGAATACATTACCCTAAGTGTACTGTAACAAACCATATTTACGTTGGCCGAGCAAACCTACTAGAACTCAGCATATACGTTCTGGTTTGGTTTTACTTATCATTTGATTCCATATCTAAGATAGAAGTTAAAAGATGTGGGAACTTTAGACTTTGCATCGAGACACTAGTTACTAGGCATTTTTGGTCTCACGATCTGACCGCGAATTTTCCCAGAGATGCTTCGTCGATAAATTCCTAAATTTTCCACCTTGAGTAATCGCGCGCTGATTGTTTTCTGCTCTATTCCCTTATTTTTCATGAATGATAAAGGAAAACGGAGCTGAAATGACAGCCAAACAATAGCTCAAGCGGCTTTGAAAATGTAGTCGATAATATTCCGAGACTATAATCCATCATCAAAAGCGGAAACAAATGTATATTGACTATTTGAAAATCGACCATATGTATTAAAATTGTTAGTAACTTTCCCGAATGCTCTTACAACCGCCAGCGTTGGATCATTTATAAAATAAAATTGATTTGATTTCAAGACCATTTGCAATCATCTTGACTGGCACAGAAAGGACTTTTCTTCATTAGGCTTACAAAACAAATATTAGACAGGTGAAAAAATTATAAAAACCACGGCAATCGTTACCTAAAATCATACGACACTTCTATTAGTCAAGTTCTTTAAACATTTTTTTTAATAAAGACAAAGAAACTTCTGATATTTTCTTATAACTATAGCACCAAAATTGGAGAGCAGACAAAAGTAACATTTCATCGTATAATCTTTTAATTATTATTGTACAACGAATTGCTAAGAGTCAAGAAGTTTAATCCAGTTATTAATCATGAAACTATAGATAAGTTAGGCGTCAAGAGCAGGTGGCGCACAAAATAAAATAAATAATAAAAATACATAAAAGAAGACAATATTGAAGTAAATACAAGATAAGAGTCATATTCAACTAGTACATACGCAAATATATTGAAGGAATAATGTCTGAAGTACAATAGGGATGACGAGAAACAAAAGGCATAAACTTCAAAATATCTATAATAAAAAACCAAACATTAAGACAGTAATGACCTTCCTCGAATTTATTTATTTTGCTACAATTATAGACCTCATTCTTTAATATAAAAGTCACGTTTTCCTTACATGGTATCACATGATAAATTAAAATAACCAGTCGTAACTCAATAGTGCGCTCAGATTCTTTACCGCAATGTATTTATAAAAATCCAAGTTGTGCATTGCAAAGTGAAAACATAGAAAACCTTCACTTCTACAAAATGCTTTCTCATATTTTCATAAATTACCATAGAGAGACTGAGTACATTCCTCATACGTTCGCAAATACACAGATAAATAAAATGTTTTTATTTCTCCCATACGATATCATATCGTAAACGATACACTTCTAAAATCCATTACTGTAAAACCAATAGTATTAGCCTGTGTTAAATTTGTCAATATTGTTAGAATTGTCATCGCTAACTTAATTCTTAAGAAGCTTAAATGCTACGAGAGCGCAAAAATTGCAGAAATTGCAACAACCATACAACAAAACCTCAGATCAATCTTACAAACAATAAAATTTCCTTTCATTTAAAACCAGTATACGTTATATAATTTTTCACGGACGAAGAAAATGAATTCGATAATTGGAGTATTTTACCTATTTACGAAGGATTGTAAATTCCACTATGTCAGTATTTTACATGAAGATTTAATGATAAATATAACTATTCCTGAGACAATAATAACTAAGAAGTGTACTTACTTTCAACTAAAGACACTACGTTTGCATTAGCGATCAAATCCGTGGAAGACGTTTGCGTATATAAATTAATCCTATGAATCAAACATCCTAGATTAGTTATATTTGAAACAGTGAAAGGTAAATGTTTCGCGGGAAATTAAAGCTTCCTAATAACAAAATACGATTTATTAACATATATAAAATGAAAAGTTATTTATTTAGAAAAATATTTAGAAAAGTAGATAAAGAAACTTTATTGCAGTGCGACAATGCAGCAATGAATTGTTGAATCCAGAATCTGAGAAATTTTCTATCTATTAACGTTTAATTTTGGAAACCAGTTGCTTAAAATCTAATGAAAAAATTGATTATAAAGTACATTCAAGCGGAGATGGAAATTTATTGAATGTTACATTTGAATTTAAGTATACATAAGCAGCAAAAACTATTTTTTCATAGGTACGATAATAAAAATTAACTATTATTTGAATAAATTTAGAATAACATCCCTACATTATAAAGTACGTTTAAAATTGGCTGTCTAAATTTGCTAATCTCAAACCTAACTCTTTAGCCTCAAAGTGATGACGCATTTTATCCGAGCAAATGTATTTTCCTCTTTACCAATAGAAAGATGACGACCTAACGGATTATATTTCTTTATAAAAACGAAACCAACTTTACCGCAAGAAATAATAAATTGGATAGATAAATAATGAAAGGCACCAAGGATCAATAATCAAATGAACCAAATACTGAATATAAAATAAACCATACTCAAAATAAACCTAGAAATAAATTTCTCATTAGCTTTAATATTAGTTCAGAAATGATAGTTATCTTGATTATTACGAAATAATCGAAACTGTACGTGTACATTATTACATATGCAGCGTTCAGTGGATTGTTTCGCTGCGCACATGAGAACGATTCATATATAATATATATATATATATATATATATATATATATATGTATAATTAAATAGCATCTCACAATTATTGGTACGGCTCTACACTGGTAAATAGTATAAATTAAATTGCAAACGAAGAAATTACGTAAGAGAATATTTCTTGCTGTATCAAAAACAAAGGGGAAAAAAGTGAAAAATCTTTTACGTAATAGTTTAATAAACGGACAATTTTTCAAAATAGGACGATCGCTTTTCAAATAAGATGAAGACGGCAACGCCAGGTAAAGCCAAAAAAAGTTCCTCCCTTTCTTTCTTGCTCTACGCTAATAAGATCTCGAGATTCAAAATTTACCACTTAAATTAGAAACTGCGAGAGGGGGTATCTATTGTACTTGAGCACAAAATTTATGACGATATTAACAGCGTGCGTTCTCTCATTGTGGACATGCATCTGTTCCTATTATGCATACTTTCACAATAGGAATAAGTGCTTGCATAATATCCCATTTAAAAATCAAATTATTATTAATAATGACACTTACTTTGTCCGATAAAGCGATATTTTCATCTAACGCATTATTACCGCAGAAGGCCAATATATATACAAAGGTATTATTTAAAAACAATAAATGCTTTAATATTTACTTTTTCAATTAGAATTAAGCATCTTTTGGCATATGATGTATATTTGGAAAATATTCCAAAGCAAAATTTACTAATAAAAATATTATAGTAATTATTGTAAAAAACGAGCACAATTTTTTTTATAAATAAAGCTTTTGCATTATATAAAGATTGTGTAAAAATTTTACTTTCTTCCTGACATTTAGGATGCTGTTCTTTAAAATAACCATAAAAATCTTTTATTTTTTTGATACGGTATGTTTTTAAATTTCTTTTACAAAAAAGTGCAACTCTTTTATTAATATTGAACCACTTTTTCTTGACTTTGATTTATCAGAATATTCCGACGTAATATCATAGACTGTAGGTAATACAGTTATCCAAATTAAACATGCAGTATAATTGTAAAAAAAAAACCCCCTTTAATATTATTAGTCTTCTAAAGTATTATTTACGTATTGATAATTTCGTCCTTCTTGACCTAAATCTGTGCTGGTCTCTTTCGTCAATTCGTTATGTTTCCTTAAAATATTTTTTTGATAGAGTTTTAAACCGTAGCTCAATTCTAGTCTAATAGTGATTAGTACATTTGATTGCACAAACTGAAAAGTGATAGCCCCATTTAGTACGCGACGCCATAAATAAATTTGAATATCGATACCACTCAATAAAAACCAATAACCATGTCAGTTCGGTCCTAAAACAAAACTAAAATCAGAATACAAATTTTTCGTTAAAGTAGAAAATAAAAACCATTACATCACATCTGCCAATGAATACATATAAATTTTTTATTTATAGAGCATACATCGGAAATATAATTGATCAAAAATGATTTGCGGGTTGCAAACTAGCGCGAAGATGGATATTGTTGACAATGATTGCACCGATGGACGGTTAGTCTCGAATACGGTATCAAACGGAGCAGCAATAATCTTTTCTAAATGGCTATTCCTATAAAACTGTAGCTGCACATCAGGTAGTTTATTGCGAAGAAAAGCTGTGCTCTGCCCCTTGTACAAATAGTCTTATTGACAATGCAAAAAGATGCACAAAAGTTATAAGCGCAAAAAGCATGCATTTGTTATTTTTATGCTGTGGACTCGTGTCACGAAACAATCAATCCAGGTTTTAGCTACATGTATGGTCGAACTCAAAACGGTACCTTAAGCCCCATTGACCTTAAAAATAAGCATAAATTGTCCTAGCGGAATCGCAACAACGTATGAATTTCATGTACAGTCTCTACCATTGATTGCATTATAAAGGTGTGCGTAAAAAAAACTACGAAATATATATATATAAATATATATATATACTTTTTTTTTTTAAATATCATTTCGACTCAATGAAAATCCTAATAAATGCTTTAAGATTATAATTTAAGAAGGATCATTACTTACGACAGTTAGAGCTTTTATCAATAATTTATAATATTTATCCAGCGATACTCGACGACGGTTACGGTTGGGTATAGGTGGATAATTTTAATGCTTTAAATTGATGGGATTAAAATAAAATGTAAAATCAAAACAATGTTTCGGTCAAAATTACAATAACCTTGCATTGCCATTGTATTATTACGCTATAAGTAAGGACAAAGTTATTTTCCATTTGGGCACTGTGCATGACATTTAAATTTGTAAATATTCAGAGTGGCGTGGGTGCGCTCGCGTAATCGAGATCGCCCGCACTTACTTGCGAAGGCTTTTGCATACGTACGCAATTTTCAGCGTGCATCATTCCAGATGGTTACTCGTAAGCGATGCCTGCCCGCGCAAATGCAATAATTAAACGAATGCACTTACGCGTGATTATACGACAGCGTCTATGACTGGGTCGCTTCGTCCTGTTGTCTAGCTCGGAAAGTAAAAGAAAGGCCGAGAGGCGCGCACCCCCGCCTGCCTGCAGCAGTAGCCCCGGCATTATATCGTGAGTACAGATGTAATTTATAGATGCAATAATTTATTAGATACGACAAGGTTTATACTTTGCATGACGTACACTCATCCATCACCGTCAGTGACGTCATGTCCCGCCATATAATGGCTACCTACGTATATTTTCCTCCGGCCAACTAACCCTCCACCACCACCACCAGCATAATCATAACTTTCTAGCTTCGTACGTGAACTCGTACATAAAATTTCCATTCCTTTTTTTCCTTCTTTTTTCCTTCTTTCGTTCTTTTTTTTTTTTTCTTTTTTTTCTGTCTTTCCTTCTTTCTTTTTCCTCCCGTTCTTTCTTTCTTCTGCTTTATATTAATAAACTTCATTTACTTAGCTACTTACTTCGTTGGAATACACAGTTTCTCCATTTAACGGTGGAGAGCAGAAACATTAATATTTCCCGAGGCTTCCAACAAATATGTTCGATCGCGGCAAAGTACCGATAATTATTAATGCGATAAACACATTTTACATTTGTAAAAAGCCTCCTGACTATTTCAATATAATAATTGAGTTTCAAGGGCGAGCAATTATTTTTAAATTCACTTTTAAGATCAATATCGAGCTTAGAGTACTTCAAATTATTTATTACGATATTAAAAGAGACTTTATTAATTATTAATACGTTAAATGAATTGTTTATATTTTTAGTGACGTAAAATTGGGTGTGAAATATTGGGTGCGCAATTTAAATAAAATTGGTATATGCAAAGATACTTAGTCACGGCATCAATTAATATAAATATTTAAACTATACGTGCTTATATTTTATATACAAGTAATGGGAGAAACTACGGATTAATGTACCAGGCAATACGTGGAACTAACAAACATCAATAAGCTTTTGCTTTCTTTAATATATTATCATATTATTTTGTATTTCTAAGTAACTGTACCCGAGAGATTCATTATCTGATTAATCCACCCACATTGATTTCAAGATTTATGTCTACTACATTTCATATTATTTACTTATGGCCAACGTTTCTGATATTACATACTTACACTCCGATGCTAAATTCTTTTTTGTTTGTAAAAAATACAATCTTTCTATAAAGTTCATTACTTTTCAAGTAACTAGAATATTTGTTATCTTTTTTACGAATTCTTAAAAAGAAATCTCCTACTAAACTAAATACAAATACTAAATATTTTCTAAAAAACTGGATCAATTGATGGATTAAATTCTATAATTTTACAACCGAAGACGTAGCTTATTATCACAGTAAATATTTATTATTAATTCGTAAATGATGTGTCCTATATAATGAAAATGTCTATACCTTATGACACAAATTGCAAAAGAAATGACAAATATAAAGACTACTTAAAGTAGTGTATATTTTTTTGTAAGGGTAAGAAGCCTGTTAAATATATATATACATATTTTTTATGATAAAAAAGTAAATTTAAATTAGCATTTCGTATCATTAATCAATTCTAATTTTTTCATATTCATAAGTATTAAATATTTTGTACATGAAAAGTAAACAACTTTATAAAAAGCAGTTTCAAATACAGCAATGTAAATTGAAGAGAGTCATAAACTATTTTTTATAAAAATTCGCATTAAAATAATTCACTTTAAACAAATTTAGTTGCAGAACTTAAGTAAAAAAAAGAATTTTTTCTCTAGATTTCAGTTATTATAAATATCTACATAACCTTAAAAAAAACAAAAAAGTGAATGAATTTATTATTATTAATGACAATTTAATTATATTTAAAGATAAATCATCCGATTACATAGCTCAGAAAATTATTTGAACCTATAAGAAAAATCGACGATATCAGAAATAACGATATCAGTTGTGCGACTTTTGCATGAAAAAGTTTTTAAAAATTTGTATAGTATTAACATACAAAGATTCTTTTAAGAATAATGTTAAATAAATTGATTTTTACGAGTAATTAAAAGCCAAACCTATGTTTTCTATGTTAATATGTGATTCCGTTTCATTTTTTATACATGGCCCATTTTATAGCTGACAAAAGTTTGTTATATTAAAAAAAATCACACATTCAAATGTAAAGCTAATACGTTAGGCGCGATAAATCATTTTGTTTATTTTATGCGTATCACAATAATTGTTATCTTTTCCTCAGGAAGCTTAGGGTGATACGTTTTTTAACGCCGCTAGCGATACTATATCATTTTTTTCACATTACATTCTGCGACTATTGGCAACTCAAGCACACACACACCCACGCACGCACACACTGGAGAAATTCGAACTTTCGTATATAAGCAAACGTCACATAACAATATGCTAATGACTGCAAGTTGCAAGCACAACTAGAATGAAGCTTAACACATGGACAAAAAGAAAAATCTTACTTGTCTACGAACTTTGTTACGTAGTTATCTAATTGCAGAAATCATCACATGCTGCGCAAAAAGGCTGATTCTCCTCCTATAACAGCTAAAAGTACTTACGAAATGCAAAGTACTGGAACGTGTGGCTTACCCGCTTGTGCTTAATGAGGAAGTAAGAGGAAAAGTACACTTCACCCCATTAACTTGAACAACTACTGCAGTAGTAGCATGAGTGCAAACATCTTGAACGTATAATGCAGTCAATGATGGCTCCAAGGTAGTTGATCCTATTATAATTACTATTTGTTAACAAGGCTCATATAGAGAGCCATTTTAGAAACTTTTTCATAGTCGATGATTTTATTATAAAAGAATTTTGTCCACTTATTTGAGTATCTAATCGGTAGGAAAATAAAGCCATGGGTCTCTCTCTCTCTCTCAAAATAAATTTAACGCTGACTAGTTGAACAGAACAAAAATCCTAGATCTCTGTATCGAGAGCTCGCGATTATATCTCACTGGTCTTTGATATTCATAGATTTTAAGCCGACATTTTTTCGAAAACCATAACATGCGCATTATACAGCACAACTACGGAATGAGTTATCCAGTCTGAACAATGTCATCTGACTTAACAAGAACTTCATCGTCGTAAATATCCTACGAGATAGCATAAAGGAATACGCTTATCAACAGGTAAATATAATGCTTAAGACTGCGTATCTCTGCGCGATAAAGTGAACAATGAAAGCTTTACGCGAAACTGTGGCTGCGATCTTGTAGGTATAAGCACGACCAATTGTAATATTCTGCCTTTATGATTTTGGATGCTTAGCATCGCCTGAACTTGTAATTCGTCATTAACATCTACGAGCATTTATTATATAAAATACGTTTTGCGAGTTTCGTAACTTGGCAGTTCAAAAACTCCCAGACGAACAAAGTTTTTAATAACCAATTTAATCATTATTTATTTTCGTGCAGAAAAAAAGAAGAAAAGTAATGGTAAAGTTTTGCACTTGCATTGACTGACGAAAGCAGCAGCAGCGACAACAACATCAACAACAAATTAAAATAATTCAAAATTAGCAAATAAACCGAATAACTTTCTAGTATAGCAGCTTTGCTGAAATAATGATTGAGCTCTGATTGTACGTTGCTGTTTGAACAACAGATTTGTAAGATATCGAATTGTGGTATAATCAGCAACAATTATTTCTTGTTAATATTCCATGAGCCTATAATAGAGATCCAACCAACATGAAAGGAGTCGTAGTTAAATTAATGCAGAACAGGTCATAAGCTATATACTTACTTATCATAGATCACTTATCATTCAAACAAATCAAATACAGTATAAATACTACTATAAGAATACTTGGTAACCATTTAATAATCAAACTCTGTTTTAAAAGAGTTTTAATCTGCTTTGTACAAACATCCGAAGCCAAATATAAACATTAAGCCAAACTGATCAATAATAGTTGTGACTATATGCGGAAATCATAAGACACAACAATATAATTATGTTATATAGTTGTTGTTGAACTGAAGATAAAACGGCATAGAAAATGTTTGCTTATTTTCCTTCGTAGCTTCGCAAATAATTAAAATATAAACTCTTTTCAGCTTAAAAAAGCAGGGAAAACTGAAATGTTTTGAAAATTTTCATTGTTTATAAAATCAAACATGATGTTTCGTCGCAAACTGTTAATATTCAAATGTTAATTTACTTTGTGTCAATACACATGTTACGGTATAATCAATGAAAGCCAACTGCAGAACAATAAGTATAAAGAAGTATAAATGATAGTTAATGTTTTTTTATTTGCTTTTCACATTGCGTTATGATACAAATATTCTGGATAACAATTGTAAATTAAAGTACAATTTATTTACGGAAATTAACTGCTTTTGTAATTACATAGTAAAACTAAAATTTATTTATGTTGTATCCCTACATCCCTAAATATTCTTTTGGAACTAGTCATGAAAATGGTTAGAGGTTGTAACGTCTTCACTATGAGCAAGAGAGGAAAAAAGGTAAGATTCATGTACAGAAAACACACTAAACGCGCCATAAAAGTGACGGCGTTAGTACCAGAAAGATAGGAAGTAGAAGGAGTATCTTGGCGACAATTGATTGTCAAGCGGGTCAACCGACTAACCTAACCTCGAGAGTCCCTCAACGTCTCCACCCTCGCGCTTTCATTGCTGCTCAGCAACTCCGAGCTAAGGAAAGAAATGTTTATTTCAGCGAAAATATATTTAATGCCACCTTTAGATGCGGCGCTTTAATTTAATCGCCTTTATTTTGAGCAAGAAGAAATGGTGTCTCTTCTTTACACGGATATTACTTTCGAATTAATGACGATAATAATAAATATTTATAAATCGAAACTGAGTGCTCGATTTTACTCTGATTGTTGAAAAATTAGACGCAAGAGGTAAACAGGGTCTTAATTCAGGCGTTTCTCGGTGTAATAAAAGTTCTTGGCACATGTGTATACGTGCATGCAAAGAAATACTGCAAGTGTCCTAATTTTTAACTTAAGTAAAGAGCAGAATAATGATAATACTCGAACGGACTTATACAGTAAAATACTTTTTATTACATTTTTATTTAATACAGAAGATGATAAATTTTGGCAGCATTGAGTTTTCAAATGCACGATAAACAATCCTTAACGCATTATGTATGTTTACTTAACCACCGCATTTAATAATGCGATAAAAAAAATTATTATAGTTCTTTTGTTAAAAATCATAAATGAAGAAATCTTTTCAATTTTGGAATAAACGAAATTAAACCAAGTGACAAGTGAAAAACATACCGAGTAATAATAACAATAGTGTGTAGGACCTTAATAACGATTTGCAAATAGTAATTAGTTTAGTTTGAAGCCGTTTTCGGTAACAAAAGCATTATGTTTGTTAGATTATCGAATGAATTAGTCCAATTCCATTAGCATAAGTTATCGATTTTTTTCAAATAACGTAGCATATATTATATACGGACGTAGCATAGTATATTTTTATTGATTGTCCTATAAAATCAATATCGTTAGCTATTAGACAAACTAGAACTGTAACTTAAAGGAAATTGATGCTTTAAAAAATTGGGTATGAATGAATACATAGAAGCATTAGCAATTTAACGAGCTTAATTTAACTATTACTCGGAAAAATATCATTCAATGTTTCATTAAACGCAACTTTAAAATTATTACCTAAGGAACCTTAACGGTCCCTTGAAGATTAATCCATTTGAGTTACTCCTATAATTTATTAGTTTTCAAATTTATTCAATGCGGCAACCTACAAACTTATTACTATTAAGCTTTGTTTTAATCTACACCAAAATAGCTAGTAAATATATATACATATATACATATATAATGCTTTTGCGATTTGTAAAATATAGTATTCATAAAGAACAGTTGTTAATTTTGTATTTTAAGTCACTTTTAGTAATATCGATATTGTCACAAATGCTGCTGAACAAACTAAATTGCAGAAATGTGTGTATAACCTTTATCAAAATTTATTTAATAAATTAGAGTAGCCAATTCATTCGCAATTCTACCAATAACACTTCAAAATAACTTTTTATTTATTTAAACATTCTCCTTGATCCAATTATCGCACAGAAGACTTACGATGACGTACTTAATGCACATGTTACTGAACACAGAACGAGATGGTTTTCGAATTAAATTTCATTAGTCTTCCGTATGTCGCTTTATGATTTTTCAAAAATAACTTTATTACATCATTTTCTTTCGTAATTTATTCTTTACTCAGTAAATTCAATCAATAAAGGTTTGAGAGATTCTTTTTATTAAGAGCCTAGGTAGCAACAACAGGTAATGTCCGGAAGCAATATTTTATTAAAAAGAATTGAAAATAGCTCAGTTTATTCAGATTTCGATGAAACATCTGCAATTTCAATTCTATTCTAAACAATTATTAATATTCTATATTTACACAAATACAGAAAATTAATGATTAATTATTATTAATGGTATACGGCTGTTTATTTTCTAAATTTAATCATTAACTTTTTCCTTTGTAAATATAATGTAAGTGTTATAATTTTTGGATATTATCTATGTTATTAAATTACCTTAGTGGCTTATTTTTCAACGCAAAGTTTTTAGATCCTATTATTGAATATACCTCTCGAATTAGATTACTTTTACCAAAAATTTCATTTAAACCTTTTTATCTGCAAAAACATTAGCAAACATTGAAAGCTAAATCAATATAATTTGTTAATTTCTCCTTATAAGTATATTATAATGAATAAATGATCATTACGTTTATTCGTTCGTCTTATTTATGTTTTTATAAATAATACGTTAAAATTGTATTCATTTATTTATTATGTTACTTAAAACGACAGGATGATATAACTTTGAAAGACACTATGAGAGTTAATTTAATTCATCTATCCAAAGCTCTATTTACTACTACTAAAATTGGAGGATTGGGAACATAAATAGTATAAGCTTTTCTAGTGAAACTTTGAGTATAAAATTAATGCATTCGCTGATAGATCATGAGTGATATATTTACAAGTCTAAGAATTTATCTGTTTTCTTATATAAAAACCAATTAGAATTAATGAAGCTTTAACGATAGAATAAAAGAATGAAAATTTTTTTAATTTAATTAAAAAAAAAGAGCACACCATTTAAGTTATGCAAAAAGGTCAAAATTAGTTAATTGGATTTTCATATTTTTCAAATTATTATTTATCTGAATGTAATTAAATAAAAAATTCAATAAAATATAAGTAACAAAATATTTATATTTTATTAGTATTATCGAATAATTTATAAATTATTAATTGATTTATTATTAATGAACTGTAAATTTATTTTTAACAAATTGTTTATACTTCTTATTTTATTTATTTGAAATTAAACATTATTAACAAAATATTATACTAAACTTAGGATATTGCATAAAATCGCATATAACGATAAAATTACTTCTTTGATTATTAAAAGTACCTTGTCGAATCGAAAAGTAGTGGCCAAATAAAAGCGATGACGAAAAGATTCGGATTATCAATAGTTTGAAGTTACTATTTTTAATCGATATTCTTCTGAATATCATTGTATTCATATATTTTTAATGAAATTAGACATTATGCCAATGTTTTATAAAGAATATTAATATTAATATATGCGTTTATTATAAATACAACAGCAATATTCATTTGTATGCAAAGCTTAAGAATACAATATCTTAATTTTTGTATGGCTTTTACCTGATTCTATATATAATATGCTATCATTCAAAAACATTGGAGAGAGAATTGGAAGATTAAATATAAATATATTTTTCTACTATATGATAATTTATCAATATTTATTTAAGTAGAAGTAAATATAATTCACATACACTTATATATATATATATATATATATATATATATACAGGGAGAGATACAACATTTTTAGTTACGATAAACGAGTAGATGTTAAAAATGCAATGAATTTGATCAATTTGAATGATTTTTTCCATCAGTTCGCTCATACCGGCTAAACCGTAACGTTTTTTGTTCTCTCAAGTTGGGTTATCAATATTAAAATTACGTTTCTTCTATTTTAGTATTGTAACGGTATGTTGAAATAAGCTTTGTTTTTATGATATGTAATTATCATAGCAGAAAAATTACGCATGTCATTTGAAATTCTAAATAAGGACATTGTAATTATAATAATAACGAATCATGATAATAAGTTTTGTCTATTATAGTTATGTGACTAAAATTCAGTATATTCATTTCTTCTGACGTTGTAAATTTAACTCTACGTAATACTTATACTATGATCATAAATTATTATAAAATTTCCAAAAATAATGAAGACAAACATTATGGTGACAATACATGACTTTTAAATCATGTACTGCTTTTCTAACAAGTGTTAAAAATAAGTTAATCCTCTGAATAAAATGTAATTTTAAGAGTTTTTATTTGTACTGACATAAAAAGGTGTTTTCTCTAATGTACTTAACAATTCTATTCTAAAAAATATATAATTTCAGAAATTACGGAAATTCATTATTTTTGTTTACAAACGTATAATATTAGGATTATAATGTTTACGAAATCAATTGGAAAAGTAATAAAACGTGGTTTTTAAGACTCTGTTCTTGAAGAATGAACTTTTTTACTTTAAAGAACTTTGATAATAGGCAATAATAAAAAAATATCATATTTTTGCAGAATAGAGTCTTGCAGGAAATTTTAAACTATATTAAAAGTATTTTTTGCCAAATGAAAAAGGCAGAGAGAGAGAGAGAGAGAGGAAAATGAAGTCAGAGTGCTACGGGGGGGGGTGGTGAGGTGGTAGAAAGAAATAAACAAATAGAAGAAAAGTGAGGATAGAAGCAACTCGAGTATACTACAGAGTTTTTTAACAGATACCAAGTGATATCTAATGAAGACTCGACAGGTTGTACAACCATGACCGATGCAGAATTGCACTGGATTCGTATTGACCGAGTTGAAAGAGAAACTGACAATCGAAGATAAAGATAGCGAATGAAAAAAGCCCCGATAAAGCACGTGGCGAAGGAAAGATGTTTCGTTATATATGGAACAAAGATTTCGATGTGGCGGACCGTCACATATAAACACGCGTCAGTGTGCAGTCGTACAAGCAGCAAGAGTTTACGGTTCAGACAAAAATAGAAAGAGAGGATATATATCTGAAGGAAATCTAAAATACCAAGAAGGAGGATGGAAAGGGAACACGAGCAGAATGAAAGCTAGAGAGAAGTGAGGATGGCAGTGAGAGCAGGACGCTGTTTCATCTGTCACCTGCAGATGTCACCTTCCTTTCGTCATCGTCTCTCTTTTGCCTTATTCGCTCCCTTTCTCGCTGAAACTCTTTGATAATAACAACAATGGGACCCTGGCTAGTGCGGCGGTTGTTCGTTTAGTCCGTCGACGTTGCCATCGTCGTTGTCCTGTCATATGAAGTTGAGGAAGTCGTAGAAGCCAGTGCAAGAAAGATGTATATCTACATGCTAGGAAGCTGGACGAGGATGAGAGCGGCTTGGGCGGATACTCGGTCGAAGGGAGAGGTGAACGGGTCACAAGACGGCTGTGTCACGTTCGCTTCGCGTAGCCTCGACCCACGCCTCCTGCTCATTCCTCCGGGCAGGTTTACCCCGCTTGTCTACTAAGTTCTACTCTATACGTCGCTTTCCACTCTGTCAGCGCCCCTTCGCCGCGTTTCGGCCGCCACCCTTCCCTTCCACCCCTTCCACTATCCTCCTCCTCCTACTCCTCCTCCTCCTCCTTGTCTCCTTTTATTTATTTACTTATTTATTTAACTCCCCGCCCTTTCTTTCTCTCTCTCTCTCTCTCTCTCTCTCTCTCTCTCTCTCTCTCTCTCTCTCTCTCTCTCTCTCTCTTTCTGGCATTCTGCACGTCGCAAAGCTCGGACGCTAGTCGCCTCGTCGCTTTTCCCCTTTTCCAAATTCGAATCGTCGAAACTGTCACGGTCCTCCTCGCCCGCTAAATATTACCAATCGCATGGCTCTCGACTTTGCAATAACGACGCGTACGTGCACTTGGACGTCCGCGTATCCGCCCGAGAGCAGAGACCGCAACGGCATTAATAAATGCAATCGTTTCGTCTCATATTTTTACCGATGTTTGCATCTTGCGCATGCTGCTGCGCAAAATTTACGCGAGTACGCTCGCCCGCCTCAGAAGAAATATTTAATTTTAACAGTAAATGTCTGAGTGCGCCACTGCCCCTTGATTATTAATGCCGCTTTTGGCAAGGTTAGACACGGAATTACTGAAAAATAGGGCCTGCTTGTAGCATACGCTTCGGTGCTTGTATTGTAACGACAATCGTTGCGCTTTTCTCTTGAAATATACAATATTCCTGTATCAATTCTATAATTTTCGCAAAATTTATAGTTTATTTTAGGCTGATATCAAAAATTGTAATTAAAATATAACTGGTCGATTCAATAATGATGGCTTCTTAACACTCGATAAATGATAAATAATAAAATTATATTTTCAATGTTTTACTGTGCTCCTCAATCCCTGCTTAATTGTAATATCTTGTGCAAAGGATTTATTAATGCATAAACGATTATCGATTCAAAAGAACTCTCATTAAAAGGTGATATTTTCATATATATATATATATATATATATATATATATATTAGTTGAAAGCGTGAAAGATTGACTTTTTCCTAAAAATAGGACTGTGATAAAGCAATTATAGTTTTATAGCTGTACTCATTTATTAAAGAAATTTGCCTTACATGTACAAAGCATAGACCAAAATGTATTCCGCGTATCTATCTCAATAATCGTAAAATAAATATCATTGAAAAGAGACACACAATTAATAAATCAAGGTTGTGGAGAAAACTTCGCCTGTAAATATTTCATCGTATGTTCACAACTTGGTCTCAAATAGTAATGCAAAAATATATAAATGTAGCACAGTAATCAAAAATATAAAGTACCTGTGCTTAAATAAATCAAGCGGAAAATGAATTTCGCTCTTTCAGGTCGCAATTTCGAAACTGCGCCCCGTATTTTTTATTCTATAAGCACGATTATGTGTTTGCTCAACGGATTTTCGGCTACACTCACAAAAAAGCAGTTCCGCTCTCTCTGAATCGCTGTTGATTTGATTTGATTTAATTGCCGCTAACACTGCTCTTTGCAGAATGTTTGCGTTTTATTATATTCTCGTGTACGATATCGATTGGTGCCCTCCCCCGCCCGCCCAAACAACTTCTGCCCGCACCAGCCGCTCTTCCGTCATTGCATATCTTCAAGTCTGTCTTTTCAGTGCTGTTATTGCATTTTCTACGAAAAAATAAGGCAAGCACGATGGTACACTGTAAATAATACGTACGGGAAAAATCCTAGACCATATAAATAAATGAGATCGTATATAACTGTATCGTCGTTTCACTTTAATTGTTTTTTGCTTCAATTAACTTACGTGACAGTGAAACCTCAGACCGCACTTCCATTCATGAACATGACAATACAAATGATTATGCAACATAATCAAAATATTCAGTTTTAAATGCTTACCTGAAATATAAAAAGAAAAACAATTTATTAAAATTTACATTTTTTTTTATAAAAAATTATTATTATAACATTTAATAATTGTAAATCGTTTTTTGCACAAAAACTTTGTCCTACATTGTAAATACCTAAGCTCAATATTTAAAAATATTTAACCGAATAATTCTTAATACCTTTTAAATTAATATTTTATATATAATTATGAGAAACAATTTTAAGTGCCCTTGTAAAATGAATATTACAAAGGAAATACAATAAAATATGATTGAAATGTATTTATTTATAAATTTTAAACCGTGTACTTTAAATGATTGAAAGCAAAATTACTACATCATTCGTTATAAATTTATTATCTTTTATTTTATACGTCCGTTACATGCTTATTTCCTTATAATCCAAAATACTTATTATTACAATAGCTTTATTTATTAAAAAAATTTTTAAAAAACTATTGTGTACGATAATTTACTTTTCATCAAATATTATAAAAAAAATGATTCCTATGCATTTCACTCCGAATCTTTGTATTATCGTTGATTAAGAAAATATTAATTAATAAATTGCAACGCCGAGTAAAAACTGTAATAAAATCATAAAATTTATTTAATAAAAGTTATAAGTACAATACATTCTATATTTGGCAACTTTGACACTTCCCATAGTTCGCTTTCTTTATTATAATTAAAATTTTGATTTCTTAATTTCTTAATTTAAAATTTAAAAAAATTCGTTGCATACTATATGTGTCACGAAGTATTGATGTCAAGATTTCTTTACGATTTAGATATAAAGACGACTCAAATAAAGAAGTACATAGACGATATAAAATAGTTTTGAAAAACCCGTTTCTAAAACAGAAGGTCGACGTATCAGTTTCAGGTACAATAAATCCGTAAGATTTTTTTGTTTTTTTTCTCGCTACACAAGTTCCTAATGAACTTAAGTATGATTAAAGATTATATTATTCATTATAGAAAAGTATATGAAAGAGTAAAATATTGCTCTATTTCTAATTGAACAGTTTATTGGTGCATAAAAATGCAATTTTTAATCATTTCTAACAACAAGAGTAATAATAATAATAATGCAAGCAAACGTGAGAAAAATTTATATCAAATGTATATTGCATAATGTAATTAAGCAAAAGATGGAAGGATAGGTAGGGTTTTAAAGGAATTTGCCAATGATTTCTCCAAACAGATGCAAAATGCGCTCAAAAACGAAAATAATCCAATACGAAAAACGCAATGCCTTTCCTCCCTTTCACCATCTCAAGTGCTCCGTTATACCATTCTTACGTATTCCAATATTGAGACATACACAAATAGTAAATAAAATGAGACATGTAAAACTGCGTTAGGAGAAAGCAAATATATAAAGTAATATCATCGGTGGAATTAATTTGCATTGCATTAGGGTGGTCGGCTTCTCCACATATTTCGATAATAAAACGTGAAAATCGAATTTATTATTATTAATCGAATGGCGACTTAGGACTGCTTTGGACAAATTTTCTAACCAAGTACAACTAAATTTACAAAATATTTATTTCTAAATGAGCATTATGCTAGCAGATAAGACACATAGTTTGCCATTGCTTTATTAAGATGAGAAATTTATAATCAAATTCGATACATAAGGTAAGATTTGTTCTCGTTCATATTATATTATAAGTGATGAAAATAGCTCGAGCTCTTGCATAAATATCTCACTGCAACTAAATATATGGAAAAAATTTCTTGTCTGTACATTGATGGTGGAGATCGTTTGGATTCGAGAGCAAACGTACTTTACTAGCAAACAATATCCATAAAAAAAGTTTTCCTCGCTCGCGTTACGTTTACGAATACGGAAAAATTTTCAACCACATCGTTTTGTCAGATAAATTTATAAAGGCCATAACCACTGTGATCTATGTAATTATTTCTAGGAAAAATTACACTGATCGGTCATAGTAGAATATTAATAAAAACAATCGATAAAAATAATCATTTATTAATGATGAGATGTCAAATTTTTATTAAATAGAAAAATCTTAACGTTAAAATTATGAAAACTGCTGTAATTTTTAATGATAAATATTACAAATAGATTCGAAGTATCGGTCAAACATTTTATTTCAAAGATTTCAAAATTAACAAGATTACACATTATCAGAAAATGTCTATTACTACGCGTAGCTAAAATCTAACTCGAATACAGTTATTATTTTCCTTTTAAGGCAAGGAATTTTGATAAAATACCTGTTGCCATTCTCTGCAAATACCAGACACCGAGTTTAGTGCAATAAAAAGTAAAATATTAACTATAAGTTAAATATAACTATTTAATTTATCTTAATTTGATATTCAAAATATGAAAAGTACTTACGATTCTAAGAAAGACTTATGTCAGATTTGTATATATTTTTAATATTGTATTTAATTCTTGGATATTATATTCTTGAATATTACATTTAAAATTTCTTTAATCTACCTAAATATATGTAGTACCTAACTTACAAATTGTATTGTAATAATCTGCATCAAACCTCAATACGTACATTATACTATTTAAAGTTACAATTATTGTAAATCTATTTTATGTATAATATAAGCAATAGAACTATTAAGGAATAATTATACATAGTATCATTTTTGTATTAAATTTGAATTAAAATCCTTGTTTAAATTGGCTCCTGTTACTGAACTTTGCATGTAAGAACATAGGCTAAAAATGGAGCAAATATTTGTTACGTTGGACAACAGTAGCATCAGATAAACATGAATGTAGTCCTACGTAGTTTTGTCTATTTTCATATCTTTTCGTATTCTCGTATACGTGTTTATTTATCAGAATGAATATTTCAAATTTTAAATACAATTTAAAAGAGGTACGGCTATTAGAAGAAAAGGCAATTTAAAAATACTACGATTATCAAAGTTTCTGCTGCGTTAATTTGATTTCGTTCAATCGAAAACGTTTTATTTACTTAGCCCAATCATTTTAATGTTGCTTCAATGGTAATAACCAAACATTTTTCCAATTTCATTTTATTTTTAATGATTATGAAAATTAAAGTTTTATAATGAGTAACGCATAATATAATATTCCGTAAGTAGAAACAAATAACTTGTATGATCTTAAATTACTAAACCTTATGAATGGAATTATAAATTCTACAATATTACATTGGCGTTATCGATTTGTCATTGGTTTAATATATATTATTCAAAATTTAATATAGCTTTAATAAAATAAACAGTAAGTATAATTACTATAAATGTACACAATAACGTGTTTCTATTATTCTATACAAATATGTACAAATTTAATATGGTAAGAAGTACAGCTTAGATATTAATTAAACTTTACATATACTCGTAAGTAATACTTATTTTAAGAATGATATGTAACAGATCTAATGTATTTAACCTACTAAAAATATACTACACCAAACAAAAATGTGCGCACTATCAATAAGAATTTATTTCAGTAATGCAGCACATTCATATATTACACACTACATTCAGGAGGAAACCCCACTACTTTAATAAATCAAGAAGTTGCCAATGTGGCCGAAACAGGAGTGGCACGGGTGAAGTGTACATACGGCCAGAATAACTAGGAAAGTGTCAGCACACTAATCTGATGCCAGCCGAATGGATAATCTAATTCGATCTTCAATGTCCCTCCCCCCTCTCCCCCTCTATCTACGTCTTCTCTGACCCCTCTCTAACCCCCTTCCCCTCTATATTTCTCTCTCTCTCTTGATTTTGTTTTAATGTATTCATGTCCAAATAATACAGAATAATTCAAGAATTTCTAAGCTAATTTTTTCAAATATCGTATTAATTAAAAGGCAATAGTTTTAAAGTTAAAAAAATAATAATTACCCAGTGTTGAGTTTATACATTATACGTAAATAATTGCATATTTACTCGAACGAGGTTAACGAAATTTTATATTAATTTTACTCGTAACAGCACCAATTACAGCCATAATTTTTTCGCACTTTTATCCCAATTGTTGCTTACGGTTACGATCAGCAGCAATACATTAACTTGATCAATATTATGGAATAAACGGCTCGTCTCCCAATGTAATAAAAGGTAGAAAGTGACGGGAATAATGGAATAAATAAAATAAAAGCAAAAAAAGAATAAGGATCATCCGAAAATACTAAAATGAAGAAGATCGTCCCTCCGTAGCCTCGCCTCAAATTTCCGAGTGCCCACCGTGTCACGTTATATACGATGTTCCGTGTCTTGACGAGCAGGCAGCAGAAAAACCGATGGGTGCATCAAAGTCGCGGTTAAATCGAGGCCGTTGAAAAATGTGAGGGATATTAATTGCAAAACGTCGAGTGTTACCGGACCATCAAAGGATCAGGGAAAAAATAAACTACTTGTCGCTAGGAGACATGCAGCAGGGCAGAGCACGAGAGGAAGGCTATGAATACTGAGGCTCCGGCCGAGATTAACCTTTCTATTCTTCGTTCATTTTGATGCTTAAATTTATCTATTTGCAAATTTTGAGCTTGAGTGCGGCAAAATACGCGCGCCAAAACTACATTCGATTATACGCAAAAGTGTAGTCGAATGATTTTTATCGAATAAAGTAGAATTCTCATCCAACGTTAAAGAAGGTGCGCAATTATAAAAAAAATAGTAACGTTGAAAATAAAAGTAGGAGGAAATGGGAAAAAAATTGGAATTCAAAATTGAAAAAAAAACGTAAAAATGTTACGTTTAATGAGAAAAAAGCACAACGAAGCAGCGATAATTTGATCGCAATATATTTGAAGAAATACTTCATTCGAACGGAGAACAACGCGAATGCATTTCACCTGTTGAAAGATTTTCTTTAAATTTTTCTTTACTGATTTTATCTCTAATTTTAAAAAAAGGTTTGTTCTTTGAATAAAAAAAATTCTTGTTATTTCTAAATACAAATTGTTACGTGTATAAATGTAACTTAATGCGCTTGTTCTTATATTCATAAGCAAGGTCATTTTTATTAGCGATTAGTTTAAAATTACATTTTAAGAACAGCTTCTTCTTAAATTCAAAAACCAAGAAATTTTCCCTATACTTTCTTTAATCTTCAACTCTATTTTCTTTAATCATACGTAATATTTTCTGAAATAAATGAAAAAATCTCAGTGTATTTAATTGTGTTTTATCATATTCATTGTATGCTAATTTTAAAGGAAAAAAAATGTTCAGGGAATAAATGTTCACTACGTGGATGACCGTACACATTTTTATGGGTAAACTCAAGAAAACAGGGACATAAATAGATGGGTCTAAAAATGTGCTCTTTACAGGAAGTAAGTTATAAAATATATTCAAATAAGTTCAAATCGTAATTGAAATCACGAGAATTTGGAATTCAAGCAGTATTTATTTATTATTTTTATAATTATGCAGTCAGCGAGTAATAGATGTAGAATTAAAACTACTAATTTTATTCAAATAATTTGCCAGCGAAATTAAACGTATTATCATGGGTAATTTTTTTAAGCGATTAATAATATGATTAATAGTACAAATTTGTTGAATTATTATTTCGTACAGAAATTGAGGTAATTTTTTATCATTTTCTTATTATACTGAATATTTTTTGTTTAGTATAAATATGAATTTAAGATTTGTAATAAAATTAACAATAAAGCAGATATATATTTAAATATGTAAATATTAAATGTTGAAAAATATTTAATACATCTTTAGTATGATCCTTTTATTCGATAGCCTTAATACTATTAAAAATGATACTAAAAAGATGTTAGGATATTAGGATTAAAATTAACTGAATATCATTAAAAGGGCAAATTTAATCTATAGAATGACTTAAGAACACATTGCCTGTAAATATTTAATATTAGTTTACACAATTTTTTATAAATATGCCTTATGCGTTGTTCCCTCGGCATTTGATGAAGTATACAAAATTTTAGCTTAAGACTTTTAATTACTGTGCAACTTGCTCGCAACAAATTATTGTTAATTGCAAATAATAAAATTCATTGCTGTAATATAATTTATGCAAATACAGCTTCATTAAGAATAAAAGAATGTTACTTTTGATGAAGAAGTTTTTGCATTATAGTTGTAATTTTATAATGGCTTATAAAGCCATAACCGTAGAAAAATTTATGATAAGCATCGACAAAGAAGAGAAATTTTAATTCTGGTTTTCAAGTGCTGACAGAGTGAGAATGAGAGCAATGGAGAATGAGTTGGAAAGATCTAAAGAAATGAGAAGAGCAACCGTCAAGTCAGGCTTGAAACAGGACGAGTTAAAGACGTTGGCCCTGATGCCCACTCAGATCGTGTATTTTTCTGCACTCGTTCGTCTCATCTTCTTTTCCTTCACTCATACGAAGCTTCCCTTTTATCTGTCTGTCATTCCTCTTCTTTCATCCATTTATATTTATATATTATAATGTCAAGCTATGGCGCTTCTATACGTGTTTCAATTCATATTATTAATTGTACTCTCTGTGATAGGGTTTAATTAAATTAATTACCGGCCGTCTATTTTTCTTAATATCTTGCTAAAAATTAATAGCCAGATATTATTAATTTTTAATAATTTTAATTCATAATCGAGTTTTAATAATTCGAAAAAAATTACTCTCTTACATAATACATATAGAGTGCGGTCCTTTCTCAAGCACTTTGCATTGATAATTTCTTAAATGTAGCGAATTATAATACGTACCACTTTTTTTTTAACATACAAATAATGTAAAATCATAATGTAAACTTCATTTAAAGTTATGCTTTCAATGCTTCTATATACACACATATTTTTAAGTGCATCTTTTATATAGTAATGCTTTTTTTCCCATTAAATCAGTCATTTTATTTAATTGTAAATGACTCATAGAGAATTTCTTAAAATTGCAAACCGAAGGTAACTATTTAATTGGCAAATTTTTAATAAGCATTTACTTTGATCACGATAGATGTCAATGGTATAACGTCAAAAAAATCGTATTTGGCAAAAAAAAAGAATGAAAGAAAGAAAGAAAGAAAGAAAAGATTCATATGAAACAACGGGTAATAGCGACAAGTAAGAATATTTGTTTTTCCAGTTTGAGCAACCGTAATGAGGAAAAGAACATGTGAATTAATAAAGAGAAAAAGTAATCTTTGTGCATTATGCTTCTCACTTTTTATTGTCTGTATAAAAACAATGACGCTCGTTGTAATTATGCCGGTGTACGCATGGTATAACGTACTTGGGGTGGGACAAACACGAAAAAATATCAAGTGAACGTCAACGTGCCACGGCGTATCGCATTTTTCTGGAAACCTGCGTATATATAGCCCCAAAACTCACTCAAAATGTTTTCATTTCTCTTTCCATTTCTTTTTTTGAATTGCATCTATCCTCTTCTCTCTCGCTCCTTGCTTTTCGTTGAAAAAATCTATTGGTATGTATACGCATAGATCGAGATAATATCTTGTTCGTTCTTTTGTTGTGCGGCAAGTTGTGTATCAAATTTTCGACTGATTGTTCGCAGCAGTAGATATAGTGTTGAGTACTATTACCTCGCTGAATTAAAATACTGTAGGTATACTTTTTTTTGTCAAAATAACTGAAAAATAGCATAGATGAGCATATAAGGGAGAAGGAGAGAGCGAGAGAGAGAGAGAGAGAGAGAGAGAAGAAAGAGAGGAAGGGAGATTGTGAGTCAGCCCGAGGTCTATGCATTTGGTGTTTTTCATTTCCGACCCTTAGTTAAGTATTCTATTCGTCATATTTTCAAAAAATGACCTTTCTCTTTCATTTCATGTTGCTTCATTTTATTATGTATTTACGTATTTTTTTTACATAATTTCTTTATTACAATATTGATTTATTATATTTTCCATAGATAAGCTCACTACTACTTTTATACTTATTGTAAAAGATTCGATTCAAGTTTAATTATATTTGTATACAATGCTTTTAAATTGACAAGTCTAAAAATTATGCAAATTATTAGATACTGATATGCTTAACATTTTTTCATTCTTTTCTTTTTTTAATGTAAAAATTACTAAATTTTAATTTCAAATTTATACTTTCTATATGATACAGTTTAATCAAATAAATATAATAAAATTAATCAAACGCTACAATTAAATTTATCGATGCACGTTTTACGTAGTAAGAACACTTGTGAAAATTAAAAGTTGACTCTTTTGAATAAAATTAAGAATTTTACGTCAATTGAAAGCATTTGTTAATTCGTACTATTTCAACAAAGATACAAGTATTAAGCAATAATATTGAAGAAACCGAATTGACGAGTTTCAGTCACAGCGCGAGTGAAAGCGCTTCATGCGGGTCTGTTAAAAGCTCAATTCCAATCGTAATTGTGCTATATCCCCATATCTTATCCAGACTCTATTTGTGCGATTGTGTCTTTTAAAGCGCGAGAATTGACCTTTCGAAATTGATCGCGCTTTTTTAACAGTTTTTCAATTAAATCTATAATTCGACACCGTCTATTGCAAATTTTAAGAAATTTCACAAACTGTTATTCTAAAACAATAAAAAAACAAAACATTGTATACGAATTTTTCTTTGCACATATCTTTGCCATGATAATGATAGTAAGAAAGATAATCAATATAGAGATAAAAGAGCCAAGAAAGTCTTTCAGCGCTTCAATTACATGTCATTCTTGATTTGTAAAACAAAGTCCAATCGATATTCAAAACTTTTGCTTTTTTCTTTCTTCCCTACCTGTTCTTATTATCTTCTCTTTCTATTTCTATCTACTTCTGTCCAGAATGCACAATGACAAGTATGTATTTAATAATAAGTATTAGGCTGGTTCTGACTCTTTTGATTATTTTAAAACGTTTCTGAATCCTTAAGATTTTAGTATTAACGTAGTCCTTGGTAGTTTCGTTATTGTGAAAATTATTATTTACAATAATTTAGGAAATAGATAATGCTAAGGTTATCTAATACATTGTTCATGTTAAATAGAGTACACAAATAAAATTGATTCAAAATTTACACCTAAATTATAACGATTGTCAGAAATTTATACAACCTGAATATCCTGCAAAGTATTAGCGTATGCCGAATAAAATTATGTTACCATGCATTTTTAAGACGTTTTCGTCACTCTATAGATAAAATTTAGCAAATTCTACATCGAAAATGTCGAATCAATGTAGAAAGATAAAATCAACTTGAGTACCTTAGTTCAGTAAAGCTACGCAAGTTATAATTCCAATGATTAATCCCTTGTACAGCAAAAATAAGCTTGCTTTTTTCAGGTTTTGACGGGGCAAGTGCATAGAGGAAAAAATTCACAGACATGACATTTGGATCTTTCAAAGATTTGCGTACAGAAAAGAAAGATGAAAAAGAGTTGAATGATATAAGTCAGCCACTAGCTTAAAAAATTGTAGTTCACTTTGGGTTCTTGCCTCCTTCCTGTCTCTCTCTTTCTCTCTCTCTCTGTTTGTCTCTCACACTCTATGACTTTTACTCAATGATCTGTTATCCATAAAATGAAAGAAGGTAGATGAACAAAATCCAGGGTACACTGAGCATCCGCAGAATTTCATATTGACATTTATTTTAATGAATATCCTCGACTGTTAAGGCTTCCTCCATGCATTTGAAATAAAACCAGGGCCAATAAAGTATGAAAGGGCAAGTTCATTTTAACAGAGTAGGTTTACCGATACTCTGTATTGTTGATTATTTCTTTTTTTTATTTCTCGATCGAAATGTGGAGACAACCTCATGCATTTTATAAGTAACAAGAAAACATAGACTTAAATCCTCTCCTGTTCCTTTGTCGAAAATTTATATACAACTAAATTACATAACAAAGGATATATTGTTCCGTGTTTATATCTCCGTTTATACATTGAATCCATACAAGTCGTATTGATTCATTTTTATTTTTAAAAAAATTTACGAATGAAAATATTTTAACGTTGCCTAATTTTAAATTAACGAATTTAAAGACGGAACATCCATAATAAATAATGGATACATAATGTTAATTTAATCCTGCTAATATACTCTTGTCCGGCACGATCATAATTACTAATAATTTCATGCAAATTCTCGTATACAACGTATCGTAATCAACTTATACACGCGTATTATTAATAAAAAATGCATAATTCAAAAAAGATCTAATCGCATCTTTTCAGTGTTTTTTTTTATAAACTAATTTCAGTTATATTAACCGATATGTACGAATGAAATTTTTATTAAAAGTTGACAATCTTTACAAAAGTTGTTTTTCAAAACTGATAATTTACTTCTGATTTCTTTAAAACAGACAGAAACTTGTCAGATTTATTATTTCTCTACGTATAAATCTATCAATCAAATTAATTTGTTTTTAAAATAAAAAATTTTATGCCTCGGTTCATAAAATTATAATATTTTGTAAATATTATATTTACAAAAAATTCAAAACTACGCAAAATATATTTTTTTGTTATTTTATCAAATTTAATATGATTTAATACTTGCTATTATGAAACTCCTGATAATGTATTATCTACTGTTCGAAAAATTGAATGAAAAAAGATGAAGTATAAATATAAATGTGGAGCATTGTTTCACATGTAGGCACGATTAATAAGTATAAATATCACTGTTCATGTACTGAATCTACTTCTCTTAGAAAGTGTACCTTTAGTACATATATCTCTACCTTGTGTTATATGTTGAATTGAGTAAATGAAGAACAAATAGAAATAAAGAGAGATCGAAAGTAAAATAGGAAAAGATTGAGACTGAAAGAAAGAAAGCGAGAGAGAGAGAAAGAAAATAAAAAAGAGAAGTAAGTGAGATGCAGAAAATTTAGCCATCGTTTCGAAATTTCATTTTTAAAGTTTATTTATTAAAATAAAAGGAAGGTATGCAATAAAGAATTAGAGGGAAAAATGTCATTATCTAAATTAAAAATTAAAATTGAAGAAGGTAAATATACCAAAAATTCCTGTGTATTATCATAAATGAAAGAAAATCTCACTGGGGCTTTAGGGCATCGTTTTCCTGATTAACAACATGTTTAAAACATACAAAAAGTTACATTTTAATAAAGTGCTTTCAGTCTATTTTATTGAGTGCACTTCGCACATGACATAATTCATATTATTATAAACAGGTTATTATATACTTATTGTAGACAGTTACTTTTATAAATAATTTTTATTAGAATTATATAAATTTTTATATCTTATTTTATTGCAAAAAATTATAAAACATAAAATCTTTCGTGATTTTATGTTTTGTCTTCAACTAGATGATCCAATAAAAACGCATTGACACAATGAACCAATCAACGCTACACCTGTGCAATGATATATTTTTATTGATTGCTTATCCATGAGCAAACCAATACGACAGAAGGTTGAAAGAAGTAAAATGGATATCAATATATATATATATATATATATATATATATATATATAAATGAAGCGTATTAGCATTCGTAGGTATTAAAACTGTTATTATAAAAGTGAATTAACTCGGATGACATTTACGATTTTATAACACGAACCGTTTAATTTTTATGATTACTGCTGAATGTTTAAACATATTTGGAAAAAATTTTTAATCAAAATCTCATCTATAGTCTGCATAAAAGCCTTTAAGTGATGTGTATTAACTGCATTAATCATATTACTCAGGGTATAATACAAATATGATACGGAAACACATTTTTATAATATATTGTCTAATGCGGAATGCTTTCTTTTTCGTTAGAGATATTTAGATGAGCGCGAATAAATGCACATAATGTATTTTTAAACGTGAGATTTAAGACTTCGCGTGAAGGAAATCAATTGTTTGAAAACAATATCAATTTTGAACTTTGATTTCAATCGAGAACAATGTTTCGGTACAAAAATTTTTAAAAAGTTTTTTTATATACATTCAATACCCTTTTAACGAAAGAACTTGAAAATTCTTGAACTACTTGTTTTCACGGTAATTGGAACAGTAAATTTGTAGTTAATAAAATTACAAATCGCTTAGGCTGTGCTGATTATTGAGAGAAGACACGAAAAGGACACGAGCATACATTTTGATACTAATTATCCAATAAAGAATTTAATTACAATGGAAGGTGGTAACGAGAAATATGAAAGAAAGAAAAAGTCGTTTAATCCCAAGGGAAAGTAATGCGATAAAAGCAAAGTCATAGAATACGAAAGAAGATGGAAATCATTTTTCGGTAATTCAATCGCATTCTATTAATCTTTTTTACATCGGAGATCAGTCGGAACATCATCGAAAAAATAATGTCAATTTCTCAAGGCTATAAACAAATAAATAATAGCCTCCTCGTGTACATTTAAAAACACAGCGCCATTAATCTCGCTTATGTTCCTCTCATTTGAAATGCGTGCGCGATAAACGAATCGGTCGATTTTTGACGAGTATTATTATTATCGCGCATACATAAATACACCGGCCAGATAAGTTTTTCCCTTTCACGTGTGTGTGCGCAACGGTGCATCAAAGCATATTACATGCTGCCGAGCGACGACGGGTATAAATTACCGATTTACGGCCTCGATCCTTGTACTATATGCGCGGATTGACGACGAGTGCAACATCGACCGGATGCTTAAGAAAATGACTCACCGCATTGCGATCACATCGAACTGATTCCCATCGCCGAGGTTAAGTACGTGATTATCAACGAGCGCCGTTGTTACAGTGAAATTTTGTCAGAGTTTTATAGTCGCAACGAGCGAGTATTATGTTATATTCATAATATGGCCGCGAGAGCATTAAATTGGAAAGAGACGCATGCAAGAAGTGAGCACTCAAGGAATCTGGTTCTTTCCAAAAATTTCAAAATTTATTATTCTCTCCGCTGCGAATTAAATTGAATTCGCCCGTTCCTTCCATATTATATCCTAAAGTATGTGCGTTTTTTTGCGCCACGATATTGAGAATAAACATTGACAGCCTCTTTACTTTATCAAGTTATTTATTGAAGATAAGGAAAGACGTTTCGGTCGACTTCTTCTTTCTCTTTTCTCTCCTTTCCTCATTTTTCGATAATTTGAATATCATACCTTTTTTCAAATATTCAAGACAAAGAGCGAGAGTGAGAGAAGCAAGAGAGAAGAAAAAACGAGAGAAAACGAAAAAATATTGACCGAGCGCTCATTTAATGAACGGGCAGAGGCTGCAATAGCGGCGTCGAAGTTATTTTACCGAGCGCATAAAATGCTCACGTTGTTTTATTCGTCCGATACTTTTGACTGTTCGTACGCCACAATGCCATTGGCTTACTGTTTTAAATTGAAAATTTACAACTTACTTGAAACTCATTTAACAAGATTGTAATTGTATTATAAGCAAAGTATCAAATCTATAAGTGCCCTCATGTACTATAATTACTTTTTATAACCCTCCGAAGATCAAGTCGTAAATAATTGTGTGTAAAATTAATCTTAGATTTTTGCTCTATTAATTTCAAATAAATTTTAAATAACTTTCCTTCATTTTTTTTATTGAGCTTCTCATACTGGACCATCGCATTTTTATGAATTATTTCATTCAATTATTTCATATTACGTATGATATTTCAATGTTTGTGCGAATTTGAAGAATTTAAAATTTACTCTTAAATTTGCTTGAATTAGAATTAAAATTGAATAGAAAAATAAAATAGAAAACGCATCGTGAGTCAGTTTTAGCTTTTATTGCACAATATCCATATGTATTTCAATTTGAAAATTAAAAACACCTACGTAGTAAGGCGAAAAAGATTTTAGCTTTAAAATTATTAAACTAATTAGTAAAAATGTAATGCTCTCAATGGGTTGCGTAGAAAACACCCCAGGAAAATATTCTCCCCACAGTTGTTCAATAAAAGATTAAAAATAATAAATGAACTGAAATTTAAAAAATGCATTTGTCACAATTCTTGACAATTGTGAAATTGGTTATCGTAAAACATTCGATCAGATAAATATTTTTATGATCTTTCGGCTGTTATTTATGCTAAGCTTTATCGACCATTCAAGTAAAGTGTCAATAATTATCATATCGGTGCTTCAATAAAATATCTCTATTTTAATATACAGCAAATGAGTAAAGTTAAATATCCGAAAACAACGATTCTGAAATATTTATGACAATGTTCAGCGCGTACTATTTAAAATCTGTTGGTATTGCTAAATTTTAAAAATTAAGTCAATGACGAATAATAAATAAATACGAAATCGTGCCTATATCTTATATGCGGTTAATAAATTATGCCAATAGCGCGTAAGAAAACAAACGAATTGTAACGAGTCTTCAAGATTAGTAAAATAGCTCCAGATAAATTGAGATACTACGCTACATTATTACAAAGACTACAGTCTAAGCATGCAAAAGTTAAACATAAAACAGTAGAACAACAATAATCTTATTGCTAAAGTAAAATGGCAAAAGGTAAATAGTAGAAGTGAGCACCGATGCATGCAGGGACTGAAATTGCACATTTTGGCGTTCCCGCTCAGGTAAAAACTAAAGCAACTTTCTATGGATCAAAACGCAATTTATTATTCGGATTGTAATTTAAGAGATAAGAGATATTCATTGTAGGCAATAAAAGAGAGCATACGTACAACGAATGGAGCTTACCTACGAGAATTATCTCTATCTCTTTCTCTCTATCTCTATCTCTCTTTCTCTCTCACTATCTCTATGTTTCGATCTCCCTCCCCCACCGTCGCCGGTACTGGCCAGTACCGGCATCCTCTTACTCACCCTGGCCGACTCGACCTTAACGATAGAATCGGTCGATGCGTAGTTAAGGTACTCGCAGCTGTGAAATTAAATACACGCGTTCTAGGCTTAAACGGCGCACACGCGAGGGGGCACATGCTTGTTTAGGCAGTATAGGTACGTGGATGCAGAGAGAGAAAATAAAGAGTGGACACGGAGCTTGTCGACGACTTGTACGTGCTTGTGTATTTACCAGGAATATTATTGCCACGCTGTTGTGGCCACCGGAAGGAAGGCCTTGGCTGTTGCTTGCTGCGCATATCTCCCGCCCGGTACACCGGCGGGGGCCGAAGGGTTCTGAGCACAGCCTTCACTTTTTGGAACGATCAGACACCACTACTTACCTGGAATATCAGAACAGTTATACAATTATATTATTCCATACAAACTGGTTCCCGTCTACAACTAATCTCGATATTGACGCGGGCGCTCGCCCGCTTATTGCTTTCATTAGCCCGTACACGGCTTTACTCTCATTGGGCTTAGTCTTACTACACTGCGACTCGCGACGGAATATTCAACCGCGCAATTGTAAATTTCGGCCCTCTTTCTAATTTTCATTATTTTTCTCTATCTTTTGAGCGAGGCAAAAATTGACCGAGTGCAATATATATATATATTTATTTATTTATATTTGTATATATACGCATATGCTGAAATTCTTTTCACTGTCGAAGCGGCTATTGTTGTTAAGAGATCGTGCAGCGTTTTAGTACGCAAACTTTTTGTTAGTGACTACTACACTTGCAATGCGGCGTCTACATCATTATATTTAGACATTTTTTAATTATTGTAAAATTTTTAATACAACCATAAATAAAGCTTAAGGCTACAAGTTTGTTATATATTCTTAATGATTTTTGCCGTACGCTTATGAAAAAATGTATACGTACAGCCATCTGACATCTGTAATAAATATATATATACATAGTAATAATATACATCTTGTGAAAATAATTAAAGTTCACCTGACCTTAACGAATTCCGATTTTACACAGTCACTTATTAATACAAGGGATTGTGTGTTTTTTTTTTTTTTTTGTTTTTTCAATGATTATTCATTCAAAATCGTCGATCAAAAATTTATTGATAAAAAAACTTAAATCGATGATTATTAAAAAAAAAGACACGCTTACGCATACACACTGACACACATATGCATACACATATACCACATAATAAATAATGGATTACTCGAATAAAAAGTGACAATGAAAAATAGAACGAAAATGATGTCCCAGGGACAAGCGCAACCAAAGAGAAGAGGACGTTATCGTATATAACGCGAATCGATCACTTTTTTTTTTTTTTTTTTTTTTTTATTTAATATTTCATTTTTAATTTTGTTTCGTTCCTTCGTTAAATTAATTCAAAGGCCTCGCACGTCCATTCGATTTTAAGCAACCGGGCAAAGGAAAAGTGCCCCTTGGTTAATTTGTTTCACGACCAAGGCTAGACAGTGTCGGCAAGGTCCGAAACAACGGCGCTGAGCAATGCGCACATCTAGTAAGATTTACATTCCGCCCTGCCCCGTGATAAGCGTAAAAAGTGCCACGCGAGGACGGGGCCGGGGCCGTCGAGGGGAGGCGACGGGGTGACGGGCGGGCGGTCGGGGGCGGTGGAGGTGGTGGCGGGAGGGGGGCGGGACGCCAGAAGAAAGACAGGAAGTAGAAGCGGGAGAGACGTTAGGAGAGAATCGGCTGCTGCGACCTTAGCAGTACTCTGGTAACGAGCGAACGCCACGAACGGCCTTTTCCTCGCACACTGCGGGAGCCAACGTAGCGCGCGGCCGTATATCTTGCAGAAGAGAGGGTACACCCTCGAAAGCGAGAGCCGCCTTTGTTTCAGATATTTATGAGGCGTTTTAATTCGCGCACTGCGTCGTCCTTTTGCTCTCCTCCTCACTCCCTCGCGCACTTTTTCTCCACATATAACCCTAACCGAAATGCCACTATGTCGGATTCTGAAGCAGCGTGTTTGTAGGGGGACATAATAGGCACAAGGGTGTCTATAAAATGAGATATCTCTTTTCTTCGCTCTCTCTCTTTCTCTCTCTATCTTTATACATATATATATATATATATGTGTGTGTGTGTATATATTTCTCTCGCCCGCTCCGCCCCTCCCCCCTTTTTCCAACCACCCGACCACTTCCCACCCCAAACACCCACCCACCCATCCCCATCTATCTCTATCTCTCTCTCGTCCACCCCCTCCCACCCATTCTCACTACCCATCTATCCATCTCTCTTTTCCAGGTTATTATGGAGCTACATCGATCCTAGCCTAGTTTTATTGCCCCGGCACTCATTGGTAATGGATTATACAAAAGTTTTTATTTTTTTCTTATTTTTAAGCCTTATCGGGAGGCAAGATTGTTATTTATTATTGGCGCCAGGGTCTAATTGATAAAAACAACTCGAAAGAAAATACAATTATAAAGCGAGAGCCACAGTCATTTTCCTTCTAGTTCATTATGCTAAGATCATTACCCCAATAAATATACTTTGTTCGACAGTCACTGCTTGCGAGCTAAAATTATGCCTTAATGATTCGGCTCGTTTCTACTAAATGTATCGAAAGTTATTGATGTGGACTAATATAAATTCGCCTTCTTCACAATCACCTGTGTCAACAATTTTTCGAACAATATACGTCAGCCTGAGTTAAATTCCGAAAACTTATAAACCATAAACGTTTACTAGCATTTTACAAAATGTGTACTGCAATCGATTCGCATTCAAATTGAAAATTCAAATTTTATCATTTTCTACAACTCAATGTGGTCGCTTAATTCAATTAAATTTTAACGACGTAATTACAGTACCGTATTTTATTATTTATTAAATAGGCATTATCTAATTCACACATTCGCGCCTATACGTACAATCGGTGTATCGATATCATTAATTTTAAGGACATTAATAAGAAATTATATTGCAATGAATATATCAGCCGAAGAGCGTTAATAGTTGGCGAATTGAATAAGGTAATAAGAAAACTTAGTGGCGACTGATTGCCTGATTATCGAACTAATGGGAGTCGAGCTAAAACTATGACAGATCGATAAGAGAAGGCTTCGCGTGCAGCTTGACTACGCACAAGTCGTGGAAAAATATTGTAATAAATATAAGAGTCGACCAATACCTTTATCAGATCATCGGCCATCTTATCCATGTAAACATTAACGTCTATCCCAAAAACGTCCATTTATTTTTCGAAAATATTTTTCTCTTTACTTCAGACTATTTTTTATATCTGTTCATGGTTCGCTTGCCTGCGCCCTTCGTCTTTTCTCACGACATATACGCGATAAAGAAGCCCGGAGCTCTTTTTTTCTTATTCGCCTCGTCGTTTTGTGGCTCCTATGCTTTATATACACACAAGCATGATACCATACCCTTTCTTCCACAAGCGCGCGAGACGGTAGTGAGTTTAACAGTAACAGTTCGTCACTACGCCTGTCTCTTTTTGTCTCACTCCCGTCACCCTGCTGCCGTGTTTTACTCACCCTCTCTATCGCTCTGCTTCATTCCCCCCCCCCTTTCGCCGCCGCCACCTCCTCCTCCTCTCGCACTTCTTCTCTCTTTCCCTTCTTCTTCTTCTTCTTCGTCTTCTCTCTCTATCTGTCTCTAACTATCTATCTATCTCTCTCTGTCTCTCTCTCTCGCGCGCGCGCACACACACACACTCTATCTATCTATCTCTATGTGTACATATATCTTTCTCCGTCTCTCTCTCCCCCTTACTCTTAACAGCCTTCACTCTCTAAAAGCCAGGGTGTGATCTATGGCGGGACATTGCGTCACTCGGGGAACAGATGCGGGACTCGTATATTACCTCGGCCATATCTAGAAGAGAATAGAGAACGAGTAAGTGAAGGAGAGAGAGAGAATAAGGGATAGAGAAAAGAAGGAGAAGAGGCGGAATAAAAGAAGGAACGAAAATAGAAAAAGAACCACACTGCACCGCACGGTCAAAAGAATGGCAAACGACACAAATCACTTGGTCTTTTGTGTCGCCTGCTCCCCCTCTCCCTCTGCAGATACACGCTCACAAACTCTGTCTTTCACTTGTTCTTTTTCTCCCTCGATTTTCTTTCATGCTCGCTCGTCAGATATTTCCAAGATCAAAAACGGAAATTTTAGTCGTACGAAAATCCAGATTTTATAAACAACAACAATTTTGAAATTTTGTGGGGTGGAAAGAATGAGGAGAGCGCGCAAAAAGTAGTCGATAAGCAAAACAACAATTTGATCTTTAAAAGGTGCACTCGACACGTCGTATATCGAAATGAGTGAGAAAGTTGCTTGACATGCTGATTTAGAGTTTCCTTTCATTAGAGTCCTATACTATTAGTGATCTCCATCCCCCCTCACTCGCTCTCTCTCTCTCTATATATCTCTCTCTCTCCCCTCTCCCTCTGTATATCTCTATCTCTTCAACTTTCTATCTCTCTCTCTCTCTCTCGGTTTCTCTCCCCGTCTCTCTTTCTTCTCTTTCCCTCCGTCTATATACATATATCTTTTGTGACGACATATAGACTATGCTCTCCTTTTTTTGAGAAAATTTTTTGAGATTTATTAGTGACAGTTTTACGATTTGACGCTTGAAGAGCTTTTCTTCTGTAAGATTTATTTCCAGATAAGATTACTTTTTATTATTAGTTATTGTAAATGATGACGAAAACCGTATGGATTCAACTTTCTTATGAAGAAGTAAAATAAAAAACAATAATTTGATAATTTTTAAATAATAAATAACAAAATTCTATTAAAAGTCCAAATAAGTCCAAATGACGCGTTAAAATATTAATAATTGAAAAGTTAACATAATATTTACCTTAGTATATTTTTTAAATATAATTTTATACATTAATCATCCTGAGCACCAATTCTGGAGTTACGCGTATACATACACAGGCGCAAACACAAATATATATATACACACACATACACACATATTTTCGCGCTTTCGCGTACGCGTATACGTATACAATATATACACCCATACGCGCAGACAAACCCACATACATACCTACATATGTAATTAAACAATTGAAATTGTTTATGATAAAATCCCATTTATTTGAGAATGAATTTCAGTTAAAGTTAGTATATACATAAACCGTCAACTGAAATCATTTCAAGAAGTAAATCACTGTTATTTACAACCCAATCTGACATGATCCCATTCATAAAAAAGGTAATAAAACACTTTATTTCCCGCTGTCGCCATAATTAACAGGGTGGAAGAACCGAATTCACCGAAATGCCCTACACCTATACATACAGCTGCATTTTCAGATGAGCTGAATCTATCGTATTTTACGAAACAGCTGACAATCTCCTTGTCAGAATATGGAAGCATCAGAGGAAAAAAAACCCAACAGCAAATTGATCTCCCATACTAATCCAAAAAATAAGTATAATGTCCGATACAATCGGCGCATTTGCTATTGCTTGGGCGTCTTTCAATGTTCGCATAAAATTTATTCTTAAAATTATCAATTTAATAAATTTCGATAAGTGTATAGATACTGTTAAATATTTAAAAATAAAAAACTTGTATTTCGCATAAAGTCTTTTTTCAGATTCCCTTGGATTTCGCCTCTCCCTTTTATTTATGAAAAAGACTGAAAATCGCATAAATGCATGATTATGCTCAAGCCTAATCTTTATATGCAATGCGTAATCTCGTATCATTTGTTAATGCCGTAAAATGGCTAATATTGTAAGTAGTTACGGATTAATATTACTTATTTGACGATTGAAAATTTAATTTTTGTACCTTTATATTTCATTTGCGCAAGGCCAATAATTAAATTAGCACTTGACGAAGGTGTATCACAGGGAACGAGCAATAATTTATTTTGCATATTCAGAGGTAAATATGAAAGGTACATTTTTATTTTCAATTGAAGAAATAAATAAAACTTTGTTTCCAATGTAGTTATCCCCGTCCCTTCCTGATTTTGTAAGTATCCAAAAGAGATTCGACGAATTTCGCAACCAATCTTAACGATTTATCTCAAGTTCAGACATCTATCTCGTTATTAAAAAGTAGCTATTTAAAATGATCTACACTATGTATGAGAAAGTGACATGACACTTAAGGCTTCAGCAACTCGGACAACGTTCAACCGAATAGAAGACGGCATCCAAACGAAAATGTATCTAAAAAAATGTATCAAGCGATGTCACGAGTGCCGTGGAACTCTAGTTTATACACATACTCGAGCATAAACGCATACGCACGCACATGCATATGCGTATGTGTGTGTGTGTGTGTGCTTGCGTTCGTGCGAATGTACGTATGTATGTAAAATATCAGAGCACATTCGTAATATTATCGTGAGTTTAGGACATTTATGTCAAGTGTGTCAAGACGCCGTCAACTTTGTAGAAATCGATAGAGCGCGGCGGAAATATTATTTCTTACATTGATAACAATATTCTTGAGAAATTTATATAAAGAGCTAAATAAATTAACTAAAATATTGTAATTAAGCATAAAAAATTAATAAAAATTTAATAAAAAACACCATTAACAAAATGCTATTAAAATTTGATAAAATTATCTGACCGTAAGAGTTATCTAGTGAGTTTTAAGCCATTTCAGTTGCATAGTTTCTATAAAATTCTTCTATTTAACGAATCTTTGAAAATTTTCCATATATTTACATGATAGAATTCTCTTTTGTTTTAAAAATACAATTTTTGATAACGTTAAAAGTTGAAGATATTGTGATCTTGGAATTATAAGAACTTTATTTTGAAAATACGTATTTGTCGTTCAATACGTTGCTTTAATAATTATTATATTAATTATATTAATTAGTTATATTAAAAATTAAAGTATATTATGTAATTGAATAATTCAATATACGTTTAAAAGTAAAGAAGTTTGCTCGAAAATTTTTTGAATGCAAAGTTTCAGCTGTAGCTCTAAAAGCCAGAATTAAATAAAAAACCAGCAATTATAGTAAAAAGATATCTTTATTCTTTATTTATACTTTATAATTAACTTTATGCGATGATTAATGCATTAAGAATAAATGCCATTGTATTAGAGTATATTTTATTTTTAAATAAATAATTACATATAATATTTAATAAGTATCTTGAAACTACGAAGTGATGCAAGTGAATTTGTTGTATACAAGCCACTTTGCACGAGACGTTATAAATAATGAAAGATAATTCAAGGCTAATGAATTGTAATAATTAAACAATTGTTTCGAGTTTTTGAAGTTATGAAATCGTAAATACTCAGAGCTTAATGCGTCGATTCGGTGACGATATATCAAATAATGCCGGCTATATAAGATAAATTCGATCCATTTATTATATAGAGGGTTATTGTAGATACACGTTTAGACTTATCCAACAAGTCGTGATCTTTTCATATTTTATTTAAAAACAAAACTCGCAAGTTTTTAATAAAAGAGTCAGAAGCTATACATAGATAGTAGTAAAATTGAAAAATTAACGAAAGAAAGAAAATGGTTGTAGTAGGTATGAATTATTTCTGTATAAAAAATTTGAATATTGCCAAGCTGTTGAGAAGCATAAATAATATCTCAATTAACTTTTTTAAATAATAAAGATAACCAAATTAGCAATAATAGATGTCTATATCTTAGACACTGAAAAATGAGGGTAAAATGTTATTGAACTAGAATATAACTTGTATCAGAGATGCATTACAACTATTTTACTAATAGAATGTAATACAATTAAGAATAATTGTTACGACTTCTCATCTTGATGCTAAAAATTAAAGTGATTTAAATTGATAGAAACTATTAAAAAATTAGATTTGAGAAAATATGAATGTTTTTCGCTTTCCAGATTATTTAATTTTTAATCAATTTTTAAAATTGTTTAAACAGTACGACTATCAATCACAGCTAATTAATATATTTTTAATGATTAATAAATTTATAGTTAATACAAACTTGTGTTATTTATTAATAAACACATTCATTTTAATACATATATATATATATATATATATATATATATATATAAATATTATATTATAAAATTGTAATAATAAAAATAAAATCACCGTGTACATTTGTGTATCAATTACATTTTAAATTAAATAATATTTCTGTTTCGATTAATTTGTTAATATTCCTTAATAATAATAAATAAGCCATACAAAAACTAATGCAAAATTAGTATAAAATTTTCAAACTAATTAGACCTTAATTTTGCTTGTTTAGTATGAAATTTTCAAAAAATTTTATCATAATTGATTTGTTACGAAAGCTTGCATTGATATTTGAAAAATTAATTTTTTCATAGGATAAAATTTATTGCTTGGATTGTTGTATTAATGTCGTTTAAATACAAGCAAACGAAAACCCACAATGGAATATCTTATATGACTAAGAATTGTACAAACGCACCTATTTTTTAATACTATGATTGATTGTTGATTAATTAAAGGTTTATGTAATAATGTCATTCGTTATCTAACCGAACTTCGATAGATTGAACGACTAATAATACAATAATTAAGATGCGACGATTTTTCTCGACAAAACAATAGTTAATAAATATACACTCTGACTTGGCAATTTCACACGCACGAATCGCTATTGAAAATCTTACTAATATTCCAATTGAAAAGACGGGCATCACGGAAATTCGTAATTAATTAATACCATCATTCTAAAAGCGTGAAACTACACGTACTTGTTCAAATCTACTAACCTAATCAGAAGGAAAACATATCTAGTGTAATTAGTCGTAGTTCGATTTAAAATTCCGTTTAGGCGGAAGGTAATGATTGTAAAAAATTAAAATAATACGTCATTCAATTGATTTGAATTAAACGGAGCGTATAATTATAATTATTGTAAATATATAGAAAATAATTATTTAACCCGTGGATGGTATGTTTACTCAATATAATAGCCTTTATCAACTAAACAACCTGGCCAACTGACTGTCGCGTCACCAGGCTGAAAGAGACCGGGAAATAACAACTTTTCCCCAACATGCGAATCGAAGCGAAACCTGCGCACAACGATACACAACAATACTTCCGTAATACAAATTGTCGTATATGTAATTTCGAAATTATAGATATGATTGTTTCTTAATACTGGGCGTTCCGTCTAATCTTCAGTTTTAATTGGTTTGTAACCATAATTTGTAAGCACGTAAATTAAGCAATAATGTTGAACGAGCTGTGCAAACTTACCAAATTTAACCTTCAAGGTTGTCAAATTTTCAACACAATGGTCATAATACATTGTATATTTAAACGCATTATAATTGTAAGCGAAAACAAATACAACGGACATTTGCGCAATAAAAACTGTGTACCATTATTTATAAAATCAAAAGTCTGTACATCATGGAAAATTTCGCAATCAGCTTATTGAGTGTATGATGGCTTTCCCGATAAAATATAATTTTGTCCTTCGCTCCGGACATTCTGACAATTACATATTGTTATTGTGAAAAATTCAATTTATGCTAATTAAATAGTTTTGATAAAGTAGAGTTTAACGACCGCGCGAAGTCTCGAAAATAAGTAGAAAACTGATTAGAAGGTGTTACCAAATACAAGGAATATAAGTGGTATTTTATTAATTTAATAAAAAGACTAGCCACTTCCAGTCTCTACATTCTAAGATGTCAGGTGTCAGAAAAAGATTTACTTGAGACATCTTCGGAGCCACCAATCCAAGCTGCGATTTTTAATTTAACAATAGAACGATGAGTCACATTAATTCATATGTTGAATATAAATTCACGTGCTTAATAAAAAAAGGTTTTTATGTAGTGTGACTAAATATTGCGTACTAATCGATAATACGTAGAAAAATGAACTTCAAATTGTATCATGTGTGTTATAATACGTGAATTAAAATCACCTACGGTTTAATAGATATTAAACATCTGCTGTTAATCTTCTGAATTTTATGTATCAGTCCTTCCAGTTTCTAAAGTATCACCCAAGTTTCTATTACAAAAATGCCAAATTCCTGAATTCCAAGAATTATATGGTCCGAACCACGCTACAACCGATAACAATATAAAAGATCACAAACGTGTATCGATCTATAACAAAAAAAATTCGGTTTGAACGACACCGTAATGAAATTTCTAACGCAATTCGATTCTAATTCATCCAGACCGAAAACAATTCCATTTCATAAATATCTCTTTTTTATCTGCTTACATTCAATTTTAATGACATATTTGAAATGATATTTAGTATAAAAAAATGCGCAATTTTTTAACATTCTTGAACTGTGTCTGTGGCACCATTTGTAAATATTAAATCTCTTTAATGACAATGAAATTTAACATTTATCGCTATTTTTTTATTTTTCCATATTTTATTCAAGTGCATTGCGATAAAGTAGGTGTAATGCGGGTCACTATGATAAAGCAATATAGTCTGATCTAAATAAATATTTTAAAATAAATATTTTTTAATTAGATTAATCTAAAATATATAAGTAAACACATTTAAGCAATAGGTCAGTAATTAATTTTTGATTAATAAATTTAGCATACATCGGCACTCATATGTTGTGCCATATAATAACACCGACGAACTTATAAGATTTTCATGACATAGAACGTGAAATATAGAAAAGTATACGTGTCGGTGTATTATATAATAAATTGGTGGGCTAATATTTAAAAAATGAAATGTTTTCAACCTTACATCTTACCATCGTTTTTTAATTTTCTGTGCAAATAGCCTTTTTGGGTATTGCTTAACTTATGCTAAGCTGCTTATTTATAAAAACTTAAAATTTAATTCTAAATTCTAAATAAAATTTGTCCGTGTTTCAAATACGGATTTTTATGTCTAAATATAAAGTCGTTGATGATCTCATCAATTTATTAGCTAGATCTGTAAAATTATGGGATATTTCACTAATATTTTTTCGGAAAACATAATAATAAAATATTGCGGATAACTAAGAATCATAAAAATACATATTAATATGTTTATATGATTAGACTTTTCAGAATATATATTATCGAATAATTCGAATCCTCGATTCGTCTTAATAGTTGTCAATATGCATAAATAAAATTAATAGTTTCAATGCTCTGAATTAAATTAAATAAAGGTATTGTTATTATTATTAATTAATTAATTATTTATTTATTTTTTAATTATTTATTAATTATTATTATTATTTGATTCGAATTTTATGAAAATCATCACACGCTGCTACGTGTAAACTAATTTTGTAAAATACTTGCTGCAAGACAATATGACCCGGAGTGACCTAATAAATCTCTTGCTGCCATCACATCGAAGTTCGGTAATAATTTTGCTTAATAATGCGCAACTAAAAAAATTTGTTGTGATAAACTTTGTGTTATTGTGAGAGTGTGAATATAGCATTACCAGTGTTTTCGCTAACACGAGAAGCATCGACGTTCAGGAATTCGCAATGCCTGCCTAAATGATATTTATTGAATTAAATGATTTATAAACTTTTTTTATGACCCGCTGATATGTTTAATCGTACAAATCTATAGAGATTCAAACAAATGTTGTTGCGTTAAATTTGGCACAACAAGCGATACAAGGAGAAAAACACGACAAGATTTGTAGGATCAAAAAAGGCGATGTAGCTTTTTTAGCAAGTTGACGTAATTTTTTATTCGATTTTTAAAAGCGTATAATTATTAGCGAACTTTAAATTCGTTAATGTTACGGTATTCAAAATAGTAACGAGTTACATAGGCTCTGAGCAAAAAAAGTAGTTATGTTATTCGTTACTTTATTACTAGGCTTCAGTAACAGAAATAAAATGTGATTTATATAGGTTATGTGTTTACAAAATTCCGTAAAAATCCCGATTATAAAATAGATACTATACAGTTTTATACACATAAACGTAAAAAATAAGCAACATATTTATATGGTTCGCGAACTAAGGTAAAGCACCTATTTAAAACATTGTCCGACAAAATTATTTCCACTTAATAAAACAGTTTAAGACATTAATGTACTGAATTTCCGTATTGTCAATATAATAAATTTGTAAAACACTTTAAATTAAAAATTTGCAATTCATAAATATTTTTAAACGTCACCTGCCGGGGTTTATTCGTAAAAAGAATGTTATATTAACATTTTCGGAACGTGTTCTCCAGCATTTATTATTGCAAAAATTTATCATTATCTTAACAAAGAAGGCACAAAAACAAGATCTTGTAAAACCCAAGCAGATATAAGTTGAAACGCAGGCGATGGGACTTATCTTAATACAGATACGGTCGCAATCCTCTCCAGGAGCATAAAAAAAACGTAGCAGCGTGTATAAAAAGAAGATGAAGAAGAAAATAAAAAAATACCCCGGCGTTTGGACATTGACAGAACAAAATTAGAGCATTATCATCAATGACAGGAACGCCTCGAGACTCTTTTCGGGATTTATAATGAGCGACACAAGAGTTGAAGGCCCTGAGCTATTATATATTTTTCGAGGTAATAAAGACGTAGGAAGGATTAACCGTGCGCTTGGCATTCTGCAGCCAGTACCAAGAGTTATTCTGGTGATTTGAACCCGAGCACGCGCGTCCAATGAATCAATCGCAGTTGCTATCCGGGGGTCTCACTAGCGCAAGCGCAGACTACTCTGTCTTCATTTCTTAGATGAAGCAGAAGCAAAGATGGAGAAAAGGGAAAAAACTGAAGACACATGTAGAAAGAGTGCGAGAAATTTTATATATTTTTGACACGAAAATTCGTAGCCACGGATTAAGTTGCATTGCGCTTCGTCGTTAATTGACTTTTTTTGCCTCAACTTTTACCGCTATTTCCCTGATTTTTTTTTAATAAAACATCACACACCTGTACACACACACACACACACACACATATATATGTATGTATGAGCATACTTAAAAAAATATTACTAAATTGCACGTGACCCTACAAAATCTTAATAGATACAATTTTACAAGACGGATAACGTTGATGCACTTATAATAATCAAGAAACTTTAATTGAATTTAAACTTTGATCAATTATTTTCTTCGTATTGATTAAATGCATTAATTAATGCTTAATTAAAGACATATGAATAAAAAGCACACCTTTATATTACCAATAATTTACATTACTTTAATTTAAATAAAAAGTAAAAATTAATAAATGTAAATTTCTATTTAATATAATTGCAATAATAAGGATTTCCGCGTCGTTTAAACAAAGTTTATTGCTAAAAATCTAGCTTTCGTGACATTAACATTATCTTGCTTATTTCATTAATATTTAACGAAACATCTTTGATTTGATATTAAAAAAAATATTATAACACTCGTTGTAAACAGTCCAAATTTTAATTCTCGTAAACATACGTTTTTCCATTGGGTATTAAAAAACGGATTGTAAATAACTGTAAGACTTAGAGGAGAAACAGAGAGAAACATTGGAGACGTACGAAAAAGTGGTGTTTAGTTCAGCTGCTGGTTGATATTTCAGCATAATATCTTATGTATATAGCAAATATTTGAATAAACTCCTGTATTATTTAAAGCAAGGAAAGAAAAAGAAAATTCCTTTTTATTTCCTCATCCCTCAGTCCAATACGCCTCGTGATCTACTTTTCTCTTTGTATTTAAAAAAAAAACTTTAAATACCACACTGTGTATCTTCTCCTTTAATACAAATAATATAATATTTTATTCTAAGACTACGTCGTGAAAAGTGAAGAAAAATTATTCATAACATACAATGTTAGTCAGTAATTGAGAATTAATTTACTATAACAAAACATCAAATTTTCTAAAACATTAATAATGCATATTTAAGAAAAACTATGAATACGTTATAATCACAATAATCTTATTCGAAGTCTATGTGTGTATATATATATATATATATATATATATATATATATACATATTGATTTTCTTGTAAAAAGACTGTCAACATAAAATATCAGATAATATGCCGAAAAAACGAAATAAGAACAAAAGGGACAAATTGTAAGAGTAAAACCGTTTTCGAGAGGACTAAAAGTCAGCTGCGTATTATATAAGTAAACATAAAAATGAAGGAACGGGCATAAGTTAAATGCACAACGTCAGCAATCCCTGAGCGCAGTACAACTGTCACTAGCATTGCCCGCACGCCGTACTTCAGCAATTTGAAACTGACCACAGCAGTCGAAGATCGGTTCTAAAACAGTGCTCCGTCAATATGATACCAATAGCAACATCAGAAGCCCAAAACGACAAAAACAACTCCAGGAACTTCTAATACATTTCGGCAACTCGTATACCCAAAGAATGAATTACTGTTCGTTCGACTGAAAAGTTTCTGCTCTTTGAAAGCATCTTGCGCGGCAAAATTACTCAAATATAATTTCTTTTAGCTTTATTACATTTAACGTATGCTTTTGCTATTGTGCCATTCTCACATTATGCTATAATATTATATTATATAATATAGTACGTTGGACAAATTTTGTAAACAAACGTATTGAATAAAGTCGAAGCTATTTCAAAGATTTGAGTTGTTTTCACACTGCTGTTTCTTTTATAGTCAAATGTTGTTGATGCAGCGAGTCAATAAATTAAATTATAAATAAAAAATTAAATACATTCATACTTTCAAAATAGTTATTTCATCCTAAGCGATTATTAATTTATTATTACAGGTTTTACGTTAGTTTCCTAGTTCGTCATTATTTATCGCGTATGAATTTAAAAATGCAAAAATCCAAAAAGAAAAAAAAAATAGACATTTTAAAAATTTAGAGAAAACAACTAGATTTCTCAATGTACCTTTAACGAAATAACAAAGGATATTATAATCGGAATACGATTAACAATATAGTACATGAAGAATAATAAGGAAAAAAGTTAAAAGAAAATTTAAAGTTATAATGAAAAGTCATATGGCAGTAATATATAATAATGTACATAAATCTCCCAACTTAGTTTACAGATCTTCTCTTATCCCTCAGTTATCTATGTGCTTTCTTTCTCTCTCTGTCTCTCTCTCACTCTATTTATCTCTATCATCTTCTTTCTTTTTCTATATTGTTCACTCTCAATCTCACTATAAATAATTTTAAAATTCTTTCTATTTTTCCATGACTCGTGATAAAAAATCTAAAAATTTAGTACAATCTTTGAAGTTAAAAATATGGATTTTGTAGTTTTTGCAAAAGTGATTGACATTTCAATCGTCGATTACTCATTAATTACAAACTATTTTTACCTTACTTTGAACATTTTATGATGCATCTAAAACCAATACGTAAAAATAAAAAACACTTTTTTGTCGCAGTCCTCCCGAATCTTTTCTCCCAGCTCCATCTTTCCCGATCTCTCTCTCTCTCTCTCTCTCTCTCTTTCTCTCTCTCTCTTTCTCTTTCTTCATTGATCTAATTAGTTACGTATCGCCTTGTGAATATATATAATCTATCAATTTTTATCTCTTATATTTTATATATGCATTTAAATAATTCATCTTTAATCGTTAAAAGTATATAATATTATAATGGTAAATAAATAATTTAATTTCTAAAACAAATGCATAATATATTACAGATAAATAATTGATCAAAAACAAGTATTTACAAACATTATTAACAAAGTAAAATGGAAAATTTTAATAAACGCTAAGCGACGTTGGATGATAATCAACTAGACCAAGATGCTCAAATTATGAAACTTATGGAATAGTTTTCAATCTAATTTTCGTGTATCACTCTGCTGTAAACATAAAATGATAACTTCTGATATCTTAGAGCCTATTGAAATGTTTGAAAAAGTTATTTTTTATCGGGATATAACTATAAACAAAAGGAATGAGACTCAATACGTATAAGTTTGAAGCTTCTTTTTTAACAGTCACAAACGAAACTTTTGTGTAATATTGCAGCACAAAACTATAACTCGAACTTAATTAAGTTATCGATGACTTTATACTTATTTTAAAAATATTTTATTATTTAGACATTTTTTTCAGATCACTATTCATTTATTTATTTTGTTCGAAACCGATATTTGTGCTTTTTAATTGCATTTTTGCTTATTAATGTATTTTACGATCAGGAGTTCTTATTCGTTAATATTATAAGCTTATTAAAATTTTATAAAATTTCTATTATCCCTTATTCCTTTTCAATTAAACAGAATAGCTGCTTACAGTTACTCGAAGAAACATTATAAAAAGCGGTAAATTAAAAAAAAATATCCTTATCAAACATTGCTCTAATTACTAGTAGATTTTTTTAAAAATATTTATTGACAAAATTAAGCTTAAACAACTTGTTCATCAATTTGTCACAGTGAAACTATGTAATGTCGCAGTAAACATAATAACACAACCGTGAATGTGAGTAACTTGCCATCATACTTATAATGTCCACAGCATCATGAACTAACCGCACACAAGTTATAACCACTCGGTAACTAGTAGCAATACTTGTATTGCCAATTTGTTTGGATTACAAAAGGCGATGTTGATCGATGATGAGGCGAGTGATGCTGATGATTCTTCTACATTACTGTTAATAGCCTATCGCTCTATCTAAAAAGAATGAGAACTGCTTCACTCTTTGTTTTCCTTTTCATGCTATTCTGTATTCTCTGCAAGTAATTTTCTTCATTTTGGTTCCTATCAAGATTATTTGAGATCAATCGTTTTATGATGATGCATCATGATACAACCGTAGAGCGCTTAGATTGCAAAAAAATGGTTTTGTTTGTAGTAAAAATAAATTAAAATAAGCAATGTTTTTTGTATACTAAATCCGTTTGAAGGACACTATGTAAGAAAATAAAGATATGTAGAAATACATTTATAATAATACATATTCATTCGAATGGAAGAATTAAATATTTCTTATTAAGTTTGCATGCTGAATAAAAAGAAACAAATCAAAATATTTTAAACTTTTGTCGAATCATTTTAATTTGCAAAGTTTAAAAGATTAATATAAAATTTACGTACAGCGAGATTTAAATGCATTACATTCTACACTCACTTTTACGTTTTACCTTAATTATTATTATGCATGGAAGAAATTTTCAATTTTATTAATGATTTTTATTCGATTTTACTAATTGCTGATTCACTGATTGCCCCTAGGTTTAACTTAGGCTTAAACTTAGTTAAATGTTCATTTAATTAATATACTTTGATGTACACATTTAAAAATAGTTTGATTTATAATTAAAAATGAGTGAATAATTTTGAAAATGTACGCAGCCATAAAATTGAAAACATTGTAAGTTTAAATAAATACGAAAGAGTATGTAGTAACAATTATTGACTACATTTGTATAAACAAACTTAATAACATAGATTAAAACCGAAATTGTCCGCCAGAGGAATGGTAAAAAAGTTCGTAATTCAATATTGCAAAACAGGTACGAACAGGTATTGAAGAAGATATTGAGCAACCCAAAAGCTTGTAATTTGGACACGTAGGAATATCTGTTATACCTGCACTGCAATTATACTTAATGACATCCTAAAAGTGCATCGGAAATTTCGAATATAAATTCCAGAAAATACCACCTTCCCTTCCGTTCTATTCTTCCGTTTCTCTATTACGTTATTTTTATTTTTCTTGATTTTTGTACTTCATACGTAATACTAAGTACTTACATATGCATTAATCTTTAAAATACGTATCAAATCGTACATAGATATAAACCAGTACACGTGTTAATAAAGTCGATTGAAACGAAAGAGAGGGGCAAATTAGATAATTAAAATTATTAAAATCGTACTATAGCTTGTCTATGTATCGTCGTTAAAAATATTGACGAAATCATTTTATAAATTTCGATTTTACTCGATGATGACTGCTAGAAATATTCTTGAAGGTCATAAGTTGAACAAGTAGCATTACAATTTTCTATTCATCAATCTAACTTGACTTGCCAGTTATAATATGCTGTCCGAAAAAATTAGTTCGATCAAATGATTTCTATCACTGTAGATGCAATTTAAAAATCAGTCTATAAATCTTACTTGCAATATTCATAATTTTATTTAAACAATTTTAACACAATAATATATGTTGTTATTTCCGGAATTTTTACTTATTTATTAGAAAGCTTCTTATATTTTATGAATTTAAACAGTGAAAATATATTGGTACAACAAAGCAAATCTGCAGTCGCTTTAAAACGATGACCAAATGATGATGTATGTAATTATGAAATAAGAAATTATAGATAAATAAAATATCAGATTTTTTTAAATTACGTGTGAACATCAGAAAAATAAACTTAATTTTAAGGTTTAGATGCGGGATCGTAATGGGTACCAAAAATACTGGAAAGATAAATTAACACGAAGCGCAAAATATATAAAAAGAACCAAAAAGGCATTGTTAAATTATGGGATAAATTGTATATCAATTTAGATCTTTTGTGTGAAAACATCACGAAAATTATCCCTACATTTTAGACTTTTTAAATAAATAAAAAAGCCTACGGCAAAATTAGTTTATTAAGATTCTTTTTAGGTTTCATTGTGATAACAATGATTATAGAGATTCCGCTGTAAGCCATAATTATTAATAATACACGTATAATTAGATAAAATATAATGTTACTTAACTTGTAATTATTAATAATAAGTAATTAACAAAATTTCACTCATTCAATTCTGAACAATAAAATTCATTTTGTATCGAAGACGTAAAATTATTTTCCAATCTACTTATATTTCCATTGAGTATAATTGTATAATTAATAGCATACAAATAATATTGGCGCATAGCATTATCATTAAATTTATTATCGTAATATGTAAGGATAAAAAGGTCAATTCAAGCGTGCAATTATCGTGCTTTCTAAAATTGAAATAATGACGACTGATTAGTACGAAGCTGTATTGATAAAAATGACCTATGGTAACAAAACAAAAAAAAAAACCAAACAAAGAAGCAAAAAAAGAAACAAACAAAAATAAGAACAAATTCATATTTCAAATGCGTTTGTTTAGATGTCGACTATAAAAAAAGTTATACAGCCATAATATATGATTTGGATCGTAAGCGGCTATGTGCTCATAAAAATGAGAGCAGTGCTCACTGTTGAGTTGAGGAACGAAGGCTAAAAAAAATATCATAATATATGATGACGTTTATATTAATGAGAAACGCATGGTATTGTTTAAAAGACAGTATTGTTGCAGGCTGCCAATCGCGCCAGAGCCAAGCTTATCATCCACCGATCGCTCTTCTGATTCAATCAACGTATTGGGCTTTGCACAAGTGCAGCTCCTATTACATCATCGTTTGCAGTATTGTTTGAAAGGATTAATCTATCAAAAAAGGGCTTTTGAATAATTATTGCAATGTTTGAATGATGACTCGGGCAGTATTCGGATTATCGCTGATATATATGATGCGTCTTGCTGCAATTACAGGCAGGTTCGGATGTAGATCGGGTAATTTATTTTCTCCATAAATTTTTTTTACACGTATTTTGAAGCTTTATCGGAAGTGACCGTTACTACGGTAGCCAAACGAACGCTCGGCCAGAGCGAGGAGCATTTCTCGGTTTGAGCAAATTTCCTTTCATCTTAACCTCAATGACTCTTTGTGCGTTCGAATGAAAGATTGCGCAGAAGCACAAATCGAATATCTTTTTGTAAAATTTGCAATACGCTTAATTCTAAATCAACCATCTGCGTGTACGAAACAAAGCAGGCCCTCCATCTCACCTCAACTCTCGCAACCCCCCCCCGGCCGCCCAGTTAATTACTACCTCTGTTCATCATGCAATAATCATTGCTATAAAGCCCGATCGAACAATCAGTTGTTGCTGACACATTGATTGGTCAGCTCATTCGATTGCTCGAATCGCAACGGCTGTTGGTTAAAGTCTTAAAATTGATAACAACAACAACAACAACAAACCTCTCGGATTAGAAGAGTGGATATTTAAGAAATCGAAAGAGCCAAGACAAATGAGAGGATGCGAGCGAGGTGAACGAGATAAGGGAGTGAATCCAAATCCAATCTGCATGGTTTTGTTGAATTATAAAGGGTACTTAGAACAACTATCGATTATCACAATTGTATGGAGTAGTAGAGAGTTCAGTCAGAAGTCATTGATTAATGGCTCGGGTTTCAAATTTCTGCCGATTCTATTGGGCGCTCCTATTGATCAAAAATAAGCGAAATGACAGGAAATCAATTTGATTTCTTTTCTCCGGTCGCCTTTCCTTGGTTTATTTTATATTGTGTAAGCAAAGGAGTTCTTCCAATGCAAGCACATTACCCATTTTTTTTATCGCGTTCGGTCAGCCATGTAGGATCTTTTTCAGCGACTTCCTTTTTATGCAAGATCAGCAAGTTATTTTCCAATTTAATATTACAAAGGCAACGCAACTTCTACTAAACACATTCACTTTTTCACTCAACAGCACATATAAGTCACGAGCTCTATTTTCAAGTCAAATCAAATTGTCTAATAACGTACTCGTAATACTAATCTATTAATTATATAAAACCCATACGTGCATAAATTACACAAGTATAAGACAATTATTTAATACTTTTAAAATTATTTTTTATAGAAATATTAAACATACGATTAACTATGATTTATTAAAAATTACCTTTCAAAAATACAATATTCAGCGTATAATTTTGTATTAATAAAGACTGGATTTTCGCCGCATTAATTATATAATTTTCAAATATATTATAGTTCCCTTTTAATTATGAAAATTGTACTTTTAATAACAATAATAATATTTTCCGAATTTTGCATTAGATATTAAATATAAATATTTAAATAAAAGCTATAATGAGAGTAAGTTTATTCTTAAGTTTTTTTTAAATTAATTTTAATTATAGGATATATTTGGTTATCAATAGAAATATTAGATTTTTATGTCTAAATCATAACTAATGAAAGTACTAAAATTTGCAAACATCAGATTGGGTTATATAGAGTTTGTCCAGACGTCAAAACAATAAATTCAATCAAATCTTCAAGGTCGTTGATAAAAATGTAATAACTCTTTATAGACGCAAAAAACCATCTACGACTTTTTTAATTTCAAACAATTGCTTATAAAAACTGTAACTAAAATTTTTAATTTATGTACGCTAGAGAAATAAATTGTTAACAAATCATTACTTCTTTCTGAATCAATCAATGCTATTAAATTGATTTGAACTATGTAAGAAAAAAATTGGTTAGTGATTATTTATCACGTCATATATTTCATTACAGAGATTTTATAGAGATTGAAAAATAAAAAATTATAATAGACCATAATAAAATATACAATGCAAAATTAAAAATTTAATCGATATAAATTTCAACGCAAAAATGAATATTACGTGTACAAAAGTTTTATATAAAAAATAGCGCAAAGTTCTTCATTAATTCTAGCTGTACACGATTATTGTGTTATATATTATTATTGTTGTTATTATTATTATTATTATTACATCATATATTATAAAAGAATCAACGTCCTTTTTCTCCATTATTTTTCTTGATTCTCATACTCATTGCACCAATCGATCTATCTTTTTACAATCAATCAATACGTCAGAAATAATCGGTGAACGTGACAATACAAGTCGAGTCTTCGTAGTCCTCAATGTATCTTCGTAACTATCGTCATCGTAATATCGTTTGTCTTGGTGAACTGGAGTAAACACATTGCAGTAAACTATCGATCAGATTGTCAAATGGTCACGTGTTATACGCTTTTTATACGCAACCCAGTTGCATAACGTTTTACATAAAAATAAGGTCCTGTTACTATGTTTCCTTTTTTTAACAATTAAATGCAATTCTAATGAATTTACGAAATGCATGTACGCGCATATTAATTTTATTATTCAAGCTATTTTGCAATACAGGATTTTAATATTGCTGTAAATATATTAACGTTGTTTATTTTTTTAATTTTCACTATTCTCAATACAATTATTTCGACGAAGCTTATTACTTTACTCTAATTATACGATTAACTCGAACATCTTGTATGAGTATTATGCATTTCGCACGAATTTAGTTGCACGTTTTATTAGTTTACAATCGAAACTTAATGCAAAAATATAAGAAACAGTTAAGTGAAAAATATAAGAAAGAATTGCAGAAGTTTTTTTTCCAAGATTCTTCAAAAAAAAAAATATAGAACAATAAAATATTTTGTATACGTATTTTTAAAAATAATTATAGCAATTCCCTTCGATTAAGTTAAAGTTCACAACACTTAGAAATATAACTCTAATTAAAAGAGTCATGTGCGATGATACATCAAAATCTGGGAATGAATACTGCTTGCAAGCGATTAATTAATTTTAATGAAGTAGTTCTACTACGAACATGCGAAATATTGGTGAGCGTATACTGGCTAATTGAATTCAGTAGTGTTTCTACTTGATGTATACATTTATATTTGTTCATCATGTTAACGAAAATATTAAAAAGTGATACATTCTAGTAATTTCTATACCAGCTTGTATCGTACAAAAATGTGCAATATTTAATGAAACATACCCTCACTTTTTTTTATCGTTTATTAAAAACATTCATTATTCAAAAGATCTTAAAAAATAATTTGTAAAAATATAATCCTGAAGGCTAATGCATTTGATTTTGTTTCCTTTCCAATATTATGCGAATCAAATTAACGTAGTTTTCTTAATTTTCAGAAGATCAATACTTCAAGGAAATGCTTTGCTTATTTATGATTAGATTATTGAGAATACCGTTCGTTTGGTGTTAAAAAATGTTAATATTATTCCGATTAAATTAGTAGAATTAGAAATAAGAATTTATAGTAAAAATAAGGATTCGAATGAATTTAGGTTAAGAATGACTGTGAAAGATTATCAAAATTTCCAGCTAGGAGTAGAAAATACAAAAACATCTATCCTGAATAAATAAACACGATTTACAGATAAGAAACATGAAAGCATAAGTGGCAAAGTAACAGAGTAACGAGGTCTAAAACAGCTGAATTAAAATATGTGATCGCTGCCAAAGACCTGTGCTGCAGAAAGCACCTATAAATCAACATTGTTTTGCTTAAACGCTATATCGTTTATTAAATTATATAATAGCAAAGATATGGGAGAGGAAAAGTGATAAAAGGAGAGAGAGAGAGAGAGAGAGAGAGAGAGAGAGAGAGAGAGATACGTTAAAAAAAGACCGAGAAGCCAAAATATACTTATATTATATCCTGCTTCCGACGCAAGGTTGTGAATTTACCTTAATTTTTCTTCTTACATTATTAATATAATTTTAATGTTCTTCAAATGTACATTGTTGTTTGATTAATTGAAATAGATAATTAATATATGATGCGTTGTTTGTATTTTTGCATTTGCTTGTAATATGTTAAGTTAATTCTCATAATTATATCCTCTACTTTCCGTAAAAGCTATCATATATGCTTTTATTATCATTGATTTATTCCACTGATAATTAAAAAAATATTAAAATTAGTTATTATATATAGTTATTATAATTGGTAAAATATAGTATATTCGTAAAAAAAACTGTATAAATATGATGACATGAAAATTTAAGTGTAACTGAATTTAAATATAAGAAAACGAAATAATTTAAAAGAAAATGTACAACTTTCATAAAAAATTCAAAAATGGTTTCAGTTTTCCAAGTCAATTTATACATCGTTTTTTTGTTTGTTTTTTGTTTGACATCGACATTTATCTTCTAGTTCTAAGCTAACAAGTAGCCTCGCAATTTTTCTCTTCTTCATCGCCTCTTATTAATTCTCAGGTATACACAACACCACAGTCCACAAGTGTAAAAATGATCTATGATATCATTCCATAAACTCACTGGGAGAATACTCTCAATACACACGTGTGTATTTATACGTTCATGCGCTGACGTAATACATGCAATCATTACTGTCGGGACTAGCTGTTATCAGGTCGCTGCTTGTAACCGAGTCTTGCGTGCCAGTTCTACGCGTATAAACACGCTCGAATGTGTTATAAATGTAGAAGATCTACCTCAGCTTCTGCATTTGTGACATTTATTGCGACAAACTCTATGTGTGGATTTTAAATGTATCAATCTAAAAGTGAACTCATGTAAAGCTTTCACATGAATTTTACATCGTGAGATATACTTGAATAAATACTGATCGGACCAACTAGAGGAAATACGGAGAGATAAAGACAATAAGGTCGAACTTTTCCCTTACAATAGTTTTTTTTTCACCTAGCGCACTATGAGTTTGAACACTTGAATCAAACGATCGATATCGCGTTTTTTAAAATGATGCAGATTCACATTAATTATGGATAAATGTACAGTGTACATTATTTTTTCAAGAACGTTTACGATTTAATTATTACAAGTATAAACATATTCTTTTTGCTTTTAATCCTATTTTTATTTCCAATCCATCTAATATGCGTAACTGTTTACAAAAGCTAGAACACGATTTTAAACACTTGTTGCAATTCTCCCCCCCATTCTCATCCCAACAGATAAAATCTCTTAAAACAAGGCGAAAGAGAAAAATAAAAGAAGAATTCTAATTTAGATATTTGGAAAATGTGATGTGTTATAAATATAATAACGTCTAATTATGTTTCGCTTAGAATAATCAAGACACCAATAGATGTGCAAAATTGCTTGATGACACCAAATCAAGTGCGCTACAAATAACTCAAAATTTATCATTAATTAATTAATAATAATGTATGCCAACGACTTCACTTCATATATTTAATTAAGTATACGTCAGTTAGAAACAACCAATCTTATTCTAAAATTTCGAGCATTCGTCTAAAATCGAATCACTACTATGACTGCCAAGAATTAGTAACCATACACACTGTTGACATAGTATTTCAGTGTGCGCTAATAAAATAATAATAATGTAAAATAAATAATTAAAAAAAAAATAACATAGCTTTACATTTTTTTAAAATCGACAAGTCAACGAATCTATTGGACAACTCTATTCAATAAAATTATAATTAAAAATTATGTTTTATCAAATAAGCTATATCAATGTTTTAAGAGTTATTATCTAAAATATACAATAATAAAAAAGACTAAATATTCGAACATAAATTTAATCTATCTAAAATTTGATACTTTAGAAATATTTTTAGAAAAATATCAAATGGGCAATAAAAAATTGCTTGCTTGTTACACGTATCTTTTAATGGTTTTAAGATTAAAAGAAATTGCAATAACTTTTGTCAACGTTCCTTTGAAGAGTATTGAAAAAATGCTTACATTGATATGACAATAAATCAATATATGTAAACGAAAAAAACAATTCTATTGCCTAGACTTATTTACTGAGACACTACTACACTGCTGAGATCTTCTAATTACAATAAATATTTATTAATAAATTATGAAGAAGATGCCTAATGAATAATAAGAATGTAAATTTAACACAAAAGTAAGACGCATAAATTTAAGAATGAAGCTAAACCATTTTTGGCCAAATAATAAATCGGCTTATGATGCGTAATGAAATTTACATTATATATTATTTATTTAAAACAAAAAGAAACCCTGTGAATAAAGATTTATCATAATTCTATTCGATCATCGCGCAAGCTAAAAGTTAGAGAAAAAAACATCAACGTAGAGGGAAAACCAGTATCTTTTAGAAAAGAATTTCGCAGCGCATCTTTCTTAAAACATGTGAGGTGCTAAGTACAAGCAGAAAGTTGATTCTGTGCTATAATATGTAACAAAGTTTTACATGTATAGTTTATCAATCATATCGTGTAAGTTTTAAAGTTGAAATAGAAGCTATTCGTCAGAAGAAGAGCAAGAAAAATTATACGACGGAGAGGGAAATTCAAACGGAAGTGAAAGAGAAAGAAGAGAAAATGTACATTTTGTGCTTTTCAGTTTTGTATCATAATACAGACACATCAATGTTCCCTTTTCGTGATGGACGAATTTTGTGTCTTCGCAAATAAGCGCATTCATCAAATGACTCAACGTTCTATTTTTGTTGAAGTGCGTTGTGCCATCGTCTGTCGGTCTCTCTCTCCCTCGATCGCACGCTCTCAGTCTTCGTCTGTCTGTCTCTGTCTTTATATGTCTCCACTCTCCTTTCAGTACTTCTCTCTCTCTCTCTCTCTCTCTCTCTCACTATCTATCTATCTCTCTCTCATTCTTTGCAGATCTATGAATAATGAAACAGAATCTGTTTGTATGAAGGAAAGACACATCTGTCATTCCCTGTTTTTCTTTTCTCTTATGAGTGTGAATTTCCGATGCAATGTCGCCTGGTGGGATCGTCAACATCGTAAAGTTCGAATCATTTTCATTCAGCGTTGAACGTTATTTCTGGTCTTAGACCTCGCAAATGATCTATAACGCCGCATTTACACAAGCACACCACGTCTTTTTTCTTCGCTGCTTCGAAAATGTGATCTTCGACACTTAGCGAGAAAATCTTTTATACTAGCATTGGTGTTTTGCATAGAGTCAATTATACCAAGGCACAAAAGTTGGTCACGCCGATGTAGTGTTAGAGAGTATTTAAAAGATTTAATAACTAGGACCGCATATTTATTATAATTTGCAAATATTCATAAATTTCTCCATGCATTCACAAGCACTTCACAATTATGTATTTCATTAGGAAATTAATCATTTATAAACACAATGTGTTTCTTAATAATATCAGGATAAAGAGAACATTGAAAATGTTAGATTAGAAATGTTTCTGTCATTAATTATTTGCGTTACGCATATCAAAATACATAACGGGAGAAAAAATATATAAATGTAAATATAAACGTGTAATTAAATTTAATAAAAAGTAAGAAGATTGATTAAGATTAATGTCGTTTAAAATATTGTAAATTCGTATTTATAAAGTTATATTTAAATATTCGTTATTTATCATAATTAATTACGGTAAAATTTATTAAAAATCAATAACGCCAACAAATCATTATGACTGAATTACTTTCATCATTCGATTAATTAAAAAATTTTGGCAAATCGTGAGTCAAATTAATTTGAAAACATGTAACACACAAATGACGTGAATATTAAAAAAAAAAGAAGGAAAACGAATGACGTTTTTCAATAATATTTAACACAGCGAGCGAAGACAACAAATCGTAATAAATGTGAATTTGAGTACGCGCATAAAATTGAAATTGATAAAATTGGTAATTAAAAACTTCGTAGATATTAATTAAGTCTTTGATTACAAATTAGGTAACGTTTTAATCAATAACAGAAATTAAGTTTTGAATTAGTGTACTTACCGTAATACGTGCGAGTTCATAAAATTAATTATTGATTTATTATTTACAATGATATTTTAATGTACGCATTATTAAGTAATTAGTTTGGAATTTTAATCGATTATTTAAAATGGCGCAAAAATCCTGGAGGGAGTGGAGTGGCGGGGCGGGGGGCTGGTGGTGGTGGTGGTAAATTTAATATAAAGCAATACACGCGTTTAAAGTGTTGCGATACCGTTGCGGCAAAAAAAAATTGAGAACTTGAAAATGCATATTCAAGTAAATATTCGACTGGAAGGCCTGCAGGGCCAGAAAAAATCACAGAGAGAAAGAGGGAAGGAAAAAGCGCACGAGCGGATCGCTCGACGAATTACAATCATTAAACAGTACATTATTACTCGGTGAATATTAATTAATCTCTAAAATACAATTTTCTGAGTGAGTGATCAAAACTCTACTCCAAAGCGTATTGTGTGCGGCACAAACGATTGTCTGTCCCTATCGCTACTTCCATATACTTTGACGTTACGTGTATATTTAATTCATTTGATTTTATTTATGACTATAAATCTTGTTTTATTTGATTATTCCCTTTATTTTTATTTTATTTGTAAAGTCTATTTAATTTACCTTGTCATTAACACTTCATTATTAATTTAATGCATCGTCTACATTTGAAGAGTACTTTTTCAAAACAAAAATTCAAAAAAAAGTTTATTGTCTTCTTGATCGCGTAGAGTTAGTTGCCTTCTGATATTAAAAACAATAGAGTACAATTTTGTATTAGTATTAGTTTTTTTTATGATTTTTTTCTCCACATAATCGGGTGAACTTCTTAAATCGTCATTTAATAAAATTAGTATTATCATTATCAAACATTTCGATAATTGGACAATCTAAGCAAAAATTATTTAAAATCCAGCATATATAATGCAAAATAAAATATTTAAAGAACAAATAATTAACGCTGAGCAGATAAGTAACAACTATTAATTTAATTTTATGTATGTACGTCAAGAAGTATCAGATTTAATATGTTTTAACAAGTTCTACTGTTTTTTAATTTTACAATTGAATATCCTAATCATTTCATGAGGATTAATAATTCGTAAAAATAAAATATCTCCGAAAATAGAGCTATATAAAAAAATATATATTTTATAATATAAAACTTATCATATGAAACATATCACTATTTCCCCGTCAGAATTCAAATAGATAAACTTTTAGTGATTTGGCAATAATCCATCAAACATAATTAAATCATCAACTTCGATGAATCGAAATCGATTATCGTCCTTTCATACTTGTTATTTTATTCCATCATGGTTCAATATATAGTATAAGAATTTGTATTTTTAATCAATCACTGTAGTGTCACGTACAGATATATTAATTTTTACACATACTACATTGTACATAATAACTACATTAAGATTATTAAATAATGCTACTGATCGAGTCATCAGCTTACAAATTCTTGTTACTCTGCACACGTAAAATATTTTAAAGCACCGGATACCAATACAATAAGCATTTTTCTATCAATCCAATTGTACAACGTGTTCAAAACTCATTATTGAATAAAATTCTAAGCTGTTTTCCATAGAGAAATAAATGTTAAGCAAATAATCTCATCGATTGATGTTGTGCATCTTTGTATAAATACCTTAATACGACAACATAAATGATGCCGGGGTTTGAATCTCCATAAGTGAAGAATTCAAAGACTAAATGAACATATACACTGCGAAGATATTTTTCAAAGGGTAATACGTAGACTTTTAAAACCTTTATAGTATTAATGTTTAGTATGCCATTTCAATGAAACTATTGTAAATAAAATATCAGTATGAAATCTTTCGTGGATAAAGAATTCGAGTAATAAATAAAACTAAGCAACGTTAATGCACTTCCTTTATCGTGTACAATTGTTCAATAGTAGAAGATTGTAGTAAATTATGCAAAACGAATGAAATAATTAAAAATCCTTAATTCTTTTACATTGTCCCATTAATTTCTGGTTGAGCTATCATTATGGGAAAAAAATCAACTCATTAGTTAATCTATTACTTAAGTGTGTATTTTCAATTTATTAATGTTTATAATGTTTATAATACGATTAAGTTCTAATTTAATAAACAATTGTTGATTATCTCTTTTTCATCGTTTAAATGTAGTATTTTATAGAACAAAAAAATAAATTAACAAGGTGCATACCGAATTATGGAATAAAATAAAACCAAAGTTTTTCAAATATACGTCGTTCATATTAGTACGAAACAATGTATAAATTCGTTTGCTTTTATAAAAGAAAAAAAAAGGTTTTTAAATGTGCTACTACATAATCACTCGTGTAGGATAGTTTTATTTTAAATACAACAAGCATATACCGCAATGATTAAATTTATCTGTCAAAAATGACACACTAAAAGAAAATCGGTAGGTCAATGGTAATGCAATCGTGAATTACGCTTTTAATGTTTAAACATAATATCAATGCATCGGATAATAACAGCCCGAGATGAAATTAATTCGAAACCCATTGATTCTCCTACATTGCTTTATGTTGGGAGGCAAATCATCAAATCAAGAAGCAGATATACCCATTGATAATTTTAAGTGAATGATAACCTTTCCTGTTCATCGATGCTGCCCGAGACAGCAAAGAGCGCGCCGCCGAAGCTCAATTCATGCGTAAAATGGAAATCAATTTAAATAAATCCAAACGTATTCTTCCCTGTTTATCACTCTCTCTCTCTCCCTCTCTCTCGCTCTCTCTCTCTCTCTCTCGCTCTCTCTCGCTCTCTCTCTCGCTCTCTCTCTCTCTCTCTCTCTCTCTCTCTCTCGCTCTCTCTCTCTCTCTCTCTCTCTCTACCCTCTAAAGCATTATTGTTCTTTACACATGTGAGCAATATATTCGACACAACTGCGAGAATATCGAAAAACGTACGAAATTAGCATTTTAGACATTTTTTCCCGTCGATTAATGATGCCCCTTTACAAGATAAGGCAAAAGTGATACCGAGTGCATTATTTTTGCATGGATTTGACGATATAAAGAACCATGTATCATGAATTCAAATCGATTGGTACGTTTAATTTAGTAACATAATTTTAATTTATATGCTAATTTTTTTTGTATCCTGCCTTGATACACAAGTAAAGTGATTATTAACCAAACGTTGCTTTAGTTTCATAATTAACTATTTGTGCTTCGCCTACATTAATCAAATACAAATTAAGATCTGAATCGGTAATTGATGAAGCTGAGACTTATAAAAAAAATTAACATCTAATTAATAAATTTTTATCAAACAAAAATTCATTAGCTGTATTTAAAAAGCCATGTAAGAAGATTCGGTAAAATGCAGTTGCATTCGTAAAGTATACGAAAACTATGCGTATGTACATAAAAAACTTTTTGTTAAGTGAATCATTATTGAAAATTTTTTAAGTTTTATTAAAAGAACGTTTAAAGAAAGTTTCGGACTTGTTTAAGTAATGCATGATCAGTATCATTTCGTAACTACATACGATTATCCACTAAGAATAAAAACGAACACTGAATACATTTTTTTATTGGTGCTTCTACAACTTCTGGATTGACAACCGCTAATGACTCATTGGTTGAACATGTACTTGATCTAAATTATAAGCAATGCGCACATACTAAACACCGCTCTGTCTTGATCATGAGCTTTCAAGTAATAATTAATGAAGCCACGGGCAGTAAGCAAAACAAACCTCGTATTGGCTGATTAACTGACGCGCCAAATGAATCCGCTAATATACAATACCCGTACAAAACGATAGCGAGCTTGCGAAATTCTATAGTTGTCTATCTAATGCATTGCTTGCCGTCCAATAAATAGCAAAATAAACTTGAGTAATATTAATAATAAAAATTGAAACAATTTTAAGCGATTTTCGTGATTTTTCTTGTCATTTTTAGAACTTTGTTATTAAGATGATGCTTTCAGTATTCATACCTCGAGTATATCAGAGTTTATGTACTGTTTGATGTTAATAAATTTGCAGCTTTATATAATTATGATAACAATTTTTCGCTTTTTCATTTTAGGGTCTGTGTATTGTCATTGCAATGAAAATCATTTTTTATATCGAGTGCTTATTTGATCTTTAATTTAAATTAAAATAGGATAACGATATTTCAAAAAATTATATCTATTGTATATAATATATTAAAATTAAATGAATTTATTTAATAAATAGTCTTTTTAGCAGATAATAATTTAAGATGTTATATACTGACTATACGTACAAATCTTTAACCTTTAAAGGAACGGATTGTAAAGTAAATTAACAACAAATTTTAATAAAATATACGTTAATAATTTTGATAATGCGTTCATATAAATACATAAAAAATCTCCCCTCTTTATCATTTTATGTTATCAAATTTTTCGTGCTGACTTTCAAGCCTTTTAACTACCAGCCATTCAAAAACGTAATTTACAACGCTAATAGTCAATAAAATTTTAGTTTTTCAATTTGATAAAGATACTTCAGAAATATGAATTATTATTTATAATCTCTTTTAAATTAAAAAAAATTCAGTACGAAAACAAAAGTGTCAAAGTGTAATTAAAAAATTAGTTCCTAAACATAAATACAAATCAAAACAATGTAATGCAAGCTATCAATATAATTATTTATAGATTCGCTTAAACGGAAAATATAAAGATATTATTAAAAGAGAAGGAAACAGTTTTTGACAGTTGTAAAATACGATCGCGTTACTATTTTATGTTGATAAACATATGTATGTATAATATACATAAGATACTTGATACGTATATTTATGAAGAATTAATTTTTACATTGTTATTATTTTTCTATTATCGAAGTCCTCCAAAAGCCCTAAATCCCCCTACACAGTCTTCTCCATTCAATTAAGCGTAATTTAACTGCAAACCCATACCGTAAATTATTTCATCGTTTGTTGCACAATTATCCGATACATTCTATCGCAGTAGTTAGATTAGGCTTTTAACTTTTATATGCATTGGAAAGTCTTACAGCATCTTTAATCCTTTGGATGCGCTTAAATAAGAGGAGCTTTCATTGTGGGGCTAAATTATTTTTGAATTTAATAAAATTATCCATTTAATTTTATTCTCATTTTATTTCTCTTCATCCTTACGGTGCGCAAGAAAGTAAACTCAGCGTTTATCCTTAACGAGCATTTCGAGTACAAAAGAATAATAACAATAACAATAACAATAATAACAATAATGACAATAAGAAGGAAAGCGATTACCCATTAGCACACACATTTACTTTCACTATTTAAACGTAAAAAGTTAAAAGTAAACTAGTGCGGCTTACGTAAGGCATCTAGTGCTTTTTTTCTTATTTGTTTATTTGTTTTAATTTGATTATCTCTCTCTCTCTCTCTCTCTCTCTTGTTTTTAATCGCCCGTTAATATAATTCGACAACTTATTGCCTCTCGGTGCACAATGTCGGTTGCGAAACAACCGCCAGCACCATCGGGCGGTAAATCGTAAATCAAATTTGCAAAAACAAATAGATCGGATAAAATTTGAAGCACGAAAAGCGCGGAATATTTATTGCGCGCTTTTGGGCGCACGCGGTCTGGTCGTACGAGGCCGAGGGAATCCATGGTTTATAAGCGCGCGCTGAGTGCTCAGACGCTAACCTTTCACCCGTAATAATCCCGGCATCGGAGCACCGCGTCGAACCAGCTGCCGTCTCAACTACGGCCATTATCACTATCTTTACGATCCTATGTGTACAAAGAGCCGTCGCCTTTCTTTTCTCGATCTCTCCCTCCCTCCCCCCTCACCATCTCTTCACTCTCTCTCTCTCTCTCTCGCTCTCTCCCCCGTTCCCTTCCGCTGCAATGCTTCCTCCATTTTCTTTGTTTGTCTTCGAAGTTTTTATCCCTCCAGATATTGTGAAGTCATTAATAAAAGTACTATTTTAAGATTTTATATTGCTTCGAAAGGTTTGGATTTTACCGCGTTCTATAAATTCGGCTTAAATAACAATAAAATTAACGTTTTCGGCAAGAGTCTCGCTTTAACTCGATTAGCAAAAAATGTAAATATTAATGCAGCTCTTCGTCGAAATATGCAAAAGGAAGTGCTTGCATTATTTAGATATAATGGCGAGACACATTTCCTCTATGCTTCTTATACACGAATACATACATATATATATATACACATATGTGTATTTGTGTAGGTAATAAAAATGTGCCATGAGGTCATCCGCCAGGTCCATAAATCGATTTTTATTCATAATTAAATGCAATTCCCAGTATGAGAACCATTCAAGAAAAGAAAAAGAATCTCGCTTAGTCTTTCATCAATTATTAATTGATGGATTCTGTCAACAAAATTGACTCACTCACTTTCCCTCTCTCTCTCTCTCTCTCATATATATATATATAATGTCTGTCTCTCTGCCATATCCCTCTTTAACTCATAAAATTTACCTATTATCTTATATGCTTATATTTGTGCGGAAAGTGGGGATACTTCCGAAGTTATATTCATTCACAGAAATTACGCGTATTCGCTGTAACGCAGTACAGGCCATAAACAGCCTTGATCTTCGCTCATAAGTTCCTACGCGTATGTACATCCACTGCATCGCTAATAATAACAGTAAAGATTCGGGAGTTACTACATGCCCGGATAATAATTTTTTCATAAGCAAGGGCAATAAGCTGCGCAATCTTATATTGTGCAGTGATAATGTTTTTATTTTAAATTGTACTAGGCTACATACATTTTTGACGATAAATAATTAATTTCCAATTAGGAGTCGTGTAAGTCTAGCTGAAATACGCTTATTGAAATAATTTAAAAAAATGCAAATATTATTCGACTTCTGTTCAGAATTACTGCATTGTATTATTAATGACTTTTACTCCGAATAGTCCGTGAAAGTGTAGGTTCCCCTTACAAACTGAAAGATAAAAAAGATATTCCTCAAGATACGAAAGATAATTTTTCCTACAATAGCGATCACAACTGCCGTAGATTACCTTAAATATAAATTTGCACGATATTTCATCCTCACAATTAGCGAGTGCAATTCTTATGTCTGCGCGCATGATTTATTTAAGGCCGAAAGACACACAACTTTTTTTCTTTAGCACTTAATAATTATATAATTCTCTCGTATTAAGCAGTACTGCGGCTTATCAAAGCAGTCTTTTTTTAGCGGGTTAGATAAGCTCCCAAACGCGTGTGTGGGTGGGTGCGCGCGCGCGCGCGCCTACTGCGAGCAGAGTAGACGTGTTGGAAACGCATACTTCCTGACGCACACGCGCACGCGCACGCACACGCACGCCCGCACGGCCGTAAACCCACGTGCAGGCACGTGCGCGCGCCCCAAGGATGTGTAGGTGCGCGTAAAAGTCAGCAGAACGCGTTTTTAGCGATGATGGCTGAGTCCTTTGTGTCTCTCATTACTTAATCGCCGCCGGGATACAAAAGCAAGGCTTTAACGGTAAATGCATAAGGGATGTGGGTGCTTTGGTCTCGATATACATCGTATCTTCTTACTGAGACTCCTGCCACTGTTTACGCACTTTATGACCACGGCAACGTGACGATAAATTGCAAAGAGGAGTAATCGATTGACAGAGCGCAGAATTGCCGTTTTTTAATCGTATGCAAAAAGTGGCTGCTATTTTTCTTTACTAAAACGCTTCGGTATCTACTTTGCTTACTCTACGAGCTAATTCTTCTAGGCGCATGGCTTTATTTAATCGCGTTCACCGCTTATACGAGAGCTTATTAAGAACAAATTTACTATCTTTTATTTAAATCGGTTAGCGTTCACCTTTTTCATTAATGTGAGAAATCATGCAATATAACAACAACTATATAAGCGAGTCAATTTCACTCTAGGACGCGAACATAATGACGGCTGGAAGGCCAAGTCAGTAATTAGAAATTGAACAATCAATCACCCGAGATTAAAGATTAATAGATTTCTAAGTGGCTTTAGCGTAGAATTTATAGCTTGAATAGATAAAGCTTCAATTTTTAAGGACTTACTCGAGCCTTTCCTTACGCAATGCACCGCATCCACTCGCTAGCATATTTACACAGTGTCGAAAAAACAATATTTTACATCTTATTTTAATTTTACCAAAACTTTCGAATGCATTATTATTATTATTATTATTATTATTATTATTATTATTATTTGATGTCTGCCGTACATTCCAAATGTGAAAAACTTACTTTTTTAAAAATTAATATAAAGCTCATAATGAGGTATGTAAAAGTCATAAATTCGTATTAAATATAAATGTGTGTATGATGAAACTCATGTCTACTGATTTTTTTCATTTCAAATAAGATTTCATTGAATCTATTTGGCTTCAGTATATTGTTTGGATAACAATATCATTTTTAACGATTTTTATCTATTCCATATATTATAATATAAATTATTAGATTGACGAATGTATTGTGTAGTCAGGACATAATCTTAAATTACAATACATTTTTATCTTTTATAGCCTTCAATAAATTTTACTTTTAATAGTTAAAAAATTATACTCTTATTAAATTCATAATAAAATATTCAAAATAATATTATAAGATTATCCAATACAGAATACATTTTTTTATCTGAACGATAAATCGATATTATTGAGTAGTGTGGGCATCAGTTGAATGTTAAAAGTAACTAAACAAAAATTGTGTACACTTCTATTGTAGCCATTTGTTCATACAGGTATTTATAATTCGTACACAGTCGATTTAAATCATTAAATAATATAAAAAAAAAAAAAGCAAATCCTATGCTATTCCAATAATCCTAAAATATGATTATAATCAACACGACTTACGATAGATATTTATCGATTATCCATTCGAAATATGGCCCGAAATCATGCGATATGAACAATATTTACGAGTCGATTTTAGAAATTTAATTGTATAAAAAATAATATAGAAGAAATATCACCTATCACACATATTCTGTCTGTCTGTCGTATTTATTTATTTAATTAGAAATTCTTCGCAGCAGCATAAATAATGGCACGAGTAAAAAGCTTCTTAATTATTAGATACTTAAAAAAATATATTATTACTTTTACATTAGTAAGGCAATTACCATTTAGAATTCATAAAAAGTCTTGAATTAAATATTCACATTATAAAATATTTTATGCATCATATTCGGATTCGTTAAAAAAAAACTGAAATACGAACAATAGCCCAATCGAATACTATAATTTTCTTTTGCAAAGATTGATATCTCATTGTATTATTCGAACACAAAAATGATGGAACAGTACAGACAGCGACTAATCGCGTGAAATACAAATAGAAGCTCTTGGATAGCCTCGGCGCATCAGGATAATTCAGCTGAGACTCTAATCGTGCTCAGGTATCGCCTCATAAATTAACGTTCGCTACGTATCAGATTCACCTGTAAGCTGAACGTCGGAGTAAAATGAAGCAGAAAAAGCAGGCGATATGAGCGCGACACTGTCCGGTAGCGAATTGAGAAAGCATAGACGGCGAATTAAAGCTCGCGGAGGGGAGATACAGATTTACCATGTCGAGGAGAGCATCGTGAATGGGAAAATGATCGATCGGGAAATAGTCGCAGCGGATCGTCACATTCAGGCTAATGCAGAACGAGCCGTGACGTTTGGATAACACGATAAACTGGAAACGGCAATAGCGCACGCATTCGACACGCAGACGCTTACCGCAATGCATTGGACGACCTCGTCGTCCGCGGCTACTCGAGGCAAACTCTAAATAGTGATCGTTTCGAGCGTGCAATATTTTTTCGACGCTCGATCCTTAATTACTCATCGCCATGCTTTCACCTTTCGAAATGCCTTACTCTCTTTTCTCCCTCGCTTAGTTCGGTATGGGCAATTGATAAGAGAATACGTCACGTATCGAAATAGCATTACAATGGCGCTTGTACTTTGAGACGATATCGTTATTTCCAAAATTATTTTATATTGCTCTAGCATATTTATTTAGTATTCACTGATTAAGTATATCGATGTCTACCTTCGTGTAAGTTAACTCTTCTTTTTGTTCCTCAAATGTTCGACAAAAATAAATTTTAAACGAGTGCATACTTTAATCGCACACGTGAATTCTCACACGTGAGGAATATATATCATTAATGAAATTTCTCATAATTTCATGTAAAGTATTTTATCGATTTAGTTAAAGCGTTAAAAATTTATTATATTTTTACTTTAGATGTAATGTTACTATTTTTTATAATTTACCATAAATTAAATAATTGCCTAAAGAGGCAGATTAAGAAGAATGAAAAATAAGTTCCAACAAATATGTATATATATATATATATATATATATTTCAAATTTCCAATTTTCAAGATTAAAATTTTATATTTTAAACGTATTTGCCTCGTTTCCTATTATTAAACGATTGCATTATACCATCATACTCGATGATACAACCATTATTCACGTATAAGCTTACATATGGGTTTGTAAATATATATATATATACATATATATATATATATATATATATATTTATGTACAATACACCATTTCTACGTTGTAGGAAAAATGTAATTGCACAGCTCATACAATTTCTATAACAGTATAAGAGTAAATCATTAATAACTAAACTATAAACTTAATAACTAAAATGAAGCCAGAAAGAAGAATATGAGTTATAATTACAGGTTATTCAATCCATATACAACAGTTACCCACGGATATTGTTACGATGTATACATAATGTAAGGGCCCTCGCTAAAAGAGGTTCGTTGCATTTTTTTTTGTATGCGAATAAATACTTATTTTGTACGATGATACATGTTTGACTGGTGATATTAAGATTTAGTTAAAGCCTCTTATTCTTTAATTGTCTCAAATCACAGTATTTAGGCGACTTATTATTAAATACAAATTTTTATTAAATATTTTAAAATAATTATAAATGTTTCAAGAAATTTGCATCAATTGATCATGTGTGAACACCAATATGAACATTTTTCTAAGCTTAATTTTAAATCTATGTTTACATTAAAATTGTTTAATTAAATTTTTAACAAATTTTATGAAAAAGTATATTTGCGAATCGAAATCACACAAGATTCTAAAATTCTTTCCCTAGATTTCCCCTTAATTATAAAGTAATACTTATTTAAGGGAATTTAGATTAAGTTTTTTAAGGACCTTCAAAGTTTCTTGACAAACAAAGTTTAAAGCCCACAAAGTCATTTCAAAATGCGCATATTAAACGTATTCGTATTTTATAGATAAAATTTGAATATTATGTATACGCAATAGCCTTTTATGAGAAATAATAACCTATTCTGTCAATTAAACTGATTTAATACAACAATATATAGTATAACATATATCATATATAGAATGACAATATATAATATAACAATTTTTACTAATTTAAAAAATAATCAACAAAAGATAACGTGTAATTATAATGAGCGACGTTTTTCATATAATAGTTGTGACCGACTGCATAATAACAATAGTCTAAGCTTCAACAAAATTAACTCATGTGCATTGAAACACTTGTGTCTAATTACGATTTAGATATCATTGTGAACGTTATGAATTTGCAGATTATTATATTATTAGGTTGATATAATTATTGTACAGTCGTCAATAATTTGCCATTTCAATGCAAAGTAGCATAAAAATTCACTGACAGATGCTGTAGGAGATTCCATCCAAGTGACTTAACGAGAACAGGCATCTCTACAGAAAAAATGTAATATTATTGTAATAAATTTTCGCCCAATATTCGTGAAATTAAAACTATGAATTTTTATATAAATGATTTCGCAAAATAATGTTTTCATAATTCTAATTAAAAAAAAATAAGATTAAATTTGAAATAAAAAATTGGTATTGCTTATCATAGAAAAATTTTAGCACATGCTAATTTATAAAAAATAAATTATTTTACGTGCAAAAAAAACAGTTGAAATTTCAACTAGTATGTAGAAATACTACAGAATTGTTTAAAATTCAGATCTTAATATTTACGAAATTCATTTATTCGCGAAGGATTGTATTTATTTGTAGATTTATATTTAATTAATGATATGAAGTGGAATATGATTATGCATATATATATATATATATGTATGTATGTATATTAATTAGTATTTATGTTATTTTTAAAATTTTTTGTGTACAGTATAATATGATTCTTTGGTTACAATTTTGAGCTAAATTTTGAATTATCAATGATTTTTGTGATTGAGCACCAGTAATTATTTTACCTAGTAAATATATATATGTATATACATATGTATGTATTAAAAAATAAAATAAATATTCTAGCTTACTATTGATTTCTATCACTATTAACATATTATATTAATATGTAAATATAAACCAATGGGAAAATCTTTATAACAGAACAGTGATATCACTCATCAATTTGCTCGCGCCAAAATGATTCCGCAGGCATTTGATCGTATGAAGTAATTGCTATGCATGCTCTCCTACATACGAGCCACCTTTTTTGATTATTTCTCTTCCTAACGGATCTCATACTCTGTCTACTTGGTTCACTCGCTTATGCACACGAAGCGTGAATCAGACACCTGCTGTGTATGTAAATTTGGTTACTTGGCCCATGCGCGTCATCTCAAGTGTTTCAAACGTAATGGAACAGATTATGTAAGTGAGATAAGCGTGTCGTGCGCACAAAAAATGAGCGTAGAAAGCACTTTTCATATATCTAAATATATATGTCACCCACACTTCGTTTCCATCGTAATAGATATTTTCAGTTGGTTTAAAACATTTCTTTCTTTTTTTTTTCTTATCAGTAACGTATTCCTTGGAATAAACATTGCGACAGATAAAATTAATTTGTGAAAGATACGCCTAAATAGATAAAAATAATTTTTGCATAGGGTCATCGATTAATGCAATTGCAAATTTATGTAAATGATCTAATTAATAAAGCGTATTGTATGAATACACGCGTGTGTGTATGTATTACATATGTACCCACACACATATATATATACACACACACATATATATGTATGTACGTTTGTACGTATGTATACCACTGTATAGATATATTTAGTATTATTCTTCTACAAAATCAATACACTTTTATGTAAAATTGTTGTATATGCACTGCTAAAAAATATAATAATTGCTTTCTAATATAATAATTTACACTAAATTTTAAATACAGATAGTTTCCCTTTATTTTTTATGGATAAGGTACACGTCTATAGTATATAAATTGTTGTTACGTTAAACTGTAATAAAATCTCGATTGAATGTTATAATTTAAGATCTTTATTATCGTGATTTATATTGAATAAAAGTTTTCATCCAACATTGTTAATAGCCTTAATGGATTTTTTCAATGCCGTAAATATTGAATATTCTGTGGTTTATATTAAATATTATGTGGTTTTTATAAATTCTTACGAAAGACTTTTCTATTATTGTGAGCACTTTCATAACCGTTCGAAGAAAAAAAGGGAGGCTTATCCCTCCTGTATATAATTTTCAAATACCTACAGGTAAATATAAAGGGAAATCCTTTTTTTAAAGCATAAAAAAAATTTCTACTCTTCTAATGCCAAAGTAACTGATAATTTTATATTAACATTTTTTTTATTATTTTAAAATTAAATAATATGTAAGCATTACATAGTTTCAACTCATTGGCATTTTTATTAAAGCTACTGGACGTATTTAACTTTCAAAACTACCACTTATTATTCTGGTGATTGACATAAATACAAACACTCTTGACAATTTACTACATCTAACGTTAGTCAATAAAAACAATAGTAGTTTTTGTTACAAATGTATGCGCATCGCGTTTGTTAGTTATAAAAAAAAATTTAAAAGAAGGTAAATGTCAGTTTTCTCTTTCGGACATCTTTCTGCAATGGTAAATATTAGAAATTCGTTATACACCCGAGCGATTAGAACTAACTTTTGACACGAAACTAGCAAACATGATTCTTTAATCTAAGTATTGAACAAAGTAGTGTAGAATAAATTAAAAATTTATTTTAAATGATATCAGTTTACCGACGTTGATAACTAAAAATTGATATTATACAAATTGAACGAGCTCGTAAGATTTCTATATAGCGAAAAAAATCGACATTTAATTTATTATTCTCGTGTAGATTTTCTCGATCTACATTCGAGCGCATTCGCAAGCAAGATTAATATTCTCGGAATAAATCTGGAAGTAGCATGGAAAAAATAGCGGTATAAATAGTCTAACGACTTCTTATTTTCACCTGCGAGGAGAAACGCATAACGTTCGAAATGACGGAAAAAAAGAGAGAAAAGGGGAAATCCGGCCTTTAAGCAAGGCCAGCAGAAGCTCGATCGATCTAACTTTTTTTTGAATAACTGCGTGGAAGATGTTCGAAAACGAGCACTGGGTCGTTTGTCAGTTACGGTCGTGTCTTAGGCCAAAAATTGATTTCAAAAAGCAAAATAATACGCCGCGCAATAAGATTAAGATCGCATACACCCTCATCGGAAAATGTAATAATACACACCGTAAAAGCAGTGGTTTCAATCCAAGGACAATTAATCCTGCAATGTAAGTCTTCTAAGCACGTAGAAAGCGATCACAAAACAGCTTCGTAGGAGCGAGTACCGGCAGTCGTTTTGCCGGGAAACGCTCTAGCTGCCGCCGGCACTTTCTGCTGTTGCTGTTGCTGCTGCTGCTGCTGCTGCTGCTGTTGCACCCCACGATCAACACCATATAACCGCATTTTTTATTCTCCTCCTTTACGTATACTCGTTTCACTCTACCTAACACTATTACCTCTTTCGCACTCTTATTCACTCTCTTTCCCTTTGGTTTTCTCTTCTCTTCTCTTCTCTTTCTTTCTCTCTCTCTCTCTATCTCTCTTTATCTCGTTCTCTCTCTCTTTTTTTCTCTCTCTCTCTCTCTCTCTCTCTCTCTCTCTCTCTCTCGATACACTGTGAGAACAAGTTTTTCTCCTCTAATACTTTGTTGTCCTCACTTTCTTACAAAGTCTTCGAGCTCCGACCACCGTCGCTCATTTCGTAGCAACGATGTACGTAACCTCTTGATCACTCGCCGCGCCTCGGATCCGCGTACGCGGAAAAACGATACGGCACCTGCTCCTGGCAGACGGAGGTCATTTGTTACTCGTCTAAGAATATATATACATATATCAGTGCGTGCAAACACACACACACACACCTTGTACGTATTGTGTATGTGCGTGTATATGAGTGCGTGTATGTATGCTTATGTGTGTGTATATATATATGTGTATGTATGTATGCGTGCCCCCTTTGCGAATGCGTCGCGTAAAAAGGAGGCGCTAATTAACCAGCGATGTCATTAGCGCAAACGATACGTGCGCACTCGAGCACATCGATCATTCGTTAATATTTTCTCGATCGATCACGTGCCTCTCGCACACTGCTCGGCTGCTTTACCTCGGGCACGCAAGTCGAACACGAGAGTATCACCGATGTGGAACGACGAGGCTCTTGGCGCAGTTCTTTTCGAGCATTTTCCCTGCTTTCGCGCGAACTCCTTGTTAGTACGGGAGCTGCTACTGCAATCCAAAAATACGAGCTCTACCGTGCGACTCTCTCTCTCTTCACAGGCGCCGTCATGCCAATACTGGCTTGTTTAACGGAAGACAAAAAAAAAAAAAAATAGAAAATTGTGCTAAACGAGAGGCTGTGAAGAATTGCGAGACCGACAAAACCCTCCCACGACGGCAGCACGTGGCGCACTGACGGTTTAGACGCTCGGCGACTCGTTTCTTCCCCACTCCTGCAGAAGCCGCTGCGCTTGCTCTCTCACTTTTTCGTCGAAGGCGCCCTTCCCTGTGTCAACGACGGACGACTCGTTTGGTCGCTCGCACTCCCCTCCGATCCTTTCCTTGGGAAGGCAAACTGATCCGTTTCTCACTCACACCCTCTTCTTTCTCTTCTTCTTCTTCTTCTTCTTCTTCTTCTTCTTCCCCCTCTCTCTCTCCCTCTCTCGCTCTCTCTCCCTTCCTCACTCCCTTCCTCACTCACTCTCTCTCTCTCTCTCTCGCTACCTACCTACCTCCCTCCCTCCCTCCCTCCCTCCATCCATCCCTCCCTCCCTCCCTCCCTACATCCCTCCCTCCCTACCGTCCGCCCAACCAACCTACCTACCTCGCTCACCACACCTCACCACACCTCACCGCACCTCTTCGCGCTCCCTCCCTCCCTCCCTACCACTCTTTATCACTCCTTCCCTCTCTCTCTTTATCTCACTTGCTCCCTCCCTCGCGTTTGGTCTCTCACCCACTCACTCACTCACTCAGTCACTCACTCCCTCACTCACTAACTTACTCACTCGTTCGCGGACTCCCTCTCTCTCTCGCGTTCTCCTCTGTCTTCATTGTACACTATCCTGAGAGATAGTAAGGTAGTCGCGTATCCCTTCCACGTTTGTACCGACTCCCTCCACGGGGTGGACTACGACGATGCTCTCCCCTCTCTTTCTCTCTCTTGTTCGCTCATGGTCATCCCTCCCCTATCCCTCCATTGCCTATTCTTGTCGAAAGAGTGGCGCCCATTCCACCTACGCCACCATCCCACTGCCAGTTTTCAAATGCCTCGTCTTCTTGACGTTCGCAACTGATTGCCCAGTGTACACTCAGCTTAGATTATCTTATCCTCTCATTCTCGATGCCCCCCCGCTCACCCTCTCGCGCTCCGTCCCTTCCTCTCTCTCTCTCTCTCTCTCTATCTATTTCTTTCTTTCCCGCTCACTTACATCTCTTTGTCTCTCCATTTCTCTTTCTCTCGTGATCCCCCTCCCCGCTACCAACCCTATTGCTGGCTTTCGCAGAGTTGTAGAACTTCATCCTTTTTCCGTTCCAGGATTTTGGACCATCCTGCACTTTTATATCTGACACTTGTACCTTATGCCTTCTACTTGTAAAGAGTTGCCCATTTTGTTTTATTTTTTTTTTTACAATAAGCCCCCTCCCATTCCAATGAAAAAGGATGAATTTTCGAATGAGAATTTACAAATTGTAGCAATTATAATCGGAATAAGCTCGTGATCATCCAACTCACCGATAATTGTATAATTCTAGATTATAATTCCGACACTCCCTTATTATCGCCCGAACTAGTTAAATGCGATATAATTGGAATTTTTGTACTTTTATTATATGACAATTTTATATTTTTTATCGAAACATTAATTTTTTCATCGTTAATTAAAAAAACCCTAAACATTGATAAATATAATACGCCTTTTACTCAATTTGTTTGAAAAACATTCACTTCTGTTATTTAAATTTGAATTTTATTCAAAGCTCTGATTTTAATTGTCAATAATGAATAATTTTCGTTATACATACACGTTATGTAACGCTCATATATACTTGCAGAAAAATATTTTTTTTTTAATAATGAATAAAAAATAATTCTTTGAATGCACAGTCAAAACGAATGATTAGTTTTTACAATAAAATAAACACATTTTTTTTTAGAAATGATTGAATTTATTGCTTTTAAAGTTCATTACTTAATTATTATTACATAAATTATAAATATTTGAGTTTATGTTTGGATATGTATTTATGAGTATATTAAATATTATAATACTTATTTCCGTACATAATCATAAAAAAACTTCTTTAATTATCTGAAACATATCTTTTTTAATTTTAAAAACTTTGAAAGCGTCGAAAAACTTTTTGAAAATTTTATCAACAGCATTACAAAATTTAAGCTAATAATAATAATATTAATTTATTTTAATGTAACTTTTTGTAACTTTAACAACGTTATCAAGCTATAGTGTTTTTTGTTTGTGCAATAAATCAAAAATTATAGTGTAAGCAATTATAAATCAATTTTAATGTAACAATAAACAAAATTAATGAATAAAAGAAATAATTTTTTTTCATATTATGAAAGTGATAAAAAAACTCAAATTATTATTTTTCAGCTGAAATAAGTTCTTCACTTTTTGCTGTATGATTTATCGATTGTATTGGTCTAAAAATCAAGAATTTATGTTTTTGGTGTGTTGTATATCGTTGACATACGAATAAATGACGAATTCCTGACAACCACATCGGTTTATCTAATATGTGCTTTTGAATTTACTTGTACTTATTCTATACCTTTTTATACACTGCTACGTATGTTTATATTCGTACATCGGGGATAATGAAATTTTCTAACACTGCCAACCCGTCAATCCATTTTTCCGATAAGTTAACGTGCTGTTATTATTTCTTATACAAAATTTAATAAATTTTTAATTCGTTCCGTGCCTTAAGAAAGTGCGACAGAAATTATTAACACACTGGAAATTCGCTTTAATCCGAGTTATTAGTTGTAATTGTTTTTTTAAACGATACTTATTTTATAATTGAATTTATTGCATCATTATAATAAGTTTTGTAAATATATATTCAGCTTAAATATATCTTTTCAAACATTTGCAGTTATTTATATGTGTTACGTATTATTATTTATATAGAAGAAATATAGAATAAGTGTAATTAAATGATTTAAATAGGAATGAAAACATCAAAGATAGTTGATGTAAGATTTATCACCTGATGATTTAGGATTTACAATATAATTACAAAACTTAAAATGATATACATACATCATTTTATTAATGCACAACGCCGCGAGAAAACTAAAACCATTATTGAAAATTATCAATTTTAAATAATTGACCCGAATGTTATCATTAAACGGTAGGTCTCGTATAAATTATTTAAAAAAAAGCTTTATACAGATCTTTATCTGCGTTTAAATGCAGATTGTAGAGAAGAATATATAATATTTCCAGAATAATTAAAGAGATGGCTAATGCATCAAATAATAAGGATGAAATTTCTGCAATGGAGGTACTTTGATGTCTGTGCAAACAGCAAATTTATTTAAGGATTTATTGCACGTTAGACGAAGATGAGGAAGTAAGAGTAAGAAAAGGCGCCGATGTCAGAGAAACCCAGGAAGAAAAAAGAAGATGTAGTAAAAGTCGTGTATTGTAGATAAAGTCGGGCAGTAACTCATTCAACGCTCTGTCACGTGAATCTGGTGCAAAGAAGGTCGAAATGAAATGGCATAAGAAGGCGAGTTCCTGTACCTGATATACTATTACAGCAACGAGCGATAATGCGAAATCCAGTCAATGAAGTACAACAATAGTAGCAACAGCAAAGACTTAGCTCCAATGCGATACAATGTAGCCGAGGTTAGAGTTACCCTACCCCTCACTCGTATTTTCTCTCGGTTCGGATTTCCTTTGATTCCCATCCCTTTTTGACATCTCTTCTCTCTGTATTACGGGTGTTCGAAGTTTAACAGTTCGGTAATAAATCTCGCTGGAAAAAAAACATCTTTTTTAATTTGTATACGGGAGAATTTACCTTGCTCTCAACAGTTTCGGCTTTATGATCTGGATTGAACATTGTCTTTTTTTCCATTTGATTGATTAGCACGGGAAGAGGTGAGAAATTTGGCTCTTCTTGATCAATTGCCTGTGCATGTGACGCTGGATTGAATTGTTACAATGTTTCAAATTATTTTTGGTAAACTAATTATCTTATTTATAACGCAAGCGTAATGCCGATGTAAAAATAGCAGCTAATGAGAATGAATCTTCAAAGATAGTGTAAATTGATTGCTTTCATTAAATTTTTTTTTTCGAAGTTTTTATTTTTACAGCTTTCCCTTATTATTATTAATCTCGAGAAATACGTTAATTAAACAAATTGTAAGAGCAGTTTATTTAAGTAATTTTCAAACTTAAAATTTTTCCTACCTCGATAATTATAGTATTGGTGTATACAATTTCAATGTATTCCTGTTTTATCAAGCAAAAATTTAATATTTTTGTTCCGCGCAATAGTATTCAAATTGAGATTTTACATATATAATAAACCATGCTATTAAATCAAAAATAGATGCTTAAATAATAGTTTGCAATGCTTTATACAAACCTTGAATAAGTTTTATCCCGTATTGAATAATTTAGATATTATTAATAGAAATAATTCATGTGAGAGATTTTTTTCATTGTTATGTTACTCAATTTTCTGAGATAAAATTATTTATGTCTACAAAAATTTTATCGCTTTTAAAGTTAATGAGCATCTTAAAAATGACAAATATAATCACTTTGTAGGTAAATGAAATGCAGTGGAAAATTTTCCAAATTAATCTAGTAAAAAATAGAAACGTGATTGATTTGAAGAATGATTTTTGCCAGAAAAAGAGTTTTTGATTTTAGAAAAATGTTGTTTATTTCGCAATATTTGCATTTGCTAAAACTTTTGGCATGGTGAGAAGCGCATAGATTTTTATAATGTACCAACGCAATTTCTCAACGATCCACGCATTTCCTGATATATTATTATCGTAATAGATTGAGGATAATGATAGTAGTACATCATATTTAATGGTGTAAAAATGTGAATGAAAAGACGAAAGTGGGGATGCAAAATGAGAAGGCATGCCGTAATATCTTGAACGGATTTAGTACACGATATTAATTACCTTAAATTTTATAAAAACCATTACAAAATTTATTCAACGTTCAGGCAATGTTAGGCTAATTCTTCTTCTAGCTTACGGATGCGAAGTATCCGATAGCCTTCACACGTATTGAGTTACTCTATCTTCATCTTTAGTCGGAAGTCAGACATTTTACCCCACCCCAACGACGACTCTATGCGCACCGACTGAAGTGATCTATGCCTCTGAAGTGGATCTAGATCATGAATTGCTTGATACATTGGAGTTTACATTCTTTCTCGTCGGTCAAGTATAAAAGAAGACAGTTTAAGTATTTCTCCTCGTTCTTGTCTCTTTCCAAATTTACTGAAAACCTTTCATTCGCTTATTTATAAGATTACTTCTTTCCACTTTTTCTATTATACAATTTTTCAAAGTACGAAAAATTTAATTTTACTGAACGTACTCATGTACGCTTATAATACACAATATAACGTTAAAAATTTACTATACATAAAATTAACAATATTCTTAGCGCAAAATAAAAATACTAGATACGTACTTACGAGATAAAAAGCATCAAGGCTATTATTTAAAAAAAATTAATTTTCAGTTTCTTTAATGGTGAGTATTTATATTTAATATACCTATTTAATAACTAAAAGTTATAAAAATGTGTACACATATACTTTTTTCATTTCTATATTTACACGATGAAGTAATAATTATTTACGTACGTGATACACGGCCGAATCTTTAATAATAGTTTTGCTTTATTAACTATTTTATAATTTTATACTATATATTTGTAATGTCATAAAATTTATTATTCAAAATGAATATTTGTACATGTACACATGTATATATACATATGTATGCGATAATGAATTTTAAATTAATATTTGCATGATACATCTGTAGATCTAGTACATAAAATATTATCTATTTATACAAATAGTAGATTAAAATTTAGTTATATAAATTCAGTAAGAAGATCCATAAATAAAATCAATAAATTAATTTTGTACCAAAAATCTTTTGGTTGCATTTCGTTGATATAACTCATTACTTCTTTTAGATGTAGACCAAGCAGCCTCTTTGCTATTTTAGTAATGGTGCAAAATTCTAAATCTAAGGTTTCACGATGACGAAAATTCCACATTTATAATGTAAGAAAATGTGCGACAACGAAAATTAATTTATTGCTACGGAGAAGACTAAGTAAAACAACCGTTTACGTAGTCCATTTGAGGAGTAGTAAGCTAAAATTCACTGACTTAAGCGAAATTACGAAAGGCATATGTAAATAATGTAGAGGAGAATAATGAATAATAGAAATGCGAGGGCAAAAAATTAATCATATCAATCTTAAAATAGCCAATTACAAAGAAATGTTGGGTATACCTTCTGTGCATTTCTCTTTTGTTCTATCGTGAAAACGAATGCATATGCTCTTGTCAAAAGTACCAGTGAGAATTAAAGAGGTACCTGAGGTGTCTAGGTACAATACACCGTATGTAGGTTTGCAATATTTACTCGCAATACATGTGAATACAAGTATTTTAATATTACACATATGGTAATAATTTTAACAATTGAATTATTTTTAACCTAGTTAAATGTATTTCACCTATTATTTATAATAGTGCTATTATTTATTTATATAGTTATATGTGTGACGTTATAAAGACCATAAGAATAGAACTAATTTACCTCAGTAAGTAATTAATATACGATTTATAAGGGGCGATAAATTTTTTAATAATTCATACGTATTTACAATAGATTTGAAAATACGAAAATTATTAAATTTTAGATATGAATTTGATATCATGTAACACTGTTCGTGTATCTTCAGTGCACGTATTTTTACACCCTTGTACTAATATCATATTAAATTATGTTTGTATTAAATATTAATAAATCAATAAATAAGCAATCATAGAAAAAGGCACAAATTGAAACGTCTTTTATCAACGATTTACTTCATTTGAGCTAAAATAGGAATGAAGTAAAGAATTTATTGATAGTTAATGAGTCGTATGATAATGGAAAAATTAGATACTTATAAATCCAGATATTTTAATAATTTTGTATTATTATAAAATATGTAAGCATTCATTCATAAATTAACTTTTAATACTATTGCATTTTTTACTTTGACCTATTATTTATTTATTCTAATGCTATTATTAGTACCTTAATTTAATTATCGATTCTCAAATTATGTATTATTAGTTAATGAAGTATTGAAGTAATTATTGCTTACTTTTGCGAGCAAAAATAACGAATTATACTTTACTTTATCCTATCAATAATGAAAGCACGCATGATCGAATAATTATTTATTATGGAGTTTAATCAATGATTGTGCAGACAATGAGTCAACGATATGGAGAATATTTTTGCTCGTAAACGGAAAGTATGTTAACTTGTATATGAAATTACATAGTCCAACGAGAGAGAGAGAGAGAGAGAGAGAGAGAGACATGAAAAAAATAAGTACGTAATCGAATGATATCGATATTTTTAGTATAGAATCTAATGTTATAAACTAATAAATAGCGCAAAAAATGAAAAAACAAAGCAAAGCAAATATCAAAGTACGAAAAAAATGGTAGTGGACAATATTAAAAAAGCAAAGTGGCGAGAAACAGAACGAGGGGAGAAGAGAAGACATAAGCGAGAAATAAAGAAATGGAGGGATTGATGCTTCTTTCTCAACGTAGAAAGAGCGAGAGAAAGATATAAGGGAAAAGGAGGAGGGAAGAAGAAAGAGAGAGGAAGAAGAGAGTAAACTGGCCCGATAGTTCGAAGAAAAAGAGAGAGAGAGAGAGAGCGAGAGAGAGGGGGTCGGGGTGGGGCGGCGGGGCGGGAGAGCGCGAGGGGCGGATGGGGGGGGCTCGGGGAGGGAGAGAGACAGACAGAGAAGGAAGCGAGGTTGGTTACATTCTACGGATCAGGGAGCTCGATAGCGTGCCGAAGTCGAGGCGTACAGTAATAAATCCATTTTTCGTGAAGGGTCGACGGCAGAACAAGAGGGAGAAGGAGCTACAGCGGAGGGGCGAACGAGGCGAGCAGGGTCTGATTAGCAGCCTGACTCGGTCGTACAGGATGACAGCTCATGAGTTATAATATTGCCCATCCATCTATTTATCTACTCCATCGCTCTTTTTCCCCTCACGCACTGCATTGCCTTCCCGCGTTTTCTCCTCTTGCCATCTTCACTCCCGCCCTCTCTCCGGCTTTTTTATTCCTACAAATGAACATACTTCGCTTTCTTTCCTGCCCCTATAAAATCAAATGAATCAGCTCGTGCACTATCTCCTACATTTCTCCCTTTTCTTTTTCACGGCTGCGCCGCCGCGCACGAAAGTCACACCGTGAGTTTCAATGTACGATTGTAGCCACGGCCTCGATGCCTCCTCTACTCGAGCAGCCCGACTGGCTTCGGTCAGTTGGGATGATCCTTTGTCGTAAGTGATGGTACCCGGCAACCTATTACTAAACGCTGATTATTATAGAGCTCGGCAGTGGAAGCGAAGGACGACGAAAAACTCTTCGAAATATCAGTTGCGATTATCCGTTCATAATTAGAATTATTGTCGAAGGGCGCCCGTATTTCCGAGTACTTCGAATAAAAATTTTATACCTTGCATCGTCTGTTTCTTTTTTTTTTTCTTTTTTTCTTTTATATTTCCTGTTACTTTATTACTTTTATAGCTTACAATTACCTACATTTTACGCGCAGAGGATAATTTTTTGTCGACCTCGCTTAGATTAATCATCATTTTCGGTGGCGGTCGACTGAATTTTTATTTAAAATATACTTTTAATTGTGCTCAATGTTGACTCCCCGGCTCAAGTTTTGTCTATCAAATGCAACATCATAATAACGAAGTCAATAAAAATTATCATTATACATGTTGAAAAATCATTTGGTCTTCAGGATAAAAAATTTCCGCACTTACATTGTATAGGCAAATTATAAGTAAAGGTAACATTTAAATTTTATTTTGAACGATCTATTACATATTTGAGCCGTACTTTCTTTTATACTACAAATTTGACCCTCTCTCCCTCTCTATCTCCCTCTCTCTCTCTCTCTCTCTCTCTCTCTCTCTCTCTCTCTCTCTCATTTTACCGAGAAGCTAATTAAATTGTGCATGTAATACTACGACTGCATAGTGATCAGAAAAATAAAAATAGATTGCTTTTGTAAGCTATTGCTATTAATGAATTTGAATAATATTGTCGATCTTAAATATCTAAACTCCCTTTGGCAAACTGATCCTTTCCGTCTTTTTATTTCTACCTATATATCTTTATGTCTAATTATTTCTATTTCTCTCCTTCTCTAGAACAATTTCGAAAGGATACACCTGCGATCTCTTTGGTTTTGTACATTTCAAACTTTCATAAATGTACCTCTCGAACTCTTGATGTAAAGTAGTTCATGAATCTGAAATATAGTTACGATAAATAAGTAAAGTATAAGTTATTCTTGGTAGTTCCGCACTGGTTATTCATCCTGCGAGAGGAGATAAGGTGCGATTAGGACCGAAAGATAATTCGATCTCCCTTAATGCTTTGTTGTCCCTTTCCATTACATAAAATTTGATCCGATCAATGAACTCTCTCTCTCTCTCTCTCTCTCTCTCTCTCTCTTATTCATTCTCTATTCACTTCTTATTCCGCTACTTTATTATTAATATTTTTGAATGCATATAATACTTAGCTGTATTGTTCTAATAATCATAAAATAATTTTTTATTCTTCATATGTATAAATATTTATGGTAATAGTGTACACAATCGAACGCGTACACACGATCATAATACTTATAGATGTTACGACGTATCCTCCGGTAAATTGCGCTTTTTCGCGTATATTAAACACGTTTAATTATTCGCAATAGATTCGAGTTCAATACTGAAATTCATATTTGTACGTTGATTTTAAAGGTGCGTTAATATAAATTTGAATTTTTTTCTTTAAACTATAGTGTAGTAATCAACGTTTAAGTAAAAATGTATTCATTATTTTTATTCCGATGCGCAGTGCCATTATGATGCGTTGCTACGAGTAGAACAAGAAATCAAATGCTCATTTTTTCAATTGTAAAAAAAGAGGCAATATAAAAATACTATTATAGACGCTGTACATGCTGTATAATAGGACATTTGTATACTGATGACAGAATATAAAAAAAATTTTAAACACCTACATCGGAATATTGTATCTATTTACAAACATAATGAAGAAAAAGGTTAGAAAAAAAACTAGAGAAGGATATTACGTAGACTATGTACAAAATAATCAAAAATATGAAGATCACTTACAGAAAAATAAGATATTTAGTATTAACTGGAAATATAATAGAAGAACTGACAACACAGATTATATACTATAAAGGCAATTACATTGTGAAATAAGTAAACAACAGTATGAACAGATAATATAAAAGAATAATATTTACAAAATGAAAAAGAAATCGATAGAAATGAAAATGTACGACAATTTTGGAATAGAAAGATTTCTTTAAGAGTAAAACGACCTGAATATTCGGATAAAAGCTGTTGTATACAAATGTTATTAATAATCATTGGCTTTTTACAAAGCAATCAAAATAAGAAAATATTGTGCGTCATAAAATGTGATTGGTTTTACGGAATATTTTCATACGAAGGAAACTTATTTTTAAAAAATACTCAGATCAATGGTACATTTTGATGAAGTACAATTGATAATATATTTATTGGATAATTAGATGAAACCGAATGTATCTTTTTGTAGAAAATTAAATAAAACATTATACATTAAAACCAATTTAATGACGGCAAAACGTGAATCTTTTATTCTACGCTTACACGGAATCGCTTATTTTATTTTCCTGATTATTTAATATATATTGGTATGTTAGGACAATAGTTTAAGATGAGATAAAGGAAAATGAAACCTGATATTTTCAAATAAATATGTGTAAGGGCTTTACGATTTTGATCGTGCGTAATTTTAATTAATGTTAATGGTCTCTATAAAAAAAATTGACAGGCTTGATGCGCCACAATTAAGGAACTCTGCTACTGTTCACTCCGGCATAATGTATAAAACATTATTGATACCTAAATACCCCATGCAATGTGACTTTTTATCCTATTCAAGGAACAACATGAATTTCTGTATTCAGCGGCTCTGATATCAAACTTCGATAAATTTGTGACGTCCCCGGAAGCGAAACTTGAGGATATTTTCTTCTGTCGCAAGGTCGTGAGCAAAAAAAATGAGCAGCGTAATTGATGCAGAACAACACAATCTTTTCGTAAAATAAGAGAAAAAGGTGCTTGTTATTTACAAGATATAACTTTTAAAAAAATGAAACAGTTGTCATTTTTGCTTTGTGAAAGAGATAAAAATATCCGTTGTGATCCCCGGATTCCGATTTTTTTATAAATAGCCTCGCGCAATGAACCCTGATCATAAATTTGAAAATTAATATACCGCCTGAACTAATTACCATTTTTCATACAATTTTTTCTTTTTTTTTTCATACGGATACCTGACAAATTGACCACGATATAGTCGACTTCTCAGAAGCTACAGATGAATTCAAAACGTGCTAAAAGATAAAAATAGAAATTACGCGGAGGTTAATGGTAGAGCGAAAAATTAAAAAGTGTTATGAATGAGCAAAGTAGGCATATAAACTATTTTGAAATTTTCCTAGCCTTAAAGCGTGTTCATTGAATTTCTTTAATTAAGCTATTTACTTATCGCGTATTACTTAAAGAAAATCTTTTAAAAACTGACCCAGGCTTATCAAAGTATTCCATGAAATCGGGAATTTTTATTTAAAAGGATACGGAAGTAGAGGAGTTTTTAATATTATTATAAGGAGAGTCTTAACTTATAATAATACTTTTAACAAATTTTGATGATTTACAACGGATTGCAATAAATAATTCCTAAATTAAAAATATTCGATCCAACTAGTTTTATGCACAGGGCTATATTATTTCTGCGTATAACATAACAATTATGAATTTAATATTAATATTTATTATATTAGAATTTTATGATAAGATCTTAACATAATATTCTAATAAATTTCAAAGGCAACATGATGCTATTTTAATTTAAAAATAAATAGGCAATAAGTTTCGCCACTAAAATTATAATATTGTATATAAACTATAATTTTTTATAATTATTTATACAGTTTATTAGCTTTAACATGTAAAATAAACTTGCAAATTTATTATATAAAGAGATTTACCAAAAGGTTATTCTCATAATTAATAGTATATTATTTTCTTATAAATTATGTAAGCCACATTAAAACTCTTGATAAATCAAAATATTAATTACTTAAGGTTCCCGATTTTCCTTATGAAATGAACGAATAATAAATACCTCAATATCAGCGTAAAAGGGCGAACCTTCGAATATGTTTGATACAAGAACTACATGTGCAGCTTTCGTCTCACTCACGAACCCTCGCTTCAACCTGGCATTTCCGATTCCGTATAAATCATTCTTTATGTTCATCTTTATCTTTCTCGCATCGCTTCCGCTCATGATATTCTGCTTCATCTCAATGTCAAACGCCTTTCGTACTTTTTACACTACACACTGTATATATACAAACAAACGTGGCTTACTTAAAAGTTGCGGGTCAATACAAGCGAGCTCAATACCCGTGAAGCTTCAGCTTGTTTTTTAACCACACATTAAAATAGAAAAATTATTTATTCAAAAATAATTTGCGGTATTTCGAGGCTGATCGTGTGAAGTTTTCTAACCATTTCGTGTAACCAATTATAAGTTTTTAAACTTTTCTACTTCGGAACGTCGCTTTTCATCTATTTAATTGGTACATTTTTACGACATCTGGAGTAATGTTATGAAATCATCAAGTATTAACGAATTTCTATATTTATTTTAGTTTTTTAGTTAGATTAATGAGTAATTTATTGTCTACGAAGTTTATAAGAAAATACTTCATATAGGCTTGAAAAGCAGTAAATAATTGCAAAAGCAATAAATAATTGCTTATTTATGAAAAACGGCTCATGTTTTTTTTTAATTTTCAAAACTTTGTAATTACTCATGAGACACCGGAAGGAAACAAGAAGTCACAAGTATGTAGAGCCAATTTAAAATCCGCGATGCCCATTAATTAAAGCACTTTGTAAAATTGCAATTGTGCGAATTGGCAACTTTTAACTAATCATCGAAACAAAGGACTCGGCAAGACTCTGGAATAGACTTATTGGTAAAATTAAAAATGCATCGAACGGAACATCTTTTCGTCATTTGCTTCAAATGTTCCGCTATATTTTAGTTTCTAGTTAAGTAATGCAAAAGGAAAGCAAGAAATGAGAATGTTGCCTTGAAGTTTCAGTAGTAGTCGAAATTGTTTCTACTGCTCAGCACTTCTTAGATGAGGCGCACAAGGTCTCCCGTCTTTCTATAGTATTTTAGAGGTGGTTTCTTGATTCCTTTTTCCTTCTCCCTCTCCCGTTTTTCCACATCTTCAGTCGTCTTCTCTTGCTGTTTCGACCGTCACCCTCGATATTTATGGCGAGCTTTAAAAGCGAGGATTTAACGCACTTCATGAAGGAAGAGAAAACAAAGAAAATAGGAAAAGAAAGATAGAAATGAAATAAAAGATGCGAGGTGAATAGGTAAGGTAAAAGAAATCTATATATTTGTGTATTAAAATCAATTTCGAGCTTGACCTGAGAATACGAGAAGACAATTAAATACCAAGTTAATTTAAGCGCAATTTAATTGGTCTATTTTATGACAAATAGCCAGCATCAGCAGCTAGTATTTATGCCGGGGCAAAAATTTATAAGTGAGCCTTTTATGGGAAAAAATAATTCTTGGATAATACTAGATAATACATTCGGTAGACAATGCCGCTTCAAATATTTAAAATAATAATAAAGTATTCAAATAATGGAACGAGTATTATTCATTATGATAACTTTAATCGCAAGAGGTGAAAAAAGTAGGTTCAGTATTTATGGAGCGCCTATAAAGTAAGTAATATTCATACCAAGTGGGATGATATAAGAATGTGCAATAACGACTTGTCAATTACTTTTTCTACATTTAAAGTTTTCATTTAATTATAAGCTAGTACCACTGCTGCTTAGGGATAGGTTCATTATATACAAAAGTTTCCTGTTTGATGCCTTTGCATGACGAAACGAAAAATAATGCCCTTATTTCGAGAGAGAGAGAGAGAGAGAGAGAGAGAGAAACCACAGCAAATTGATTCGAATAAAAAATTATTTGTGCCTATTTTTCGCAAGGTAATTTATGTTATATTTAATTCTTAGTAAATTAGATATGCTGTATAAGCTTTCGATAAATGTTTGTGAAACTCTACTGTCATTTCAAAATAATGTATTAATTTACATATATGCATGATTTATGAGAATATGTTTTAGCGGAAGAATCGCTATTTATGATAACATATTAGTGAAATCAAATAGCATGACTGAACTGTATTTTTGCAATTGATATTTTATGAAATAAACTTCCGGAAACAATACGTTTTTTTTAATGCAATACTTTTACCGCTCTTCCATCTTTTTCCAGGTAAAATTAAATACAACAATGCTACACAGGTAAGGTTTTTATCACTATTATAGCAATTTTTTTCAAAAACGATCTTATAATTTTTTTTTCTGTTTTATTTGTATATTATATATATATATATAAAAAAGTCAATTTGTACGCAAATTGGTGCAAAAAATATTTGATCGATGGAAATAAAATTAATTGTCCATTTTTATATAACTAGCTTATTATTCATATTATATGAATCTTTGTCAACTGAATTAGGATTGAGACAAATTAAAAAAAAAAATTTCTTTTTGTATTAAAATTCCAGAGACACAATAGACCTAATTGTCTATCAAACTACATAAATAAATTTAAATACTTGTGCAAGTATTTTATTAAAAAATTTTAATTTGTTTATATTTTTTTATAATGTCGATTCATAATTGTGTTTTCAGTTATACGTGGTAACTTGTAACTTCGCTTTTGTAAATAGCAATAATTTATCTGCATTATCAATTTCAATGCTGAGATTACATCTTTTACCTGCAAATCTTTCTATCTAAACGTAAAAAGTAGTCATGGATCACGACAACCTCATATACAATATTCGTATAATTTATTTATTTTAATACATGGTCTACATTACCAACAATGAAATTAATGTCAAAATATAATGAAATATACTAAATTTATATTCTAGTTTCTATGAAAATGTCCGAAGTAAAAAAATCAAATACACGTATGCTTATGATTTATTAAATACAAGTAGATGATGAGTTATAATGATATTACGTTAATAATAATAATAATAATGATAATAAGAAACTACTGTTTTATTCTTCTTTTGCTTTATGGGCGACGCGATGAACTATGCCAACATAATAATTATAACACACATATTATTTTCTTTACGCTATAAAAAGTTCTTAATAAAAATTGTTAGCGATATTAACGCCTCTTGCTAATTTCAATTTTCAATTACTTGTTCTATTTCTTGTATTTATGAAAACTGTTACCAGATATGTTACCTTTATAATAAATAACGAATATATTTTATTAGCTCGGAATAAAAGAGACATTCTCTTTTGCACTGAGAATATTGGTTACCCCATGCCCGTGAATTAATTTAACTATCGAGAAAACGAGTTTTCACAAGTTTCCAATGCAAGCTTATGAAGTATAGTACGATGACGAATGTTTCTCAAGATACCTGTTTCTTCTAGGTGTGACTACTATAAAACTCAGGTACATCCTATTTACTCGTACATTATTGCGCTGCGAAAGAGATCATTTGTCAAAGGCTGTCATTTGTATAGAATTTATATGTTTATTGTGGTAATGCTCTAGTACAAAAGGAATCCGAGGATTAGGCAGTAATGGTTAACGATGTTTTGCCGAATAATTTTCCGTGTTCAACCATTACCAATCTCTTCGATAATTTTCCAATGTTTCTCACCTTAATTTATTCACTTAACATAATAAAATTTGAATATAAGTTATTTGGATTCCATTGATTTTTTATTTTGAAATTTTCTTATTGGATTCTGCGCCCAAGAGCTATTATAGTTTTTTTTTGTATTAAAATGAGCACGTAATGTTTTATAGAGGGGTATTTACCATTTTTAAATAACGTAAGTTATATACAGATATCACATTAGTGCGGTAGAACCTCGGGCTTTCCGTCAGCATTGATGATTTGCACCTCCATTTCTCTTATTTTAGGGAGCCATTAATGAGATTTTCTGTATTTATGCCGCATTAGAGTAAATTATTCTTTAGACTTTTTTCTTAGTTTTTTTTTATTATTACTAGAATAATAAAATGGAAAATGATGCTTCAAATGTATTATTAAAGATATTCACAAAATTATTTTATAAAACCACTTGGTTTGCAATCAATACTTTATTACTGTTATTACTGGTATTACTATAAATACTTTTATTTAAAAAAAATGACAATTTACTTCATTTAGTTACGATTTAAAGTATTTTTAAGTATAAATTAATTGGATTAGTGAATTATTGAGAAAAGATGTGGTCGTGTTAACGACTTTTTGCTGCTAAAATATATTTTTTACTATATCATTTATTTAAGATAAAATTATAACGTTAAATAACAAATACTATATGCAAAATAACTTTAAAAATTTAACTTAAAAAATTTACAACATTAATGTGACATGCAATTATAAAATGCATGAAAATCTTGCGTTAATCGTATAAATTATTTCACGTGCATATTTTTAAGAAAATCAAGACAAATTGAGAAAGGTAAAGTCGCAAATGGTAAATGAGATAAAGAATATTTCTTTATAAGTACGTGCTGAAGAGCCTAAGGATAAAAATGTAATAAAATTGGTAAACCTCATTACAAGTGTTGTATAAAAAGTGTTACAATTAGAACAAAATAAGATGAAGTGTTGTTATTTGCACGTATATACTAAAAACATCAGTATATAATAACAAGAATAATATATATATCGCAAAAAGTAAAATAAAAAGTATAAAAAAATTAAAAATTAAGTTTTTTTTTAAAGTGATGCCTAATTATTTATCTCATTTTTAAACATAAAACTGAGTTTTAGGTACAGTAATGGTAATAGAGCAGTTGTGTCATGTATTGAGGATCCCACGGACACGAGATTTTGTATACAAATACGAAGACAAGAACCTTCTTTAGTTTGAGATAGGAACTGTAGCCGCTGGTGTTCCACTGTAGCAGACATTTCGAGGAAGTTCGAGAAAACAAGAGATTTATAGCTTTCCTTTTTTTAATAGCAGATGAGCTCTCAAAGATCGTTGCGCTTTACGGATGAACAGAGAAATGAAAAAGAAAAAAGAAGAAGAGCAGAGAGATAGAGAGATGTAGAAAGTGAGATATATAGACATATGGATATGTACATATACAGAGAGAGAGAGAGAGAGAGAGGGTAGGGGGAAGACAGAGAGAAATTTAGTTTTATTCGAAGTATGTATAATCATGAATGATGAAAGTACTAATGGTTCATAAAGCAGAATTGATTTGTTTTTCGGGTGGAACCGTTCTTGTTTGCATTAAAAAATCCTTATTTTTAGTTTACTGAAGCTTTATAATCATTTTAATAATGGCACACACACAAAATTCATGCCAAACTTTTCACTGAATGTTTAATGCGCATGATTAAATTGGTAAGATTAAAAAAAAAATGCATATAGATTTTATTAAAATATTTAGGTATGCAATACGTAAATCAGTGAGTTAAAAATTATTAAATATAATAAGGCCAGATGAATTTTTGAGATGGATGATTTTTTAAGAAATAATTAGGATTAAAGGTTTTGGCTATTTCAATACTCGTGAATTAAGCACGGAATATTTTTAAAAAGCACAAAATTATTTGTCAATAATACGCACACGCACACTCATACACACACATACATGCACATATATATATATATATATTATAATCAACATCGGTTAAGCTTTTTGTAAATATTTAAAAACAAATTATCTCTCGCTTAATCCTGGCCTAGATTACACGTATTAAAAATCATTTTCGATTGGATGATTTTCGTAAAGCGCGTCACATCATTGTATTTGAGTCAGAAAAGAAAGAAAGCCGTTCTCGTGAGTGCGGCGTGCGTAGGAGGACGGGCGAAAGCTCGCGTTGACGATGAAAATTACCGGTTAAATAAAAAGTAGAGCAGGGCCATCAATCAATAAGAAGTAAAAATTAACGGAGTGTCAGGGCGCGCTTTAATATCGGCCTATCGTACTTCTTGAATTTCGTAGTACTCGGCCTAAAAATATTCGAAGCCTCCACTTTTAAGGGTGCAAGATTGCTTTGGTTACGGGGGCATATTGGGTCGTTAAGTAGCCCATGGTTCTTGGAATCGTCTCGGTACGGTGCGGCGGGATACGGTTTCTTATTCGTCTTCGCAGAACTCCGTGCGACATACGGTTAACTGAACATCGGAGCGAGCGAGTCAGGTCAATCATTTTATTACACGAATCGATCACTGAAATGTGTGTCAAAAACACACTCACTAGAGATCTATTTTTGAAACCCGGAGTGCCATTATTTCTTAAGATTAAGTTTAATTTGATTGGAACGAGGGGGGCATTAGTCGTTGTTCTAAATAGCCCATAATGACACTGCCACGAGATTGGGATTTTTTCTTGTATATTTAATTAAATTATATCTGTATATACGCGCAAAATTTATATATGGAGCGCCTATAAATATCTTCGTGGCTCACTATAAAATATTATAAAAGTATCACAATTCTATCTATATAACTTTTGATGTATAACAGTATTGTTTTTTTTTCTTTTTTCTTTTTTTTTATGGTTTGCAAACAATCTTTCTTTTCGTTTCTTTTGCATTCACTACGCGATGAATCAGCAACTACATTTTTAATTTCAAAACCCCGTTATGTACGATAAATAGAAACATATCAAGGGGAATAAATACAACTTCGGATATAGGGGAAAATTCTACATCGTTGATTTTCTATGCTCTAATGCGTATCCTAACGCATCTAATACTCAATTATACGCTGATAACCTAATTTCACCGGCGAAATCTATCATTGTAAGCACTTTTGTACAGAAAAAAAGCAAAGCAAAAAGATAAGATACTTTTAAAAGGCGCACCATCGAATCACCGACCAAACGTAACATCGGTAAGGCTAAACAAGCCGAGCGACCGAGCTATAGAAAGCATCGCTACAAACACATTGTCCAAAGATATTGATCAAATTCACGCAAATGCCGAGCATCTTTGGCAAATCGTTCAGGGTATTACTCGCTGGTAATCGCGACGCGGCCAGCTCTCAAAACGCGTCGATCAGTTTCAGGCATCTGTCCAGGAGCTCGTCATCCGTTCGAGAGGTCTTCGCTATGAGCCTCGGTTCATTAAAACGATGCAATTTTTGTATTCCTCTCTTACATTTATCAAATCTTTCTCCCTTTCGCCGTCTAGACTGGATCGATGTTCGTGTGTTAATAAAGCCATGCGTTGAAATATTGGACGTGTGCCCGGGATACGCGAAAATTTAATAGCACAACAAATTCAGTATTGCTCTGGTAGCAGTGTAATACATTTATTATCTATAGTTTGGAAAACAAATTTTATATATCTATAAAAATTTCATAATTCTACTTAGTATGAAAGTATCCGTTGCAACCCCGTTCCAATCAATATTTATAATTCATGCAGAATAATTTTATATAGCGGCACAAATCAACTTAATGTTTACACGGCATGTAAATAAGTATATAATTACGGATAATCACCAAAGCTAGTTTATTGTTGCTAGTTATTGTACTATATAAAGATATTATGCCTATATAAATAAACGTGCGCGCGCGCTTGTGTGTGTATGTATATATATATATATATATATATATATATGTACATGTACAAATATGTGAAAATATATGTCAAATTTGAATAAGGTGTAAGAACAAAATTCACGATAACTTATTATTTCATTCCCATCTCTTTGGTTGTTGGATCGGAGAAATATTTTATTGGCTTTGCATGACTTTTATTTTTATTTTATGAGCATTCAATAAAATCGTTTATTCTATTTTTTATGGTACTATTTTTATTGACATGTCAATTCTAATGCATCGAAGTAATTGTTATTAAATGTTAATAAATTATATTACTGAAATTCAATGATAAATGCAAATTTGTTTACCCATGTGTACAATTATTGCATAAAAATAAAGTAAAAACTTTAACATTATAGAATGTAATATTAAAGAATATAAAGTAAGAAAAGTTGACGAAAATCATAATGCAGGAATGAATTGAATAAGAAACGAATTATGTTACGTTAAAAGGAAAATACAGACCTGTCAATTTTTATTTCTTCGCCAAAACTTTTCTTTTCTTCCGATACGTACATCTCATTTTTGTCCGCCGATCTTGTCTCTGCTCGCTTCTGTTCACCCCTTCTGAAAGCCGCAAAAATTAAAGGCATTTTGAGAAGCGGAAAATACGCGCGTAGCTTTATGCGCTATCATCTGCTAAGGGAAGGTGCTGTAGTAAGGTGAATGCATGCTAAAAGACGAAATGAAACGGTGAACTGCCGCTGATAAAATTCATAATTTAGATCCAATCCACGCACTTGCACACCCACAGACGCGCGCAATCTCTCTCCTTCTCTATATGTGTATATCTCGTTTAGACTACATTGCTATTTATATTCGAAATTTTCCTTCAAAACGACTTTTCTCCCTTGCCTCGCCTTCATTTCATTCCGCCTCATTATATCACTAACTTTTTTCCTTTCATCACATTTTTTACTCTCTCCAATATTTGGCGTCAAGGGTGTGCGACTGAAGCACTCACTCGTTTTATTATCGTAATTTATTGCAACTGATTGATTTTTTAATAAATATAACAACGTATACATGTATGTAATTATTATATTTACCGATTTTATCAAGAAATTTCAAATCTACCAATTCTTCTGTACGGCAATTGACATTAAATTTATTAGCTGATAAATGAGATTTCAGTACAGCCGTACAAAATAATAATAACAATAAAGTTATACTAATTTTAAAAAATTAAGCAAAAATTTTTATAAATATAAATATTATCAGAAAAATAATACCATATTAATAACCATATTAATAATCAATGTATTCTAAATTTTGTATAACATTTACATTTATTTTTACAAAAATTAATTAAGCATTAGGTTGAGGATGTTTAAAAAAATATGATTAAACTATTGTCAACTGTGTGGTTATAATCGCTAACCTCTGCATGAAACTTACTGTATTAAATAATTTATAAATTCTGAATACATAGAGAATGAGTTCATTACCGTCGGAACTCCTAGAGAAAATCGTTAGGTTAATAGAATGAATGATATTGTAATTCTGATTCAAGCTGAGCTATACGAAGTTCCAAATTATCTGCTCTGAATCTGATCGACGGGTTTAAATTCGACAAAATCATACGATATCATGTTTCACACAAGAATAACCTAAAAAATATCTTTACAGTATCCGCTAAACTATAATGAAAATGCTAGAAACATAATTTAGATAAATTAAAAATATACAATATTTTGAATTTGCATTTTGAAAATCTAAAAAAATATAAAAATACTCAACTCCTTAATAAAAGTAAAACATAAGTGTTTCATTCATATTGTATAAAATATTACTTTAACAAATAATTATTTACAGTAATATGTATATTCAAATGCATGCGTGGATCAATTTATTCATTCACAGTACTTAATAAATTTTGTTTACGACAAGAACCTTGTGATATCGTCCAATTTACCACTGTACTATCGAAAGCTCACTCGATGTTCCATTTGACGTAGTACATGGTCATTTAGAGGGTGTTAATATGGGTGGTAACATGGTAGAGATAGGTTTAGAGAGAGTGAGAGGGAGAGAGAGAGAGAGAGAGCGAGTGAGAGGGATAAGGGAGGGAACACACCGTGAACAAGTAGATTTTTAGTAACAATTACACGTACACGTATTTTGCAATATTGGCAAGTTTTTAGAATTTTTTTGGGTATTTTTTTTATCTCTTAAATACATTCATATCTGACCGTAAGCTTATAAAGACTGATTATTATAGTTTTAAGTATTTAATAATTAATCGGAGAGTTGATTTTTTAATTTTGGTTTCTTCTGTTTGTCAACATCCATATGTTGTTTTTTGTGTGAAAGAAACATCTTTAATTCTAAATATTAGGCTTTGTAATTATTATTGAAAAATTGATACAATATATTTTTTATAGTACACATTGTTTTTTGTTCATCTCGTTGACTTTGTTGGAAGTGTCCTAAAATAATGTACTATAAGTTGTACAAAGTAAATTACTTAATGAACACATTTATAATAAATTTTTCATAATGTAAAATAGGGTATACTATACAAAAGTGATTATTGAATATGTTAATTTTTATTTTTGAAGATGTAGACCTTTAGATGTTTATGTTTTGAAATTTTTTTTGCATAATTGACAATAATACGATGTGTGACAGGTGAAAGTGTTTTTGGTCTTGAATAGAGAAGGTATTTATTGTATGGGTTTGTATGGGTATTGTATTATATATATAAATACATGGCATATATAAATATTCGTATTAATTAATTAGGTGTCTATAAGATGTTGTTTATGTCAATAATACAAAAGTTTGGCAATAAATTAAAATATTTCTGTACTTTAAAAAATAAATTTAAAAAAGGCAGATAATAATCTTTTTATATATTATTCTAAATAAAATAAGTAGTTAATTTATAATGCACTCTAAACGTAAACATTGAAATATGAAACTGAAATACGTAAAAATTACTTTTATTATCCTTTATTAATTATTTGCAAAAGTAGAAACATTATTTAAAGCTCTGTTCGTTATTCTGGACAACTTTGAAGCAAATAAATGCACGCATAAAACGAATGCAATCACTCACGAAGTACAAATTTCTAGTTTCGAAATTAATTCGAACGATAAATAAGTACAAGATGTTAAATTAAAATGCATATGTGAGACATAGAACAAAGAGCACGAAGAGAGAGGGGGGATGATGAGGGTGAGAGTGGGTGATTGGTAGAGGAAAAGAGAGAGAGAGAGATAGAGAGAGAGAGAGAGAGAGAGAGAGAGAATGAAAGCACGAGTTTAAAAACCGATAAGGTCGCCGAGTATTATTCTGTCTCCAAAAGAAATAATAATAAGATTTAAGCGAATACAATAACGTGCATTTTATCGTTGCCGGTTTTGCTTGTAAATATAATATTCTTGCTTCTCATTAACAAGACGAGTGAAAGGGCGAATGGGAGAGAGAAGAATATTGAAGAAAAAAAGGAGAGAGGGTAAACTCGAGTTTGAGTTATGTTATGAGAGCCACGAAGAGAAGCACGTCTTTCGTTCGGAGCGATGAAGCAGGAGTCGATACGATATAGCTGCGCATCGCTCGCGATAGAGCTTTCCAATAAATAACGAGATAATCTCCGGTGAAATCATGCGAGTTATGTTCGTTATAAAGGCTTGGTCGAGGCGGCATTGACGGCGTCTGCAACAAGCGCCTTTCTCGGACTCTTGCGTGTGGGTTTCTGTCTTGTTAAAAAATATGCACACACGTCTGAAGTTTTCTCAACGATTGAATCATCGATCAAGATCATTAAGAAAAAAAGGAAAGGTGCAAAGGGACACGGACCGAAGATTTTCGGCGTACAATGTTCTCAATAATAAATCTACGGTAGCTGCCCGACAGTAAACATCCAAGACAGAGAAAGAGAGAAGACAGAGGAAGAGAGAGTAAGTGAGTGAGTGAGTGACTGAGTGAGAGAGAGAGAGAAAGCGAGAGAGCGAGCGAGAGGGAGAAGGGGGAGTGAGAAGCAGGAGAGATTGCAGCGAGAGAGGAAGAGAGACGCATGCAATGAGCAAAAGGAAGTGGAGAAAAAGCAAAAGAAGTTCGTGAAATTTTCATGAATTTAGTTCAATTCTTACTGCTTGTTATGATTAGGAAGTTGATTACGGAAGTTTTATCATTGCATTTTCAACTAAAAGTAGTTGTAGCTTCAGACAATCAAAATATACATAGTAAACAATCGCATTAGCTTATTAATTTAATTAATAGACTCAACTCCAATTATTGTAATTATTATTTAATTCCGTAGGCTGTCTTTTTTATTTCAATAAAGTGTCATAAAGTCCACGAAGCATCCATTTTAAAGCTCACCGCGTAAAGTATTTTAATTTCTGCCATACTTAATATTAACTAAATGCAATATTCTTTGCTTCGTAAACTTAAAGCTTCGAAATAAAAGGTATTTGCTATCATTTTAAAATGACGATACCATTATACAAACAAAGCACTTTAAAAATAATTGTTTTTTAACAAAATGTATTTTAATCCTTTATATTCGTATGCTTTGAAGAATGTTGGATCAATTTCGTGTACGAGTGTCCCAAACAAAGTTGAAAAATCTATTGTATTACCGTACAAAATTTTAATAGGTAATCTATGTAAGCATATTTGAGCATCACCGATAAAAAGACATTTACAGTTCAGCTCATAAATATTTTACTTACCGGATAAGTTAGTTTTTAATATTTAACGATCTTAGGAAGAGTTCGAAGAGAAAAAATTGTTTTGAGTCAAATATGCATTATTGAAGGTGTTGTGTTATCGAGTACCGAGAGAAGGATAAAATTACAATTTAAGAAAGGTGTGGCTCGTGTCGATTAAGCTTCTATTCAATAACGGTTGCTGATGATGCGGATGACCTTGCCGACAAGGCCAACAGCGAGTTTTGCCTTTTAAACGGATATGCAGGCTACTACATTCTCTATTTATAGAAAAGCCACGTCGAGCAAATTACTACAACAAACCAAATAGATCTCCATTGTCTTAACGAGACGATTCAAAAAGATTTATCATTATTTATTTGTAAAAATAAGCTATCGCAATGAATTATTTAAATATAAATAACAGAATTTTAAAGAAATTGATAAGAAGAGAAAAGCAAATTTTGTGGCAATTTGCTAAGAAGCTCATTAGTAGGAACTTCATTACTTATTTTATATTCCGTTACGCCTTAATATATATACCCGAATCAGTATATATTAGAGATGTACAATTTTTATGAAAATGAAAATAAAATCCTGCAAAACTCATTTAGACCGATAAACTCTTTTCCGGTAACGTTATAAAAACAATATACGTAAATTCAAATTAATTTTACCTTTAGTACATTATTAGATCGACACATTATTCAATGTATTTTCATATCGGATAAAGATCGATACCTTATATAATGATAATACCGAAGAATTCAATTTAATTCTTTCATAACTAATAAGAGGTTTTGCACTTTTCACAATTTATTATTTCGTTTTATGAATAATAATACATAATATATATGAGTGTGTGGGTAAAATACAAATAATATATTTAAACAAAATTTTAGTTATTACATCAATTTCCAATTAATGCAATAATTAAAAAAGCTGTTAAAGTGTTAAAAAAAGCTTTAAAAAAATGTATTACATTTACGATAATTTGTTGAGTTTTTGACAATACGTTTTCAAAATTAAAACAGACTCCATCTTTATTTCAAATAACTTGAATAATTTACAATTCTTAAAAAAATATATTGAAAACTAAAAAATATGCCGACGAATTAAAGTAACATATACTTTCGTATGATAGTTAAGACGAAGACATGTAAATTGGACTAAATTAAATTATCATTACGGTAAAGCTGAGTGATATAGAAAAAATATTACAAAAAAACCGATAGTATCTTTTGTAATTAATTGTAACGATATATTAGATAGATTTGCTACCCCAATATAAAATTTTAATTAAATTATAACATTTTCTTGAAACTAATATCAGCTAACATTGCAAATACCTTAATAAATATTCGCTATTTCATTGCCTAATTAAGGTGTAAAAATGTAATCCCAGAATAAGAGAACAGACGTAAGTATTAAATAATGATTAGAATTTTGTGCGTATAATTATTTATTTATCGTAATTTCCATAATATGGAGAAATCAATGGAAATTAAAAAAGTAACGAAGTTTGAATAACGAGAGAGAGAGAGAGAGAGAGAGAGAGAGAGAGAGAGAGAGAGAGAGAGATAGAAATTGAAATATTAAAATATTAACAAAATAGTAAGGCAACAATGAGAATAAATTAGAATCAAGTGAAAATGGGTAAAAAAGTACAGTTTGTGGGCATCAGGTCTGATAACGCAGTAAATAGTTAGGGGACTATTCCCACTTAGCAGAGAGGATTTCGACCCGAGTAAGAGTAAAACAAGGAATATGGAGCGGAGAAAAGTAGTCGGGTTTCACCTGAGAGCTATCTACAATGTATGATTATTCATTCTCATGGGATTTTTGGTTGGCTAAGTAGCAATGGTAAAGGTAGCACTCAGTAGTAGGAATGGTTATTAGCCGTTGTTTTTATCTTTGAGCTCAATTAGTGCATATCATTCTGTAATGCAACGCGACACCTTTCTGGCATTTCCTCTCCTCCGTAACCCCCCACACCCTGCCCCTTTGCGTTTCCCTTGTCACATTCCTTTCCCCTGCCACATCCTGATTCCACATTGATCATTTTTTGATGTTGTAGCTCGGCTGCTTCGACTTTTGACTCGGTTCTCTATACATTTTGCAGTCTTTCGTATTTACCGCTACATTTTATTTTATTTTCGCCGAACTTTTATTTTTGTAATTTTCATTAATTAGTCAACATTCCCTTTCAGTTCCCTTTATTCTTTGTCCTACGCGGTCCATATATGTGCACTTCACCGAAGACAATGAAGACACAGTAGAGTGCTTAGAAATTTCTTTATTTTTAATGCGATATGCCCGTAATATAAGTTTTATACATATATACATATATAATAACATTTTCTATTCCGTAATTGCGTTTACGTTCGCTCTCTCTCGAAATAATAGAAAGAACCCTAATTTAAAATTACGAATTATTTTGTTCGAAGCAGTCCATTTTAAATGTTTTGCTAAATGCCTTACGCCAGTATTTAATAATTTCTTTATGCGCTCTCCTTGTGCAATCTGCACGTCCAATGTTTCGACTCGCGAAAGAATTTGAGAAAAAATATATACGTATTGAAATTCCGATGGCCTTTTTGTATTATTTAAAAGCCCTGAAATTCAGGAAAAATAGCTGCGACGAGGAATTTCACGCTACACGATAGACCAATGCGACCAGTAGTGCACTCGCACTCTGTATGTACACCCTTGCACATCGGGAAGTATCCCTTTACGTTAGATACGGTGCCTCCCCATGTACGGCGTCTGTAAATTCGACTTATCTTTGGCAAGTCCAATGTACGGCCGGGCGCACATCATGAGTCGCCAGCTGTTAATTCTGAGAGCCCGGGCTATCTCGGTTAGCGACCACCGAGAGAAAAGCCTATTTCATTTGGAAGTTGAGAAGGAGAAGAAGATCCGAAAAAAAGTTAATGCGGAGTTTCTGAAGCAGCATAATAAAAAGTTACACTTACAAAACGTGGCTTTGTCAGCACTGGGATGCAAACTAGGAAAGCCTCACCTTCGGGTATTCTAACATTGCGAGGAAAGGTTAGTATCGATATAAACGGATTGCTACACTTATATTGTTCAAAGTCACACAAATCATTCTTGTCGTAATAAAAAGTCGAACAAAAAGTCACAGTTACCCTCAACCACTGTTACATGTTAACGCAGTTCCCATGCTATTATTGATATATCTTTGCTATTCCTTAACTCACTTATTATCCTTCTCGTCTCCTCTATCGTTTTATTTCTACTTTATCTCTTCTTCGTTTTTGCTCGCCTTTCTTCACCTCCCCGTTCGAGCTTCTATTTGTCAGTTCCCACACTCTTTTCCATTTGTATCTATCACACCAGATAGTTCCTATGTAATACATTTTTTTAAAAACATGTAAATATTTATCAAGGGCGTTAAATACTATTTTAATTTAGTCATTGTTTCATTACTATTTCGGAATTCGAGGCATTTTAGTTAAGCTTAATTTACTTTAGTAATTACAAAAATAACGAAGAACATTCAAAATTTACATAAAGTTTGTCTATTAATTTAAGTCTTTATAATTATTAAATATTGTTTTTTTATAATATGATTTAAAATGCGCAAGCAACATTATTTATGTGAACATTAACGTTTTAAATCTTTTATAATTATTTAAAGACATCTAATGATCTGTGTTCCTGATGTAATACAAATATGATTGATAAAATCTAAAATAATTCACATGGCCTGGAGGCGGTAGGAGCAAATTTTAATTAATTGTAAATACAGAAATATATTAAAAGTAAAAGGCGTGTAAAAATAATACACGCGTGTCATAAATTGATAATAATTTAAAAATAAATAACTTCTACAAGTACTATTTTATGATATTTTTGTATTTCATGATATTATGGTATTATTATTAACAATCTTAAAGCTGTTTTAATAAATTTTAAATATTTATTTCCATATTATTTTAATTTTGTATTTAGTACATTTAGTAGGCCGTTGACTTTCTTATTTCTTTACTAAATCTTATAATAGACAGAAATGAATTGTTTACATTCCATGCTCTAAAATTCATCTATTACGTGTCACATTATTTATATTTACAAACATTAATTTTCTATATGTCTCATATATAAATAAAAAAAATTTCTAACGACTAATAATAAAAGTATTAAAAATTAATTTATCATGGAAGAAAATTCTTGCTTTATATTGGGTATATTGACAAATTTATACATAGTTTATTTTTAAATATTCATTTATTAAAATTAAAATATAAAAATATATATATATATAAAAATATATATATAAAATTAATATATTAATATTATAAGCCTAAATTAAATATAAAATAATTTATGTTGCATATTTATACGAAAGCTAGAATACAAGTTGAATCATACAAGAGTGTTATAATGCGCAAATGAACAATATACATATGTTGATCTCAAAGTCTATAAATTATAGTTAATGTACATGTTTGTATTAGAACGAGTAAAAGTCTGTCGTAAAAGTTTGTTTTAATCATGTAAGAGCATATATGAGACATTAATAAACACATCCGCATGCATCTTTATGCTAAACCAATTATGCGTTGCTGGTTATATAGCATGTTCGAAAAACCGAAGGTCGTGAACGAATTATAAGAAAAAATTATGAATGAGATAGTTTGTTAGCGGTAAAAGTAATAGAAAGTTAAATATGTGTATATGTACATACATATTTACATATATTTATATATACACACTTTATTTACTATTCTAATTACTAATTAATTCAAAATGCTCATACCAAAAAAATAGGTAAATGATATGCAGCGTTTTAATTATATAATAACTTATTTATAATTGTGAACATTTTTGAATTTGCTTATTTGAAAATTTGGAAAGAGGAGAAATGAGAGAGAGACAGAGAGATAATAAAATCTTAATGAAGGATATAACTAACACATTCAACTAAATGAAAATTAGATGGCATATTAAATGTTTTGATTATACCATTAAACGTTGTGTATAATAAAATATATTCTTGCCTCGATTCATTTCCAACTTCTTTTCATCACTTTCAATTTACTTCAAAAGGTATGACTAATTAAACTTTATTTTAGAAATCTTATATTAGTAATTATTTATATTAATTAATTAGTCTGCATTTGTAAAGATTTATTTGGCAATCATGTTATTGTTATTGATATATTGATACTTATAATTTTATGGTTTACTTTGAGGTTTTCTATAAGGTGAGAAATTTATGATAACATTTTATTTAATAGAATCACAAATTAAACAATTGAATTTTCTAATCCTTACATACAATGTTTAGAATTTTGTATAAAGAATGCGAGAAAGAGATTTGTTACGTAGCTATTCGAAGCTTTTATTAATCTACATAAAATTTTTGTGACTTAACAATCAAACTTTTAAAAAAAAAATTAAACCGCAGATATATTTTTGTTAAAAAAATACCATTTATGGCTACATATATGTATATTCAATCATGTACCCGAATAAGTGGATCATCAATAATATTTCAATTCATTTTCCAAGCTGAACACTTTCAATTAATATTCATTTGCGTATTCTATACATGATTTTGCTTTAAATAATTAAAATATATATCTTTTCATAGCATCTAAAACTGTTAAAAAAATTACAATTAAAACATTTGAACAATGTTTTACTTATAGAGTATAAAAATCATAAAATTACTTAAAAATAAACAAATAAATTTTTATTATAACTTGTTTTTAACATTGCATTTTCCTATTTTTATCATTTTGTGTTCAAGTGCTTTTATTGAATAATGTTTCATAATAAAATGTAAAGTAAAAAAATTGACCTTGTTTTAGGGCAATCTTTTTTAAAATATCATTTTATTAAGAGATCATTTCGTTTTTATGCGAATCTTGATAATTTTATTATAATTTATGTAGTAAATTAATAAATGTATTTTATAACACAATCCAAGATTCTATGAATATAAAAATAAATGATCGAAGTGTATAAAAAATAAATGTGTTCATTTATTCAACGTAATTCTTATTTTATAATAAATTTTTATATATTTCCGATATGTGAAAAAAGGGGATTTTGATTTATATAATTTCAATCGACCTGTAGCAATTCGTGTTTTATAACTTTTTAAACAAAACAGTAACCAATATACTGATACAATTTTTAAAAAAGCATGAATTTTTCATTATTAAAGATTTATCGACTAGCACCTAATAATAATATAAATGAATAAAAATACAAGGGCGTAAATAATAATAATAGTAAGTAAATAACATACAATTGACGAATAATATAAAATTAGAACACCGAAGAAAAGGCAAGTTGCCGTAAAAAATAAAAATAAGTAAGAAAGGAAGCAAAATAAAAGCGTAGAAGTTTCCTGCAAGCGTAGAAGTTTCTGGTGGTTAGTTAGTTTCATCTCGCTAATTGGCAGCCGTGGCACATAGAGAAATGGTATCGGTACAAGCATCATAAGCCAGTTTCACTGTAGTAAGATGCCTATCTTGTAATTCGTATGCGACTTCTGCCCTTTACTATCCTTCCATTCTTCTTCCCTCCTTACCTCTACGCCCCTCTTTTTCTCTTAATTCTTCGCTTTCTTTGTCAATTTACATTTACCTCACTCACTGATCCTTCCAATAACCGTATTCCTCATGAATGGAATTTTTATATTTTCATTGCCAAATCTGTTTAATAATAATGGCACATTGTAGTTTTTTTCTCTCGTGAACGTCATATATTCGAAAACATTTTTTTCGTCAACGCTAAAATACATCGTATTTAAGCAACATTGCATGATATATTCATTAAAGTATTTAAATAAAATTTGCGAGTTCTATTATAATATTTGTAGATTCAATTATCACGGACATTTTAATTATCGTTAATAATGCATTATTTTAGGCGTGCAAATTTTTTCCCCGTACATCCGACATTCTTTGTCCTCACGTATCCCCTACCTTAATATTCGCAGATACGATGGCGTCACTTGCAGGAACATCGGCTCTCGGGCCTATGATTCAAACTTGATTTTGTATCTTCCAGCGTGGGCGTGATGTGCTTAAAAAATGATCGGTCGATGTACCTTGGTGAGCACTCGTCACGAGTTTGTCATCAAATTTGTCATCGTCTAACATAACGAATCATAAGCCCGATAATGCTGCCGGATCACATGGAATTATGCGCTTTTCGTATATTCGATTGTCACTTCTTAATGTACAGCCCATATATATTAACAAGGATAAAATACAAATAGCAGGAGCTCCGATATTGGACAGTCAGTATTGGATAAACAAATTGTGAGAAGGCATCGTTAGCGGTGCCAAAACATGGCTACAAATCAAATTCTTCCTGGATAAAGGCAAATTAATTTTTACCCCGCGTCATTAAAATAATTGCAGCTTGTAATTGTCCCCCTTAAATTATACGCCGTGACAAGTTTTGCATTGATAAAGAGAGGAGACGGAGAAAAAGTGAGATACCGAAACGCCACTGGACGTCGAACATTTCGGATCGAAAGTGAAGCGCGTCGGCTGCTCAATGCAGTAGCGCCTCCACCTGACACATGACAGATGAGCCGCTACGTTGGCCAATGCAGGATATTAATTTGATAATTTATGAGACCCGATTAAGCATGTAGGTAACTGTCGGGACTAATTTGCGAAGCATTCTCAGGTCATCGGCGAGGTCGACATTCTATTCTTCCGACACGCGTAACTCTGGCCTATTGTCGACTTTGAGAACACTACCTCTCGACTTGAGAAGCTCTTAGTGAAGATTCATCGCGATCTCGCGACAGAAGGCGTCTGAGTCGAAGCCCCGTCAAGTGATTGACATTCCGAATAGGCTTCGATACAAATCTTCGATCAAATATTGCTACTAAAGATTATACATCGCCTGGAAGCCTCCTTTATTTATTCAGACTGAATAATCACGCGTAACGTTCCATCGAAACTTCTATATTTTTTCACTTGTACTTGTCGAATTTCACAATAACATTTGAATCTCGTAAAAATGTCTATATTCTATTTGTTGAAGTGAATTTTGTGTTATCCTTAGCTATATCTATTGCACCCTTACAAAAAATGTTACGTTTAGATTGGTAAATGTTGAAGCCAATTCTTTATAGAGTTTACCAAAGTCTATAATTCAATGATACATTATGATCTTAAAATTAATTCTATTATTAAAAATATTTTTTTAGTTAAAACACGAAATACTACTCGTCGATAACTAAATTTTAATAATTAACTTTTATACAAATTCTTTTCAGTACTTCATTTTGGACTCAACGGTATATGTTTGATTGATAAAGAATACGTTTGCTGTGGAAGATAAAAGCCGATACACGTGGCGGTAATTTACTATTTAATCAAGGTAAGATATTCATAAAATAGCCACATAATCATCGACAATGTTCTTATAGAATCAGGACAGTGATTTTGGGAAAAAAATTTAATTAATTATGTTCTAACAACCGGTTCGCTTTTACTCTGCCGTTTAAGCTACCCCTTATGCACTCATTTAATACAGGTCGGCGAAGTTTTTCAACACGAGAAAATAATTCGCTGCTCGGCAGTCAATATCTAGCCCAAGTGGAGTCCCAGTTAGAGATACGCATTACATTCCGAGCAACCAAACGAACCTTCCCAAGATACCAGAATCTTTTATCTTTATTCAATTGTAAATAGAATTCGGAGCGTGTATTTTCAGCATTATGTATTTATCCATTACATGACTGCAGAACCTTTATTCGAGCCTAAGACACGAACTCCTTATATTTTACGAAAAATATTCACGATCAGGGACCCGGTGGCAGCACTAACTACTAGCGATTAAGCATACTTTATACCGTAATTTATTTGTATCGCTATAAATTATTTTTCACGAGAACGAATACTTTAAAGGTTTCAACGTCATCTCATAATAGCTAGATATATATATATATATATATAAGGCTTCTCAACTGCTTAGCATTGACTTTAGACACGGTTTCATTTCTTGATTCCTCTCTCTCTCCTCTCTCTCTCTCTCTATCTATCTATCTCTCATTGTACTCATAGTTACATATTAAACGAAAGAAAAATTAAAAAAAGAAATTCTGATTTGAAAATTAATTAGCACATTCTATATTGAATGCATATAATTACGTAAAACTACTTTATAAAAAATTGAAAAAAACTTATGTACACAAATAATAATATAAACGGGATGCTTATATGCTGTTGAATAACTATTAATTTATTTTAATCAAGTTAATTGATAAATTTATAAATGACAAAGCACTTTAAGAGAGCTTTAATAATCGATTAGTAAAAACATAAATATCATTCTTTAACTTACGTATTCGTATGTTTTAAAGATATACGACTTCGGTAACTCACCTGTAAAAAAACATTGATATTAGATATAATTAAAAGTACAAAAAAATGAAAGAAATTATAAATTATATTTAAAATGTTAGAACTCTCATAATGCTTTTATCTGCATTTTTTAATCGTAATAATAGTTGTTTATCATTTTCAGCTTTACTTATAAATACATCAATAGGAATATACGTATTGGAGAGATATTGAAAAATAAAAAAAAAACAATTTTCGAAGAGTATTCATATTTATATACAGCTAGTATTAGATAATATGAACTTTCAAGACGAAGAGCATAAAAAATTAAGAATAACAAAATGTGTCTTTTAGATAGGAAAGCAAACATTGTAGGTAGCGAAAGTGTCAAAGGGGTAATTCGAAAAACAATGAGTTTCCCGCACGAGCTTTTACGTCCAACTTTATGTTTATCGATTATAAGCAAAAACTGTATCACGTATGTAAGTGTACAGATTTTATACCTTTTAGAAATTTTCCTGTTTAACTATGCGCACTTTCTTGCGGAAATTGATAGAAAAAATAAAATAAAGCAGGATAGTTTATCTGTTGACACCAGAAAAAGAAAATGAAATTATTGCCTCCATCTGTTACTAACGAATAAATTCCTAGTATTTTATGAAACAAAATTTTTATATAATCATGCAAATTTATGTAAGACTTTTAAGACTGACCACTGCCTTTAAAATATGATATACTTATTTATACAAAAAATTGCTTTTTATGGTTTCACACGAAATGTTTATTTTTGATTAATTCAACATCATCTCATATTATGCATATGTATGTACTCCTTTGCGTATAAAAAAAATTGAACAAATGTTTTAAATTTAAATATGATTAATAAGTTCGTAAACAGCAGTCATCATTAACTTATATCATTATTTCTCTGTTATTTATATTTTGGAAATACTAAAAAAATAAAAAGCGCTTTCTCATATTAAATTTATTTTTATCTCATCATTCAATAATAATTAATTATTATTGCAGCTATAATCAAAATAATATATAACCATACCAATATTTTAAAATCTGTGCTAAGGAAAAAAATTAACAATGTTTATCTAATAATTCCAAAGTTGTGCAATAATATATACATAGTGTGTATATATAAATATATATACACCCAAAAACAACCAGATATTCGTAAAAACAAGCATAATTGCAAACTGCGTTTTCGAAATATATTAAAAATAAGGCAGTTATATTATAACATAAATGAAATATAACTTTAATTTTAATACGTTTAATTTTAAAGTTATTCAAATTTTCTTAATAAAAGTAACATTGACTGTAATCGAAATTTCAGAAAAAAAACAAGTTTTTGAAACCTCCTAATATACACACATTTTTTTGTATAGAGAAAGTTCAATTTAATCGTTACCACGAATCAAATGTCAAGCGTAACTAAGTGTTGCACATTTATCTTCAAATGACGGGAGAATCGAAATTGACTATTATCTAAATTTATAGTTATTACTTATCTGCGAAATAAAATTATTATAAAAAATTGTATATTCTTTAAGTTATTGATGAATATTTGTAAAATCAATAAATAATACGAAGTTACAAGCAAGTCCTTCGCAGCTCATTAAATATTTCATGGGTAATTTTTGTTACTTTTGATATTGTCTTCTTTTTGTTTCAAACGGTATTAGGACTTTCTAACTCTGCACTTGCAAGATTAATACCTTTAAAATTATTCGAGCTCTGAGCAAAGTTACATTGTACTTCAACGGTGTGCGCTTAATATTATTTCCACACTTTTCTAAATAATTAAACAATCGAACGAAATGTTAGGAGCGCTACGCATGTAAAATTAAATATATGCACGAATTGCAGCTCGACCTGATCCTGCCGTGGCGAGCTTACGTAAGGACTCAGGGAAGGGTACAGAAAAATGGAGGACGACTCGATAAAAAAAGCACGCGCGACTTTACTGGGTCGGGGTTTGAAGAACCCGGAACCTTGCCGCATTCGTGACGGTTACTCTTTACGGCTACGACCAGCGATACATCATGCATACGTAACACCACGACGCAATGTACACCAAATTTTAAAATGGACTTTTGTGGATAAAATTTATTCATCTATTTATGCATTAACTTCATATTTATTGAATATGGGAATAGCCTTTACTCACCGCGAGTACTGAAATATTTTAATGATATTTTCCCTACAGTAGTATAAATGCGTTCGTGTTTAAATCTTTCATTATTAAGTATTACATTACCTTAATATTATGCTTAAAAATATTTAATTTTATACTTACACACACACACACACACACACACACACACACACACCTATATATATATATATATATATATATATATATATATATATCTGTATATTTACATTAAGTTATTTCTTAGTATAAAATTATTATTACAATAATAAAATGTTCTTAGAATAGCCATTATTTCTTAAGCACTTGATTGATTTTTTGGAAAGGTTCACGGCAAGTGACTTAATAAATAAATGAGGCAAGTTTCTAAGCGTTCAAAAATTTCAATACAACCAAACCGTTAGCCATTTCTTAAATATTTCTAAATTTAATCGTAAAGATGAAAATAAACTTCTTCAAAGAATTTGATTAGAATGTAGATACTGATTTACGAGCATCGAATTGTGCGTATAAAAACATTTTTCATACATTTTATAAAAACCATATATTTGGATTACATAAATTATAAACGCACTTGCATGTGCTGAATTTATAAAAACGATAAAAATGATCTAAAATCCTTTTGAAATTGCACTACTTTATGTGTTAATTTTGTTATTTTATTAGACAGACAGTTGACACATGAAAAATTTCAGTATTACGTTGTAATATTTTGAATATTTGGATAATATTTGGAAAAAATTATGCATGCATATAGAGAATAAAAATGTATATGCGTACGTAAACTATTAGCCCTGTAATAATTGAGAAAAAAATCCATTCTGTCCGTGTAATAAAGAAAGTGAGTTGAACTAAAATGTTTTGCCAGAAAGTAGAAGTAGCGAAATAATATTTTCACGTATAATATTTAAAAAAATGTTTCGGTTTAATTACAAAATTGAGAAATAATAATTATACACAATAATTGTACAATAATAATTATATTTATCGGCAATTTTGAATACAATAAATTTGTAATCATATTTAAAATGAATTTTTTTAAAGGATTAAAAAGCTAGAGCTTCGGATGGACGGCAGGAAAAAATACTTTGAAAATTGCAAAGAGGAATGGTTCAATTCCATTCACGAAAATGCTGCGCTTGCTTAACTCGATCGTGTGATACAACCCACGAAAAGCACACTCTTATTTTTCACGTATTCTCCGTTAATATACGAAGGGGAAAATAAAAGGAGGAGAGTATAAAAGAAATAAGTCGCTTCACTGCCAGCATAGGCTTAACTAGTTTAGACTTCGGGAACTTCTTATGCGTAAGTACTTCGGTACGGCTCCGCTAATTATAGACTCCTATTTATTTTATTTACACGAGCGAGCATACGTGCACGTAAGCGCTTCAAGGAGGACCTAAGAGGCTCATTCTCATTCTCCTTCTGATTTCTGAAGCTGCCATATTCCTTCTTTTTTACTTTGACATAAATCAAAGTTCCATCTAAGCGCTTTAACGAAGGGCTAAATAAAACACTTTAATTAACGTTTTAACGGTGTTCGTCAGCCGAGCGCCCAATGTGAACGGCCACTATCACAGCGCAAGTGGAGTTTTTCAGCTCACAGTTTGAAAGCGGCCCCGAACTTTGGACTCGAGACGAAATTGAGAATTAAATCACAACGTAGAATCAAAGATTTTCCCATGATATCGTCTCCTGTACTTCCGTCTCGTACTCCGTTTCTACGACTCTTGCTCGAATTTTTATGGACTGTCTTCTAACGGCTTCCATTGAATCGCAATGCGAAGTCTTTTTTTTAACTTTCTTTTCATACGTGAACGTCTGCCAATTAAGAGCTAAATTATATACGAGCGAATATTAATTTTTAACGCAATAAAATATGCCAGGCCTTTTAAATTACAAATCCTGAGCCGTTCGCTTGTAATGCGGAGAAAATTGTTTAATAGACGACATTCAAAATTATAAACTAGCACAATATTGTGTAAGCGATACACACTGCAGATATACGTCTGCAAGATCCCAATCTTTAACTGTTTTACCTTTCGAAAATGCGCGATTCCATTATTAATATTATAATATCAAAACAGAGAATATACGGGAACATCGTTCATCAGTTATTGCAATATTTCGATTTTGAAATTTCATCATGTACGAACTTTAAAACGTATTCTCCGTTATTGAGTTCGAAATATATAAAAAAAAAAAAAGAAAAAAAAATCTAGTAGATAGAGGGGACTAAAGCAGAGAAGATCTCGTACGTGCTGCATCTGCGACGCAGTTTACTTATTTCTCAACATTACCGCCATCGGGCCAACATCCTGCTTTACCCTCTTCGAGAATCATTTCTCGAATTCCAGCGCAAATCCCAAAGGTTGAATTAGCGCCGAGAGTGTTTTATAAGTCATTCCTTTGCGTTGACACTTTACTCTTTGGAACCCCTATTCCAATCTCTGAACGGTGCGGTAGTTTTGCTTAATAATTGCCTTTTTTTTATTCCATATAATTCATACAATTCCATTCTGTATATATATATATACAAACACACACACACACACACACATATATATATATATATATAAATGCGCACAGTTTTAAAATAAAATATTTGATAGTAAAGATGTAGTGCAGGTGACTGAATTGAAGGATTAAATTATCATTAGTCAACTATTTCGTTAAAAATTAACACACATAGATATATATAGTGATACGGCTTGGGCACATTGAAATAAAATAAATTAGCGTTTTAAATGTGATTTTCTTCGTCATTAAAATAATTTCAGTCGCTCGTTTAACATACTTACGAACTTCATTCCAATGATTTAAGATTATTTGTATTAGATTAAGAAATCATTGAACATAGTGCATATATTATTTTCAATCGCAAATTTAAAAAATTCCTATTGAAATCAATCGAAGCATTAATTATAGAAAAGGCATTCACGACATCGTACAAATGCTTTTGTATAGCATGTAATGCATTACACCAAGGAAACTATAAAAGCAGCTTCTAAAGTTTACAAACCTGCCAAGAGTTCTTCAAACGTCTACTTCTCAATTACAATCACTAAACCGTATTTCAAGGTTGCACTCGAACAAGTGGAGACTGACTCAATTTATCTTATTTCTTCATTGAAGTACCTTCTCTCACGATGGTATACCAGGATAGAACACACATTCACTTTAGCCATTATGGCGGATAGAGTCTCGTCTCCTTCGAGGGATGATAAAATCGGTCTTCACTACCAGACCCATCCCTGCCCTTTCATTATATTGCAAATATCAAAATATTCGAAGAAAAATAAAATTCGCCATGCAGAACAACGGCAAAAGGTTAGCATTTTTCTGTTTTCTGTATTTTGTAAAAAAAAAAAATAATACTCGAATTTACTAGGAAGTCTCGAATATTGAAGACCGACTGATAAGCGTATAAAATTATATCAGCATGTGTTCGGGGAACGGTGATCGAGATGAACGTAAATTTATGCGAGTGCGTGAGACAGTAGATAATGCAATCGTTTTATAAAAGAAAAGTGTTGCGATTTATATTTACATGCGTCCATGAAAGCGTTTGCAAGTAAAGGAAGTAAAATTGTCTAAAATACGAAAGTTGTTAACACGAAAGAAATATCGCCTGTTATGTATCTAAATGCAATTTAGAATTTCGTTTTGGTATCAACTTTATCTTTTTTCTGCAGAAATTTCGATTTAAAGACGATCGCTGAAACCTTAGCGGATACTCAATCAATAATGCGAGCTGACTGTGTATGTAATTAGAACAAGTAAAATAAATGTAATGTTTCATAAATACCCTAGAGTTGTTATTATAGCAATTTCCGCCAGGATCCAAAAGATCAGCATTCACGGTTAAAGAATAGTGTGACGTGGTCGGTTGTTGGACGAAAACCGTTTTTTGTATTCACTGGATTTTTTATGATGGCTACTTTTTGTTCATTCTTACACTCGAGGATGGTAATTTAGTTTTACAGGTCGAAATGTGGTTTGATCACATTTACGTCGTTAAACCAATCTTTCTTTTTTCTTATTTGCTACCTATTAGATATTTAAGGTGTGTTCTGTTCCTTATTCTCATGGACGTAATAAGGATTAATGTATAATGCCTTCAATAATATATTACGTTTAATACCAAATAGTTTTTACCATATATATATATATATATTTTTTTTTTATTGATAAGTATAAAATACGAATTATAAAATGTTCTTTACTTTTAATGAAAAACAAATAGTTAATTATTTTGCTTTTTAATCATGTTTTTAATCAGATTATTCCTAACAATTATTTTGTAATGAACCAAGTTAGAAATACTTCATAATATTATACTTTGTAAGTATCATAATTTTCTAAATATAATATTTTGTAGCACCATGTAATTCAAGATTAATTGAATCAAATTATTGTATAAAAATAACGTGTTATACATGTATGTGTATATACATGCATAATTGTGCGTGAATACGTGTATATGAATATGAATATCTTTAATTAATAAATTAATTAATTAATAAATCAATCTAATTGAATTAAATGTAAGGTGAAGAATATTAAAGTACTAATTTATTGTCGTTAAGTTATTTTGTTGTACAAGCAGCATAATATTTCTTATAACTTTTTCCCCCCAGACGTTTTCAAAAAAGTATTAAAAAGGTAGATATTTTTGAGGAAAAAACAGAAGAACTCATTCAAAAGTTTTGAATAAAACTTTGTAAAATTTATCTATAATGTGCTCTTATGTACAAATACATAATAATTTCATAAAGATTAATGTCACAATTTCAATTTCCCATACTGTATCAGTATTAAAAATACAATTAGCCAAGGCCCAAAAAAGTAGAATCAATTTTAGGCAACATCGAAAATTTATTGGCAATTTTTATTTCATACGAGATTGAAAAGCCTTTACTTTGTAATCCGTAATGATGTAAGATCTTAGACAATTTCTAAGAATATATCATTTACGGAAGAATCTTAATGCTCAAGGTTAATTCAGAACCGCGGCAGCTGCGAAGAGCGAGAAAGTGGCGACATGGAGAGTCTCGCGATGGCGTGAGGGAATCTGTCATCGGTTCTTCGACGACCGACTTTTACGATTGCCAGCGCTAAATAATCGCACGAGCTGTGCTGCTAGCGTCAATGTAAAAAACTCTCCGCTTATATTTACCATCTTGTATAAAGAACTTAGAGGTAATAATACATTATAGACCTAATCTAATTTTCGTTATTAATCGTTACGTTATTAATTCAATCTTTTGTTTTTATACATTATGCCTTTCGGATGCCTTTATAAGCATTGGATATAGGTATAAATGTAAGTTTATTGTTTTACTTCTTTATTTACACTGCCGAGAACGAGCTTTTTGTTGTCTTCGTTTCGCATCGGCCAGCAGTACAACTGATTATTACAGGTCTATTAAAAATTGCTTCCTTTTTAAATTTAGCAAAAATTAGCCTCGTGCTTTTTTATTATTTCCCCCGCTGCTGCTGCTGCTTTGCAGTCCTTCTCTAATCCTTATCTTTAGCGGTCCCTCTCCTCTCTCTCTCACTTTGCTACTTTTTGCTCTACGCCACAACCCTCTGCACACTCCATTATTATACGCGTCTCCAGATACACAGTTATTATGCTTTGGCCGCCATCGCTGTTCCGCCACATAGGCAACTCGAGGGCATGCATGTGTACGTACTCACACCCTTCTGAAATCTTTTCTTCGCCAGTAACACCAGCCATAAAATTAAATTAGGGTTATAACATGATTTTTGACAAAGGTTGTACGTGTGTACCCGGACTCTTGCGTCAGTGTGCGACTTCAAACTGAATGAGAAACAAAAAGAGATAGAGAGGGCGGAAAGGGAGGGGGGAGAAAGATACGCGCGTGTGTGTGTGTGTGTATATATATATATATATATATATATATATATATATGCAAACATAGAGAGAGAGAGAAGAGAGGGTGGGAAGGAGAGAAGGGAGACAGAGATAGAAAGAGTTCCTCACACGCCTTTCGACAACCGCATTATCAGTTAGCTAGCCAATCACTACATATATTTAAACTTATTCTCTCAATACGTTTCTCTGTCTCTATCTCTCTCTTTCTCTCTCATTCCTACCCTTTATCTCTCCCTCTTTTCCTTTCTATCTTTTTCTTTTCGAGCATCTCTTGTTTCTTCGATTTATATTCCTTTTAGTTTTTGTCCCTTTTATTTGCGACCCTATATTGCCACCGTCTTTTCTATTCTATGTTCATTCCTTAATTTTAAGTACGCTTCACTCGATAATATCTGTTCGCAACTATCATCTTGATCATTATCCCCAATTGATGACTGAATTTTTCTGAGTAATTTGCGTAGACTGAAAAATACGATCACTAGGGTTTCTTTCCTTATTCTCTTCTTTCTCCTGGAGTTTGAATTTAACTCAAGTTAAGGACGTTTTCTTATAGTATAATATTATATTTCCGCTACCGCTCTTTCATTCTTTGTGTTTAATAAGTGTCCTCTTGGAGACCCAAGCATGTTTATGTAGCTTGTTTTTGTAAAAAAGGCAACGCCAAGAGTTGATTAAATGTTGAACATTTTTTCCAAGAAGTTCGAAGATTGCCCTCAAAAGTAGTAATTACGAAAGGATTGGATTTTTTTGTTTATAAGAAATTGCCATATAAAATTTTAGTTTTATCCTACACCGATTATCTGTTATTTTTTTTTTAAATTGGTTCTATGAAGGTTAATTAATTCTAATTCCTTGACCGATTCTTCTGAATATCAACTATTACATGTAAATTTATTATCACAAATACTAAAAAATCTATTGTTAAACTATTTATGTGCATTTAATTTAATTTTTGAAAATATTACTTTACAAAATTAAAACATGAAAGTTCAGAGGGTTCTATTTATATTTGTAAATTTAATAAAGTGAATTCTATATTAATTCTTTTTATTTATATTATATAAGGTAACTATTTTATTAAATTATAAGCTACAAAGAAGTATCTAAGAATTAAGTTTAAAAGTGTGTTTTAAGTATAAATATTCAAAATAAAATTAACGTTTTAAATGTGGAAAATAAAGTTCTGTTAAGAGTGACTTGTATAATGTTTCCAAGTAAACATAGTTTACCATTATTGTTTGATATCAAGTGGAATAAATAGAACAGTGTTTTCCTTAATAATTTTTTGTATCAGTTAATATCTCAGTTACTTCTGAACAATTAGATCACTAGAATATTTCGAATGAACCTATCTCTATATACCTGCGACTACGATATTTTCTTTAATGGCATCAAATTAGGAATTTTTATTTTTAAAATAAAAAAGGAGGTATAAGGGCAGTATCAATGCAAATCTTTTTTCAAATACACTTGCAACCAAAAAAATAAATACCGTTTGAAAAAATTAAAAAAAAACTTGCATTTCAGATTAAGGGCTTATAGTAAAAAAAATCAATTAAACAAAATAATTATTTAAAATAAAATTTTAAGATAACTTTAAATATCGATGAGAAATTATATTAAAATGAGACATGTGCTGGTTATTTTTTTTATATCTGATAAAGAATTTATACTGTTGAGGTTATCGTATTACATAAATCAAAGTATATGTTTTAGAAAAATGAGAGACCAAATCTTCTATTTTTAACACGCTGTACTAAATTGTCATAATGGACAACAAATTGAGAGTTTATAAGTCTGAAGACGTTAGTATTCACAACTGTACATTGGCTAGAGTTGATCGAGCAGGCATAGTTTAAGCCGGGGTTAGAGGTTTGGTACATAGTATCTGGCTAGTTTTCCTAGTATTTATTTGATTGATATGCCTACTTCAGCCATACTGTAGAAATTACAAATGACTATTTTAAAGATAATATCCAAATTATGAGACTAGAGCAATGTGACGAACACATGTCATAAAGTACGGTCGCCTCCCGTTTTTACGGGCCATCTATGCACCGCTTTGCAAATGTTTTCATACGCTGGTCTCAATTTTTTCTCTCCTACATCTATCTACCTTGTAATTTTTTCAAACTATGATTTAATTCTCTTAGTTCAAGAAGTAATAATGTCACGATGAAATTTATATTTTATCGATTCGGTTGGCAAAATTACTTACGCGTTAACGGAGCAGTTTTCATGCTATCGGATAAATGATTTTGATACTCCAAGAAGAAGAATTTTTTGTTCTTATTGTACACGGAAATAGCTCTACAAATTTTATCGAACTATTGTTAATAAAAAATGAATAAGTTAAATTTATTTATTCGTAAAATGTGCGTTACGCATAATGCAGTAATATCATAGTAAAATATAAAAAACGATCAAATACAACGGATTATCAATACTGTACTCCGTTAAGTATGTGCTTGAATATGAAATATTATTTTCGACGACGTTGTAAAAATGAATTTTCTTTAAATTTACTGTACATTCGATTCCTTCGATTATTATATTATTTGTTCTTTTTATACCGTATCCCTTCATCCACTCGAGACTTCAGGGTTATTGTTTGTCTTCAGTTTTTTTATTTCGAGTAATGAAATTTTTCTATTATATTATTAAATCGCTATTATGAAATTCCAAATACCATATGATACTGTTAAATCCTTAAAGACTTAAATGATTTTAGTTAATTGTTTCATTTCATTTTCAATTAGAGGTATAATGAATAATTGATCATTTTTCATCTACCTATAATCGAAATTATTAATTCTAACAGCATGATTAAAAGCATTCGATACAAGTATGACTTTATTTAAAAAAAATATTATTATTATTTCTATCATATCTTACATTGTAGAAGGAATTTTTAATGGTATACGTAATGATGTACATAATATATAAATTCATACAAAAATATTATTAACCCTGTACATTACTTAAAAGGGCAAACAAAATATATCAACAAATCTTTTTATACCTACAGTTCATTCTAACTTATTAAATGATTTTAAGAATAGAGTACATTAGACTCTAAACACAAAAATAGCATGCAGAAAAACGGTAAAGAAGTTGCTCTTGAAAGTCGATACAAAAATATCTAATATATCTAATTATAAATGCGAAATCCTAAAAGTTTATTGAAAGCAAAATAGTAAAAGGTATATTAAACAGTAAATTCATTAAATAATACCCGTAATGGGCAGTATCGTTTATACGATAAAAAAAGCATTCTGAGCAATCCATGCATAAATTTTTTGATTAAACAATTTATTAACAATATTACCGGATATGTAAACAAACGTAATTTTTCAAATTCAATAAATATTTCAATTCTAATGATAAGGTACATTAAGATAAAAAAGTTAGAATCTTCTTGCCGACTGTTGTATGATTCGTGTTAGAGTATATCAAAATATATGTAGCAAAAAATGCATATTTAAAACAAAATTATGTAAATACACGGACAATGATACCTAAAATATTATCTACTATTGATAATCATAATCACATATATAAAAAGGAAATTATTATTGAAATTATTAGTTTTCAAATATTCTGTCATTAAAAAGTTACAAGTTGACCATTTTTTTCATTATTTTTAGTTATTTATTTATAATAATAACTACAATTATACTATAGCTATAATATGTAAAAAAAAACATTACAGTTCGTTACACTAATTTCTGATAAATGATTCAAATTCACTTTTGTTAATACTGTTAAACTCAGTAAATAAGATTAATAGTCTTAATTATCATAACATCTATTTTATTTGCTATGTATACGTAAATGGAATTCGATTCCAAGAATTTTGAAAACTACATTATCAATTAAATTACAGGTTGTTTAATTTTCTAATACGAATTAATTTTAATAATTGATTTATAAAATTAATAGTAAGGATACTGTACTTTGTTAAATAGAACGATCAAGTATATCTAAGTAATATATCTAAGTGTATATATATATATATATATATATTTGTATGTATATATGTGTATATATACGTATGTATGTATGTATGTATTTATATATGTACGCATGGCTTCGTACAAAATGACAGAGAAACTTTTAAAATCAAGTAAGAAGTTTCAGACACATCATTGGAATACGATATTGGGGATACATCAGTATTTGTACATCTGTATATTAGTCGAACTTAGATATGTGAAACGACTTGATAGATTGGCATGATATAGTGGGGATCGTCAGCACAGCTTCAACGCTACGTGATAACAGATGCAGGTTTATCCAGAGGAAAATCATGCCCTTTCCCTGTGCCTGTTACTTTCAACCTAATGTTACGTTATCCTTCTGTAACGCCTCCTTATGTTAATAATGCATTAATTCTGTACTAAGTTCCTGACTTAACTCTGTAATAAGTTTTGATAACCTTTACTACTCGAGTCGTTCATTTTTCCTATATTCCAAAGTTTTCACGTCAACGCTTTCTCTCATAAGTGTACAATACAACCATATGGGCAGTAATACCATATTCGCAAATACATGCTTTATTACGCATTGAAAATATTAATTCTATTTGTCTTGCCCCTTTGATGCCTGTTTCTTTTCCACGCGCATATATACAAATGCACGTGTAAGGCAGCGTTCGTCCTCATTCTTTTTAAAAATTCGTTTCACATTGATAATACGGATGAAGCACGTAACGACGATTGTTTTTAAGGTGATTATTTTTTTCGCAAAAATAATTATGCGATCAAGAGTCTTTAACGCATGGCAAGTATTCTCAGAAAAACAAAGTTCTCATGAAAATTGCTCCCATTAATATTCTGATTTATTTCCAACGCATAGATAAAAACGCTTATTTATCGGACGTCGCATAACAAATACATAAAATGCAGCTAAGCAAAGCGACGCACTCATGAGAAGAAAAAGAAGGAGAGTTTGGGGTCGGGGGTGGGTCGGGTGGGTTGGGTGTTGGGGAAAGGGTGGGGGTGGGGAGGAAAAAGAAAAAGAAAAAAAAAATAATAAGAAGAAGAGGAAGGAGCCGAAGAAGAAGAAGAATAAGAAGAAGGAATTTCATTCAAAAATACAGTAATGCACACAAAGAAGTTATCTGTAATATCGCGCCCTTCCTTTCTCAAGTAAATCAATACTTTGTAAAATCCGTAGGACGAGAGGTCACTCGTATAAGTCGAATAATAATTCACTTAAAACAACCGAGATTTAGCGGTACGTCAAAGTTAACAAGTGAAAGACGTCTCCACTTATGGTAAAATATATTTCAGCGTTATCTCTGACGCATCCCCTTGGAAAGAGAAGATGCCCGCACGAGACGACCTTATCTCTGCCGACAACGCTACCACTGCCGCCGTCTCCTTTGCTTGTCAGGAGAAGGAAGTAGTATTGATTGGCGGCGCGTCAGCAATGGGTCACTTTACGCTGACAACGCCGTCACCGGAGATAGTCACGCTGTAGTTGTTGGTACAAATCTGATATGCGCGCTGTGGCGGCGGCTGGCCGTTCGCAGGGGAGGGACGCAGGGATCATGCAAATGAGCGATCGCTGCCACCTTTGGCTTTGATCGCTGGATCGGGCGAAATCGCCAAAAGAAGCGGCGAAATCAATGAATATGGATGCGGTATCAGCGGACGAACTCGCCTCTCGATCACTCTTACTAACCCGCACTCATCGCGCACGCGAGCAGCCCTCGCTTCCTGCACCCCGGCAGCCCAGTTCTTTCCTATTCTCGAGCGTGTATTTGGTGTAGCGCGCGCGCACTTTTTTCACTGGTCGTAATCCGCGTTTACAAACAGTAGCGTAATGGGGCGTTTTAGTCTTTTTTTCCTGTTTCTTTTTACTTTTTTTTCTCTCTTTTTTCTCCTTTTTCTTTTCAAACGACAGCTTTGTCAACGACTCTTACCACTGCGTACGCCCAACAGCTTCGATAAGATTTTTCAATGAACAATTCTCAACACGCGCTACTCGCAAGCTACGTTTAAATAACATTCCAAACCAAAACTATAGGATAAATACGCTTCTCGAGCGTATCGCCAAGTCATATTTTTGCATCCGAACATTATTATAAAATATTATTAATGCACGAAAAAGTAAACTACAAATTAGTTTAACGGAGCAATAAATCGAAACAGACACATGTTATTTTCTCGTAAAATAAATAATAATTATCATACATTAATAAGTTCTTCGCTGAAATTTCATAACAAAAATTCCTCTCTCGTAGATTCAAACGCTATCATCGCATTAATGGTTCTATTAACTTTTCAACTAACCAATTATTGTCTTTGTAAATGACGCTTTGCGTTTAAATTTCTAAATAATCATACTACGTACGTGCTTAATAGTACAAACATTAAAATAAAAATAGACGAAGAATCTTTATCGATACTTGGGATGGAGAAAAATGGAAAAATTCCATAGTAGCTGGTATACAAGAGGAACTGGTAGCGATTCGCTAAGAAATGAAGAAGTATATAATTGGGCATTACTGAGACAAGAACTGAGACAATCACTGAGAAAATCGCTCCTCTATTTCAACAGGAATTGAAGCGTAAAGGGTCAAAAGAACTAATAATTTTGTAAAAATACACACACGTAGAAGGTACACTATTAAGTGAAGCGAAACCAAGCTTTTGAGGTAATTGCACTTAATTAATTGTGACTCGTTGTCTTTCTGATTCTCTCCAATCTGACTATTTTTCTCATAATTGAGAATGGTCATGGTGTATATTATTAACCAATACAACAAATCATCACAGATTAATCTTTTAATTGGAATTATTTTAAGAAGTGTAACGTATGATTTACTGCGCATTGTAAAATTAAAATTAAAAAAATTTAATTAAATTTTTGTTTATTCATCTTCAAAATCCCTTATACGTGTTTGTATATCACAATGAAATATTTTACAAAAGGGTTAGAGTGCCTAAAACTCTTATAATCAGATAGAATAAGATTATGGTTCAAATTTAGCAAAGCTAAAAAGGAATCACCCCTTACTGAAGGCGAGACGGATCGAAGTCGAGAAAAGAAAACTGAGCAATTAACTGACCTAATTAGCGACTTTTACTCTAACCTATTTTAGTTATAATAAAATAAGTATTAGTCTTAAGATTTAATAGTAGGGACGCTGTAGTTGTGATTATACGGATACAAGGCTTAGGTTGGATGTACTAAGAATCTCAACGCGAGGGTCTCTTATCAATGTATTAAAAATGCTGTAGACCTAAGAAATGTACAAAGACATGAAAGAATAGCAAATCAAGTTATTCTTACTGTCGTTGGTTATAATAGTGAGATACTACACAATGTTTAAAAAGAGAGAAAGAGAGAAAGATAGAAAGAGAGAGAGAGAGAAGTTGTACTAAGACTGATGTGAGCGAGAAGAGCTCGTGAGCTGTAGAAAAAGCGTTAAAGTGACTATACAAGCTATACATGCATATATTCAGATATAATATGAAACGAAAAGCGATATGTCCAAGGCTTGCATATCAGGTTTATAATATCTGTGACCTTGATGAATAGTATTTATCTTTAAGTACGTATGCCCTTAAATAAAAATTTTACTTCTACATAAATCGTGTACACGAGTATAAGTCTTACATATTGATTTGCCATTATTATTGAAAGTCTTCCGAGAACAAAGGTTTGTTTTAGAACAAATGTTTCTCGTAGAATAATGAAAGCCTATTATGACACCCTAATATCTTATCTAATAATACGTAATTTGTCAAGGGCTGTCCGCTACCAAAGTAAAAAAAAAATGAGGCAAATGCTCGAAAATAGCAATATTTACAATTTCTTCGGCAAGCCTCTCAAAAAAAATATAACGAGAAAGTAAATGGTCGGTATTCTCGTCTGTAGCTTCATTTACTAAAAAGTTTACTCGTTTTGCTCATTTAGTTTGAGTAGCTTAAAGAATGTTTGATTTAACGGCAACGATGACAACGCGCACAGAATTCCATGGTTTACCGTAAATGAAATAAAAAACGCGACAACTTTGAATAAAGGCGCGCGCTGCAACTCTGTTATTTCAGTAAGGAGTTATGGGCGCGCAAGCTTAGAATATTAGAACGGGCCACTCCAGCTGTTTGATACATCCTACGAAATGACGAAAAAAACCTCGAGGGTAAGATTGATTTTTCGCAATTACGTAAATAATGAGCCTAACAGCGTGAGAGCGAGGCAAATTTTATGGATAAAACCGGAGACTTATCGGAAATAAAAATGTCGGGGGTATAAAAAAGCACAAAGTATAAGAAAACAAGGATAAATATGAAAAAGCGGTGGCACGCGGACAAGCGATCAAAACGAAAAGGGGTAAGCTAAGCAGTAGCGGCAGTGCTCTAAGCCAGTGCCGGCGAGAGGGAGAGGGACAGAAGCGTACAAAGGATACGTGGGAAAATAAATGGGTGGGGATGGCTGTCGCTTGCCCGGGCATCGGAGGAAGAGCAGACGTCTTCTGACCCGGCCGACGCTGGTGGCTCAGCCTGACTCAACTAGACCATACCAGCAGTAGTAATATGTATAGTGCACCCGTTGCCAAGTATGCAGGGATGGCGGAGGGATAATGTAGAAGAAACTTGAGGCTCCTGCCCCGCTCTCCTAAGGAGGTCAAAGAGAACAGACAACTGCGCTACGCCGCTTTTAAGCGCTGCTGCACGGGGCGAAGAGAAATCGAGCATGTGTGAACGCGAAGAGTGGAAGCGTAAGAGCGAATGGACAGTCGTGGTTTATAGTAGTTGGCTCTTTTGAAGGGAGGATGATGGAAGTCAAGTTATCGATCGGCGAGAAGTAGACAATAAAAAAGAAAGAGAGAGAAAGATAGATAGATAGATAGATGGATAGATGGATAAAGAGACAGATAGAGATGGATAAAGAGAGACAGTGAGAGAGATAGAGAGATATATAAGCATTTTCTCCCGACGACTGACGAAGCCGTCACGCAAGACGAGCCGAGTCGGACGTGGACGGATCAAAAGAGGAGAAAGCTCCGTGCAGACACGCGCGCACACACGCGCACACCCGCGCAACCGAGGAGAGCCGCGCGTACGTGCAGAGATGACGGCGCGGCGGAAGCAGGGGGGGCGGGGGGTACGACAGCCGGCGGAAAAAGGTCTTGCAGCGTCTACGCGGAGAGAAAAGTATTTCCGTGCAAAGTGCGCGCTATGCCAAAAAAATAGAAATAACGATGGAAAACGATTACCTCGTTCCATATGAAGACACAATGAAGAGGAATAGGAGAGGATCTCTCGGACCGGGCGAGCTAGATAGAAGGGCGGAGGAGCGGCGAGACGGGCGGAATCGTAAGATAGGCAAGAGAGAGAGAGAGAGAGAGAGAGAGAGGGGACGGATAAAGAAAGTACTTTTCCACCCCTTGGGCACCGCTCGACCGTCTCTCTCGCTCCTTCAACGCGAGCCGCACAGGTAGAGGGGATAACCCGCTCCGCCGGCGAAATATGCGTCACTGGATGTGTGCGTGCATCCGCACGTCTGAATAGAGACTAGGTGTATCTACTGCGCACAACCGCTGTTACTGCATCGAGTGCTTCTTGGCTCTACACGCTCGCTCTTGACTTTAGCGCGTTTCACTCGATTTCGCGTTATATATTACGCATTTTTACTACTTCTCGACCCTCCCGCAATTATGCGCGTCTGCAGCATTTCATACATCTTACATTCTAATATGCTGCCGCTATCTTTAAGGATATCCTTTGAGCGAAATTTGTTTACTTTTTTTTCAACTTTTCTTCTCCTTCTCTCTTCTCTCTTCTCCTCTCTTATTCACATTGTGCATCGTTCTTTTTTACCATATTAATCAGAGCCTTGTGTTTATGCACGATTCCGATGATCCATTTATCTGCACCGTGCAGATCGACGCGCATTCGTAAGAGATGGTTATAAAAATTTATTCACCAATGTTACATACGAAAATCAATACCGAAAATTTTTGCTTGACTTCGCTATTACATAATTTACAAAGCTGATAAAGTTAAGGCTGATTTCGAGTAAGTATTTGCTTCGTGACCGATAACTTTAGATAATTAGACAAAAAAAAATTCCAATTTTAAATACTAATATTAGTTATTTATCTGATTGCACTGATTTTAGCTACTGGCAAAAAATGAATTTTCAAACGTTATTAAATTTTTGAATTTAATAATCAAAAAGCGTGCGTGGAAATAAATTAACAAAAATTTTTTCTGCAAAAAAACACGCGCAAAGTTAAGATCCTTTGATTAGGACTAAATTTTGATTTCTATAATTTTTAACGTTGATTAACTTATCAATCAAATTTCTAAAAAATTTCACTCGTAAATAGATACGTTATAATAAATACTTTACACGGAATAAATTAAAGCAATACTGAATTGAATGATATTTATTTTACACGCTGAATATGATATTGACTAAAATGAATTACAAATACTACTTTAGAAAATACAAATTCAGTAATATGTTAAATATGAATTAACAGTAGTCGGATGGTATTGACAGCATCAATAGTACCAGAAAAAAATGACCAGCTTGGCTACTACTGACTGATTGATCACCCTCGTTTATATTATTATTGTGCGCCATCTCTCTAATTTGATTATCCAGTTAAAAAGATCGGGATTTTCGAATTGACTCTTAGAATCACGAAGCTGGTAGAGTCTTCTATTTAGGCCTCCGCTGCTGTTAACCTTGTTGACACATTCGAGGTCGCATACCAAAGTACGCGCTCAGATTTAATTCTCGATGCGCGTATCAATCCACGCGGTACTGTTAAATCATATTATCCGTTATCAGGCATTTTTAGATACATTATTTTAATCAATTCAGCTCTTAACTCATTTGGCATTCAGCACCGAAGGCTCTGGCACTCAGCTTAAAAAGATATGCGTGCGTTCGAGAAAGTGGAAAGAAAAGGGTTTTGAAATAGAGATTACATCTATTATGCGACTTTTCTGTATTTCCGTAACGTATATGAATGGAGAACAATGAGCGCTTAGATTTCTAAAAGGCATCTAAGTTATCTTGCATTCACTATACGCAGGTCTGAATATGCATAATTTTTGTTCAAATATTTTGAGCTCGTCTATGATAAAGACGCTTAGAGAGTAACTACAAGTTACTGCTGAACGTACAACATTTTACGAGATTATTTAAAATAAGCATATTACTTATGTGTGTTGATAAATTTTTAAAAGAACTAATTATTTTCATTAGAAATTAAATTGTAGAACTGTAAATTAATCTTATATACGATGTCTTTTATGAAAAAATGTGTTCGAATGCTTACTATTTAATGTTTAAATTCAAATAGACAAGTGATGTAAGAACTCAGGAAACAATTATATATTTTTTAGTAAAATTCTCAAATGCGATTTTACAAAAGTATTGCGGGCGTTAATCAATAATTTAAAAATAACCGGGACATAAAACTGTGAAATAAAAAGAAAACGAGTAATCTTACAAGTATTCTAATATATTATACGATTCCGTTCTTATTCTCAAATCATCACTAAAATACTCCTCCCAACATAAACGAACTCTTCTTATTGGGGTATGGCATAAATTTCATACGTTTTAGAAAATAAAGGCCACAACGCAGTAGATTGCTCCGTCATCGGAAATAATACGTCAAAAAAGTTATCGCTTCTACTTTCTTCAATATTAACAGCCTTTTCTCTCCTTCCCTCCCATTCCCTGAAGTACGTGCGTGCGCGCCTGCAGTGCGTGTGCCATTACGGCATTTTTTCAACAATGTATCAATTGAGCCACTGCTTAGCAATAATGGAACGTTAAACTTAGCATGAATAAAATGGAGCGAAAAAATGGATAATTAATTAAAGTAGATGAGGCATCGAGCGAACATAGAAGGAAACATTGTTACTGGCTAACCGACTAACCAATCCATTGACAAATGTACAGGTTTTGAGGGAATGGGAGGGAAAAAAATTGTTTTCCTAATACATTTAATTCCACGCGCAGCGGCATCTTTTTCTCGGTCGTCTAAACATCTTCTGCTCATGTTAATTTATTGTCCCAATGTCGTGGGAGAGATTTAGCTTCGCATGAAAGGATGATGAACCACTATCATATCTGCTCTTTCTGTTGCTAGTTACCTTTCGCATGTATCGTGTTCGTTCACGAGTTGCGACTTCACGAATCTTTCTCTAGGGATTGAAATAAGGACCGGGGCTATAAAAGTCAACACATGTGTATGTGCAAAGCGTGAATGCTTGCCAAAAGGCGGATTTCTTTTAAATTTGTGCGACTTATCCGGTGCATTTTATTGGAAAATTTTCGATTATTTACGTCGAAGATTACACATCTCTGACTGATTAAAAATATCCCTACTTCGAGTGAGATATTTTACATCTAATTTGCCAATTATGTAATTTTTAATAATTTGCTTTTCAAATTTTTTTTTTTTTTCGTTCAGTCGAAATTCCGTGCAGAGATATACGAATAACGTTAGTGATTTGATTACACAAAATCACTACTAAGAGTTCTTTTGAAGTGAGTTAAAAGTAGATTTCAATTAACGATAAAACTGTACTGAAGCATTAATGTTGAATAATAATAAATTTTCTATACTTTTTATATAATGCCACAGAGTATTTAATTACTTATAGCTAACGCACTTTGTTAAAACGTCACTTTTTCTCTCGATTTGATGTACGATGAAAGCTATATTTTTCCAGGCACATTAAAATTATACATCTATTTATAAGTTTGTATAAAAATACGATTCAAAATGAATCTAAAAGCTAAAATATGTGTTTTATAAATTAAAATTCGAAATGAGAAAAGTGTGCCTAAAAATAAAATAAATACTAATGTATGCGTGATAAGCAATAAAAAAAAGAAGAAGAAGAAGAAGCAGAAGAAAAAAGTTATAAATTAAGGACGTAAAAATCAAAAATTACGGTGATCTTAATTTTGGGTATTTGGCCAATTAACAAATCTACCAGGTGAAATGGAATTGCGTCAAATTGGTCAGTATTAGCAATAATATACCAATCTAGATGACCAGCACCGACAAGCAATGGATTATCTACCTAAATATACACAAGTATAATGATTTGGTTTTACGAGTTCGGTTTAAGGAATACCTGCTCGAGGGTCCCGTGGAAGTGGGCTCGTTGGCAACGGGAGGAAGAAGGGCTCTTAAAAGAAAAAGAATACTCAGCGAAAAGACCGGAACATTTTCGTTGTTGAGGAAAACGCATGCCACGGCGTCCGTCGCCTATTGCGTAAAACTTTCACTGCGTACTGCCAGCAGACTCACAGACAATGGCAAAAGCACAGAGTAGTAGATCCCTTTGTCGGGAAGATTTCCTTCTCGGTATTCTAGTGACTAACCGTTCGGAGGCGCGTTGATTCGACGTCGACGACTTCAACTCATCCACTACTTCTAACACAAAAATTGACCTCTATAAATCCTTCAGGAAGGACAAACTGACGCACTGTGTCTCTTCTTTCCTGTCTCCCTGTCTATCTTCTCTCCCCCCTTGTCACCCCGTCCCTCTAACGCTCTCTCTCTTTCTCTTTGTTTCTTATTTTTTCTATTTTATGCTGTGACTTTCTAGATTTTGGTTGGACATGACACGAAGAATACATTTTCCTAAAAAAGATTAATACGCTTTACAATTTTCAGTTAGTATTCCGTATTTATTTTCTTTCGTTATTCAGAATAGTTCTATACCTAAGTTTTTGAATAAAACTAGAGTTAAGAAAAAATCCGATAAGATCCACGTATTGCAACTTGTAATGTAGCGGAAAAGAGAATAAGAGAGTGAGAGAGAGAGAGAGAGAGTGTGTGGAGGGAGGAGGAGGGAGGGAGAAGGAAGACAGACACAGAAATGTCCTTTAGCGCCTTAAAGTTTCGGATAAAGTGATACTTTTAGTTGTCAGAAATTCACTTGCGCATTATAAGTATGAATAAAATATTTGGATAAAAGAGGTCGATGAAATGATTTGGCCCATTATTGATACTAATTTTTATTTCAATTTCTGTTAAAAATATCACATGACCGATATTTATAATACGCTCACGTTTAAAATGGACTCTAGATCAGTAGTTTACTATCATGTTGACTTTTTTTTAAATTAATAATTTTCATGAAAAAAGTTTTATTTTAATTTTTAGTATCTAACATTTTGATACCAATTGTTATTTATAATGAACATTTACGAATACAATAGTAAATATATACATATATATATATATATATATATATATACTCGTATTTTAAGAAATTTCTCGCAAAACATTCACTATATCTAAATTTAATACTGCTGAGTTAATTTTTTGTTTCAAACGACGATGAGAAATAAATATAATAACTCATTTAAATACATTTATTTTCAGTCAATATGACAAATTGTATAATGTATATACATAATGTACGCCACTTCCAAAAGAAATCGATCTTGATCGATTGCATGCTCGTTAATAAAGTATGTAATTTAAATATAATAGGATTTAGTATTGAATATATTAGACACATCTTTGAAGAATCAATCATTTAGCTTGATTTTAGATTCACATCTCATTTGTGATTAACACTTCAAATTCTTATGTCGCGATTCATTTTTTCGTAAATCTGTAAATCTTCCTCTATTTATAATTTTAATTTTATACCTCTATTTCACATAAATTAGTTTTCTCTTTTTAGATTATTGCTTGATTTTAAAATCAGTCATTTAAATATATATTGCGATAGTATAAATGACATATTTTAAAGCATTCGTAAACAAAAATTATTCAGAATTATTTTAATTTTAATTACATCTAATTAATTAGACGCCGTTTGAAAATATTTTATTATTTTGTAAGACAGTGATAAGCGATTACTAAGAAGAAGCGTGACCTTGCAATCAATAGTCACGTGTGAATTTCTTTAGGGTACAGTAAAATTCACGAGCGCGCGGTAAAGCGTGGGGTAATGTATCGTGTTACTTTTAGTTAAGGAGTCTCTATTAGTCGTCGTATGTATGGAAGCCCGTACGTTCCTGTGGTTTAAAGTCAAGGAACTTCTCGGGAGAAAAACGGAGAGAGAGAAAGAGAAAGCGAGAGAGGGAGAGGGAGAGAGACGGACATCTTAATAATTCTATAAAATGGAACATGATAATGGACAATTTTAAAGACCGATCAAACTTTTTTCGCGTTTAAGCACGGCTCGAACGCTCGCTAAATGATTGTGCATCAGACCGGATAGACGAATTCAAATTGCTACTCTGCTATACGTTAGAATTTTCAGTTGCGCGTGCACAATAGTTTGGTGGGGTGGGGGAAAAGCACTCAAGGACGTTCACATTTTATTGAATTAGTTCATTACATTTCATTTTTTATTTTCAATGTTTTCTATTAACTGGTAATTTTTTGTTGATACTAAATTTGCATCACTCTAATGCGAATATATAAATAATACTAATTGCAATTATTAACGAATACCAAATAATAGATTAAAAAAACTAACTATTCAAAATAAAAAATAATAAATACGTGTAATTATTTTAAGAAATTATTAATGCATAAATACAATGTTTAAAACTAGTTCTCGACTAATTTTTCAAATTAAAAAAAAAGCTTTTAATTTTACAAAAAAACGTGATTTTTTCTCCGAGATGTGTCTCGTGTAACAACGAAATTTTTTTTATATTCTAAAAAATAGTACGTACATACAAATATTGTATCAGAAATGTGAAATGAAACCTGTTTTGGTTTTTTGTTTTAAATATTATCTAAAAATTAAAGTCATAAGTATCGTGTTTATTTATGATTTATGCTGTAGAATTTGATATATGTATGTGTAAAAAACTCATAAACGTCGAGTTATAGTATTAATACTGAGGTTATAAGAAATATAAATACACATTCGTGTATATTCATTGTTCAAGAATTATACGTAATTGATATTACGATATTGTGTTCATACGTTTATAAGTTTTAACTCAATTCGCTTCAACTACTTTTCACATATACCATGTTTTAATTGCGTCAACATTAGTTTCCCTTCATTGTTTATTTATGGACAATTATTTTATCCACTGATTATTTATTTCGATTGATGTTTTTAAAAATCTGCACAATAAGTTGCACAATAAGTGTTGCACTATTGATAAGAAATATCTGAAAAAGGCATTTTAACGGTAACTATAAAGTTTGGGTTAAAGCGCAATACGCATTAGCGATAACATTCGAAGACAATTATGCATAAAAAGAGAGTTTAGATAGTGCGAATAATAATATGGAAATAGGGTTAAACGGTATCAGCTTTCGACAAAAGGACCAATAGATGATTTTTACGAAAATACACCCATCATGATGCTAACGATAAATGAATGGTTAACGGCAGCAAATTCAGTTGTATGCGCATCGGGACACCATAAATTAAACTGAAAATTAACCGTCCCTTTCACCCATATACCATAAATTAAAGAGAGAAATTAACCGTCGCTATGGCAACCTGCGTTCGTTCGAAGTACATATTTTATTTCTCTTAACTCTCGACCATGCATATGTTATCCACTTTCGCTGATGACTTTATCCATGATGGAACACAAATTTTGAATCTCGTTTATGCCGCCCGTGTTTGACGCGCGTATTCCACTTATTGCGAGCTTCGCGGAGTTTGAGAAATTATCACAGCAGCTGGACAATGTCTCTCATCCCTAGAATTTCATTTTCACTTATATACACATGCACTCTTCATGACTGCGAAGCATCTGCAACAACGGTAAAGAACCTGAAAAAACTAATTTCAGAAATGTGCACGCACGACTTTCATTTTCATCCTGAGGACTCATTTCAATTTTATTATTATCTTTAATTTGAATAAATTGTTAGCTCCTAGCGAGTTGATTATTATATGAAAACACCACGGATACTTAATATTTTATTATTATTTTTTTTCTTTTTTTTTTTTTTAACTTTACCCAACGAATATAATTCTCGGCAAGACATTTACGAGACTTTGAGTGATTAGGAGTACAGCGTACATATTTCAAACGTATCTTTACATCTACTATTTCGTGGAGTGTCAATACCTTACGAGGTACTTTTTTACCATTTTAGAATTCGATTTCACATACCTTAGGAAAATATTCCATTTTCCATTGCACAATATATATATATATATATATACACGTGAAATTTCTTAACAACTCAATACTTACATTATAGTTAGACTGGGTAATTAGTTGTTTTTTTTTCGTTTTTTTTTTAATAGAGACCACTTATATTCAACTAAAGCATTTTGCAAATCGTATTAATAATGAAATTTATGAAGTGAAACATTTTTTTCATTATTCAGTAATTGTCTTCTGCAGAAAGCATAAATTCAGGCCTCGATGATGGGAAACAAAATTAAAATCGAACACCGACGTTAATTCCATTCAAATTCCTGTGGCGCGCGCTAGGACGGCTTGATTTATCGCTTGGACTTCGTAAATATAAAAAGAAAGGAAAATACAAGGGAATTTCGAATGATAGGCGCAGAAAAATTCCGAGAGCGACGATTGTCTGAATCGCATAAAACAGAGGAATCGTCCAATCAGCATCGAATGTCCAATTTCCTTCGACGTCGCTTGGTGACGCTCGTGCGTTCTTCAGCTGTTTGGATATACATATTACTTAGCATACGAAAAATATTTTTTTTCTTTCTTCTTTTCTCTTTTAGAACTACAATTTGTGAGACCCTTCCACGCAGGATCTATGGGATTAGCTCTGATAATTTCAAGTATGTCGATACTTCGTTTTAGCACCGCTATCAATCCCGTGGTAAGCATACTCAGATAGAGACAGACAGACAGAGAGAGAGAGAGAGAGAGAGAGAGAGAGAGAGAGAGAGAGGAAGGGAAAGAATTAACGAAAACATCTTTTAATCGATATGTTTATCATGGCATTAAGAGTTGATACATGTTTATAGGTCGATCGATAATTTTCGTTCTTTCTCAATGTATAGACATTTGGAAAATACTTTAATTCAATATTTAAAAAAAAGTTGAAAACTAAGAGAATTTGACGGTGAATAATGTACTCGATACTGTTAACATTAAAATTCATGAATTCATTCTTTATTTCTAATTTCTAATTTAATATAAATGTAAAAATGTTATAACTCATTGAAAACAATTTTTTAAATAATGATTGATGGAAAATTAATTTAAATACAATCAGTCATAAATTTTTTTACAATTTAAAAGTCTCCTTAGAGTGGACACATTATGAATTAAAATATTAATTTATCATCACAATGACGATTCTCTGCTAAATACAGATTCTTCATCAAAATATATTTTATATTCGGTGTGCAATTAAATATATGCTATAAATTCAAATAAAAATACCTTAAATTATCCATATATGAATATAAACTTTATAAGGTATTTTCGATGCGTGTATTTGCTCGGCAATCGAAAGGAAATATAAGCATTTAAACTTAAAGAAATAACTTATCGATACGATAAAATAGCCAAAAAAATACCATAAACAGAGTGATTTATTGCATATGTTTGAAACGTGTAATTATGAATTCGCTTTTGAGCGAAACATACAACTATTTATCGTATGAAAATCAATTGAAAGAGATTATTAAATACAATAATAATTGTATCGATTGTACTTAATAATTTGTATCAATAAATAGATATTTAGAATGAAAGATATACTTTGTATGTGCTCAGTACTGCCGAACAAAATCAAGGTAATACTTCTTTATAATGCTTAACGCACGATAATTATAAAGTAAAAAGTTGGAGGTTGATACCATTACCATAATTTTTATAACATATAACAGTTTAATTTTTTGACGTACAGAGGAGAGCAGCACACAATGCACCGGTGATCAAGAGGCAAGACTGCAAAGTAATGGAACGTTCACGATTCCGACCTGATTTACTGTCGTAACTCTAGCTTCCCAGCGACAATTACACACAAAATGAATAATAAATGCTTGCCCGCTCATTTTCTATACTGGCTCCTTCTATAAAGCATATCCCGCCTGCCTCGACGCTGAAACTTCAAGCCTCTGCAACGTTGGGCCATTAAGCGGGAAGAAAGAGAGGCTACTTTCCTAGATAAGCCTCCGAAAGAGCGTAAGCTGCCTCCGTGTTTGTTTAGTGCAGCGCATAAACGCTACTATTAGCACTTTCCACGTGGAAAACATTAGTAACAACAGCGGCAATAGCACCATGTTGAGGCATGGCGTGCTACGGTAGTGGCATGGCGCGCAGGAGTAACACCTCAACAGTTTCGAGTATTTTTTCTTTTTTAACTCGCGCTCGCGACACTCCGATTTGTGTTATATATTGTTCGGGGGCAGTCTTTGCCACTACGAAATTAGTTATTCGCCGCGAATTTTTTAAGCGATAAATAGCTCTGATGATTGTTTTACCTTTCTTGGAGACCGGATTTTCGATTTTCCGGTAACATCAATATTTGAATACCCATTTAATGCAGCAAAGACAATTCGAGTAATTTAATCGGAGGTTTTCATTTGTAAATATAAATTCAACAATAAAAAGCAATACATAGACATATATGTACATATTAATAAAACGTCAATTTCTGAAATGTATTATTATTTATATTTTGTTCCGAAGCTCGTAAGGCTCGTGGACTTCGGTTTATGTGCGAATGAATGCGAAAAATAAAAGAACTCCAAATTTTATAAGAAACATAATTTGTTACTAGATGAATTTCAAGATTAATAAAAAGGTATAAAAATTCATAGTTTTGAACAGTGATGAGATAATTTTTCCCTTAAAGCACTACGATAAGGCTTCTAATAGAGGCCCAATTTTATTACAATTGAAGCGGAATCTTAGCGAAACTGACCAATCGGGCCAAAGTAAACCCATTTGTTATATAGCTTCGGAAAAATTTTGAAATCATCGGCCACGTTACGTGGATGCATCCATCAGTCAACCAATTGAAATTGTTCTAGAGACGTAAACGCGCATAAGAAGAAAGCATCGGTCCTGCGAGATAAGGGGCACAGGTTCGAGACCAACTGAGCAAGACGATGCATTGCATACATTCACGAATACACGAAACAAAGAAACTTACATTTCATGCGTTGCGGTGCGTGCTGTTTCCTACGGGTCATCTGCGTGTTGTGAGCCGTATAGTTTTTCCCTGGAGCCTCCAGGTCTTTAATCGCTCCCTACGCAGTGGCAATTTTTCTAAAAATTCCAGTCCCTTCCAATGAAATCGGCAAAAGTCAGCGGTGACGCTCACAACAATCACTATCTTGTTATCATTAGCGACCTCATCGTGTTTTCATCATAGCACACAATTTTTCAAATCTCTCTCTCTCTCTCTCTCTCGCTCGCTCGCTCTCTCTCTCTCTCTCTCTCTCTCTCTTTCTCTTCCTTATTATGTTTTACACTAAGCTTCTCACACTGAATTTTAACACTTTATTTACCAATATTTCATTATTTTCATTACAACTATATCTTTCGTAAAAGTCACATTTTATACATGGTGACACTTATTTTAACATTTGTCAATTGACTGAGAACAAAACTCCAAAATCGGCGTAAAATTAGTTTATTCAGAACGGTTGCCAATTTCCACTTCGAAGGACTGCGCTATATTCACATTATTCTTGAATTTATCGGTGGTTCCATTTTACGCTAAATCACAAGAGAGTATGAGTTACTTGTGATCATCAAACTTCGCACCTCATGTAACGATGCACTTTTCAGTAACGTATATATATATATAAATATATATACATATATATATATAAATATATACATATATATATATATATATATATATATAGATATATATATATTATCTCACGTCTCACTGTAAACTGGCATTTGTAAAATATTTCGTTGGCTGGACTAGAACACAATAGCTTGTAGACCAATGGGCTCCATCATTCGGAATAAGCAAGTGAAAATCCTAAATATGTAAAATTGATCCGGCGAAAATAATGTACACATTTGAATTAAAAAGATTTCTGTATCTGTCGAGTAAACACTTTATGACCGCGACCTTCTTTCACTGCAGCCGAGCTCGCAGTTTCTCCATCTCTCTTTGTCATACACTTATTCAGTTAAATAAACAATAATCGGTTGCGAACGATAAATCTCCGACAGTCTCTTTGATTGTAATCTGGCACGAACTTGGCCGATTGAGAAATTAGGAGGTGCTCGTGAAGGGAGGTGGGCTCAGCCTAGAGGTAGAGAGGTGGGGGTAAGACCGGGGGAAGAAAAATCGTGATACCCGGTGAACCGAAGACGACGGTGGTGGCGGGGACTTTGTCGGCAATGCGTCGAAATGGAACAAGCGGCGGTCCAGCGCTGACTGACTACCGGAGAATGCCGTCGCGACGGCGGCGCGAAAACCACAGCAAGGGCGGGGGAGAGGATGATACGAGGACTAGGAGGGCCTCTACCGCACGCTGCTTCCCCTACCGTCGTCCGTCTCGCATCTCTTCTCCCCCTTTGTGTACCATTGGCGAGATGAAGCACGGCCGAACCGCAAGGAATGAATGATCAGTGACTCTCGAAGAAAGTCTAGTTGCGTCTTCAACTACGCGCAACGCTAGACCACGCATTCCTTGCAGCGGCTGCCGAGATGAGCCTTCGAGCGGATCGTATCGCGAAAAATCTCAAATCAAGAATCAATGACTCGGCAGAGATCGCCGTCCCGTTGCTTGGACCTTCTCAAGGAGCGCGAAGGGCTACGAGCACTGCCTATAAATAATTAAGACTCTTTTCCTCCATCGGGATGGAATTTATATTTATATTTAATTCAATGACAATAACTTCCAGGGCGATTCGTTTTAAGAGAGCAACAGAAGGAAGAAACTAAAAAAAGAAAGAACAAAAAAATCATTTATTTTTCGAATGAAAAGCCTCCTTCCATTGTTATTTATGTTTAATTTTTTTAAATATAAATTTAACGGTCGTCCACTTGACTGTTAACAGTTGTCCAGGCTCCAGTTTAAATAACAGCCGATAAGGTAAGTAAATACGATTGATCTGAAAAATACTCTTATTATGAGGTGGAAAAAAAAGAGAATAGAAAAAAAATGGAATACGTAATATAAAAAATATATAATGTGAAGCATGATTAAGCGAATTATAGTACAGTACATTACTTACATTAGCTTACATTTTTTTCTCATTACTGGAAGTAGAAAAATCAGTTATGATTTTATCCCACCGCATGCCATAAGAGCACGTGTCCTATGTAAGAATGTCGGTTAGTTATAAAAAATAGTCCCACGAAAAAAGTTCACGTGTAATGAGTTATTTTGTTTACTAAAGAGGAAAAAAATAGTAACTAGTTCTGAAAATAGGTAGTGAATAATCTCGAATTTTAATCTCTCCTCATTCGTAGCAAAATGTTTTTTTTCGTGCGCTACTTATGCGCTGAAATAAGAAAATGTTTGATTAAAGTAAAATTGTTGAAAGAGTACACTCGGAAACTTGAAAGAAACAAGATTGTTTAAGTCCAACGATCACATGGAGTAGTCGCAAGTTACAGAAGAGCGGCCAGGGAGAAGGCGGGGCTCAAACAACCTGAAGGATCGTGTCCGCGGGTGGGGTGTACGGATCCCCCTCCATTCTCGTATTTTATTACCCGCCCCGTGTCAAGCCGTACCTCAACGGCCCCGCGCGAGAGACGGACGACGTCAGAACTACGGCCACGCGTGGCGTCAGCTGTGAATTTCTCACGCATTTTCATCGTAAGATTGTCGTTAGACAACTTCACCGTCTACGTGAGTATTGAATAATTTTTTTTTGCCGCTGCATCATCGCAATCGTGAATCCGAGCCGGTCCCAAGGCTCTCAGGACACGATGCGTGTGTGCGAAATAAAAAACCTAACCTCAAAATCTCATCCGTAAAACAGCACACGTATGGGTGATCGCTGTTTTACAAATCGTTGCGTACGACTGCGAAAAGAGAGGTAAACCGCGATCGATGCCCCTGCGAATCGCGTCCGCGTCTCGATCGCTCGACGCCCTCACCAGTGCTGCGATTAATCGTGCGCCGATCGAGTAACACTTTTACGATGGCACCCCGAGCCCCCGCCTCGGCTCTCTTCTCTTCTCTTCTCGCTCTCATCCCTCCCCCGTCCCTCAATCGAATAGCCCCTCCACCTGAACGACCAACCCCCCCGACCGCCGCCACCCCTTTGGGTCCCCCTCGTCGACGCCGGCACCCTCTCCCCACCCTCCGCGGCTGCCACCGCCGCCGCCGCCGTCGCTGCTGCCGCCGCCGTCGTCCCCCCCCCTCGGTCCCCACCACCGCCACCGCCTCCAACGCCGCGACCGACGCAAAATTCCCCCCCCTATTACCCCACCCCCCTTGCGGGAGCGGCGGTGTTTGACCCAGTGGGCAAATATAGAAAATGATTATCCGAATACTATCGTACGTTGGCATAGACTGAAAATCTGAAGTCGATTATCAGCCCCGGTCAGCGATTATATGCATATATTAACCGTAGCCGCCGCCGCTGCGCGGCGCTACGAGTTGAGCCAGACAGAAATACCACGCCCATGCTCCACTCCGGAGGGCGGAGTTCCGGTGATCTATAGCGTCGTACAATACCCCCACCGTACCGCATTGACCTTACCGTCGGAGTCTACTGCTCAAAACCACGCCTACGCGACCGGGCTCTATTACGTCTAACTTCTCTCTCTCCCTCCGTCTATTTATCCCTCTACCCCTCTCTCTTTCATTCTCTCTCTCTCTCTCGCACACAAGCACGCACGCACACGCTCTCTCGCTCTCTCTCTCTCTCTCTCTCTCTCTCTCTCTCTCTCTCTCTCGCCTGCACACGCACACACGCACATATACATATGCATATGCATATACATATACATATATGTGTGTGTGTTTATGGTTGTATGCATATATGTATGCAAGTAGATACACGTGTGTACACGCATACACTGACGCGCGCTTATACATGTGCATATCATACTTATCCATACACGCTTCAAAAACACGCACGTACATATATAAGCACACGTGCACGCACACACGCGTGCGGACGTATCTCTGGCTCTATCTGCGTCTCTATCTCTCCGTCTGGCTCATTTCTTCGTCCTCTTAAACCTTTTCCTCTGCACACCAGACGAAGATACGTTCACTCGTCAGTAGCCCTAGCGTATTTTCTTTATGGTAACTGCACTCCCTATGCCTCAGTAACAGCATCGACCTTCGTCGATCGTCCGTTTCGTAGCCTTAGAAATACCAATGCACGCGATCTAGCCTCACTTTTCTCATGTCTTCACTGTCTGTTTACAATCAGGACTATTTATTGCCACGCTATAGCCCCGTGATTTTAAAATGGTAACGCTCTTTTCGACTCTACCTCGCAGCGCAAAATCGACGGCGCTGCCACGTTACGGAATGAGGCTTTTTCGCGCGTTGCGCATTTGCGACGCTATTCAATCAGATACTTTGAATTTTCGTATCATTCTCCCTTCAAAATATTCGCCAATCCGTTCGGTTTCGCCTTAATTTATTTATATCGCTTCCTACCCACGTGCGTGCAATTTCGATAAATTTATCGCTCTTTCTTTACCATTGCAATGCAAAAATATTCCTCTGTTATTAAAATCATTGTTTTTGATTACACCGATCATTATAATGATTAGTTTCGAGACTAGCGAAATAAATAAGCCGTAAGGAAACAACATTTTGTTTTGGCCCTATTTATTACGAAATTTTATAATAATAATCGCCAGTCGTAACAGTGAGTGTTCACTAATAACTGGTTAACACATTTATCCTGCACAACTTGTACCTTGATTGATCATTTAAAACTTAAATATCTTTTATATTTAAGATATATTATTGATTTCAAACTTAAATAATACTCAAACAATCTGCACGATGCTCTCTACAAATACAGACGATTTATAAATTTAAGGATTCGTATGAGCGGCGATGATTTTTAGTAACAATGAATCAAATTACAAACAAACTAAACATTAAAATTAAATCAAATAGAACGAAGCTATTTTGTTTTTAATTCTACTAGAATTTGTTTTTAATATGTTTATATTTTTAAACGTTTATATAATGCGGTATTAATGAAAGCGAATCAACTCTTATTGTACGAATGAAACTTATAGTGGCAAATTTGTTATTTTCAATTCCCTTTTGATCAAATTTTAAATTCTTCGACAAGGCAGTTATGTACATACGTGAGTTATGTGACTTTTTTCAGTCAATTTTTAAGGTTGTCAGTAGAATACCTAAAATAATTTGAGTGAATTTATTTTTTTGTCCATATATATATTTACAATCGTCTGTACGAATGAATGATGCTTTTAAACATTTTTTTTTCGTATTACAGGGTATTGTTAAATAAAAAATTAGCTTTACAATCAGTACCTAGAAATTTCATTGCAACATAGAAATAAGAAAAGCGTTTTGCAAAAAAATGATTTTCAGTAAATTAAGCGAATGCAAAAAATAAAATAATAAAAAATAAGATATACAATTACTTTGTAACTTATTTATACGTATATACAAACACTCGCGTACACGCGCGCGCAAACGCACACACACGTATATTTACATATCTTTATATTTAAAATATATATTTACACTCAAACAGTATAAAAATTATGACACATTTAATCGTTAATTCCATAATCTCAATTAAAAAACTCTCCCTGAAAGACTGCGGCGCAGTTTGGATCTTTGAGTCTAATGCATATACTGCGCTACTTTGTGTGCTTAATTCGCCTGTCCTCCTTCCCTGCCTCTAATCCTTTATCATCATCTTGCTTATAACATCCTTGAATCTTTTCCTTTTTTACTCGGTACCTCTGCATCTTGATCCTGACTGGCCATATATTTTCTCCTTTTTTTCTTCTCCTCCTCATTCTTTCTCTCTTTCTCTTCCATTTTCTTCGGAGCTCACCGTCTCTCGGTGTAAGCTCGTGTGTTCCGAACTCGGAGCGTTCATTAACGCTAAACATTGCTGTCAATTAAAAGCGCATAAGCTAGCATTCGGCTCTAGTGTCGCATCGTTTTCTGCATTATGGGGCTTTGATACCATTCCTGACTTTTACATGCGCGTACCAACAAGTCGTATTGTATTCGTTTGCCAATGAGTGGCCCCATCAAACGACGATAACGTACGGAGTATTGCGGCGTATAACTCACATCTGTAATGCGGTACGCAATGCAGTTTATAGCGTTAATTATTATCCGCATGCTGACGAACTTGAGAATCTCCTCTGTGGCTTCGCTGAGTTTCACCATGTGAGACGAAAAACGGTGCCATTGACCGCATCGGCAACGCAGACACACAGTACTAATATGCACACTTACCGTTATTCCATCCACCTGTTAATGCGTTATTAATACAGTTAAAAATATTATTCACAATATTCCTCAGCGCTTATTCTTATTTCGGCTTAAAATGCTCTTGGGCTACTTATAAAAACCACCTTATGCCACCTTAATACTTTAATGTTACTAGTTAATAATTTATTTCTTATTTCTGTCCGACTGAATTTGCATACGTACACGTGTAATAATAGAATAAAATACGTTACCGTAAGTAAATTCGTAATGTTGATTTATATTGTTATTATTACACGCATAGTTCACACTACGGAGCTGCCATTCGGGCAAATATAAAATTTATCAAATTAATTCGTCCTCGCTTCATTGTCGTATTTATTATTTATATTTAAATTAGCTTTCTCTCCGATTCACTGCAAACGATTTTCCATTTAGAGTTTTTAATTAATTTGGCTATAATAACATCTGTCTCGTTTAAGATATTGCTACTAACGACACAAACGAAGAAATTGCAAAAAAATTAATCTCGTTACAAGCTGCCTTAGAGGTCCTGCTGTATTTTTTGTCCTTAAAATTTTATTACCTTAAACAACATAACGATAAACAATGGATCACGCTACATTAAATTTACATCAAATCTATAAACATAAAAGCTGGGAATACATTTGCGACAATATCTATTTTCTTGTGCGATGTTTTATGATAAATATAAGTAAAGTATGGCAAGAGAAAGAGAAATAGGCGTGCGTACGTAGACAGGATGAGAAACAGTTAGGGAGAGTGCGAGATCATTTACGAGCGTCGTTGGCAACAATATCGTCATAACCTTCTTTATATTCGTCAATGCGACACCGTCCAAATACTATTGATGGAGCAATTTTTATTTTTCCGTCGAATTGAAGATAAAGAAGCTTCGTAAGAAATCTAGACAATAAGAAAATGTGCCTGCGTTACATCATGAAGAAGGGCGTAAATGTGAGAACGAAGGATGATAGTTAAGATTTAAGGGTGCGTTTTTATTACTTTAAAAAACAAACAACAAACGTGACGAGTAGTAAATCAGTGAAATGCAGGTGTTATGGTTAAAATTGGTAATGATTCTGATTGTAAAGTGCATCATTATTTATAATAGATTTAAGTTCCAAGGGCTTAAATATACTATTATTATTGAAATTAATAAATCATTATATCTATCATTATTCTTAGAATTATCATTAATATTTCTATTTTGTTCTAAATCATTTAAGAAAAAATAATTATTAACAGATCTACGTAACGTTATTTGATTATTTACACTTGATCAAAGATGACCGCAAGCAATTAAACAAATATCCCTATAATCGGTACACGAAGCTTAACGTATGTAAAATTGTACATCAGAAAAGATATTTTTCTGTGAAATTTTAAAAATCGCATTGCGATCTAGTTATCTGATAAGTTGACTGGTCTTGTATAGAAGACGATTTACGCCAAAGGCTAATGTGATATGCGCGTTCGGATGTAGTTTGTTAATTTTTACTTTTTAGGAGTAAAACTACTTAAAATAAAAAATTATAAAAATAGTTTCATTGCAAATTTTTGCGTCATTAAAAAAAAAAATTGAATGATAATATATATTACTGCAATGCCAAAGTTTTTATTTCATCGATGTAAACATTAAATTTAACTAGCAAATATTTTTACTGCATTGTACAATTATGGTACTACGTATACTTTCCTTCACATATTGGCATAATTTATTACTTGATTAGTACTTTTATATAATGGCCCTTTTTAGAATATCTTATTTTACGGATTTATTTTATTTTTATGATGATTGCTGCTAAATTTAAAAAGAATACTTTTTATACTTGTATTTTAATACAAGACTAGTGATTTGATAAGTAAAATTTGTCTATGAAAATATTTTCGTAACGTAACAATTGATAAATGAGAATGTTCAATTATTTCTTTTTGATACTTGCTTGTTCATATTAATCTTATAGTTTAATTTAAAACTTTATCTTAGCATTACTTATTCAAAATCATTATTTATCACTACGGCATATAAAAAATCGATTAATCATAAAAATTAATTACGTTAATTTGATCAAATTGTAATTATATTTTCAATCATATCTTATTTAAAATCATTTTTATTATTCAATTGCAATAATGCGTGCCCAAGTAAATAAATTTTTATCTAATTAAAAAAGAAAAAAAAATACATTTTTTAAATGCATAACATTATTTTAACGACATTATTCACGTCTTTCTCATATTGAGGATATTAATTCTTTGCAAATATAAATATGAAGTAAACATAATGATTGATGTATCGATATACTTGAATTGAATAGTTGATGTATACTTTCGGATTCTTCGTTGACAATTATGCGGAGTGTTATAAATTTTAAAAGCTAAAAATAATACTGAAAATTTAAATAAGAACGATTGAACTTGACAGTCATCATTAAATATTAAAACAGCGGACCTTTTTCATTTTGTTTTTTTAATGAAAAAAAAAAAATTAATTATACAGGCAACAAAAGTACCCTATAAAAATATCAGAAATTTGTAATTGAATGAATATTTCATAGCAATAAAAAATGGTCAATAACATTGATAAAGACATTGTTCGATATGAATTAAAAAGTAAAAAAAAATTTTCCCAAAAAAATAATCCAGTGTTGTTTACATACCATAATCACTTTATAAATCAAATCAGTCTTCTTCATACGCCTATATTTTTTTAAAGCGTATATCTTGGCGCTCATAATTCTCCCACATATAGAATCTCTCAAAAGAATCCGAATAACGACTTATCTCGTGGTAGAAAGGAATCTTGAATCATCGGATCAGACTCGACGCATTCCTTGAATATTACCGAATCCTTGTTCTCGCAGTAGTCTGACGCCAGTTTTCAAATGAAAAAGAAGAAAATACTGTTCACATCTCTGGAACAAATTGCACGAGCGTCCGCACAGGTATGTATCGGAATATGCAGGAGCCCAAAGTTTTGTCGCTGAAAATGGCGCGAGGGACGCAGAGGTACGAATGCCGCGCGTTTAGTCATCAGTATTTTGTAATTGGGTAAATCACATAAATTGTGTTGTGCAGGCATGCTCGTGTAGTAACAAATACACTGCATCTAAGTATCTATAAATTCCAAGAGATTGACACGACGCGATATATACGCACGCGGGCCCCTATATGAGCGCAGTCATTTGGTACGCGTGCTTTGGACTTTTACGCGTATGAAGTGCATATGAAAGATTCAGATAGAGGATGTATATAAATATTGCGAGTTGTATGTTTCATTATGGGTATGGAACTAATAAGCGATAAGCAATATTTAGTTTATACTGCACTGCAAAAATTTCTTAAGCCTTACATAAATTCTTGCTCGAGTGCTGCGATACAATATTTTATAAATCAATACCTTGATGGCAGAGGAAATATTTGGATTTATGTAATCAAGTTTGAAGCTATAATTTAAAGAGAGAGAGAGAGAGAGAGAGAGAGAGAGAAAAAACAACAATATTAAATCAAATGCAACGTTGCGTGTGCTTACGCTAACGTCGCTAATAAGCTTCACGCTTCAGATGAGTCAGTTGCAAGCAACGGAAGTAAGAATTACATTTTTTATACAAAATTTAGAAAGAAACTGAGTATTCTAATACTATGTATTCTTTACGTGGAAAAATTTTTAATTTGTACGGCAGACAACTTTGTACGTTAACTTGGAAATAATGGAAATGTTAATAAAATTGTTGTCGATAGAAAAAAAATTCACATATAGAGTACATGAACGCGAATGAATATAGCGAAATAAGAAAAGACTAATAATAATCGAGAAGGACAATTTTGTTATAGCAGAAAGCCATATATATCGCGTCAATCTATGAATTTATCGAACTAAATATTCTATCCCTTCAACCGAAGTTCGCGCAATATATATTTCCACTCGACTCTCTGCAGAAGAGACAGAAACCCGTGGGTTCCCACGTTACGTGCACAAACTTGTAAATTATGATGACTTAAACAAATCAATGCGGATTAATTCGTTTATCTCCGGACTTACATGTTCAACTTCAATATCGATATTGCAGATAAAACACTTGAATCATGGCTTCGAATCTACCCGGGCACTGTTCTACGCCATCTGCGCTATATTAACTAAAGCTCTTGAACATTCCTTATTATAAAATAATTAGCCTTGAAAGAAATAAACATTCGAAAGTTTCGATTAAAAAAATTATGGACCCAATTGCATGTATCCTAGTTGGATATCAAAATTAGAGCTTAGGGAAAATACAGAATTACAAGTTTAATACAATTTTACAATAATTTAGCGATTTATCAAAGTTAATGTATATTATAGAAATTTTGTGAAAAAAACTTCTAATTTCATAGTCAAAAGCATTAATACAATTCGTTTTACATTCTTCAATGAATTAATAACCGGGGGAGGGCGGATAGCATGAAATTTTCGTACTACATCAAAAAGGCATTTTTTATAATGCATAAAAATAAAATGTTCAATTTTTACCTTCATATACAATAAGTACTAAACTAAATTGTACAAACAATTTCTACTTTCATATTTGTAGACATGCTCATTATCAATAACAAAAATCAATTATTGTATTTCCACTGCTGTGCATTTAATTTTGCATTTCACATATATTTATTATTTTTGTAACAATATTTCAAATACTAAATACGAAGGCTATTATATTGAATTTGTAGAAATAATGTAGAAATAATAAATTAATTATAAATTACAGGAGATTAAATTTTCATTTGCACCTACATAAAGATCCGTAATTATATAAATACATTGAGTGTCTGTATTTTTCGTTTTAAAATTAAGCTTTTAAGAATATTTTTTTGTGCAAATGTATAAATAAATTATTGTTTTTACTGAGATTATTTATAAAGACGATAAGAAATTGAATTTGAATACAATATTTAAAAAATATTATACATTAAAAATAAGTTATTGAAATGAACAGCAGGCACTTGTTTCGATACGAAGAACATAATTTTTTTTCCAAATTAGTAAGAGGCGTTTTTTTAATTTGTAATTTTTTTGTTTACTTAATTATAAACAGTTGTTTACTTATGCAACTACTTAATCGTATAATAACTGAGATGTTAAATTTTTTACTTGTTATCTCTGTTCCTTTCGCTTTCAGCACTTTACTATCTACGTTTCACTCTTTCTTACTGTCTATCTATCTGTCTGTATTTTTTACTCCTTCTCTATATTATATATATATGTGTGTGTGTGGTTGTGTACTCTAACCCCGCCAGGCGGTGAGTGGAGAAGTTACGGCCGGAAACGCGAAAATCCCAATCCGCGCTATTCGTATAAATTAAGCGTAATGTGCTCGTTAAATAAATTTAACGAATAAAAGTTTTAGGAGACGATCAAGACATCTAAAAGCCACGATACACTTAAAAGAGAGGCGCAAATAATAACTGAGGAAAGGTGAAGGCAGAGAGTAGAAAATGTAAGAATACAAAGATTTAGCTGTGATACTGAAGGGATAGTTTTAATTAATCAAAACTTTATTAAATGGCTTAATTGGACAGAAATTCTAGTTCCCTTCCTAAGATTCTAATTACACAAACCTAAAGTAAGTAATCATATACAAATTTATAAGATAAATAAATTTATAAGAACAGCGCGTACATCATGCAAAAGCGTTATAAATGCTAAATTAAAGCAAATTATTTTTAGTATCGTGGTACAAAAAATTTGTTAAAATTAAAAGAATCAGACAGCAAGTAATAAAATTTATTTTCTACTTACACATTAATTTATCAAGTATACTAAGAATATAAGAAAAAAACAATAACAGAGAACAATAACATTCTAAAAATGTATTATATGAATCATTTAAATAAAATTGAAGCTTCTATGGAATGATTTTGGATAAAGGAAAATATAAAAATGCAGGTATTAACGTACGTATGTAAAATAATAAACGCAAGTATGTAAAAACGCAGCGTAGAATATGAATATTTTAGATATTCTAGGAAATGGCTCTTTATTTATTATTTAATTTAATTAATATATATCTTAAGTTCAATAACCATATTTTTTGTAATGATACAAAGATGTTCTTATAACATAATGAAATAAGAAATTTCCCCAAATACAAGATATTTGTTATGATTAAGTCCAGTTGATTTAAGATTAATTTAAAGCATGCTGCTAAATGTCCATTTGGATTTATAACAATTCTTATAAATAAGATTTTATTATGCGTACGGAATATAAAATCTTTAAAACAATTTTACTATTCAGTAATTGTCGGAAAAATGTAAAAGTCACAATTACACGCTGAATATGGAAATACTGCAGTGCGGCTCTATTTTTAAAGAAAAGTATCTCCGCAGTGCGTTTTCGGCAATAGGATTCGCTTCACAAAACAATCCCTTTTAATATCTCCAATAAAAAAATTGGTTTCAAATAAATGCTCTAATGTTTCGAGCATTGTTTACATGCTTTACTACGATAAATTCAGCTTCGTATTGATGTTTGAAAGTTTACGATAAAATTACTGTGCATTCATTGTAAATTACTGAGCACATGTGTAAAATTCGAATGGAAGCAAAAAGTTATTACTTTTTATTTGCCTTTATCCAAAAACTCGAAAATTATAAACTTATTAAAAATTTTTTTTAAATCTGGATAAACTTTTCAATGTGATTATTTAAAATTTTATATATAAAAAAAAATTCTTTCTTTAAAGTTATGAAATATCAATGTACATATAATAGGTCAACGTAATCGATATAATTTTTAACACCGAAATAGGTATAAAATTAATCTACCGTGGTTATATCAGAATGTATATTGAATTAAGTTGTATAAATGTATAAAAAATTCTACCTATTACAATTGGTTCTGTATTATCATCCATTCGAGCGCAACTTACAAATTGAGAAAATCAGTCAACGCCAATCAATCGCTTCCTTTTATCGTTTGTTTGTTAAGGCCAGGTAATTAAGTAAACATCGTTGGGGAGTAGAGCGCATAAGGACCGATCAAAATTCATGGACCTGTCTAGAATTTAAGGAAAACGTCAGGCAATATCGATAAAACGCCAACCGTAATTACCAGCTCGTGTATTGGAATAAATAAAAAGTTGCACAATTACAATGGGACGATATAGAGAATGAAAATAAGTGCAGCACGGGAGGACCGAAATCGACGATTCGTGTAGCATATAAAAGAATAAACAAAGAAATCGTGATTGAAGGGTGACGAAGTAGGATAAGGTGGATGGAAAAGGAGAAGGACAGCCGCACAGACCCATAAAATGTAATGTCCGACAAGGGGAGGAGGAAAGGCAACGTTAGAACGGCGGAGAGGCGATACAGATATAGAGCGTTGGCGTGGGCGAGGGTCGGGCGGGGAGGGGGGGGCCGAGACGAAAGGATATAACCGAGGTCCGTCCGTATCGATCGCTGGCGTATGCGGTAGATTGACACGTGTCATGGCTGCCTCGCTGGAAAAAGAGCCAGCATTCTGGAGCGCAGCGTGGGACAGACAAAGCCAGAGGTCGTATCCCGCGCTTGCGAAGGGGAGTTCCGAGAGAACAGACATTTGTGAAGGAGGGAGGGCGCTGGAGGAGAAGAGGAGGACATTAAGGTGCGTAATAGCCAGCAGCTCGAGCGCGCACATCGCGGCGGCATCGATTAGCTGGCGAACTCCTTCTCTTTCTCTCGCGAGAGAATATACCTCGATTCACTTCGTCCCCGCCCCCGACGTAGCCATCTGCCCCACTAAGCTGCCTACACTGGCAAACACCGCTGAACTACGTTCGACTCTGCGAGAGAGAATTCGCCCGCCCGCCCGCGTACGTGCACGCGTACGTGCACAAGCACGCGAGTGTGCGCGCGCGAGCGAGAGCCGGCGAGGGGCGTGGGACGGGGGAGGGCGCGACAGAGAGGCCAATAATATACGTGCTCTACATACACATGGTTGCACTTATATATCAACCCTTGTCCTCAGGCGCGTAGTATATATTGAGCTTCGGCACGTATGCGTGTACATGTGGATTCATTGGGTTACAGATAGCTAGGTAAGTGGAAAAGTACGTAGGTAGGTGGTCGCCGACGAGGTGAATCCACGTCCTTGTAGTTGTCTAGTCTCGTTACAAAAATTAAAGGACACGCTCAATATTCTCCGGATATTTTATCCAGCCCGGCTCCTCGCGTCCTTAGAGCGCGCGCGGCCTCAGCCGCGAGTCCCGTCTAACCGATGCCGACTCCTTCGCGCCAATCGTAGCCTCGATTATACGATGATCCCTGATTTCGTAAAGCGGGGCTAACCGATACATCCCGTTGGGGACAAACGGACGGAGCGATCCTTTAAGAAACGTACATCCTCGCCGCGACCTTAGTGAGCGAGGCACTCGCAATCGATAGATTTGGCATTATCAGCTTTGTTTTCAAAATAATTCGACCTCTGCTTAACTTCGTCCTCCAATGGCTAATTTTGAAATTCGAAGCTGTTTTCTTTCTTCGCGCCAAATATCAAGTTAATCTACGGAATACTAAAGCCTGAAATGAATGAGTAAATAACTTTATGAAATCAATAATGCTAATGTGCCATTAATTGGAACTTCTATATATATAGACATATATACATATATAGGTGTATATTGTAACTAAATTATATATATATATAATTTTTTAAAAAGTGAAAAGAAACTTTTATCAATCTTCAAATAAGTACATTTATGCTTCTTTTTTAGCAACAACTTTTTGCATTTTAAATAATATCTTCTTTCTTATAGATCGATTTATTTTTTCAATTATTATTTTCATTCCTCTATTAACTATTACGAAATAAATTTAATAATTCAAATCTGCCTTCCACTTAAGTCTATAGTGTGATTAAAAGAACGGTAATGATATCATTATATTTATTATTTATTTAAATATTTATAAATGAACACTTTATCACTGATATAAATATAAATATGAAGGCTGATTTTTCATAATGCAGAAATACATGTTAGAGATTCACAAGTAATCTGTAGTTGCATTTTTATTTCTGTCTTTTCATTATTAAAGCATGAATTATTATAGAATATATAACCAATTGTAACGTAAATACAATAATCATTCATATTCTTTTGATTTTACGATTGATGTAAAACAAATTTCATCGGCAGCGTTCTTTATTAAAAATATGCCAATTAAAATTACACACACATATGGGTGTATGTACACCCATTTGTGTGTATTTAAATGTATAATTTTGCTGGTATGAATTTATGTTAAAAAAGTAATATTCATCAGTAACGGAAATTAATGTAAACTACACTTTTGATAAAAGTTATTAAAACAAATAAAATTAAATACGTTAAACACGTCATTACATTTTGCCCTTGGATAGCATGCAAATTTAAAATGGTGAAAGCTGATTACAATGATACAGTAAAAAATGCGTATAAAAATAATTTCATTTAAATGATTTTTATTATAAAAATAGTCGATGTTTTTTCTTTCTTACTTAAATAATAATTTTTTACGTTTACAGTTTATGTATCGGCTAATGTCAATGATGCAGAAGTATATTATAATTATGAAAAATTTTAATATATTTAAATTTTTTTTTTAAACTATGTACTTTCATTTACTATAATCACATGAAAACCATCTAAAATATTTATCAGAAAAATTGGTAAATACAGAAACCCATTTTTTTTAATAAGCATTTTTTAAGTTTTGTAGCATATTACGGGAAAGTAATTGTTTGTGTTTATTAATTTATGATATAAGTGATTTCGATGCCGTAGACTTTCAAACACTGTTAATCAAGTACATAAGGTATTAACAAATCCTGATACAACGCAGACACGATATCTAACGTATCTAGGCATAACTTTGTCTGTACTTTTGTTTGTACTTAAGATACCACAAGTCAATAAATAAATAAATAAATTTATATGTATGTATATATTATATAGTTGCATGTGTATGTTCGCACCCGCGCGTGTGTAAAAAGATAATTGAGTAAGAAAATAGTATCAGTATTAATGCTAAATTCAAAAGCTCAGTGTAAACATAAGGGATCGAAGAAGGCAAGACAGTTTCCTTATACTTCACGTTAATCGAAACACCTCACCCCGATATTTGTTCTTAAGGGATCGTTAATAATACCCGAACAAATCTTTGGATGCCGGAAAAATGCGAGAAGACGAACGAAAGGTGGAATAAGATTAAGAAGGAGCCAGCGGCAGCCTACTCATAGATGAAAAGCGCAGGAATTGTTGGACTTAAAAAAAAAAAAGAAAAGAAAAGCGAGCACATTATCTCTTGGACCTGGAGTCAGAGCCGAGCTAGTTCGCGTAAGAAAAGACATGCGGGGCCGAGGAATGGTGGCGTGAGGCCTTCAGGAGGGGGAAACATAGAAGGTGGTGGCGATGGAAGCGCACGAAGGAGAAGAGGCGAAGTGTCGTCGTCCGAATAACGGCCAAGCAGCATCGACCGATCTTCGTACTTGCTTAGTCGAGTGCCACGCTACCCCTCCCCCCCCCGCCCCTCAACCTCGCCGCCACCCCACCGACCTCCCCCTCCCTCCACCCCAGAGGGCTGCACTTCTCTTTCTCGTTCTCCGTCTCTGTTTCCTTCTCTCTCTCTCTCTCTCTCTCTCTCTTTTGCGTTTTGGCTTCACTGTACGTATACAGACGAAGTTTCAACTTGTTTTCCTTCCATCCCGCGCATATTGAGTTCAATTTGCTTGCTGCTCCTACATCCATCGTTTGCTAATATTCCTCTTCTTCGTCTTTGTTCTTCTCTAACTCTGCTTCCAAACGCTTTATCCGTCTCTATTCAGAATATATATGGAAAAGCTTGTCTAGTGTGCAAAAAGTCACCAATATTCTTGCCGCCACTCTAATGCAATTGTACTTAGCTTCTCTCCCAATGGTCTCTAGCAAATCAAGTACGTTCTCAACCTCTCTGCCTCTTCTCTTCGCCGTACCTTCTCTCTACCTCTCTCTCTCTATAATCACCTACATTTATTTCTATGCGCGAGCACTCTTCATTCTCCCTTCTGTCACTATTTCGTTTTTTCACGACGCTTGTACACTCCCCGTGCCCATGTATATGAAAAAGTTGTAATTTTATCAGTGTGATGAGAGCGAGAGCGAGAAAGAGTGAGAGTAAGAGAGAATGAGAAAAAGAGAAACAGATAGACGGAGAGAAAGGGAAAGATATTGAGAGAGAGAGAGATAGAGAGAGAGAGAGAGAGGGAGAGAAAGAGACTGTACTAGAAAGGGGAGATGAAGCTTCCAGTCACTTTAGAGCGAGCACTTAAAACTGAGACGAGATAGAGACTGCCTTTAATTTCGAGAGATAAGGGGATCACTACACGCTACACCTGCACTGTTTGAATATTATGCGAGCTAGCAAACGCGCGCGAGAAATCGCCGAGATTATTGTTAAAATACGAGACTGGCATTTCTACGTGGCTATCGCTATATATGTTCTGGAATTGAGCTTCTCATCTTGCTTCCTTCCCGTTCCCTCAACCACATCCTCTCTTTATCTCTCTCAATCCTACACTTCCTTTCAGTTTTTTCCCCTTTATCTTTACCATAATAATTGTTATTTATTTTTTTAAAACTTCTACTACTATTATTTATATTCATATGCAGTATTCAGAATTTCCATATAATACGAGGAAAAATAATATTAAACTCAGACGGCCAAATTGTTTATAGCCCTTTAAGCATAATTCGATGAATTATTTCTTAAAAACCGTTAGTTTTATTTTGTACATTTAACACTTGTATTGCCCATTTCATCAAAAATTGCTGCATTAAGTTTATTGTCAACTTTTTGGTACAAATACGAATTTTGTAAGAAAACACGAATTACAATCATAAAACACATTAAATTTTTTTAAAAAGCCCCTTTACTTTCGTTATATTATGCGTTTTAAAATCAATAAGGCGCAGAAATATTGTTTAGATAGTATTTTGAATTTAATTTTTCGTCAACAATTTATAATTGCACCCTACAGATGACATACAATTTTTACCAGCTGTACCTAAGCTAATTTTTCGAATTACAAAAGTTTTCTTATTCTCATGATTTATCCTATTTGATAGCTATCCTGCTTCATCGGATAGTTTAAAAACTTTTAATTGTACTTATTTAATATTGAAAAATTTATCGATGTATAATTTTTATAAATACCGGAGAAGGTCTTTTTAATTTTTTTCCTTGCTATCAATTATAAATGTATTATTCAAAAAGTACATTTAACGGTACGAATACCTAAATTAAATGAATATATTATTATTTTAATCAGTCCAAGTAAAAAAAGCGTACGCATAATTGTGGTTTTTATTTATAAAAACGAACAAAGGAATTTGGCTTCAGTAAAAGTGTTGATTAAAAAACATAACGTCTATTTCATTAATAAATACAATTAAATAAAATTTAAGACCTTTGATTAAGAAAGGAATAGTGTTTCGTTACTACATCTTACGAAAGCATAATTTTCCGGCATCAAAAATCGATTTAAAACTGCCGCAGAAGCCCAAGTGCCATGCAAGTTTATTTGACTCAATTGCATTAGGATAATTTGTATTCCTTGCAATTCCGTATTGATTAAAATAATGCATTACCACGGTATTTTAGAATTAGTGGGGTGTACATGCACCGCGTGAAAATAAGGCTGAGTGGTAAAGTTATACACTATTGGTTTCGGCGCTCGATGCTTTGCGTATGACGCATGAAAAGACGCCGTGAAACTTCCTTTCTTATTTAGAGCGAGAGTTTATCATACGTGCACGACATGTGAGGAGACGTCGCTTTACCAGTGACACCTATCAGCTGAAAGCTAGTGTAGGCGACAGACACATTAAAGGACTCCGTACAATGCACCGGGCTCGGAGCTTCGCGAAGGCTCGAGGGTAACGCGTGAAAAGACGCGAAGGCAACTTGCTAAGTCCCGACAAGTCATCAGAGACTACCCTGGCGTACGTTCGGAAAGATCGACTCTTTGCATTAGCCGCGAGACGCCTCATAAACCAACGCTACTTAGGGCTCTGGCCTTTGTTTTTTAAAAACTAAATTTGATACTTTGCACCCATGGTATTTCATATTTTATCAGCGACCCTCGTAAAGACGCCGTTTTTACAGATACGCGCGTGCCTCAGCTTCCTTCGCGCGTGTACTTACACGCGAATTTGCGTATTCGCACGAGCGCGAATGAATTGTGGCTAATAAATGCATGATTTTAATTTATTTAGCTCGCAACGATATGAAATTCGTCACGAAGGACTTAATGAAAGATAAATAATGCGTAAATTGTAAAACCGACAAACGCATAATTTTTGTCAGCATTTTTTTAAATTACTTAATATTGTTGTTCTTGGCCTCGCGAGCAACAAGTTATAAGTATTTTCACTTGACAAATAATAATACTTGGTTAAGTACGGATAACTTATTGCTCAACATAGATTGGTTCTGGTGCAGGCATTCGTAAAATAACATTGAAAGAACACTCATTTTTTAATAGCGACAATAGCCCTTAATACTAATACGAAGTAATTAATTTTAATCAAAAATTTGTGTCGAATATGTGAAAATATTTCTGCTAGTGTATTAAAAGTGTACATGCACCGCAATAGTGAAGTTTAATGAACTAAAGTGAAATAAAAAGCAGCATAAATATATTGACAGAATCATACTCTCATTCAATGAAATCACGAATACACGATTTTACATTTTGCGATTGCCATTTATTAATTTTACATTGTTTATTTTAGCAATGGAAAAGATAAAATTCAATTTACCATCTTTCGATAAATTTTAAATCAAATGTTTTACTATTATAGATGGAAAGCTACGAGGACGACGAGGACACGCACTTTTGCAACAAATGCCATTCAACGATAAACAGTCTCGAAAATTACGTGCGCCATCGTCAGTCTGGCTGTCACGTTGCATTGAATGTCAAAAGCGAAGTTTACCACTCTCCGGCAACGACTCCCAACGTATCTTACCCAGAAATTTTAAACGCAGATGCATTCTTCAGTTCTCTGGAATTACAAAGCAGCGCGAAGTGTCATTCGCGCCGATCAACGGATGCGTTGGAAAATCGCGTTAAGAAATCAATCCGCAGCGAGGAGCTGAAAAAGAAAAAGCGAAAGGATAAGAGCCTCGAGGACAAGAGCGGAACTAAGGAAAAATTATCAAACCTGCTTCCAGTCGTTACTGATCTGGACGATCTCGACATCCCTTCACTCGTCGGGTTCCCCGAGATAGTTACCAGTACGTCTTCGTCTGTAAATAAATCCAGCGCGTCTAGCAATGTCCTTATCGCAAATAAGCAGGCGACTCGGAGCGACGTCAATTCAAAAGCCGAAGAGCCAACTTATCTTAATAAAAGCGAAATAGCGATCGCTAATCAAAAGCGAGGCCAGGTCGAGAGCCACAGGATAGAGCAGCAGCATCACCATTCGGCCTGGCTGGAGGACACGATACTCACTGATCTCGTTGTCAATAATGAAGGTGAGAATAAGGATAACCTGGACCACGAGAACTTCGATAGGTACGTTGAATTCGACTACCAGCAGAACGAGGAGTCGGACGTTGATATCCTTAACGTGGATTTGGTCGAAGAGGTGTCCTACTCGGATTCCGAGGACACCGAGAATCAGGACACTCGGTATCCGCCGCAGAGCCACACCGGCGGCAAGTGGAAGCCGGGCGGTATTATTCAGGAGGAAATAATAAACGACGACGAGACCGAGTTAGATGAGACGGAGCAGCATCATCAGGAGGAGCATCCGCCGCCGAGCCATACAGGTGGGAAGTGGAAGCCGAGCGAAATGTCCGTCCAGGTACTTAATCGATTCAACCGCAGTAGTTCGAGGCTTCTATTAGTGCCCGGCAACGGTCTACATTAACTTTATTAGTCACCTACTTTTTAAATTAGCAGCTTTACGCACTTAGCCTTTCGTTTGATACAAAACTAATTGCAAATGCATTATGCACGCGTACCCTTTTTGTGCAAGCACGTAAATTGTACGCAACGCAATTGTTAATGAATATCAATTAATAGCTTCGGGAACGGAAATTACCGCACGCCAATAATGATCCTAGAGAATTGTGCGTTGTATTAATTAAGAGGTAGACGAGTCAGTGGAAATATATAAATATGTGCGATGGGTTAAAAAAATTAATATTTTTCATTACAATACAAATGTTAATGCGAAAAATGATCATCGGCTTTCGCACACACACGCGCATAATAATTATTATATATATAAATAATTATGATAAGGCTACTCGTAAAGTTTTCTTCGAACTTGCACAAAATAATTTCTCTACTATTATTGACTTTTTAATGATACATTGAATCGAATCATTTACAATAATTGTACGCTTTTCTTTAGTTCACTCGATAATCAATGCGCGGATATAATAAAGGCTACCACCGGCACTCCCGCAAAAGCTAACCTTAATCATCAATTTTAATATTCTCAATGTCTGAAAGCGTATTAATAATTGCTTATCCGTACGCTCAATTGGAATGAAAACAAAAAAAAAAAAAAAAAAAAAAAGAAAAGAAAAAAAAACCCCCCAAAAAAACAAAAACCAATCATCGAATATTCGCGAGCCCGCAGAAGTGCGAGGAAGACGATGTCAAAGAAGTCTCGGGCCAGCCGCCTCCAGGTCACACGCATGGCAAATGGGTTCCTGGAGCTCGAGCCGATATCAACACAGGATATTGGTGCAACCCGTGCGGTCGGAAGTTAGCATCCCAGTTGGTTTACAACCGCCACCTATTGTCCGATTTGCACACGAGAAGAAGTATTCAGGAAATTAATGGTGCCGTGCAAATGCCAAGCGAGTCCGTGACATTTATAAATCGACAGAGTTTTAGTCGACGTCAGAAAGATTTAATTTTGGTACATTTATTTTTCTTACTATAAGTCTCAATATTTTATGTAATTATACGGAATCGTTAAATTACACGTGAAATTTTTCAACAATAATCATAATACAGTTTACTTGTGCATTATTTTAATGAACTTAATTGACAAAGCCAGAACTTTTAAGATGTGTTCTTTTCCCTCTCGCGTTAAAGGATTATCTTATAAACCTGACAGGGAATGAAGAAAAAATAAAAGAAATATATATATACACAAATAATCTGAACAATTACGGGAGAAATATCTCTCAAAAACAGATTATGTAACTGATGCTGATTCGGATCTTTCTTGACGATAAATCTGAAATATAACACATGTATTCTAATATTAAATGACTAAATTAATTCTGTAATTAGAGGCATTTTTTGATGGTTATTACGTAGATTATTAATTATAGAATTAATTTATTAAAAAAAGAGTAAAAGGTGTTTAATATAATGAAGTTATTAATACGTTAATTTTATTACTACATTTATTATGTAGTTGTAAGAAAAAAATTTGGCAGCATAAAAGTTATCAAGGTGAGGATAAATCAATTACAAATGCTTATAAAGCTTAAAATTTACTTCATTATTAACGTTATTACTAACGTAGATTTATTTTCTTATTTACAAAATTGTTAAGAGTTTGTCCTCCTAGTATTACCATAATCTCGTAATTTTGCTAATTTTAAATGGCACCTCAAGCATTTAACGTATTCTCGCTACGTACATAAAGTATAATTACTCCTTTTCTTCGATATAAATTTTTATGTGTTAATTTTAACGTTGAATAAAAAATTGCCTAAAAAATCAATTTTATCAACAATAATAACAGGACATAAAATTACGTCATTAATTCAGACGGCGGACATTTTATTGCAAGGTGTGCCGAGTCAATCATTGGATATAGAGATAGAGACTAATTACACAGCATAACGTATTTACTATAGCGCAGATCCTTAAGTTGTAACTTATGGCATACATATTAAACGTTCATTAAATTAGACTTTTCCGCTTGTAATAAACCTGCTTCGCTGCAGTGCACGAAACTATTTTTCGCGCGCAAACCAACGCGAGCAGTTGCTGTATATTGATATGAATTGTAGAGCTCGGTAGAATCGAGTTGCCCTTAATTGAAATTGGTTGCCGCGCAGAAACGAAGTCGTGATACCAGTGGCGAGGGGAGCGCATCGATGCCGACGACATTGGCCCAGCAGATAAAAAAGAAGAAAGTGCGAAGGCGTGAAAAGGATATTCTCTCATGCGAAATGTGTCACGCTCGCGTGCGGAAGTCGCAGATAGGCAAGCATCTACTTTCGTATTATCATTGCCGGGTTGCAGGTGCGAGGCCAAACAGTACAAATGCCTGCCGCTTCCTCTTCGAGAACATGGTGAACATAGTGCGACAATGTCCCTTTCAATGCGCCTCCTGTCGGTTTTATTGCAACACCGAGGATACTTTCTTAAGGCACTGGCGATCTGATGTACACAAAGACACGGTATCAAAGGTGAGCTCCACTGTTTTAATATTTTTCTTTTTACCAACGTAGCAATTTTTTCCCTCCTCCGTTCTCCATTTTCTTTTTTCGATTCATCTCTTATGATGCGGCCATTGTTTCCTGCAGCTAGTGATTAACGAAACGTGTTGCATCACAATTTTTTACATACCCGTAATGATAATGTAATTTTTTTTTAACGTTATAATTACATGATAAAAACAGCCTTTAGATTCATCATAGATTTGCTTGTAAAACATCTCACGTCATTTATAATGAAGAAACGCATTTTTGAAGAAATCAACTACTTTTGTAATAAATAATAACCTTAAATTATTGAGTACTAAATGTCACAATCATGTTATAATCATTGTTTGCAATTAGGAAAAGTCAACAGTATAATAATGTAATAGCCCTTATGAATTATATCCTGTATGTACTAACGATTGTACTGCCATATCGCATTATTATTCATATCCACATCGCATTATCACTTAATAGAAAAATTAATTTTTATAAATCGTAAGCGCTTTCAACAGATCATTTTTTGATAATTAAAGAGATTAAATTCACGCGCTAAAAGTCTTATTATTTTTCACGCTATTGCAGTGTGGCCATTGGTGTGACCAATGATTTATACCGTACCGTATCTTTAAACTATTTATCGAACAAACAATATTTTAAAAAAATTTTCATGGCTTTTTGTTTCATTTCACCTTTTCATTTTGCAACAGATATGTGGAAATTTCGTTTGCGTGCTGTGCAACTTCTGGGGCAGTGATAATAAAAGCCTAGAAGCACATTTAATGAAGCAAGAGCATCAAGACGTCGTTTCAATGATAAATGGTTCGGTACCGATAGTCATTCGTCGCCAACAAACACTCACGTGCTCAACTTGTCCTCGACGATTTAGGTACATCTCCCTGTGCAATTATTGACGATTGAAAGCTTGCGCGTTGCACGTTTCACGTTTTTTTGACACAGTAAATTGTCATATTCAACTTATTTGCAATAACGAGGGATAACAATAGAGATTAAAAGTAGAGACCCCTTCATAACCGACCATGTACTTCATAACCGACATTATATTTCTCAAGGTATAATATACAGCTACGTTTTCACGCCAAAGATACCGGACACGAGGTCGCTCATTCAGCATCGGACGAGTACCAAAACAGATTAGCTTGCAACGTCTGCGGGCGAGTTATGCGCTCCCTGATCTCGTTGCAGCGTCATCAACTTACCTGCCATAAACCAGGAAATGAAGAGACCCATGCCGCATCCCCCTACTTCTGCTCTTTCTGCTCCCTTACCTTCAAGACCGCGCGCCAAGCGGTACTTCATCGACGAACTTCCAAGCACAAGGAGACCGTCAGACTGAAAAAAGCCAAAGATTTGCCAACGAGGTTGATGCGTCGGACCTGCTCGCACTGCGAGAATATTCAACCCAATCTTGTCGAGCACAAAAAGCACATGCTGGCCGAGCACCCGAGTCTATGCCACAGGTTACGTTCACCTTAACATTTATCTTTAATTGACTTCCGACGCGAAGGCGATTTTTATACATTTTTCCTTCTCAGTCGAAAAACTCTCTGCCTGACAGTGGCTTTATAGGATCTTCTATCAAAATAATGGCTCGTAAAAACCCACAGGCTTGCAAAAATTGACGCTCAATTTTTTTACTCCAATCTTAGTTTTTCCAAATTGAATTTTTATTCCGATTCGTGTGGCTTAAACAAATATTTGTTTATCTTATTCGTCAAATTGAGAAATTCATTAAGAAATGCAATTGGATACATTACCTATTATTTCTGCGTTCTAATGTGTATTTTTAAATAAATAAATAAGTAAGAAAATATCATGACTCAAGTATTGAGCAGCAGGCGCAATTACTTCCTAAAAAATTGCTTTACAATTAAGTTACCAATATAATTATTCACTTTATTAAGATCGCGTACGAAGCTACGCTTAACGAGGCAAATTTGTAAAACCACGAATTAGCCTAACGCAATTAAAAATATCCAATTAAATAATTGCATAAGAGTCGATGCACGTGACTATTCGCAAATATTTTCAAATTAAAGGCCTTACTAAAGCAACTGGCGAGGTGAATAAATGAATTAAGGATGAAAAGAAAAAGCAAAAACAAAAACAAAAACAAACAGAAAAAAAAGAGGAGAAAAAAAAGCAGACACAGTCCACGAGTTAACAATGATAGAAAACATTTATCTCGATTGGGGAATCCGATCGGTATTCAGAGAAGCCATATATGTCCGTGCAGGTGCGCCAAGTGTGGAAAGCAGTTTGCTCTTTCGCAAGACCTGACGAAGCACACGCGAAAAAACGCGTGCGCTCCCAGCGACAAGATGAGACCTTCCGAAAGCCCGAGTGCCGGGCGCTGGAGGTGCTCGACCTGCCCGTTCGTGAGCGAGTCCGAGGCGGAGCTCCTCTTCCACAAGGCGCTTCACGAGGAGTCGGCGAAGGCCGAGCTCCCGGCCGGGAGGGAGCCGGGCTGCCCTCTCCGATGTCCTCTCTGCGAGAGCCTCTTCAGCAAGTCGGCCCTACGAGATCATCTCAGGCGACACACCGGCGAGCGGCCCTTCTCCTGCAGCAAGTGCTCGGCCACCTTCGCCCGGAGATCGACCGCGAGGGCTCATCAAAAGGAATGCGCGGGCAGGGCGGCTTCGGACGAGCGTCCTTCGAAGCTTAATCGGGAACGAAAATACGTTTGCAGTGAGTGCAACAGTGCCTTTTACACCAAGTGAGTGCTTACTGACGCTTATCACCATAAGCCTGTGTACGCATTGCGTACTTTTTGCATGACCTTAACCATTAGAATATTCCTCGAGCGATTGATTAAAGTTTAGTTTTATCGATTTTATCCATTTTATCCATTACATATATATATATATATACACACACACACACACACATATATAAATACACTTGTATACGTGTATATCTTTCTTATCAATAAGAAAAACTTTTTAAATTTTTGCATCGCATAAAAATACGTCTGTATACGAGAAAGAATATGTTTTCAAGTATATACGCGTACTAAGTAAAACAGAATAATAGCAATGTAAAATTAATGCGCGAACTGATAGTAATTGCGAATAAAAATTTCTGATGTTATACAATACATAAATTCTGAATGTGGAATAAATGATTGTTTTTATACAAGCAGTTAATTTTAATTTGCTAAAGTACATTACGAAGACTATGAGTTTCGATATAGTAAGTTTATTATGCCTAACTAAAGAAATAGTTACTCATTAAAAGCGATTATTTTATGAAATATTTAAAATTAATATTTGTTTCTTATTTTAATATCTATTTCGTATTGATGAATAATTTGATATATTTTTAAAGAAAAAATTTATCTACATCAAATAAGATTTGAATTACTTTGTATAACCATTTCATATAATATAACTGTTCTCTAATGTCAATTAAATTGTTTTAATGTAAAAATAACTTTAACATTTCTAATTTAGTATCAAATTCTGCAACTGTAAGTTACAAACTAATGCTTATAGTGGTGAAACACGTATATTTTACATAATTCACGGAAAGTACATTCTGTAAATAATGTGAAACAAAAAAATGTAAATTAAAGGGATATAATTATCGAAAAAAATTTAATACGAGTTTGCCTTCGCCTAATAATGCTAAAATAGAGAAAATTTAGTTCCCGCGTGTACACTTATCACAACAAAGTAGCTATGTTGAGCGCGTGTAAAAATAAATAAATGAGATTTGGTGAAAATAAAAAAAGATAAAGAAAGAGGACCGTATAAAAGATAATAAAGGTCTGTGACCGCGATTCTACCTCCACTTCCACAGTAAAAGTGTCGTCAGTGCATAACTATAAAATGAAGCACCTCAGTCGTGTCGTCCACATAGCTGAGGAAAACAAGGTGGTTGATTCTCTCCTCTTTTCTGTTCTCGCGCAGTCCATTTCATTCTCTCTCTCTCTCTCTCTCTCTCTCTCTCTCTCTCTATCTCTCATTCTGCCTCCCCCCCTCCTTCAATACGTTCACGACTATCTCTATGCTCCTCTACGCGTCCTATTTCTATTTTTATGTGGCTCATTTTCTGTTTTCGTAAAGATGAATGCAAATAAAACTTTCTCCAAAGGAGATAAAAACTGTGTAATCTTAGAAAAAGAAGTTACAAATTAATACGAAGATACAGGAGCGGAAGGAATTTGCTTAAACTGACATAATTTCATTTCGAGAAAATTGGCAAATTATGTATAGAACTTTAGTATTTGGAATAATGAAACAATTAATGAAACTTTACGAACTTGTTTGCGAATTTTCGCGTATTACTATAAATTTTTACATTTTCATCCAAACTATATTATTAATTAAGTTACTGAGTGTTATGAAAAGTTCCATCACATCCTGATAAAACTTTGTTGAAAAAAATCATCACTTTTATAAATATATAATCGGAAACTGTAGCGTACAATATTGTTATCTTACAATTAAAATATTGTCTTACTCTACGGTTGTTGAACTACATTCAATTACCCAAAATGTTAATATATTTGTGAAGATTGATTTTACAAATGCTTTCAATACAATCGTTTTATTTCATAGATACGCATATTCAAAAACTTGATATGTTTTTTTAGTTATAAGTAAAAAAAGAGAGATTTCTCGATAAAGAAAAATCTTGAAAATTATGTTTTAATTTAACACAATATACGATTACAGTTGATTGCAGAAAAAAAAATATATATATATTAATCAAAAAATGTCTTAATGAACATTTCTATTTCGGAGGATAATAAACGCTGGATAAATAAATACAAATATAACGAAAACTAGTATCTAAAGCGAATGAAATTATTAAAATGGCTTGTAGTAGGGGAGTAAAAAAACAATTAGTTATATAGATTTGTATTTAAGATAGTCGGCGCGCACTCGGAGAATGCATGGAAATGTAGCACATCGTAAATAAAGGATTTTAAAAATGTTATTTTTGGGATAAACGAAGTAGAAATAAAAGACAAAGTTGCGAGTTCGACCTCAGTTGTACATTGAGCTCCTCTAGCAGTAGTGCGTATTAACATCTCATACAACGTTCAAGACTTGTGTGTTCCGCTTGGGTTATTCTAGTATTTAAAGGTCTTCTGCATTACGAGCTGCGGATCCCCTCGCCCTTCCAGTACTAACATATGCACCACGACTTTCGGGTTTAACGCCCCGTCCACGTACCTTCTCAAACGTGATCTTCGCGCGGGAGAATGCGAGTCCTCTCTTTTACAAGCGCACACATACTTACTTTGATGACCCGCTCTGTTCCAAATAAGTGTTAAAGCAGAGTTCTATTGCCAACAACCTAACATAAAAGCTGCATTATCACCTAGGCCTTCGGGTCGGCCTCCTCCACCTTGAATATATACATGTCTAACCGATACATTGTTATACCTCGAATTCCCCATTAGATTTCAAATAAAGCTTACGCACGCAGGGGCTATCTTTTTCTAATGCATTATTCAATTAAACGCGCATAATCGCGAGCCGTCGTTTGTTTCTGCCTTTATTGCATTAATGAGAGGGATCGTTTTTCCAATGGGAAATTTCAGCCATTGTAATGTAGGAGCTTAAACAGTCTCGATCGGAGCTCGTATTGTTATTTTCTGCAAATAGTCGAAAATTTTAAATATCTTATAATCAATAAGAGCCACTATGGCTCGCGGCGAATAGCTTACAATGGTAAACAATTTTGCAGTATACAAATGCAGGATCTCTACGTGAATTATCTATTTAAGAGCTTCCATCATTTTTTAACCGAATGATAATTATTCTACAACGTGTCGAAATATGAAATAATGGCCGGTCGTTATCCTCAACTCAATTCAACTCGGCTAGTGAGTCACTTTTTTCATCACGTAATTTTTCGATTAAATCTCTTATTTATACACCGAATATCGTGTAATGCTCAAAATCCCATTCAATATTGATTTTAACGAGGAGCCCATAAATTAAGTCAATCACGGATGACAGCATCTACAATCATTCATTTAAGATAGTTTAATGTCGCCTGTAAGCGATGAATTAAATTACAGTTTCACCTACCAAAGGCCTTTTAAGAAATTATCTACAATTCCTCTCGCACAAAACCATGCACAAAGCGATCCGTAATAAAAAGTAAGCGCGAGGCAATAGTTTTTTGTGGCGATGGCCCGTGCGCGCCGAGGGAAAATGACCTATAAGAACTTTTCTTAATAATCGAGGATATGGAAGAAAATTTTTAAGAAAGAACAAAGAAAAACAAAACAAATATCCTTATTTGTTAATACGTAGGCTTAATCAACAATGAACTCCCGCCCGCGCGGAAGCGTTATTTACTCGCAGGAAGCTCATTTACTTCCAGGGCATGTAAGCGACTTTGGTAAGACGAATTAAAAAACCATCCTGGCCCCTTGATTTTCTCATATTTTTCCTCCGGCTCTTTTCTAATATTTGCATTCCCACAGCTAAATATGTTTCTATGAAAAATCTAGCTCTCGGCAGATGCGCTGCCAACTCTTCCGGAGAAGAGATTCCGCACATTTGGTAATATGTTTATGTGGCGAGAAGTCACTCGAATAGAGAGCTCTATTTTAGAGGCTCTGGCGCTTCGCCGGTGGGCTCTTCTGGTAAATAGCTTTCTTTATCGGTCGTAATGAAAGGGGATGCGATACTACATCGTTTATTGAATGAGTGGATGAAAGCATGAAAATATAGTCACGAGATGCTCAAGTACGTGTTGTGTGATATCTTCGGTTTTTTAACATTCAAAGTGAAAACCAAACATTTTATGATTTCTTATTTTAAATTTCTCGATTTATTCTTCTGCGGCGTTTATCGTGTAATTTTGTCTTTTGCATGAACATTGGGCAATTAGAATTTGCATTCTACGTTTAAAAAAAGTTATAGTCCTCTATTTATGAGAAGGCACTCTTAAGTCAAGTATAAAGCAAACTCAATGCAACAACTTTAACTGTCTTTCAATACAATTTTGGATTGAGAACATTTTTTGCACGATCTTTGTTATATATTTTTATAAATTTATTTTTGTTTTTATTGATATGATCGTAATGTAAAAATTACTAAAAAATCATCGATAAAATATTTAAAATTAAGGATATTTGATCTTTTAATATTTAATTATAATTAGTTTTCCGCTCGCTTCTTTAATCATTTTAAACTATTTATTTTTTACTTATTATTTATATTTCTAGATGAAAAAAATTATTAATAGTACGATGAAATAAAAAATTATACCATAAGCACCACTAAAAGCAAGATAATATTCTATTTGCTGTATTCTGTATTGGTAACAAAAAAATTTAGAAAATGTGGTTTCAAATAATAATCACATTTTATGAAAAATTTATTTCCTAGATTTAAAATTTATTATTGTTTCTTAAGTACGTATCGTTAAAAATTCTAGTATAACAGACTCATTAAGTAAATTAAATATACGATGACAAGTATATATATTTGCTTAAATTATTCATGTCTACGTTTCTTTCTTATTCTAGAAATCGTGGAATTTAGACGCGTAGTAATATCATGCAGAATTTTGATAATACTGATCAATCACTTTCAAAGATCTGCGTAAAATTAAGAAATGCTTCAAGACAAAAAAATGTAAAAAAAATTAATAAGCAACTAAGCTTGAGGAAGAATGAGAAGAGAAATAGGGAGAGAGATAGGAGGAGGAGAAGAAAATAATAGCTAGACTGCGCTTAATATTTATGTTGAAGCAATACTTATGCCAGCTCGTACGTAACGAAAGAAAGAAAACAAGGTAATTACGAGGCTAACAGCTCCCGCGCACTGATCGGTTTCTGTTGGTCCTGCAGTCGAAACACGTGATTCCGAGAATATACCTCTATATACCCCATATAACCGAGTGGCTCTTCTTTTTCCTCCGTGGTCTCCCCTCGAGCTCTTGCCCACAGGCTCAACAGTATTCAAAACAGTTGGTGTGAGGAAGACTCAAAGAGAGAAGAAGAAACGTTCCGATGTATACACTTATTCAAAATAGTAAGGTACATATCCGAGTACGTATCTACTGCCCAAGTTTCTCTTTCTTTTCGCATCCCCAATATTCCTACCCCGTCCCTCATCATTACTCTCTCGTCTCCCTATATCTCCTTCTTCCTCTTTCTATATATATTTTTTACTCACTTGGTTTATTTTTTTTTCTCTTATCTGTTCTGTCTTCACCTTTATTTTTAATCCAAGGAGTCTCGTGATGTGCCTGGTCTTTATCGTTTTCTTTCTCTTTTTTTTCTCTTTCTTTTTTTTTCTGCACACACACACAAGCGCTCCTCTCTCTCTCTCTCTCTCTCTCTTTCTCTTTCTTCATCTCTCTCTCTTTATTTCTCTCTCTTTCCCCTCCTCTATCCCGCTTCTCTTTCTCTATTATACATATATGCTTGTTCTCCCCCTTTCTCTTTCTCTTATCAATTTTTTTTTGTATTTGTTCTTTCACTGTCTCTGAAGAACTCCACCTGAGCCAAATATGCTTAGTATTCACGGACATATATGGCCCTTTATACAGAAATGTATCTGCACACAAACCTGCATAAACTGAGGTAGATACATACATTTATTTAGATGTGTACACGCGTGAAATATATAGAAATGTAAGAATCTATTTAATTTATAAAAGGTTCTATAATACTTATTTAAAAAAATATATATCTCTAATAAACGTTGTGAAGTATAAAATTAAGTTTAGCCGTTATAATTGTGTCTTTAAATATTAACAGATCATATTATATCTTTATACAATTATCAAAATTATTAACTGAATAATATCATCAAAATGTTATTCAATTTTATAGGCTTATTTGTATTTTTCACAAAAATAACCACATAAAATGCAAATTAATTTCAAATAAATTTTAGCTCCTTTAATAAGATTTTTATAGAATTTCCTTTGATGTGTTCCTATATAACAGATACCTGTAATTCAATAAAGGTTTTTTTAATTATAGTCATAGAGACATTGTAACTTTGTCGAAATAATATATACCAGCGAATAATATTTATGTACAAAAAGTCATAATTAAGTATTAATTCAAGACTATGATACATTGCCATGTATTGCTATTCAAACGGTTTTCATATTTATTATCGGAATTTTAATAACTAAATTATGTAGTTAATAACTATGCAAAATTAAATGTTATCGAACAGTATTTAATGTCTCGATTATAAATTATATTATTGCTCGTCACGTATCTACAACTAAGTATAAGCATTTTCTTCATTGTCTAAAATGCAAAAAAAATAACACTTGAACGCTTAATGTGTCACTCACACACAAAAGTTCCATAAGATAAACGTTCATTATCCCACATATTAAATTATAAGGCATAAAAATTGTAGAACCCCCCCCCCCTCTCCCCCCTCCCTCTCCCCCACCCCACGCCACCCCATAACATTCTTCGTCTGACTCGAGCTTCGCGAGGAATCACCGGCATACAAAAGCTCAAGCGGCTTGTACGGAACGCGGTAGCTTGTTACGTTCGTATAGTTTAGTGGCGAACGAATTTCCACCGACCCCGACTCTATACTTACGGAAATCAGATGTATATATATGAATGCATACATATGTATACGCACACACACGTACAAGTACGCGTGTGTTTGCGGTTGTGTTTGGGCGCGTACACGTGTGGGTGTAAGTAGAGAGAGAGAGAGATAGAGAGAGAGATGTACAGTAAAGGAGCGAAAGGGGAAAAGAAGGGTATAAGAGAGGACGCAGAGAGAGAGAGAGAGAGAGAGAGAGAGAGAGAGAGTCAAGTTTGTCCTGTGAAATATTACTATTCATAAAATAAAACAGGTCTGCGGTCGAGGACTCTCGCGGATATAACATCCGGCCGCATGACCGTTCTTTCCTCACTACGTTTTTTGTTCTTTTTCTCCTTTTCTCTTTTACTTTCCACCTATCTACTTTATCCTCTTTCTCTCATTTCGCTTTTTCATTCTTTAGCTTAGGATTTATTTTCATTCATTTTTGTCCTTCATTCATTCACATTATTTTCCTGGAGCTTTTGTCCACTTTTTCTACATTTTCTTACCTAGCAGTTTGTTATTGTTTCTTTAAGTCATTTAGAAATGGATTTATTCAGCATCCTCGCGTGTGCACTGCAATTACAATCGTAATATTGAATTCTGCTTGAAATATATGTTTTAGTTTTCGAGGCACGGGGTCGCACGAGCTTTCCTTCGATGTTTTATTCCTTCGTTACGATCCGTACAATTTCTTATGTTACATTTCATTTGTAATAATTTTTTAGCCACAGCAAGCGCGGACTGTCTGATTAAAACGTATATTTATTTGAATATTACATAGTATTTTTACAGCATTTATTTGGTAAGCATATCGTACATAGTTTGGATCTTGAATGTATGAGCGCAGCATATGAAAAGATCTTTGTCATTCTGCGAACGTGGTTTTAAAGAAGAGTATTAAAAACTTAAACGAATGATATTATTATACGCCCGAAGCTTATTATATAATTTTTCTCCAAAAAATGAAAGTTTTTTTCCATCGTGTATCTAGTGTTGCATACAATGTTATTGTGGGACACGACAAGAGAAAGTAGAGCAGCTTCCTACCGTAAGCTCCTTTTTTGATATGACGAGCAAGGAGTAAAGAGATTGTTGCGAGTTGACGGCGGCCTTGCAATTTCGATCGATTCGCATGCCTTTGAAATGTGGCGAAACTGCATCAACAGCGATAAGGACAATGTAGATCATCGTGTTAGACTCCGTTGCCTGCCCTACGGTGTATGCCTTGCCAAGACGCGTAAAAAACAACGGTATCCTCAATTTCTATTTTTTGCCTCTAAAGATTATACGGTCATCATTTAGTGACCATTAAAAGTAATGAAATTATTTACATTTATTAAAACTCCTTCTTGTAATCGTCTTCACGAAGTGAAGTATGTAATGCTCGGAGCTTCTTAATCTATTTTAAAATTTAATCTATTTTATTACCATACTTTTTTAATGCATCTCAAAATTAAAAATTAACGATACATAAGATTATGCAAATTTATAAATTATTTCGCTCATATTAAATTTTACCTTCATTCACTTCCTAGCTTACGCGTATAGAAAATATACATAAATACATTGCGCAGTAGTTACACTGCAAGCGCATATACTAATCGTTACTTTACATAAAAACTATTGATAAGTATAAAACATGGCGATTTATTACAAAATACAATGCGTGAAGAGTGTTCGTTAAAAAAATTAAATTGAATAAATGGAAAAAGGAGAATACCCTTTTATAGAAAAATGGCGTGAGAGAACTTTTTTTTCCCGGAAAATGAATAAGCAATATTAAGATCAGGTGAAACTTACAGGCCCAGTGCGGGATAATATCCAAAACATAAATATCTTCGTTAACATCTGTCTGATTCTCTGATTATGGAAGAATGGGACATTATAATATATTTTCACTTCGTTACAACCAAGCCAATCTTCCAAATATTATTCTCGTAATCTTGGACTTCTTAAAGATATCGTGCGAGGTATCGTCTCTATACTTCGGGAATGAAATTATCGAGCGAATCCTAGTAACTACTACTATGGCATGACCATGCGAAAACGAGTTTCGTCGGAGGCAAATATACGGTGGTAATGATGACAAGGACGAATTTTGTTATGAGCATAGATGTCAAAATACGAAAGAGGAACTTACTTCAAGTTGCAAAAATTTATAATTTCCGAAATGCTTATATAAAAATGTAGATCAGATAGATACATTTTTATAATATTAAAGTTTTAATAGTGGAGTAAACTTATATAATTCAATTGAGTTTTTAAACATACGTCTAGTATATGTATATATTTTTTTTCTTTGAAATTCATATATTCAGGAAACAACCGTTAGAAATAGTCAATTGAGTTTTCGAATTGATTTGATAATTACCTAGTTTTGAAGTATAATAAATTTTACTTTATGATGTTATTTATTAATTTACATTGCGTTCTTATTTTCTAAATATTTCTAAAGTATATTTTTAGACTTTTCCACGCCTATTTTCTGTTAACTACATATCAATATCACCTTTTGTACATTTATCTTGTTTTCTTTTCTCATGTGTATCTATTACTCAATATGTTTCGCAGTCTATAACCCATGAAGAATGGGTAACTTTTTGCCCATTTTTTTCCCAAAAATTTTACTGTTATAAAAATGGCATGTGTAATCTAGCATCTATCTTTAATTTTCCTCGAAAGCCGTGAAATTTATTATACAAACAATTATTGTTCTAAAGCTATAATTTTATTTTGAATATCTGTTATAATTTATAAATTTAATTTTTTTATATTTACTAGTATGTAAAGCGTATAGACACATTAAAAAAAATTATTATATTAAATCATTTATATATTAAGCGGAACAATATTAGTGTGTACATATATATTTCAGTTGATGAAATAATTATTAATTTTGCATTAGCGCGTGATTGTCGGTTTCAATAGTTGAATAAAAATTCATCCATTTTGTAAAGATGTATATTGATATAAGTTCTAATCAACAGAATGTAGAATGTAATAACCACAAATGAAATCGTAAAAATTAATATTGAGAGCTATTATTGGTGATTTTGCTGGAGATAAGCTATTATTAATAATTAGAAATACCAAGATGGCGCAAGAAGGTTGAACCTCCTTAACGAATCATTGAGGAACCGTACAAGTTTTTATATGAAAAATATTATTTAATTAAGGAATTAAAAAAAAAACAATATTAAATATTAGAAATCGAAGAGACTGAACGACATTGTTGGCGATAGTCACTCTATGTACCAGACTATAGATGGACACTCATCATTTTCATGTTTAGAAAGGTATAATCAGAAAAAGCGTGACAGGTATACTTGGTATAAATCAATATTTTTTGTGTATATTATAATTCTTTAACATCGTGGAATCAAACATAATTTACAAACCTTTTGATGAAGAAGTTGCCATAAATGAAATCTGTAGATTTATTTTAGACTTATAAGTTCTTTCAATGACTCTCGACGCATCAATTTTGTGCCAATATAATCAATATGCAAAATAAAATATACATTTCAGGTTTTTAGTACATCATTAGAAAATTTGTATAATATCCATACGTCAAAGATGTATTTTATGAAAAGAATCAAAAAAGTTGCCTTACTTAGTTTAAACAACATTATTTATTTCTACAATAAAATTTTAATTTAATATCGCCTAATTCTTACACGTTTCATTATTTAATAAATTTCTAAAGAAATATTAGTAATAATGAAGTTGCCTTATGACTTAATTTATTAATCTGATATAGTTTTTTTACATAAAAATACTTTATAAAAATTATATTTTCTAGGAGTAAAAAAAGTTATAATATTTTTTTTACACAAAAAATGTTTAGTGTCAATTAAAAAAAATTGAAAATATATTTTTCATTTAAAGATAACGATTAAATTAAAACTTAAATGATTATGATTTCTAAGTAATTGAAAATATCAATTTTTGTATTTTGTTTTAATATTACTCATATTGATATCCATAAAATTTTCATTCTCATTATTTCATATTCAATATTCGAAATTTTTGTTTATGTTTTGAACTAATTTCGTTATTCAGTTCAATTCAATAATAAGGGAATAATCAAGAACAATTTATAGCATACATTTTTAATAACGTATTTCTTATAGATTTTCAAGTGTTCTATGCATGTCTACATTTACTAAGTTCTATTTTATAGACTTTGCAGTTTAGAAGCTAGTTGATGCTTTTAATACAGATAACGTAAACAGATACAATAACCTCTTTATAAATTTACCACAATTGAAATCATCTGAGTAAAGAAAAATTAATGCTAATTAATAAGGGTGTCTTTAAATTTCATTTAACTGTTTGCATATACTAGTAGAAAAATAGTTGCACTAGTACATAACTATTAAAACTATATTTTTATTGTAAGAAATTAATAAAAATTTGTTTCCACACAATTTTACAAAAGCGTGTAATCAAATGTACCACTGATGTTGCTTAATCATAAGGAACTTAAATTTTTTTATAAATTACTATTAATATTTTGTTTCTAACTTGCTCTATTAAAATAAAACTGGAATGATTTATTTAGGCATTTTATGAAATTAATTTCCATAGTATAAATATTTTAAATATAAAACAAATCTATGATATATATTTTCTTTTAAGGTATGCATGCAAATTTCGTAGACAAATTTATTAATAAAAAAATTGAAATTCCTGGAAGTTAAAATTTTTTTTTATTTTAAAGTTAATATTTTATTCAATATTATAAAGATTCCTTCTTTATAAAATACGTATTTTAAATTTAGTGCTTTAGTGATTAATATACCTCAAAAAGCAATCCTTGCTCAGCCGAAATATCACACAGAGGAACGTTAAAATAACGACTTCTTAAATATATAAATAAAAATCTAGATGTCATACATTATTTAGACTACAATACTCTATAAATATCACAAAATGGTCCTTTCAATCAGGTAGTCAGCTGTCAAAAGGAAAAAAAAAATCTGAAAACTCGGGAAGGAATATATAAAAGGGTAATTCTCCTATTTCATAAATATCTCTCTTTCAAAGTCTAAAACAAATAAGTCACCAGACTTTCTAAAGCCCCAGGCACGATTCCAGTACTGTTCCCACGTTGGAGCAGAAGCCACACGAAAATTCTAATCTATCGATCGATCCTCTAACTCTTTCGCCGTAATGTAAATTAAGGGACCAACTGTGCAGCTCATCGGGCGATTTCTCCTTAACCTTTTCGAGAGGAAAGATGCACAATAAAGAGACACTTGCTATAGAAAGAAACACAGATTACGAAAAAGGGGGAGAAGAAGACAAGGAAAGAATTCGAAGGAGTATAGAAAGAAGGAGCAAATAAAAAGACAAGCTCTGTAGTTCTTTTAGACAAAACTTCTTCGTAATCACAGAGACAGAGAGGTCGGAGCGTGAGTGAGAAGATAGCGAGAGTGAGAGAAGGGCAGGGAGAAAAAGGAGAGAGAGTAATGTGACACGAAGAAAATCGAACTACAGCGAAGGGAGGGGGAGAAGGCGTGCAGGAGGAGAGGAAAGATAGAGAATGAACAGCTTTAGGAGGCAGACAAGGAGAGACAGATTGATCTTGCAGGTGCAACTTGCACTGAGAATGGACCGATGTGTACGAGACAGACGTGGAGAAGGTGGGATTGAGTTATGACAGCAGTTGCTCTGAGGGCCGCCTATTTCTCCTCCTCTACTTTTTTCTCCTGTCATCTCTCTCTCGCTCTCTCTCTATGTCTGTCTCACTTCTTCGTTCTCGCTCTCTGTCTCTCTCCCTCTTTCATCCCATCTCTCTACCCCCTCCCCCCAAGCCCAATGGCCCCACTCACTCACTCACTCACTCGCTCGCTCGCACGCTCGCACGCTCTCTCTCTCTCTCTCTCTCTCGCTCGCTCGCTCGCTCTCTCGATCCAACGACTAAGCGAATATTTCTCTTATTCTTTATATTTATTTCTAGCAGAGAGGGAAGGTACGATGGGACGTCGGCCATGCATCACCTTCAGATCATTCGAGCCCGGCCTTTTCTACTCACGCACACACCACGCGCATCCACTTGCGCGCGCGCCCAGACACGCAAACACGCAAACGCGCGCGGCCGTACACTCACCTCTTCTCTTGAGAAACAAGATAGACGCATATTGCTATCAACTACATTTGCGCGCGCGCGCACGTGTGTATACATCATCAACGCCATTACCACCGCCGAGTCAGTCCTGTGTAGAGCGACTCGGCGATCTTGATTCATATAAGCTACCTCCACCTCTTTCCACGTTTAAGCTAGTACCTCTCCCATCCGTTCTTTTTATTTTGTTTTTCTCTTTCGTTCTTATTTTTATCAACAGCCAGCGAGAATGAGAGATATATAGATGTACTCGGTACATTCCTCTTATCCCTAAAGCCATTCTCTCTTCACTCCCTCTTGTTTCGTCTGTCTTTGCCTCTCCCTTAAGGCTTTCGATTCCACCCACTGGATAGATATAATATGATTTGTATAATGTGTTTGGTTCAACTCGAGGTTTAACGTTTAATGGCTGAACCATGATTCATTCTACTTACTTACTTTCTCTTCCCCCCCCCCTTTCTCCCGCTCTCTCTCTCGCGCTCTCTCTCTCTCTCTCTCTCTCTCTCTCTCTCTCTCTCTCTCTCTCTCTCTCTCTCTCTCCATTCTTCTCCTTCTCACTTTTTTCTCTTGACATTTAGTCACCTACCTCTTAATCCTATGCCCGAGACTCGTAAAAATTGATTTTGAAGCCCGGCAAATTCTTTGACAACTTCTCACTTTCGAGAAAAATAAATAATTCGAACAAGTTTGTTTCATTAATTATGCAAGCTTAAGCTGACAACAACAATGCGCGCTTATATGTGAAAATTCAGATATCGACCTTAGCTTTCATCGAGTTCTAACGCGAACGCTGTTGTACAATTATACTTGTCATCACTTCTCCTGCTTCCTTCCTCTTGAAATTTGACACCATCCCCAAGCTAGCTGTTATTCGCTTTTTTAAAATAAACTTTTTTGGGTTTCATTTTTTACTCTACTTATTCTGCTACTGTTTGAGATATTTTTTGGACCATGCAATTTTTGCAAATGCCCTTAAAATTCTACTTGTATCGTGATCACATATTACTGGTCAAACACACGTATATGTATTTATGAATGAACAATACTCGATGACTTTATACTAAAAAAATTAATTATACAAAGTTTCTTCTTTTTTTCTACATTGCAATGTCTTACAAAATGTACATATTTGTATATTTTATTGAAAATATTTTTTTTTATTTATTAAAAAAACATTCAAGGTTAGACACAATTGATTTATATACGGAATAAAAAAAGTGGACTGAAAATAATTTTTAATTACTTTCTATTACAATTTATATATAATATTCAATTAAGATTTAAAGATTTTATGATCTCTTTATTTTTACCTAAATATCGCTTGGATGAATACAATATTTTGAATTTTTTGGAAAAGTATCTATAAAATAGTCAAGGTTTTTAATCAAATAAAATAACAATGTGAAATTATGAAGCTCGCAAAGACTGCAAGGGCTCTCAATTTACGTCTCAGGTCCATAGAACAACATTAATTTTCTCGCCATTCATAAATTATTGCAGTTGGGAAAGTAGTTCCCGCCTATTTTTTGTTATTGGATTTTTTTGCAAGATCTAAGGATACGCGAGGGTAAGCGGAAGATGTCCGCGACGAAAATTCCCGACGAGCTCTTCTTTGATACGTAAAGTCTCAATCCTCAGTAAGTCTATAAAGGCAGAGGACTTTGATGAGGTGGCGGAAACATTGATCGTCCAGTCGCTGACGCAAAGGTGTAAAAGTTTTCTGGAATAGTGCAGGCCCCCAAAAATTTTTCGCTAACTTTGATATTCACTTATCTATGCATCGATGAAATACCAGAAATAATGGAACAATTGATCAGCTTTCGTTTATTCATAAATAACTCTTTCAAGAAAATGAATTTCAATAAAAAGAAACAAATCATTTTTACGGCTTTTTAAAATTACTCTCAAGGTATATTTTTTCGCACGCTATTTTCATGCCACCGAGTATGATTGTAGCACAATAATCATTTTCTTATTCGAATTATTTCTTCGGTATTATAGCTTGCAATCTTCATCTAATGTCTGTAGGATAATCCAATAAAAAATAGTCTGAATTATTTACTTATATTTTTCGGCTTTTATTCGTTAATTCTTGAAAAAAATTGTCATGAAATATTATTACTATATAGAAAATACTTTTTAGCATCATTTGCTCCAGACATAAAATTTTTGTTTCCATGTTAATAATAAAATAGGCTTTTTTTACTCAAATCAATTTTATAAATGATTAAAAAATTTTATAAAATAACATGCAGATTTTGTATGTTTGATACATTAGTAATCCATAATTTATTGAAATACTAATATTACCAAATTATTTCAATATGTTACGTATATTATGGTTTACAATAAATAAAGTTCCTAAAAAAAAATAAAGAAGAGTGTATAGAAAATAACAGAAAAACGAAATGCTTGAAGATTTACAAAATTATCCGTGAGTTACACGAGCATATAAAATATAAATTTTATATGTGTATATTTTTCGACACTTATTTTTTAAAAAATTGATTTTTTAACAAGAATTTAATTTATTTTATCTGAGCAAGAACAATATAATATCATTTTAGGAAAGAATTAAATAGCTTATTTTAGCACACAAACACTTTATAAATTTTTTCGATTCTATTGAAATTTCGACAAAAATTTGTTAAAATAAAATTATGTTTTTATCCGTTTTTATAATTATAACATTAATCTTTAACACAATTTAAAAAATTTTTAAATGCTTAAAAAGAAGGCAAAGTTAATCAATGGAATATATTTTTCTATTTTTAAAAATCAATAAATGCTAAATATATATATATAAAGGTAATAAACGTTTTACATAATTTTTTTAAAAACATGCTTTGTAAATCTTTTATTTCGAATTTCATATCAGTTTTGATTTTGGTGTAATAAAATTATTACAAAAGAATAGAAAGCTTATTCATTATGCAATGTTTATACTATCATGTGAATTTTTCAACAACAAATAATATTTAAAAGTAAAAAAAATATAATAATCAATTGATTGATTAATCATTTTCCATAACGATTTTTTGATTAAGTTAATTTCAAAGTAAGTCAATCTAATTTATGAATTTGGTTTGGAAAATTATTACGAAAATAATATAAAATAATACACAATTTATTAGTACAACTGTAGAGTGTCGAAATAAATTATTTCATACTATAATATTAAAATAATAGTAAACAATATTACGGAAGTAATAAAAACGAAAGCTCATCTAAGATAATGGCATAATCATATTAATCGTACTACACGAGCCGTAGATAAATATGTAGTGAATACGTTGAAAAAAAATTATATGAATTAAGAAATTAATAATAGCTACTTGTTGTAGCTCATTCGTAAACATATTCTATTTGTATTCCGAAATTCAATAAGAATAACCGTTGTATGAAACGTATTTGGAAAAATAATGCGAAAGCAGGCTGTATTAATTAAAATTTCAGTTTATTTCTAACGCTCATTTTTCTGTGATTCCTTCTTCTCATTCAGAAAATCACATTAATACCGACTGTTCAGCAAGAAAGAACAGTAAATGCTCTTACTATATCGAAATATATTAGCATGAAAGCTGTGTTACATCCATATCCATATCCCCAGCATTTATAAAGCGGCGTACCCAAACAAAGAAAAAAGTCAAAATCCAAATCGATACAATCTCAGCATCTCCATCATCGTTTGCTTTTTTTTCTCTTGCGGCTCGTCTTCGGCCGCTCCGCCCGAGCCTCGACGGGCGTTCATTTGAGCATAGCCGCGCACATAAGTCACCCGATGCGTCTGCGTTCGTTGCAAGCACCAGGATGCTGTGTAAAATCTGCACACGAGTCTCGCACGATTCGGCTCATCGCTATTCCGATCGCGACCCCGAGCCGTAATGTAATCCCTCTGCGTGTTACATTCGCGCGGATACCTTCTGCTCTTTAAAAAGCACGGCTTAACACGCTCCGGGCCCTGTAGCCCTGGACGCTTGACGTTTGCGAAAAGCTTATGCTGGTCCTGGAAAATCCTAATTCCTCGGAAACGGATCGAGGAATTTGGGCGCCGGGTCCTTTTTTCATTTCCCTTTTATTAATTTGCCGCGTTGGAACGGCGAGGCGCCTCTTCCGCTCCCGACTTTAGTACTGGACTTAGGGTCTGAGGGGGGCTGCTTTTCGTGGCCGATAACCCGGAACGCACTCGAGTCATTGCGATCGAGTGCATTGAGAAAGCGCTTTATTTTTAATTGGATTGATAGTTTTTATTGGAACGATGAATTATCGAATAATTAAATTTAACGATTTAATAAGCATGATAACTCTATATAAGCCTATATGATCACATATATATATACAGACACACACACATACATATATTAATGGCATCAAAACGAAAGCTAATGATAATAAAAATTATAGTTGAATTCCTACAATTATAAACGTAGCGTTAGAATTCCCGGCAACTGATTTATATGGAATTAATCAATAAACGATATCAACTAATTTACAGGGCATTATTTTATAATAAATTATTACGCGTAAAAAAAGCAAAGATTTATCGAAAGAATAAAAGATAAATAACCAAGCTTTGGGTATTAAGTTTTTTTCAATTTTAAAATTAATACAGAAGATTTTAAATTAATAATGAAAATTTTTAATTCACTTAAATTAATAATTATATCAATTATTGTTTTAAAAATTTTTTAAATACTCTTACTTAATTGATTGCGAACCAAATAAGTATCAAAGTTTTTCTTAAAGCAACTCTAAAGTACAAATCAAGTAATTAAATTAATTCCAATCGTATGTATAATCGATACATTAGTTGAAACGAGGAATTACAGTAATTATCAGAATTTTTGTAACAGACGAGTGCTTACAGTTATCGTTAAACTAAACGATCTTTCAAAAACAAAAATAAATCCGTTTTTTTATTAAAACATTTTGTTAACTATCAAATGTCTATTATATTTAAGTTGTATGTTGTATTGTATCTTATATGTATGTGCTCCGTCATAATTAGATAATTAGATAGTGATGGGTAAAATTATACATGAATGTATATATATATATATATTGTCGATCCAAAATAGGAAATTTTAGTGAGACTACGTATAGAAACCAATTCGATGAAAACTATTAAAATTAAATTATTAACCTTAAATTAAGTATATTTCAAGATTTCTGGATGAAAATTTAATTCTAAAAAATTTGCAGTTGTATTTACAAATCTATGAAAGAAATAGTTTAAAACGGAAGTAAAGAATGCCGTTACATTTAATTCTAATATTTAAAATTCTCATTCATAACGGAGTGAGGTTTGTATGAACTTACACGTATAATATTACACTCGACATAAGCATTTTTGATATTGTGATTATGTGATCAAATGCAACATATGAAAACAGAAGGATATGATAGCTAGCATCGTCACTTTGAGCTGTTACAAGAACAAATCTATAAAAAATAAAAGACTGTTATAAGGCTATAAAAAATTGTTTTTAATTTTACAAATGTGATTTTTTTTATTCATTAGATTTATGTATATATATTCATCGCTTTTTATTTTCTCTTTCATTTTTTTAATTCTCTCTTTAATTCTCTTCTCTCATACAATCTGGTGCTATAAGCTCGAGAGTTCCTAGATTTATTTATATAGGTGTACTGATGCATATGCAAATAATCTCGTAATAAAAAATGTAGACATTATGTGTCTATTTAGAGAAGAATTTTACATAACAGATTGAGAAGTGTATACGTGGACTCCCACTTTTAATGCAAAGAAAATCACATAAAAAGTCTTCAAATTTGATTAAAAAATTGTTAAAGCTAAAAATAAAAAAAGTTGCAAGAATATTTTATTAATTATATATATATATTGTAAACAAGTAATGTGTATGTAAAGTATTTTTAAATGAAAAAAATGCTTCAATTGATCATTTAATTTAAATTGAAATAATATTTGAATCTTACTTTTCCATGAGAAATCCGGTCGCGAAGATCAAAATTATACCTATTTTTCAAAATTTAATAGATATTTTATCAATGATGAGAATTAAAAATATTTGTGGTACATGGTAATTGTCATATAAATATTGAAGTTTTAACAATAAAATATATTCTGTTGTTTATTGGGCGTTAAGTAATCTTGAAAATTTGTACTCAATTAGGATAAAATTCTGGATTCTTTGCGAGCAATAATACTTTAAGAGCACGTATCGATCACTTAAGCTATAAATCTATACAAAATTGCAACACTCTCGCTTTTATGTTTTATTTTCTTAAAAACATATAAAACAAAGAGAGCCCCGATGTTTTATGAGTTTTTGATTTTCTACTTACGCTATTTGATTTAAATTCATTTCGATTAAATGAATAACAACTAGGGCCTCGTTTACATTCACGTAATGGCGCGTTTTGTTAATGGGCGGCCATCACATCGCACAGCATCACAGATGCTAAAATCGAAAATCTAGAGAGGGAGAGAACGAGAGACAAAGACAGAGAGTGAGAGTGAGAGAGAGAGAGATAAAAAGAAGAGGCGCTAAAGCAAAACCTAAGCGAAACCAAAACGCAACGAATCGAAAGTAAAAAACTGGTTCCCGTTTCTCTCCCTCTCCGTCCCTCCGTCTCTCTCTCTCTCTCTCTCTCTCGCTCTCTATGTCTCCTCCCACCCTTTCCCACTGACTATTTATCTTTACCTGTCTACCACCGCTTGGCTTTCATGATCACTCTACGCGGAGATGTCAGAAATCGCACAAGCATTCACATACAAGAAAGGGGCGCCGCCCTCTCCATGCGCCGTATAAGAAAACTCGTCCCCCTGGGATTTTGGGCCGAACCGCCTGTGCTCATATTGACGAATGTTATAACGAAGCAACCGCCGGGGCAGGATTCGAATACGTGCACATCTAGGCTCACGCACATGTCCGGAGTTTTTAATGGCGGGAGTCTGATCAACCCTGCGGACCTGCGTCCTCACGGGCTAGTATTAGTGCGGACATGGAGCGCTTCACGAGATGACGATGCTTGCGGAGGTAAATCACGGTGATCGATGGTATCCGGTTTTGCTCAATCGCGCGCGGCTTCAACGAACCGTTGCCTGCTCGTCGTCACGCCTGCGACATTCCAAAAAGGCGATGCCGCACTGTCAGAGCCGCTAGAGCTTCTTCTTTTATATACGCACTCTTTCTTCCAACGCGCAACCATTCGCTCGAAGTTTGGGAGCTCCGGTCGAATCTTACACATGATATATGTACGTGGCTGATATGGACTGTCTTCCTTTTGTATCCTCCTTTTTGCCATGACCGAACCAGATTGAGGATTGTGGCCCTCGGTTTTTCGAGAGGAGTGGTTAAAATAATTTTTTAATAAGTTTTATTCAACTTTCCTTCTTTCCTTTAATTAACCTTTGCCTTCTTTTCATATGCTTACGCACGATTTACGCCAAGGGCAGAGTTCTGTCATTAGCCGTGCGTTTATTTGAGACGAGATGAGACAAAAGCAAAAAAAAAAAAATAATAATAATAATAAAAAAAAACTCATCTCATTAGATTCAATTAGATTTTTTTCATATACCCTTTTTTTATTCCTCTAGACTCTGAGACTGTAATTTTTTTTTATTCCTCCCTCAGAACCAAAATAGTTTACCTCTATACAAGGGAAACCCTAGTTTACATTTTAATTGACTACCAAACTGCAAAGTATATACTTTATTATGAATAATACTGCAGGAATTAGAGAGTTGGCTCTTTATTTCCTTCTCAATGCTATGTTTTTTTAACAATGCGATGTTTTTTTTTATAATTTTTTATTAAATTAAGGCACTTACTCAGTGTTTGATAATGGCATTAAAGAGTTTGCTTTTCATCATAAATTTCTACTAAGATTACATAAACTGCTATTAGTATTGTTCAAAAGTAGCGAGTTCATGGTTTAGATGCACATAAAAGTTTATATTCATATTTAAAAAACTTTGTTTCTAATATTAAATGAAATTTGAATTATTAATAAATGTAAGGGGGCACGTATATTTACTTATTTTGATATACATGCAAATAAGTGGTGAGAAAATTGAAGCTTGAATATTGAAAAAAAAGAGTGGAAAAAACGTTTTCAATGAGTAATTAATAATTTTCAATCGGAGAGCTAATCTGAATAATTAAAAACGACATCTTAAAAGTTTTTCAATAAACCGAATTATCTTTGACTTTTTTTAGGCTATTAAAAATAAATATTTCGAATACAAATTGCACGTAGGCGATCGAGCTAAAGCAGTTTTTTAAATTCTCAAACGAAAATCACTTAAATATTAGTATTTACACGAAGAATTCATTAAAAGGCTTTCGGTCCGATTGTCATTAATTTGGATAGACCCATTCGAGCGCTGCATCTGGCATTACGATGTTACAAAAATCAAAATCGCCCGATGATCGTCGATTGTCGCCACTCGATGCACTCGCTTCCATGGTGAAAAAAGAGGGCCGTAGTTAGGGCCTAAGCTAGCAAGCGCTAAACTAGCGGCAATCGGGGCTCGATCTCGGCGAATCTGTTGCGATTCCTCGGGCTCGGCTCGGAGTACGCCGACGCCAACTTAGGCCGATCTGCTCGGTTTCGGCCACCTACGATATACGCGGCAGGGATCGGTGAAGATCCTGATATGAAAGGATCATTCATTCGCATCGCAAATCACAATTTAGCTCCGGCTCGCTCGGTGCACTGGTACACGCATGCATAACAGAGCAGTCGTTCGTTTAGCAGTCGGGCTGATAAGAACGAAGACCGGCGCGTCGGGGGGAGGGTGGACGGGTGCCTCGGAGGAGCCTCTCTGCCGCCGCCGTCGCCGCCGCCGCCTCCCTCCCTCCACCCGCCGCGTCTCCCTCGCCACCTACCTGAACCACCACCCCCTCCTCCTCCTCCTCCTCCTCCACCTCCTCCTCCAGCACCGCCCGTCGCCGACCCATCGCTGACGTGATTTCTCATGCGAGGGCGGGCGTCCTTACAATGTAAAACCGCGGCGTTACACTTGCACGGCCAATTGCGGCTCGACTCCGGCCGTTTACAAGAGGACGGCCCAGATCTCTCTCCGGTTCGCTTCCCTCTACTGTACACTGTACCTCTCTCACTCACCCACTCCTCCCGCCCTTTATCTCTCGTTTATATATGTCGTGTGTCCTTACGAGCCATGTCCTCCTCTCTCGGCGTTCTTTCTTCTCTTTACCCCCTTCGCTGTTTCCGATATGTGCCCCCGCACAAGAATTTCTCGGTAGCCGGTAGGAGCTATCGGAAAAAAATCAGATGCGCTTTTGTTCGTAGCATTCTTCCCTGTACTATAAATCGTGCTTACTGCTGTTGCTGCTACTTTTGCTGCTGAGAGAGAAAAAAATAATTTCGCGCTCCCCCAGGGGCTTTCTGTAAGCACTACCATTTGTACAGCGAAGGCTGTCCTCAATGGCCCTATGTAAAATCCCGTCCAACTGGTAAATTCGTCATTTTGTGGCTGAACCTTTATTTATATACCCGCGCGCGCACGCACGCGCGCACACGCATATACATCGCTATTATTTCTTAAAATATAAACTTCGCTAATTGATAACAATTATTGTTGGACATTGAGGGGGCGCCATTTTTAATCCTGTATTGTGTGCATTGTCAAATTTTTAAATTTAATTACGCTTACTTCCATATGACCTTCGTAGCGCTCTTACTAGCGATTTATTTTAATACAACTTTTAATAATACTCTCCCATTAATTTCGTATCAATGGTTATATTTATCGTTAGCGTTTTAAAGAGATAGTTTAGAATATATATATATAAAAAGCCGAAGCACCAACAGTCAAGTAGAGTGTTTTATTTGATTTCGGATAATGCTTAAAAAATAGGCAAAACTTTGATTATAATATCAATCGTATTTTGTGCTTCAAATAGTAATTTACATCCTCAAAAGAAAAAAAAATCAATGTTTTTTTCACTTTATAGAAAATTATCCTTGGTTTTAGGTAAGATTATCACTTTAACTATTTTGAAATTTTAATGGAAACTAATATAATAAACTTAAGTGAGGACGCGATATCATAAAAAAGTACTCGAGCGATTCATAAATCTTAATATCGAATTTATCTGATTTTAGATAATTTATGTATTATAAAGAGAAGAATACTTTTTAAGAATATTTTAATAATTAATAAGTCATGTTGTTACCGAAATATAAATAAAAATGATGAGTTATACTTAATTTTTATAATAATAAAATCTTAAAATTTAATTGAAAATTTTTTTACCATATAATATTCATTATTTTATTTTATTTAATCAAGCTAACTTTACAATCAAATGTTTTGCAAATTTTAAACAGTATTTTTTAAAACGTTAATTTAAATATTGTTTTAACAATCAAATTAATGTATTAATTAAATTGTATAATACCGTTATAAATTTTTGCTAAAAAATTACAATTTTCAACTCACTTCTAACAGAATAATATTATAATTAAAAACAATTATGATAGAAGAAAAACTTTTATTTACCTTAGTAACATTTACAACATTTCTAATATTACGATTATTTTCAAGATCTATAATCATAAGTTTTAGATATTAAAAAACACGTATATTTGTGCATTTTGATTTAATGCATTTTATAAGCACATAAAATTAGTTTAAATGCTAGATTTTTTAAACATATTTCTATTCATTATAAAATTTAAATGCCATAATATTTATGACTGACTTAAATGCAATATTTATTATAAAAATCTTTACTTATTATTTATCAGACACATCTTGCGACAGCATATGTTTCGACATGCTGGCAAACAGTACAAGTGCGGACTTCCTGGCTGTCCAACGATTCTTCGTACTGAAACTGAATTGAAGAATCATCGCAAGCTCGTACACGAATGTTCAGAATCAAAGAGGGATTTTAAATGTAATGACTGCTCATATGCTGCAAAAACGAAGGCTCAGCTTGCTAGGTAAGTGAAATAATTTACAGTATATTTATATTATAGGCATTTAAGCTTAATTATTAAAAAGATTTTTTTGAAAAAAACAACTTTTAATATCTCATCAATATTTACTACTTTTCAAAATTTATGCTAAATGTTTTGAATAGATAGATAACTTGAAAATCATAAATAAAAAAATTAGTCGGTCAATCAAGAAAATAAAAAATGGTTACCGGGTAAATTGGATTAATTTTATAAAAATAAGACGAAAATTGTATATGTTTAATAAATACAGAGAGAAAGAGAGAGAGAGTGAGACAGAAATTTAAAATGTCACTTTATGGTATAATCTTTCAACTTTAGTTATTTTACTACACTAAATTTGTCATGTGTTCCAATGCAAATACAGAATTGCAGTGTCTAATAAAAATAGCACCAGATGTGAGTACATAATTTGTATTGTTTGCAAGTTTAAAATTATACAAAAACGTATATAATATCTAATATAGCTTTCGACCGTACGAATAAATACTTCCCCGATCGCCATTTATATATACTATACTGTTTGTATTCAGTTTCATTGATATTTCCCATTAATTCTGTAAATTAGCAAAAATATTATACTTTAATATAATTTTTCAAAATGTTCTTGTTTGATTCAATATTAATGTTTTATAAATTACTAAATGTAATTTTAAATAAAAAATAACCAAAATAATATCTAAGTTTTCACCATCTAAAGTTTTATAAAAAAAATATATAAAAAAATGCATTACCTTTGATTGTAGTAAATATTTAAAACTTTGTTATTGTATAATTTAAATACGAATATTAAGATTTGTAAATAGTACAAGGATATAATACTAAGAAAAACATAAATTATTACGTATGACTTAGCAAAGTTAATTTTTTTAAGTTTTAAATTTTATATATTATTTATCATTTATTCAAACAATAATTTGTTTTTTTAAATAAAAATATTAACTAATATAATCAATAAAGATATCGATAATAATCCTCGATCAGTAAAAAATCTTCGAAGTATAATAAAATGGCTGACTCATTTTTTATCAGACGCCAAATTCACATTGCGCATTCAAGATCCAAAATCCTAAATCTAAAATCAGCAACGAGTATGATTCTCCTATTGTGCTAATATAAGACTTGACAGATAAACTTATTCTATCTGACGAGCTACGACTGACGGAACTTTATTTTTTATTAATATTCATCAAACCCTCTTCGTCTTTCCATAAATTTACTTTACAGGGATAAATTTATAATAATTTCAAAAAGACGATGAAAAAAATGTTTTTTCTACGAAAGGAATACCTTGATTTTTACTATTCAATAATACAGGGAATTTTCAAAGTCTTATACTTCAACGTCAAATACTGATAAATAATTAGCTTAAGCTTATGAAGCAGCTTTACGGAGGCTGTGTAAAATGTTAGAAGCTGAATAGCGAATATGCTTATTAAATTTGGAATCTTAAAGTAAAATGATCCAACAAGTCGAATAAAATACAGGTTATCTCGCTTTTTTGCAAAAGGTTTGCATCTTGATTAGAAACGTTCATACCAGTATGAGAAAGGCGCCATAACACTATGAAAATCAGAGTTATTCAAGGGGGGAGGGAATCACACCCTAACCATACAATATGCATGTGTATATACATATGTATATATTATATATATGTGTGTTTGGGTGCGTGTGGGTACGAAAATTTTGTAAACTATTATTCGTAATTGTATAAAGAAGGTTGTTCGGTATTACTCTCCGCATAACTAACGTGCAAGAGGCTGTTATGACTGGTATTTTCTAAAGAACAATATTGTGGCTGCGTAACTGAGGCGTGAGATATCATTGTTGGAAAGTACTAGTTGAGGTAACTTAATGAGCAAGCCCAAGCGATGTATAAATGGTTCATACGACTAACTGTGAGTTGTCAACATATTTAATAACCCGATGTAATAATATTGTATCCGACACAAATTACCGAGAAAATTCAATTTTGTCGCGTCAGAACCACAAATGATCGAAAGACAATTATTATAACGCAGATCTGAATAAAAAAAAATAAATTTTTGAATAAATAAATTATCCTTCGATCACTGGTGTAGCAAAAATTTAAGAATTATTCGGTTGGTTGGTGAAATATCCTTTTCAACTGCCGAAAGACTATCGGTAAAAATTATTTGCAATTAAAATAGGCTGTGATCGAGAGCAGTTACCGACAATAGTTCATTAGTTTATGTCTAACACAATATTAGAATTCATTCATTCTATTCACACTGTATTTGTATACATTTCAATCAATCATACAATTAAAGGACAATGTAGGTATGCGGTTAGGACAAATTTCTAGATGCTAGTCAATAAGTATCTTTCGTGCTCTCGCCCATGTTTTCTCATCCAAATTTTATCAAATAAAAGGGCTAACTGGTAAAAGAAATCGGTATAAAATTGGAGAGAAGCACTAGACAACGGTATAGTAAATCTTATAGTAATCTTATAGAAAAGCATTGATTTCATTGAAAAATATAAACGACTTATTTTCGATTTTGCTATTGACCGTTTGACGTTTCAAACCGACTTTTCTTTTTAATTTTCCTATCCACATAATAAAATTTGCAGGGAAAAAATCGCGAAATCATTAATCAATCAAGTTAAGCTATTTTTTGCAAAGCAGCTGCAAGTCCGTTTACATTGTATCTTTGAACTAGTGTCGCAATTCTCGTTTATACTTTGTAATTCAGCCTAATCCCTATCTAAAGTAGCTAGTGTTGCTGCTCTTGAGATAAACCATCGTATTCGGCTTAATCTCCGCGTATAGTCCACGTAAAGGCTATTGAAACTGAAACTTGGCTATACTTCTGGATCAAATCTTGCACAGTCTAGCTCTAGCAAAAATATTGGCGGCATAAAAGGCTACAATAGTGTCGCAAAGTTTAAAACACTTTCAAAACCAATCGTAGCCAGCAAGATAAAAAAGCAAGCACATTAAATGACTAAAATTATTATCTTATGGTTAACGAGGCTAAAGAGTTTTTTTGTACTAAAATTCATTTCACTTTAATTTAATTGTTAATAAGACAGTTTGTTGTTTTTAACTCTAATCATTTATTTTTAGTATTTAGATCTTGAACGCGATAAAATCCGGATTCTTTTAATTTGGTGGATAGTATATTACATATATATTACATATATATTACAGCAGTGAAATTAATGTATTTTTAATCATTCCTTATTCAATAATTCTTGAAGAAGCTTTACTTAACGATTTATTCCTATTGGGTTTTTTTCTGTTCATATTAAACTTATTGATTCGAGTAATTCTTATTGATTTCGTAACTTAAATGAATAATCATAATACGCATTTTCTCATAAGCTAATTTTACTTCATTTACTATCAAACTCGTGTAGCGTTAAAAATTTGTAGAGAAAAACAATTAAGGATAAATTGATTTAATAAATTACTTACTTTAAAAAATATATTACAATGTATCTATAATTCAGTGAAGAGTCTAAGACTGCAGCATTTATGTGAAAATGTACGTGTACTAATAGAAAATTAAATATCTTAAATGAAAGTTGTATTTTATTATTTATAAAATATTTAAATTTAGACACAAGAAATAATAAACATAAAGTATAAGCTTAAATTTGTATCCCTAGTTTGAATTTACATTTACATTTATATATCTATTTAATTAAACAAGAAACGATGTAAGATATGAGAAATAAATAATAGACCTCTAATTCGAAAATACACACTTTTCAATTAAAATCATGCCTTGAGATGCATTAAAAAAATTTGCTGCATTGCTTAATGTTTTCCAGTAATTAAGCAACCCTTCATTTTATTTTTCTCTCATTTTCGTTCACTTTCACTTTACCTTCATGCCTCGATATGACCATACCGCTTTAGATATTGAAACATGAATATTGAATATAGGTGGCGAGATGTGTAAGAAAAAATAAATAATAAAAAAATAATCGATAATCGCAGTGAAAATAAAATAAGATTACTTCGATCAAAAGTATGCTTATAAAATACTACGATATATTTTAAATAGTCACAATAAAAAAAACGTACGATACAACGTTATAAAAGCTTTAATTTACAATAGATCAAACATTTTTGGCATTGAATAATAAAAAATGAAGTGAGATCGCACGAGTTGATAATAGTCGCACAAATAACATTGGACCAACTATTTTTATTAACCCCCATTTACTCGTCGCTCTTCTCGTCATTTTTCTCCCCGCTCGGCGGTTCCGCGCATGAGCCCGAGCCGGAGGCTGCGCTTAATTAGAGGCAAATCACGTAAAATTTAAATCAAATGTGCCACGCACTTGAAATCCGATCCGAGCGAGGGACATTCCGACATGGGCTACTCGTGCCAATTGCTCTTGAGAGCTCGCGGAGGTGGCGATATCGAGCACGTATATCACATCGCTCATAATCAGTATCACTTACCATACTTTTGATCCGGGGACCACTGTACCGCCAGGACTTCCCGGTCACCGACTGTGCGCTTATAATCGTTTTCCCGCGCAATTCTTCCGCTTACCGTAACAAAAAAAAATAAATAAATAAAAAAATAAAAGAAAAAATGATTAAAACGCTTATTTGTCTAACTGCTTCCATGCGGTATTGCTCCCCCAGTTCTCAATGTATCCCCTTTTATTTACTTTCTTCTCCATTAAAGTATGAGTGTCCAGTAAAAAATTTTTTTTGACCCCGGTCTCTAGCCGGCGTGATTTAAGAGCGGCACATATTAAATATTTATATGCGGAATATACATTTATAGGTCCATATGCAGTTTCCCATCGGAATGTTATTTAGATTTCAAAAATCATAAATTTTTATTTGCGACGAGAATAGATAAAAAGTTGATTCGAAGGTGTGGAATCCTTTTTTCTTCCTTTTGTGCGTATTAATTTTAAATATATTTTATTTCGTTATGTTTCAGGCATCAGAAGAGGCATCAGAAAGCTCCCACCGAAGGAAGTACACAATACTCCTGCCAGTATTCTAATTGTAATTTTCAAACGATAATTAGTTCCCATTTGAAGCGCCATAATCGTTTGCACACTGGCAAGAAGCCATACAAGTGTCGTCATTGCTCTTACGCGAGCAATAATTTGGTAAAGTATAGAAACATCATTTATTACAGATAAGATATTAATTTTGCACGAATGTTATATACATAGTTAATTATGAAAATAACTACAGCTACGGAATCTCCATTAAAAAAATTCTGATTTCTCTTTACACACACACGCACGCGCGCCCGCACACACACATGTATACACATACATACATACATATATATAAATATATACATATATACTTAAATATTTTAACACTTGAAATAAAAAATAATAAGAATAAAATATAAGACGCCGAAAAATTGAAAATTTAGACAATTGATTAGCCATCTCCTTGAACCGATAAATAAACTCAGCAATAAATTAGACGAGTCTAAAAAGAAAAAATTAAGTCTAAATTATGTCTGGTTAGAAATTCTTTAAAAAACAAGGTATTCTTTAGAGAACGCGTGTCGGTCAAGTCAGCGTCAAAAGACTGCCTTCACATAAATCTCAAATTCAAGTGCTGATTAACCTTATCGGAATGCTTTCGGGGTCTGATTCGTAAAAAAGAATTAAAGAAAAAAGCAATCATTGGACCTACAGCGAAGTGGTAGCTGTTACTCGATTAAGCAAGAGAAAAAAAATATGCTGATGGTGACCCTAGTAAATCGTCTCGTATATGAAAAAAAAACTAGGAACTATCTTTTTTTCATTCAACATAAAGCAGTGCGCAAGCAAATAGACTAACAAACCTTAAAGTTTTCATAAGATTGAGTCTTGTCATACCTGGCTTAAATACCTGCTCATTAATAGAAAATCCTTTTACGTCTCGAAGAATACGCATATTAATTTTATAATTTAATGCTGTATTTTTAAATAATCGTCAAATGCGCGCACATCCTTTATATTTCCTTTATTATTTTTGGCTTAAGTATATATATATATATAATTTTGAATTATCTATATTTCTTGCTAAATTGTACATGTTCACAAAGTGTTTCGACAATTTCCAAAAGTATAAAAATCTTATTTACCGCGACACTCACAAGTTCACGAGCGAATATGGAAGAGTATGGAATTATAAAAGTTAAGATACGAATAGTAATTTTAATGCAGCGGACTGCCTTTATTTTTATAAAAATCATAAAAGATTATCAAACTCGGACAATAATTCTATGCGACATCATTGGTGAGTAACATATTCATTAAGAAACAAAGTAATGACTATCGCAGACAGCACTTATCTCCAACACATATCTGGTCGATCTGCGCTCTGATAACTGTCATTTAAAGAAGATATAGGCCTCCGCGCACATGACCGTATCCAGAAATCGTTACCTACACCACCGTAAAACCTTCGAAATTATGAATTTAACATAGCAGTGCTACGTCGAGCATCGAAAGCTACGATATAAAACGATTACCTTGCGCTGCTCTTCCTTCTTGTGGCGTTATCGGCGCGCTCGGCTCAAAGCCCAACACACCTGTTTCGTTCATCAGCATAAAGCTGTCAACGCTCTCGCGCGTACAAGCGCAGTCAAATACAAAGAGGCGAAAAAAAACCCTAACAGCAGAGAAGAGAGAAAAGAAACGAAGCTGCACTCCTCATATACACGTACCCCCATACATACATATATACATATATATATATATATAAACATATATACATAAACATACATAATACACATCCGTACGTAGATACATTATATGCATATATAAAATATTTATATAAATACATACATGCATACATATATACATATGTATATATATATATATGCATGCACTATAAGCATACACATACGCAAGTGATGCGCAAGTGTGCGCTTGTGCGTTCTAGCGTGTGAGTGCCTGTTTGCGTGCGCGCGCGTGTTTGTCGTGTGCTTGTGTTTGCAAAGACGTATTTTGCATCGATGATCGCACACGTACTCCTCGCAGTCACTCCTCTTTTTGTACTGGTCCGCTCTCTCGACTTTCATGAGGGCGGAGAGACGTCGAATGTTTTGCAATTTTTGTTGCGAACTGTAAATTAAGCAAAGCTTATACACCTTAATGTTTTTTGGGATCGAACAGTCACCGCCATCTCTGTCGTTACGATAAGATAACGAGTTAATTGTAGTCACTGGCTGCCCAAACACATGCATGCAGCTCCGGAATCACACGGGGATGGATTCGCGCAAGGGTTTCATCGTCCGTGACACCGACGCCGGTATGCTAATGTTTTTAAAGTCGTCGGGCTCGTCCTCGTCGTCGTCGTCGTGCTCGTCCTCGTCGTCAGATAGCCTAGTGTATCGTCGCGATCCCTAAACACATTCCAGTGGCCTTCACTGTCGCCGTCACTGCGACTTCTTGCCTGGTATAAGAGCCCTGCACCTCATAAGTCAACATTTTATGTTTATTACTCTTTAACTAATTGTGAAGAAGTAAAAAGTTACTCGAGGGAAATGCTCGCGATTTATGAGTATCCTGAAAAATTCCAAATTTAGACTCCTGAAAATAATAATAATAATAATACTGAAAAATGATAATGACGGCTTTTTACACTGTGCTCTTCGCGTATTGCTCGTTTTTTTTTGTTGATGAATTTTATTACGTATAAGGCTCAAAAAACATTAATTTAAATGTAAAAAAAAACTTATTTTTTTTTGTAGACACATCTTATCTAATTGACACATTACTTTTGCATACTGCGACTAAAGATTAAGATCAGTGATTATTGCATTAATTATATTATTTATCTATTCAGAACTACTTGTTATTGCAAAAAATTATCTGTTTTTCGATTTTTTTAATATAAAATTTACTATATTTAAACTCACTACAAGTTTTTAATCTCACGTCATTTTAAAAGTCTGCAAAATAAATATATCGTATAATTGTGTCATTATATTTAATAAACTATTTATCTTAGATTAAAAGGGTACCAGTGATAAAGCCGTAACCACTTCTTAATAAAATAAGACATTCGAAATGTTTAAAATTGTTAATTAAAAGTAAGAGCTATTATAAGAACCATTTTAAAAGAAAAAAAAACAGGAAAAAATAAATTTTAGATCATAATATACAAATACACATGTATATATATAGAGAGAGAAAGAGAGAGAGAGAGAGAGTGAATGAGCGCGAAGGCGGGAGGGAGGGAGAGACAATAAAATAAAGATGACGAAGGGGAGAAAAATCGGAGATGGAGCAAAACCGCCGCTCATTGACAGCATAGTGTGGCTGCAGAATAAGATTTATTATGAAAAATTAAATTTGATGCCTACTATTATAAATAATAAATTATAGCATACTCCTACCCTTAGAATTTTTACAAGGCTGCACTTGAATATCCTTGGCTTCTTCTTTTCTCTACTCTCATCAGAAGAGGACCTCTAGCGTTAACCCCGTAGTAATGAACTGTGAAAAATACTGAGAAATTCATTCATCTATTGAATTATAAGATTATTTCTCTACATTTTGAAGAGAATTTTTTGTTTTAACGAAGTGATAATATAAATTTTAATCTCTAGATTTTTTAATACTTTAATTGTAATCGTCCGATTTGAGCCCAATTTTAAATTATAATAATATTTGTCATTTCAGAGCGACACTTATAAATTTAATACCATTGTGATAAAAAAGAAATTTACTTTGATTCCAAAGAGTAATAAAATAAGTTTGAATTACCGTACAAGAATATAAAAAAAAAAAAATTTTTTCATAAAATTACGTAAAAAACCTTTGTAATATAGAAATATAGGCAAAATAAAATATTTAGATAAAAGTTTCTGATGCAGAAAAATTAATTGTTTCAAATACTTAAGTATTATTTCTTATTTGAAATGATAATACCGAAAAGGTTATACTTATTATAATCCAGAATTTAATAATATATGTTCCCTATGATCCCTATGATTATAATTAAATTATCGTAAAATATAATTGCTTAAACAATATCGTATTAAATCATTAGATTAATATTATATATATATTATTTATAAAAATTATTTATATATATATATATATAAATAATTTTTATACATTGTATTTTTATTTATGTTATCTTTTTATTAATAAAGAAACATTCGTAGGACTAAAAACATTTTAAAAATTCTAATCCTTTAATACAATTAATACATAATTCAAAAACATCTTCATATCACTTATGGTGGTAACGTTTTTTTCAATGAACTGATGTAGAAAAAAAACTAAATACTATGAATAGAAATACCATGATAAAAATTTGATTTTTACATTTAAAAAATTATTTGAACTATATAGTGCTTAATGAAAATACGAGTTTGTTTTATAATAATTTACAGTAGTAAATAATAGTGAAAAATTAATTGTTTTTTTGACTGAAATTTTGTAACGGTAATTTTTTTAGTTATTTAAGAATTAACACTTCCTATTGTTTCGTTGCTCTTCACACCCAATTCGACACTTAGTCAAAGGTATATTATGTATGAGCAGCGACAACATTAGCAATTACAGTACAGTCCTATAAATTAGACTGATAGGTAATTTTACTTTTTATTTTTATCTTAGCGTGCTTAAATTTTAAAAGTAATTAATGATTATCATATTCTCGTAGCTCTTCTCAATCGTTTTCCTCAGGGCCGTCTTTTGGAATATACGATCGGTCTTTTTTATTATTTTTAATTTGCAGCATTTACTATTGGCATATGATAATATGAATCATTAGGTAGAAAAACTACAGAGTTGAATACGTATAAAATTTTAAAAGCATTAGGTTAAATTAGATTTAATTTGTAGTTAAATTCTGACGCGAATGTTTTCATACTCATAGAGCAAGATGTCTATTAGGTTAGAACATGAATATACGTACTAGGAATACAATGTTCAATGATGTAAAATTCAAATAAAAAATGGAGTATTATAAAAAAAAATTTTAATTTCCAGGAAAACCTGCGGAAGCATGTTTTATTGACAAATTTGCATCTGGGTAAAATGATATACCAGTGTGAATCATGCAGAGGCGATGAAATGTTTCAAACAAACTTTTCAAAAGAACTTCGAGCGCATTTACTTCAATTTCATCCGAATGAATATCCGACACCGAATGATGCAAGAAATTATGTAGCCACTATCTTCAATGAAGTAGAACATGCAGAAGTCAGTGATAAATAATTACTGTAGGCTTAAATTATAAGTCATTCATGATGCAAATAACTTTTTTTATAATGCAGTTTGATATCATTTATATTTAAAGGGTTCGTACTTTGTATAATATCATATTTCATACGTCTGGAAATAATATATTTTTATAAAGGTATTCGAATGTGAAATGCAAGCAACATCGAAATACCGCATTAAACGCCTTGTTGCCGACGATAAATATCAGCGTAAAAAACTTATGCTACGACTCGAAGAGGACAAGAACCACGACAACGTCCTATCCAATAAAAAGTCAATAAACAATCCTCTTTACTGAAAATCTTTCATCCCCTCGACAAATTAAAATTCCAGCTCCTTTCGATACTCCGCTTCTTTTTAAACGAGTTTACGAAACTACGTAATATCCGACAAAAAGCTGTGTCAGGAGGGGCGGTGGGAGTCCAGAGGGAGGAGGGGAGGAGGTAAAAGGGGGTGGCGGTTAAGGGGGGGGCAGGAGGGAAGCGGGGAAGGAGAGAAGGATAGAAGGAACGAGTGCAAATACCCTAGTTGTATATAGTGTACACTACCCAATAAAATCTGCGGGGGAAACCAGTCCCGAATCTCCATCATTGTAATTCAAATTAACGTCTCGGAGAACCAGTTACTATTCCTAATCCCTGCATATATACTGTTCTTCGGTCATACCTGCGAGCATGATGTAGTGGAGCTTTGTTGATGGTAAGTTTAAACAGTGAAACATACGCACGCGAGTTTCACGAGTATATTCCCGAGCGAACGAGACAGGGGACAAAGAGGGACTCCGAACGAGTGAGAAGGGGAGAAAGATGGAGGTCGGCTCTATATGTTACCCACTACTGACACCAATGAACGACAGACCTATCAATCGTTTACACTCGCTTCTTCGTATCACTTGCTTCCAGATCAATGTATTTATTGCTGTAAATTACTCGCCATCATTCTCCGAAGTAAATGAATCTCTGCACTCGACTCGCTGCTTATTACTGCCCTGGGATTTCGCTAGCATTTTACTAATTGAGATTTACAAAATTTTGAGGCCACGAGGAGCATTAGAAATAATACTTAAAGAAGCGAGCTTCTAGAGAGAGAGAAAATGAAAAAAAAATTAAAGCGTCCTTTGCATAATTTTGTTTACCCCGTATATTACACAATGATTCATTTGAAAGTAAAAATATCCTTTTACTAGTTTCATAATATTAAAATCACACTAATATTTTGTAAAATTTTAATGATTTGAATATTCATGAAATTAACATGCAACGACGTTATTTATTGCATATAAGCCTGGTAGGTTTCATTTAACCATTGCTATATGAATTCTCATAACATTATGTCTCATAATGTATTTGATCGTATTAAAACAATTTTATTACATCTGCCATATTGTTTCACTTATTTTATTCGTTTTGCCATAAGTAGTAATAACTGAATATAAGCATTGCTTTAAAACCATATCGTTATTGGTAAAATCTCACATAAAACTGAGCACCAGGAAAAATATTCCTAATTGTTGAAGCTTGTATATCTAAATAAATAATATCTATATATGGCGGTCTATTGCTATATTTTTAAAATTTTTGTTCAAACCTAATTTTTGAAAATTGGAAATAATATTTCACCAATAATTTTACACACATTTTTCCCAAAACTATGCAATTTTTTAATTTGTAACAAAAAAAATTTCAAAAAGTTGATCTGACTGGAGCAAAAACGAGATGCAAATAAAAGCACAAAGCTTATATTTAATAAGTATTACAAATTCATCGGGAGATAATGTGATTTTAAGGATTTCCGTAGTTAATGGCCTCATGACAGCTGAGTTCGACGCAAATATTCACAAGAATTACACTCACAATCAGCATCTACGTATATTTCACACCCAACAAAGAAAGTAGTATAAGGTCTGTCAATTAAAAAATGCGAGACACAAAAGCGACCTTTGAGAATGTTACCTCTCTTACACCTGCTAGTGGAATTTTCGGACGCTGATATATTGCTTTAAAAAGCATCATTCTTTATCTATCTATAAGACAAAAAGTTCATATCTTTGAAAAAGATCGCAAAAAATTTGTTTACCTTTGTCAGGAGTTTTTGTTAGATCTAGTAGACAAATCTAAAAGAGATGGAGATACAGATAGAACTGGGGGAGAGAAAGAGAGAAAGAGAGTTAAGTGATCGAACTATTACCGATGATCTTAATTATATTGAACTGTTGCTTTTTGATATTGCTCGACTTTGAAAATTATTTACTACATTAATCAGATAAAAAAGTGTTTTTAGTAAACGATTTTAATGATTTCAAATACTTGGCTCTTAATTGCCTTTAGTATGCGCTAGTATGCGCTTAATGACATAATTTAATATTTTACAACTTGGTTGCATAATTTCATAAATATTATTATGGAATGGAGTATAATTTTTAATAATTTTTATAAGCGCTTAAATAAATATTTGTTTCATTATATTTTTATCCAATAAACTGAACAATGAAGTGCTAAACTTATGGCATACATTTTAAACTTCGCATAAAAAAATGCATTTGTAAAAAATTCATAACAGGTCAATATATAACAAATAAATGTATAATTTTGTGGAATATATAAACGAAGCACCCGAATATAAATTGCTATGAAATGTAGAAATACATGTAGAAAGCTTCAAGAGAGAAATAACAGGATTCAAAAACCTGTTCGAAGTAAAAAAATATTTTGTTATGAGTAGCCGTAACAGTAGCACACAAAGGCCTAGTCTATAGGAAGCTCAGTTAATACGGCAATCATTTCAGCACCTTTACCAAATTGGATTCTTAATCGAAAGCACACGTAACTCTGCAAGTAGTCGGTTAATTTTAAATTTGGCTACTGCGCGCTTTAGCCTCGTTTCATCCCTGGCTTTACTCTCAATTCTGGGTCTTTGATAACTTCTAAATCATTTGCATTTTGCTCGTAATTTAGTGCCTCTTACTAGAATTTCTCTATCAAACGTAAGGCAAAAAATGAAATAAAAAAATTAAGAAAAAAAAAATTGAAACAATGGGACTATGTGACACGAAGGAAGGAAATGGGCAAGAGAACTGAGAAAAGGCACGGAAGCAGGGAAATACATAGGTAAGCGTAAGATCGTGCGATTGTATGTAAGCATGCATGCGTATGAGGGAGGAAGAGAGAGAGAGAGAGAGAGAGAGAGAGAGCGAGAACGAGAGAGAGATTGAGATCGTGTATGTGTGCGTGCACGTGTTTGTGTATGAGAGAAAGAGAGGGAGAGAGGGTCTCGTGAGGGTCGAGTGCGAAGGATAATTTATTGACTAATTAATGAGGTTGTCCTTCATTACGGAGCTTCGTAACAGCAGCAAAAGTAGCAGCAAGAGTCAACGACGCGAGTAAACGCGCGGGCATTATGTGGCCTCCGAATATTTACGATCAGGTCGTTTCGGCCAACTTCCTGAGACGAAGAAAGCAAAGCAAAAGAAGGACCGATATAGTCTCGATACTCAGTTTACGAGGCCCCATAATGATCTGTCCTGATGTTGTAGCGATTTGGTACAGAGACCAGCAGCCAGGAATTTTTCCATCTAAAGGCCGTCCTTTGCTCGTTCTTTCTTTATCCCAAGTTCCCCAAAAACGCGATCGTCTTTATATATTCGATACGCTGAATTCGAAAGGAGCAAGAGAAAGACAAAAGAACACACTTGCCAAGAAATATCTACCTTTATGTGCTGGATATATGCGAGAAGAAAAAAAGTTTAAAAGAATGGAAACTGCACATAAACAGAAGCGTGTGAACTGACCAATCGTACATGCGCATGCTTAATGTTTTTTTCTCTTCGCTATTTAATTGATAAACTTTACTAAGATCGGCTTTTTCATTTTTTTCCAATGCCTGGCACTGCTAACCAAATAAAACTAATCAGTATTTGAATAAAGGGATGCATTTATTATTCGAGTACATTCCTATTTCACTCTAACGCAACAATGCACGTAATAAAATATCGTTATCGTGTGCTAATTCTGCTCTTTAAAGATACATCAATTATTCGGAATTCTCAGTTTTCTTAAATCATTTCTTTCTTTTTTTGCACTAATTCATAATTATTTTTTAAATCAGTTATTTAATTTATAAAGTGAAATTTTCATTAAAATTTATTTGTTTTTTTCTTCTTCTCCTTCTACAAAGCATTTACCGATCGACTTCAGAAGTAATAGATAATAAAGTAAATGAATGAATAAAAATCGATGGAAATGGACGGAATCATAATTTATTACTCGGTCTTGCCCTACTATTAGTATACCTTTGTATGTCTTTCTATACCTTGTGTACCTTTGGATACCTTCGCTTACCTGAGTATACCCTTCTACACTTTACTATACCCTGTAAAAATACCAAGTTTAAGAAATATTATAGGCTAAATGTGATTCCAAAGTCTTATAAAAATGAAAATAAAATTAATAGTCTTATACAGAATGAATAAAAGTACCGAATAGTCTGAACGAGTCTTTTCAAAATCAATCAAGAAAACCATTAGATTGATAATAAAATAAAAAAGGAAATCAAAGATACCATGATTTTACATAGTAAGCATTTAAAAAAGAGAAAGGGACAAATTAAAAATTCGTTGCATCTGTCTAATGAAGATACTGTGAATTTGTAGAAAAACACCTTCTTCTCTCTCTTTTCTCGTAGCGTTTATTGATTAAGTGCACTTTTCAATTCTTACACAATTCATGTAAATAGATTAAAAACTAAATTTATTAAGTAAGTAAAGAAAATATGGATTTACGCTTAATATTAGTTTAATTTTTAAAACTTGATGAGGAAAATATTATTAACCAATAGCAAACAAAAATTTTTTTTAATACTAGATGTTTTTATAATACATGATCTAAGATCTAATCCGTAAAACGCTATGTAATGTTTACCATAATGTTAAATTTCTTATTTTTCCATTCGTTTTTACAATTTTGTTTTTTCATGATCTTTCAATAATCTTAAAGTCGTCGTCACCGTTTTAAATTTTGCTTCTTTACATCCTATCAATGCATACGCCTTTCTTTGTTTGTATATATTATACATTCGACACCTTTCAATGTATTTTTTTTATATTATTTTCCTTTTGTTTCATTCTTTAATCTGTACTTCGCCATCAGTCTTTTATTTCTTACATTAATATTTTCTATTCAATATTATAGCTTTTGTTGTATATGCGTTATTTCTTCTTATCTGCGCATCTTGAGATTTTTCATATGATTGAAGTCCTGTCTATTAAATTGTGCTTATTTTACCGACCTCTCATATTCTTTGCTGAAACATTTTGGCATTTCTGACTGGCTGTTTATTTTTCCCCCTTACGTATACTCCTAATTTAAAAAGCCAAGGCTCCACATTGTTTTCTTATATCGATGTAAATCGGTTATGTAATGTTATTTGCCTTATCCGATAATATCTAATATTTCAACGCAGACGTGATTTTTTTTATTTAGTCAATTCAACAGAGGTCTAGCAAGCTGAGGAGCATCGACTAGATCTATGCTTCTTACAGGGCATCTCGTATCCAACGTAAGTTCTCGCCTCATGTCCAGCCGTGAATAAAATTCGCCCATAAACTTGTACATTTCATGCTAATGCATAAACACAATGGCAATACAATAACACACTGCTTCAAAATTATCAAAATAATTATAAACCTAAAATATACATAGTGGTGGGTCGACACGACTAATGTAAGATGAATCATTATATAACGCATTTTAATGCTCGCGATGATTATATTATCAATGTGATCCTTGCCTATGATCGATAGGCTATGGGAAAAGAGAAGAGACATTTCTTGGTAATAAATGCAAAATCATAATCCAGCTCAACTGGAATGTTACGTCTTAAAATTTCAATGCTTCGTTCCCAAGGTGCAAACAATGGTCAAAGTTACTTGTGCCGATGAGGACATAGTGTCACAAACTATACACCATTTTCAGCAAGGCAATGCATTCGATAAGAGGCCGTGAATTAGCCAAGGTGAAGGATAGTCTGAATAATTGCTATGGTCTTTCGCGTCAATAATACTCGGCTGCTTCTTCCTTCACTAGGAATAATAATAATAAAATCGTACATCCCTCTGCTCGAGGATGATCCTTGGAGCACGTCATTTTTTTCACGAACCAAATTTGATATTCCGATGGGGTCGCAACATTATTCGCTAGAATTTCCCAATTACTTTGGTCCCTGACGGCACTAGAATCAATTATACAGTACAATGGTCGAAACGATAGGTGCTGCTACTCCACTCGTTAAAAAAGACCGATTGATAATTCTGGGCACTCGTCGTCGCGTATGTACTGTAATTGATCCTTCGTCAAAAGTCTCTCATTTGATCTGGATCCGGAAGGGCGGTCAGTAAAAGGCGGAATGAAAGAAAAAGTTTCATCTTCCTTTTGCCTACACTTATGAGAATACGTATAGCCCACGAATTGGTTTAAACCTACCGAGCGAGTTTGTTTTAACTTTTCTAATTAGGCTTGAATGAAGTTGAAGCAGGGTTGATCTCCTGAAGTTCGGTCTGCTAATCGTTTATTCAGTTTTCTCTTATCGCGACCCTATTGATTTCAAGCCCTTAGTCTCCTTGATGACGTCTGGCCTGGACGGCTTGTGGTAGAATCAGGTTTATTAGCGATACTTAGATATTTAGGATGAAATGTTTATTCCGGCGACCGATCTGAATTTTGTATTTTTAAAAATATTTAATTTAATGATAAGACCTTTGTGTTAGAACTTAAGAGATTTATAATTTCATAATATAATTTTAAATTAAAATTTAAAAGTTATTGCATTTAAAGGAGAAGATTATAACTACAGTATAATAAATTGTTAATATAAATCATTCGTAAATTCAAAATAGTAGAATATTTTGACCGAAAATATAATTCTATGTACAATTTAAAAGTATAATTTAAAACATATTTGTTTAAGTTAAAAATCATTGAATTGCACTATAATTACAATACATAATACGATTAAATTTAAACACAATTGACAAAGTACTTTTTTTAAATACTATCCGTAATTTTGATTTTTTTTTTTATTAAAGAAAGTATTTTTCGTTTAATCACTAGTGCTACTTGTCATTAAATTTATGATACAATTAACTGCCTTAACTGGAAAAACGTTTTACGTATTTGATAAAATAAATATTTGGCTTCTTAAATATATCGAGGAACGCCAAAGAATGAAATAGTTAAATTTTTTAATTAAACAACAATGCAACAGTAGCTAAATGGAAGAGAATTAACTGCCAACGTAAATATGTAAATTGTGCAAAATACCCTTGCATTAATTTTATAAATTTTTACACTTTAATTACTTTTCATAGAATAAAGTACGGCAAAGGCCGTTACGTGACTACCAGTTGAGATCGAAGTATTGCTGGGGAGGTCGGAGTACCAATACAAGGATTCAACACGTCGAAAGAGAAATACTTATCGAAATCAGAATACAGGACTGACAGTAAAAATGACGATCTCGTATTGCGATTCTCTTCACTTTTACTGACCGTATGGTTGGCTCAATACGTCAGAGGCTCTCATCTTTATTAAAACAAAGGACCCTTTGTCGTGGCAGTAAAACACTGCATAAATACGTCGACCAAAATCCATAGTCTCGAAAAAGCTGTCGAGACAAGACGATACGGCGTTGAGGCGACGCTGATACTTCTACGATCGTAACTCTTGCCATGACAGCACTTTCAGCAATGCCGGCGCTATCTTTCTCCTTTTCGACATTTTTCAAATCCCGCTTGATTTTTTCGATAATCTTGACTTTCATGGGACTAATTCTTATCGCGGTGCTGGTTTCCTTTACCGGCTTTCGTTTTGCTTTACGAATGTTTTTCCTCTCTCTCTCTCTCTCTCTCTCTCTCTCTCTCTCTCTCCCTTTCCTTCCATCGCTATTCCGATGCCCTTTATTAAATTTTCCCGGCAAATACTAACCGGCCGCGGATTTACGATTATTAAAAGGGCATCGCGCGAAAACAAATTATAGCACCGCTCGCTTCGACCGCAGCGTATCGTTATTGTTGCAGTCGTGGAATTGATCTTTCCTATAGTGTTCGCAGCCTCGGCTCAGCGGACCAATCTTCGATCTGCATGAATCCCACGTCAAGCAGAATTTCAGCGAGCGAGGCTCTGCGAGAGCCTTCGAGTGAGGTTCGCAGGACAGCGCATAGAAATCCTACAAGAATACAAGTCTCACCCCTTACTACGGTGGTTGCGAGGTATTTTCTATTGGGATTACGCGTCCCCTCGTGAAAGCCTCGCTCGCTTACTCCCTAATAGTAGAGAGGAGTTGGAGACAGAACAATTGAGATCTCCGGTATCGTGTGATATTAGTAGCCAAGTATGATGCTTGTACGGCCGGTGTATACATGGAAATTTTAATACGTTTTCCGGTGTTATTTAATTGTTAATATTAATTTTGACATTAGAATTGAACTCCTTACAATTTAAGGCTACTTAATGCTTGATGCTTTAACCCTTATTCGATAGAAGCCTCACTTTTACGCATATTGCGTGCTTTCTTTGAATTTAAAAAAAAAACCGTCTAAATTTACACCAGTCAACTCAAGCGTTTCATAAATATTCTGCGTTCATTCTTGTTCCTTTGAGGGCTGAATCATATGACAGTAAAGACTACCCAAGGGAATACACTCACCTCCTGTATTCATATAAGCGGGTGTATATTTAGCTATTTATGGTAAAAAGTTATAAGAAAAGGCTAGTTATGACAAGAATTTGATTTTAAACACTATTTCAACAAAGGCAGCATTATAGTTATTAAAACTCGATCGGCTTTCTCAATGGAGTGCTAAAGATTCTACAACACTGCTTCGATATCACTTTAAATTACTTTGTAGTAAATTATCTCCGTGAGCGCTATTGACCAAGCGGATGATTTAATCATATCGAGAGAATCAATTTTCCAGGGTAGCATTAAGGCGGTGGCCTTCATAATTCCAGTGGAAAACGTCTGTTGGATTTTATATTGTTGATTTGCTTCTAAGTACTTATTTTATGGGTTTGCTTATCTTACCAGTCCAGCGATAAAATTGAGCTGCTCTGATAATTATTTTTACGATTCCTAAGTGTACTCCTTGTCGTGTGTTTCGTACAGAATCCTTAATCGTTCGTCTGATGAAACGTATAATTTCTATGAAATTTAACGAATAGCGAAGTAAAATTGCTATGTTAATGCTTTCTCGAAGCACATTTGTTGACGATATTTGTTGCGAGATTATTGTGAGGCTTTATATGATTGTATGGCACGAACATACCGAATGACATAATCAGTCGAATACTTGTAAGGATACCGACGTATATTAAAGTACAACGTATAAGTTTGCGTAGTTGAAATATTACTTATAGTCAATACACTAGTACATGTATAATATAGTATTCACCGACGCATCGAGGGATAAGCATAGATATTAAACAGGATCAGACGAAATTGTGAGTGCAATGCACAACAAATGCCGTCATACCAAACGACGCGTCGATTGCTTGTAAAACTGACGTTGAAAAATATATTAAATTAATTAAAACTTATTTAGCTGCATTAACAAACGACACATTAACGTGACGATACATAGAAAAATTATATTTTATATTAATTTAATTTATATAAAAATTAAATTAACTCTTCGAACTAATATAATTAATAAAAAAAATATACGTCATTGATTAAATAAAATAAATTGACCATAAAACAACTACTTTATCGTATTATGATATTGAGTTAATTAATGTCTCTCGATACCAATTAAATAATAACATGTTTTTTTTGACGATTAATGTTCTAAATTTTAATTTTTTCATCTTAAAAATCTTTCAAATTATTAGTTCCTTTAATAATTAATATAAATAATATTAATTCCTTCCTTTTAGGACTAAAAGTTCCTTTTAGGACTAAATACGAACTTAATTTTAATTTATAAAATGTAATACAAATCTTTATTTAGAAAATTAATATTGTAAATTATTTAATTTGTAATTAAATTTCATACTTTATCGTTGAACTAATTTTAAATTAAATACCATAAATTTATTATCACATTTAATATTATTTTCTAATCAGTTAAGAAAACTTTTTATTATCTATTTTCAGTGTAATAGTTATAAATCTATTATTAACACCGTAAATGACAGAGTATTGGCCGAAATAAATCCCCATGCGTTAGATTTTCTAGTGTGATTAATTTACCCAGAATAATGTCAATTTTTAACTTAAGGTAGATAATATAAAAGAATAAATCACATCTACAATTATTATTAAGAATATTGCATTTCAGTGGAATAATTTTTGATTTTAAATATAATATGGGAAACATTTCTTACCTGCAAATTTTAAATAATACATGAATAATATATGGTATTAACTACATCTTACTATTTCCATCTGCAGTAACATTGGTACACAATCAGTTCGATAAATAAATCTTAAATTGGGCTATAACTTCTATATCATAAAAAAGATAAAACTAAAGTAATAATGAATAAATTTAATAATAAAGTTAAGTATTTCTTAAGAAAATAATTCTTTTTAAGGTCTTTTAGTCTTACTTTTAGTTACTTTTAGTTTTTTTTAAAGAAATTATTATTCTCAATTTTTATATTTAAAAAGATCTTTGTTTATAATTAATTATTTATCTGTTTTTTTATAGAAATTAGAATTTTCATATTTTTAAATTGATAGGTTAAGGTTGATAAGCTTTCAATCCTTACGAGTCAACTAACCATTACCCTTTAAAAACTAATTTTAATAACTAGTGGAATTAATTTCTTTAATAAATGTGGTAAAATTATTTTTTTAATTAACTAGTTAGAAAAAGCGTGATTGAAAATTAACGGTCATAAAGTAAGAATAAAATACTGTTGAAAATGTTGGACCAAAAAAGTAAGTTGTTAAAAAGTAATTTATTACTTCAATTTTTAAATTAAATTAAATTTATTTTCTTTTTGTGAAACTTTCATAGTCATATTTACGTTAACATTTTTATAACAAATTGAATGATAGCTTTTGTTTGATTTTATTAAAGTATTTTTTTAAAACTTTTCAAGTTTGTTTATTAATGTAAGTCTAGAATATTACAAAAAATTACAACAAAAAACGGTAAGTTGTTGGAGTTTTATTTCTGACCCATTATGTATGATAAGCTATAAATGAGTTTCACTTGTATTAATAAAATGTGTAACTAGTATAAGAAAAAAATACCATACCGCTAATTTTAATAAATCGTACGTAAATATCCGTAAGCCATTGTAAATGTAAAGAACATTATCCAAATTGAATTAAAGTTAAAATTATTTAATTATGCACGTTCGGTTTCTAAATTTGTTTTATTTTTAAATTTATTTTACGCTAATGAAAATTGATATGTTATAAAATAAAATTTTTAAATCGTTAGATAAATGTTTAAGCAATTTTGAAACTCTTATCAGTGAGTATATCGCTTAGCGTTAAAAATAAATATTGATACGATTAGGGCTTGAATGTATTTCCAAACAGTCGGCCGGTTAAGGCAATTGACTTGCGGATAAAATGAAAATATAAATGCGGAAATGTTTTTTTTCGTTTTTTGTACGTAGCTATTACTCGTTAAGAAGTTCTTCAAGTGATTCAGTTGACTCGGATTAATTTCCTAAAATAAAAAGCAGCAACTAATATTTAAAGGGTACAATAAAAGCCTTAATAAAAACCTGAAAACACTTCAAAGGTCCTCTCCCATATAATTAGTGCAACGAGTAGTAGTAGCCGGGAGTTATCGAACTCACATTCGCCCATTCGCCGTTAACCGAGGAATTTTCGCGACTCGTCCTTTCCGCGCTTATGCGCCCAGGGGTTGGGCAGTAACTCTCGTTGGCAAAGAATCACTAGCAACGCAATGGTTCGGCTCGTTCGTTGGCTTGATCATTTATTTAAATATTTTCTTTGTTTTTTAATCGACGCCTACGCGTACAGCCGCAGTGGCAAAATCCTGAAACGAAAATCCAAAGGCTCGGCCTCGCTCCGTGTGCGCCTTCGCGCCGTGTCGCATCATCATATTCTTGAAGTGAAGCAAATGAAAGGAGCTACCACGAATCGGCATTGCTCTAACCTTGGGGAGCGAGGCATTTATAAGCGAGATCGCCTTGAAACTGCAATGGAACCCGCGGAGGGATTGATAGCCATCACTTTTAATGCCGTTTGTATGTAGTGGCGCACTTAAGCGCCTCGCCTTACAGTAATTAGTTCAACAAACGCGCAACCCTGTCCCATCAATTGCTACTTCGACCGCCATCGTTGTGTCCCTCGCCGCTGCTCGCCATCCCACGCTCAGCCATCTTCTAGGCCTCTTGTCGACTGTTCTTCCACTCTTTATCGTTTTACAGCTTCGGCCTTTCGCTAACAAATTCTTTATTCTTTATTTCAATTAGCATACATGCTAATATTTTTTCCCTCTTTTCTCTCTCTCTCTCTCTCTATATATATATATATATATATACACGCATACATATACATATATAAATATATTATGTATAGATATATATACAAATATATATATATATATATATATATATATATATATATATAATATATTCCTTTTATTAGCTCTTATAATAAAAATAATAACCAACTTATAATTAAAGGCATTTCTTTTATCCCGTAGAAATTTACTGCGATCAATGTTAAGTTAATTAACGCTCTAACGCTAGTAAAAAGAATGAAAACAAAAATTGTCTCCGCTGTAACTAAAATTAATATATATTTGAATTGAAAAAAAACTCAATACGTGATTATTTTCTACGCTTGCTCTAGTAATGCACTGTATAAATAATAAATTATGCGCCGACTCTAAAGTAATTAGTTTGACAACGGACATTTGGGGCAGAGTACTTTTTTAATAAGAAAATTTTTTATTCAGCATAAACGTACATTACGGAATTACAGAAAATAAATTCAATATTTTCATGTCCGTCAAATCTTTTTACGTATCAGTAGAGATTGCTAAAAAATTTTTGCCCATAACTAACAAATTTACTACTCTTATAAATTATTGCGCAGTTTCATCTTATGAGAAAAATACGAAAAATCCTATAAAATTCAAATGAAGATTGTGTACATTTAATCAATAAACTCTGCGTTTGAAATTAATAGATATGTAAGATGTGATTAATTAATTCAAAAGCTAAAACATTCAAGCTTTTTTTAAACAACTAATATAAACATGCAATATATACACTTCAAATGCTTAATTATTAATAATATTTAAAAACTTAAAATAATGGTTTTTCTGCGTAATAAAATTCTGTAATATCAATGTTTTTATCTTATATCAAATATTATTAGAATTGAAAAATAATTTAATTCATTGTACGTAATAATTATGATTTATATTTTCTTTATAAAATCTGTGTGATAAACATTTATGAGTCACTATTTGAAATTAAATTATCTTCTAAATCCATTTTCTAGTACTGCTAAATCATAGGTGTGGATTTCGAATATCCTCTTGCCTTAGTTTTGATCTTTTTCATTCTGTCATCTCTCCATTTTATATGCCTTCTAAGGCATCTCTATCAGTCTCTTCCCCCACTCTCTTTCCCTTGCTTTTTATATCTTGAATTTAAGTATTCGACTACGAGTTGCTACTGTCTGGTGAGTTGTCAAGGAGAATCGAAATATGTAAAAGTATCTTATGTAAAACAGCCCACAACTTGTTGATTAACTTTGTTTATTATTAAGTATTCTGCATTCGTCGTAGGATATTTCTTTATAATTATTCACACGAAAACGTATTATTTATAATTATTAAGAAACTTTTTAATAGAAACTTTATATAAATTTCGATTTTAATTTCACTTATTGTTCATAAAATTCTATAGCTCGGCAAAATATATTTCGCAAGTAAAATTTAAAAAGCTCACTCGCAACTATGTTTGTAAAAGTACGCGTGATAAGTGAATTCGTCAAAAAATGAGCGTACAAGTTTTTCACTGTCTTTTATGTTGCATTTAACGATTCGGCAAATATTTATGATTACAATAAATCAAACATTATCCGGAATGCATAATGCATAAACAGAATTTAAAAAGATCGAACATTTAACTAAGTAAACCTCACTGAATGTAATGGTTAAGGATTTGTATATTTGTAAAGCGAAGCACGTTTCCAAGTTGGCACTCAACATATTGTTTATCGTACTTTGTAGATTCTAAATAAGCACCTTAAGTGAGTTTATACTTATTATTTTATGTCCTGTATTCTTCTACTTAAAAATAGTATGTTTTAAAAATCTATTTACTAGTAATTTACCATTGCTTTGGTGTAAACAAATAATTTATAATTGAATAGAAAGCATTGCAGAGATTGTACATAGTCAAGTTTAAATTTTTTTAGGTATTATTGCTCACTTATATTATTATTGATATTAATCGTCGTTTTTATACAATTATATATTTAATGAAGAAAAAAAAATATAAATACATATATATGTATATTGATCATGAACCTAGTATTATAATATCATTTTTTTACAAAAAAGAAAATTCCTTAATTTGTAAAAAAATGTGTTATTTTTTTTACTTTTCAAATTATCTAAATAAAGTAATGAACAAAGAATTAGTAAACATTAAAATAAAATAAAAACGCTTAGAATAACTTATATTAGTTAAAGAAATTAATTTTTCAACTATTATTTTTTAGGTTTTATATGTTTAAAAATAAAATCTAATTGTGTAATCATCATTTTATATATATATATATATTATTCTTAATACGTATAAACAAATTTAAAAGTGTTTTTATGGTTGATTGATAAAAAAATGGTTAAATATTTAAAATGGTATTTTTTAGTTAAGCACTAAAGCTTTCAATTTTTCGTAAAATAAATTTTTATGTACTTGTCTGACAAGAAAAAATAATGAAACTCGTTTATGTCGTAACTGTAGTAGTTTAAAAACCTCAATTGGAGTAAGAAAATAGTAAACATAGTATTGAAACCCCATGTCCATATAATGACATACTCGAAAAATGTGACACAAACATATAAATGCTCTTCTCGACCTGATTTATAAAGTCTGCACAGAGCCTAAAAATGGTTTTCGCACGCAATTTATCTTGGGCGGCGTCAATTGTTTCGGATCAAAACACGTGTAGTTCTACCCAGCAGTATTTTTTGTTGCTTTGCGTAAACGAAAAACCCCACAAAAGATAAAGGGTAAGAAGAAGAGATTAAGAAAAAGAAAGACAGTGAGGAGAGGGGAGGTAAGAAAGGTTCAAAAGATTGTCTCGAGAAAGAGAGAATGATACAGGAATAAAAAGAATAAAGCAATTCTGACAGACGTAACAATACTATTACGCGCTCTCATGCATGGGAGCAATATAAATCGCTCTGGTTTCCCCGCGGTGCGACGTGTGCAAAAGACGGATGGATTTCTCAGTGCGGCTAGAAGTTAAGAAATCCGAAGTGGCGTGCGTTTTCAAGAGTGAGACTTTTAGACGGATAAAACAAACCACGGACATTACAGGTGGGTGTAAAAAACAGATGGAGAATTATAGTAGTTAGAAAAGAGTCCTCGGGCTCACGCGAAGCGTAATTTTCTCATTGAGAATTTTAAAATGACGAGCATCGAAGTTTGCGCGCACCTTGCGCGCGCAATTATGCACAAAAATTGAGAATATGTAAAAATGCGAGAAAGAGTGAGAGAAAGATAAATAAGCAGATGTAGAAGACCAAGGATTCGCCGGAGCCTTAAATATAAATTAATTCTTTTTTCATCAAAAGAGGAGCGCTGAGGAGGAGGAGGAGGAGGAGGAGGAGGAAGAGGTGGTCAGGAGAAGGAAGGAGGTGAAGGAGGCGAAGGAGGCAAAGGAGGAGGAGGAGGAGAAAGAGGGAGTCGAAACGGAGAGACAGCAATCGACTGAGAGGGTAAAAGTGAGAGCGAGCATGAAAGAGCGAGCGCGGGGAGTTGTGTACGAAACAAGGGGAAGCGCAGCAGTGCCGGACGAGAAGAACAGGAGACGAATAGTAAGAGAAGAGGATACCGATGAGGGGAGGCGGAGAGGAGTAGAACTTTGGTCCAAGTGATTTAGAGGCATCGTTGCGTGTATCACACCGGTTCTGCAAGGAGAGAGAAAGAAAGTGAGAGAGTAGGAGGTGCTGAGGTCTCGGCATGGTGCAATCCAAGTGGCCGCTGGAACTCGCATATTCAGCGACCCATTACGCATTGCTCTCCCACCGTGCTTGAGTACAGTTCCACTTTGGATCTCTTCCCTTCCCTCCTTTTCTATCAGAATCTTTGTCTCTCTTTGCTGACTCCGCGATAGTCAAATTCGCAAGCAAGCAGCGTTTATGGACGACAAAATGTTTCAGTCCAGGAGCCAAGTATAGGAGATCAAATAAAATTTCAAGATCGGTGCCCACGATATAACATAAAGCTGTTCGATTTTCTTCAATTACATTGTTAAAATTGCATCTTATACTCTTGCCCAATTATTACGCGTTATTAATGCCTTGCTGAGCAGGGGGGTTTCTTTCCCTAAGCATTACTAAATCGATTAGAAATTTGCCGACGAGTTTTTCTAACGCAACTCAAGCGTTTAATATTGCCTTTGTCGCAATCGATACAATAGTTTAATGCAAACCGTAAACTTACGCGGTGTATTATTTTGTTTCGTCCTCGGACTCTGGAGTGTTGAAATTAAAAAAAAAATCCTACAATGCTTAGTACTTCCACTTGAGTTAAGTAATGCACTTTGATAAAGATATTTTGCATTGGTGAGTTTTTTTGCTAATTGTAATTCTTAATGGTTTAAGTAAAATAATAATAAACTTTATTAATAACAACTACTGATTTATACGTTAAATAACTTTCTGACTATCTAAATACACAAAATGATGTATAAGTGTATTTAATAATGTCATTGTTGCATTTAATTTTCTCATACAGCTAATTTTTTCTTCAGTATACGTGTTATATGTGTATATTTTTTGCAAATATCGGTATATTTATTATCGCGCTGTTATTTCACAATACTCTTTCATAAAAAAAACTGATACAAATAAATTGTATTACCGTACAAGTAAATTATATTCTAAAAACAATTATGACTCGTATATACAGCAATAGTATTCTTTGTGTATTATTAACCAACTTCCAATTAATGTAAGGTATTTTCAAATTAAATTAATTGATTCGCAATTTTTGCTTGGAGATAAAAAAAAATTGAATTTAAGACATTTATTCATATATACCATACAATGTTATTATTGGGCGATTTGAAAATTTATCTACAAAATTTAAATAAATTATCATGTTCGATAAAAGCAGCCGATACGTTTATTTGTGTACAAAGTCAATTTTAAATATTGTTTTAAAGTAAGTTACATTATACATAGTATTTATATCATATATATATATTATAGCATAGTAAATGTTATTTGTATTAGTGGATCTAACGAAATTGTGTCAATAATGGTATTCTAAAAATCTTACATAATATATATAATTATTGATATAATAATTAAAATTACAAATTATCTATACAGTAAACATCTTAAAATATATAAATTGAATTTAAAGAATTAAGAAAAGAAACATTAATAAAAATTTTTTAGTAGGATCCAAAATAAAAAATTACTCAAAATCGATAAAAAAGAACAAACGAAAAATGTAGTATTATTTACTATTTACTGAAAATAAAAAATAACGAATAAAAGAAATTCAGTAAAAATAGCGCATAAATCGTACATATATTGAAGAAGGACATCACGAATTAAACAATTATGAATCAAGAAACTTACACAGCGCAAACTATAATGTATAAAAATAATATTAAAAATGTACAGTAAAGCTTTATAACTTCCATATACTGTTTCCTGTACCTGTATTTGGCATATTTATATTTACTCTCAGAATAATAAACCATAAGATGTGGTCAAGAAACAAATAAAAAGACTATATTAAATTATTAGAATAAAGTTAAAAAAAATATAATGTATTTTTGCTGAAAATCTAACTTAGGAGCTCGAGCGATGTAAAAAAAATTACATCGTTAGATGTGAACGACAGTAGTGACGCGTTATGTCGATTTTTACGTAAAGTCGATCAAAAGCAATAGGATAACAATACCCGTGTATTGTATATTTCACACTTAACTTTTCCCTATCACTTTTTGTCCAACAACTCCGGCCTTCTGCAATCTTAAGGTTGCTGATACGACCCTTTCTCGTAGTAAACTTTTATCATCGCACCTTGGTCGTGCAACCCATATTGCTTTACTGGTTTGGCCGAAAGAATCTATCAACGAAATTAGAAAGAAATGAATTTTTTCAAAAATAATATTGAAAGGACTGTTGCTTTGAGAAGAGTTAAATTACATGGAAGCTGAAACGCGCCGAGTGAAAATCCAAATGGCTAATTCTTCGCGTCGTCTCTAAAAAAATGACGTTATTCCAATGCCCGCATTACTTTTAATCTTCTACCTCAGAAAAGTCCGGTAGTCGGAACAAAAATTTACAAAAATATGTGGAAATTTGATACTGCAGAGGCAAGTAACCGCAAAGGCACTAACATGTAAGAAAATTATTGTCCAGCAGGATCTTTTACATGGACAGATAGTCCTGTATGCATAAAGGGGATGTGCCTTATAAGGGCCAAGATGTAATGGCTTCCAAGAGAGGCACAATATTTAGATACAAGATTTTGATAAGTTCATGTAGAACTCCACTTCTACATACCCGCTGTGAAGAGATAGATTATTGCGAACCAATTATAATGTTTGCGATCCCATTCATTGGAATGTGATCGGACAAGTTGGATAACTATTCACTTTTTCGAATACTGGTTCCATCGAAAAGCGCCATCAAACTTACGAATCAACATTCTGATACTTTAACTGAATTACCCAGATGAATTAAAGCTTTAATAAGGATTTGTAGAAAGATTATTAGAAAGATTGATATTTCACGTGCACACTATTGTCGGAAAATCGCAGCATATAACGTAAAGTTATCGATTCGTTTAATGTGCTCGATACGTTAAATGAACTTATACTTGCCGCTCAAAATGTTTTTTTCATTTCAGAAAAGTTGTACATTTCTTTTAACAGTGTTGCAAATGGAAAGAATCATTTTGTAGCTGTGTTCAACCTAAGATATTACTGTTGTAAACACAACTAAGTATACCTGCAATATGTGTATATTGTATAAGTAAAATATAATTTCAAGTATTAAACATAGTAGCTTTTGATTTTGTAAACCGAAAGGAAACATTTATCATTCGCGTCAGAAGTAGCTATTACGAAACACAAATTGTACGGGCATGTAAATAATTCCTACATTATCGATAAGTACGAGAGGCATCCAGTCGCGGAATGGTAAGAAAATGAAGGACTTAAATAAAAGACTGCCTGTATTAAAAATTGTTTGAAAGGTCTTTATTACTAACTTCTAAATCGGCAAACTAAAATTCAAACGTAAAAATAATACGATTACACTGAAGATTGTGCTTCTGGACGCGTTTAGAAATACACAATCCGAAGACTGTGTAGAATATAGAAGCTGACTTTGCATCTGCAACTGCTGCTTAACCAAATGAGTGTAATTTACTTTTAAATGGTCATTTTCAAATACACAAGACTGTTAATGTAGTTGATGAAAATGATGAGCAGCTATCCAAAGAATTAATATTTTGTCACGTGACATTTAAACGTCTGTATCGGCTACGGGTGTACAGCCCTCTAAAATAAATCTCTTGCACTTTAACTACGCCAAGGCACTTTTTATGAAAGTCTCCCCGTTTGACTGGTAACTTTTTAAATCCAATTTAAAATTTTCAGTTTGAAATACTTGCATAAGAAACGCGCGACAACAGAGATTGATAACAAAGCATTTCAAAGGTAAATTATACGTTACAACTTACGAGTAAATAAATTCACATTATAAGGACACGAATGCAGATGTCATTTTCCTTTTCAAGGATTATTTAAAACACCCAACTTTGTAAAAAATTCTTATTGAAAATTACAAAGTCATGTCAAGGACATAAATCATCGTCTCGATTCTTTAAAAGCTTTAGACAAAGGAAACATCTTAATTATATTTTTATTCGAATCAATATTAATTTAAATAATTTACGGAAAATTCATACTTTACCTCAATTTAATTATAATTTTTCTAAAGTAAGAGAGTATTGTTACCCTTAGACAAGTAGTAATTTAGGTATTATTAACTAAACTCCATTCGATTATTGATTTATTTGTTAATTTAAATAGTTTGTTTTTATACGTAAACATTTAAACTATTAGGAAGTAGTCCAAATTGGCATTGCAGAATCCACTGAAAATCATAATATTTTACACAATAGCTAAAACACAATCTCCTATCACTGATTACTCTACCAAAATTGACCCTCCTTATTTTTAAAAGCAAATAATCAAGACATGTCATCTTATCTACTAAAATACTCATATTAAAGGGAAACAATTATGGAAGAAACGACTGCCTTGTTTTCTAGAGTAAAGGTAAACTAATTTAAACATATTATTAATATAAAAATGTAAAATTAATAATACAAAAATATCTTATAAAGATAAAAGTCTTTTGATCAGGTGAGAAACTATTCTTTGTTAAATTCTTTTCCTTCGCTAAATTGACAAAGTTGATTTATTACCAAAAAGATTTATAAGGTAAAAGTACACTTCGATATAAGCATAAGTCCTTCAAAAAATTATGATAATAAAAATAATAAAACTATTTATGTATCAGACACATTTGATACCCTCAGATTCGACATTATATAATAAGATAAGGTGAACAAGTCAAAAAATAATATTATTATACTCATGCTAATATTAAATATATTTCTTGCAACTAATTATCATTGTTACGTGTATTTAATAATAAAATGCTTTTTGAACTTTTAATACAGAGATTTGTTTTATGTTGTTTGAATCCTTAAAAATTACTGATTCAAGTAAAGAGATGCAGTATAACCAACAATAATTAATGCTTTCAATATTAATAATATAGATTACCTAATCTATATTATTATCGATTTCTACACAAATTATATTGTTAAATGGCTTTCTATTTTTAAATAATTATAAATAAATAGCAGACGTTTCATTATGTTTTATGAATTTAACCGTCAGTTTAATATTAAGTCAACTAAAATTTACTGTAACTATTTTATAAAAAAGGTTCTGTTTTATTATATTTTAGCTTAGAAATATCATAAGTAAGTAAATAGAAAACTATACATTGACAAATTAATACAACATTGGACAAAAATAAAGGAGGGAAAAATATTTATACTCACATAAAAGGCTTCAGTTAGTATAGATTTATTATGCTTATTATATTAATACCGTTAAACTAAAAGTTAAAAAAATTAAAATATATTGCTTATTATTGTATTATGACCTTTTGCAATTGCACGAAATAAATGCGATAATTTTCTATATTACAATTACACCATTTATTAATAATTAAATTATTAATTAGAAATTTTTTATAATTATATCTATCATTTCGTATAACGAATAACCTTTTTGACCATTGTTATTTTTGTATTAGTAGCGTTCTAATCGTTTATAATACCTTTGCAATGCGCATAAAGCTAAGTATCAAGATTAAAGTAATGTTCAATTAATTGTTTTCTTCTTTAGCCATTAATCTGTATGCAGTGTGTATTTTCTTTGAGTGTTAAACTTTTGGCTCAGATATTACAAAGTTTCAGGTTGAAAGATATACTAAATATCCTTAATATTATTTCATTGTAAATTAATGCTGTTAGTGAAAGCGCTTCCAATGTTGCATGAATTTCTTGTTATATTGTGATTTAGATCGCACGGAGTGAAGTTCGTATATTAAACTGTCACGGTTATACATTTTCCACGACAGATGGTTCTATTTTTACTTTATTTAATTCATGCCTACTGTAATGCATCGTAAATACATTTACTACTTTAAGTAATCAAGTTTGCTTCATTATTCGGACATGTTTTTGGGAACTCTCGCGGATTGCATGCAATTTAACAAGTACTGGCGATATCATTTGTGTCAAGCATTTATATCATTAGTTTATTTTATAAGTTTATATGATATATTTTCTATAATTACCGTTAAAATTGTGATGAATAATTGAGTTTAAATGCATTTTTTTTAATTAGAACAATTTAACCATTTTGTGAGTAAAGCACGTGAATGAATATTATACTTTAAATATGCTATTGAGAACTAAATTCATAATAATATTAAATGGACAAAAATTGTTTGAAATAAAAACCCATATCGAATTGAAATGTTCAGGAGTGCTAATTATATATATTACACTTTTTTAATTCAAACATATACACTAGATGTTATATAGTTTTACATTTATACAGTGTAAAAATGAATAACAATCTAAAAGCGCAAAGTATTGAATTATTAATAAAGTTGTGAAAATGATTGAAATATGCAAATGATATTAAAATTTATTTTGTTTTGATATTTAAGTAAAACAAACAATCAAATATTATTGATTAAGAATTTAACATACAATTTTTCAGTGTCCATAAATTGAAATAATATTTATTAATCTTAAAATTATCATTATGAAAATCGTTATAAAAATCGTTATATCGTTATAAAAAAAATTCTGCAATGAATTTATTAAAATACTTGAGAATTAGATTTAATTATCCTTAAACTAAATGTATTTAATTATAAATAAACTATTGTAGAATAAAAATCTTGTTGACACAAATATTAAAAATTTTGTGCAATAATGAGTGAAATATAATCTTAACATAAATTTTAAAAATTTACTAGTACAACTTATGCGATTCAGTGAAATCATTTAAGTAAAAAGCGACATACTTGTAAATGAAAAAAAATAGTTTAAAATTATTTTAAAATTATTTTTAAATTATTTTCATTAAAAATTGCGAGAAAATAGATTTACATTAGGAACATTGAACGATTTGAATAAAAATAATCTGCGATTAAAGCCCGAATACTATGAGAAGTCTGCCAAAAAGTAAGTTTTTCCAGTTTGTATTTTTAAATATTATTACAACGCTGATATTAAATTATAATTAAAAAGAACATTAAACAGGGAACGAAACATTAAAACATTAAGTGACTGCCGAGGGTTAGAAAATATAAAAGCGCATGCGTCGCAAGCGATTCAGATACGCGCGAATAACAAGGAGGAAATGGAGGAACGCCATGTTCGTATATGGCGAACGATATCGCCCGAGCGATGGAAGACGGAAAAAACAACGAGGGTCAGATCGACGAAATGGACTTGCCTTTTTACCCCTTCTGCTAGTCGTCGAAAACAGGGAATGGATGCAAACCAGCCTCCGAATTCATTTGCGGTGTGACAAAGCACCTGCTGTTCTTTTACACTCCACCATCGCCTTTCGCCTTCATTCCTCCTTTTCTTTTGCTCTATCACATTATACTGTCCACACCTTCATCCAGTGTGCACAAAAAACTGTACCTTTTAATATGGAAACCTTGGAATTCATTGTTTTCACGGACGATCGTGCGTAAATTCATTCAATCATGGGCATTTCCCCGGCTACTTTTACATCGCGTATTATTTTTTGTTTTGTTTAGCAAGTAGCTCTTTTTATGGTGTTAAATTTTTGTTAAAATAGTATACCGCAAGGCTTCAATTCTGTTTAAATTTTCAATTTCTTAATGATATATCAGTTTTATGATTCATGACATCCAGGAGCTAAATTTATTTTGTACCCCACTCATATAATCGCTTAAATACATTGAGATTAAATCTACGGTTTGTAGGCAATTAGAAAGCCGGGTACAGCTTACATGCCTTACGTAGCAGCAACTTACAATTTTCATCTAATATTTCATAATTAAGCTAACGCAATCAATATATGTATCAAAAATATTCGTATCACATCTTAATATTTGTCATTTATAATTATTAAACTCGTGCAATGTATTGCTGGGTAACAGGTATTTATATTTTATATATCTTGTGTGATATTTGTGAGCCATTTTTATTTTTTATGCGTAAAGTATGTTGTCGTTGTTGGAAAAAACACCTAAATATCTATCGTTAAAACGTTATTTTTTAGTCCTTTAATTATTGGAATGTTAGGAATCTGAATTTGTTCAAAATCTTCTCGAATCTTTATAAAAATATTTCCTTTCTCGTCTCCTCAAATATTTCACTAAATTTTTTTATACACTGATACAATGTTTTATTATTCAAAAAGCCTTTATTTACAATTATTACACATACTATTTATCGTTAAAATTCTCGAAATAAATAATATAGTAACCTACTATTATTAACAATATAGATAATAACAATGCGTAAATTAATGGGATTTTTAGTATGATTAATTTTAAATACTTTTAAAAAGATTCATCTTAATGTAAATTCATTTTCATTATGTTTTTAATGTATATTTTAATTTACATGATTTGTTTAGTCACATTTTTCTATAGATAAACTATAGAACATTCTTAACATTAGTCTTGACAATTTCTATCATTATCATCTTTTTTTATTGATGCATACTTTTTTATCATCTTTTGTAAGTTGCAAAATTTAAATCAATTGCAAAAATTTACTCTTATTATTAATAATATTTTACAATATGCGCAAATAAATATTTATCCCAAAATCAGTATTTATTGCATTTAATGTTAAAAGACATTTTAAGGTTCGATTAAGTGTTAAAAGAAATGGCCCAAATATAGTTAGAATTCAATTTTTATTGAAAATATAACTTACATACACAAATATTGATGCTTATTGCAGATTATTTTTTCTACAAAATTTGTCGATATTATTTGATCGGTATAAAATACTGACATTTGCTTCCTTACTGTTAAGATTATTGTATATTACTTTATAAGTATAATTTGCATATCATATGTATTGTAGTGCCACAAAATACTTCATAATTCAAAAAATTTTCAGATTGTAATATTCTATATCTTTACTATTTATTAAGCTTTTCTAACACATTGATAAACAGAATTTAACCTGTAATATTTCAAAAGCCGACAAATAGGTAATTTTTTATTGACCACACATTTCATATTAAAGTTTCAAGATTTCCATGTGATAAAAAATGATTATATATTATTTATAATTAGAATTTGAATTCAAAATTTATAGTATTAATTTTTAAATGTAATAAAATAGTAACCTTTTGTGTATTTATTTTATTTTCCTTATATGATACAACAAGCATATGAATAATGCAGTTCTAAAAACCCCTTTCATTGTCAAAATGACCGTATACATAGAAAAAAAAGTTTTTTCTTATAATACATTTATTTTTATTCAGTTTCTTATTGCCAAAATGTCATGTTTTACGAATACCCAACATACCACTTTTACTGTGATCTATCGCATGATTTAAACATAAACTCTTAAGTCCTCTCAATAAGAAATCTTTTAGATAGTCAATTTTCATGCCAGTACAGCATTCATCTATATCAGAACAATGTCTGAAGTTTCCTAAGAATTAAATCCCGTAAATAACGTCAAGTTTAAAGAGACCCCCTTTCGCCATCTGTCGGTGAAATAGCTAACTCTTAAGAAGTCTTGTGGATAACTTCATCTTCACACTTGACTTAAAATACGATATTTATACATTCAAGGTATTCAATATATTTGAATGGTTTTTATAAATTATTCAAATGTAACAATTTTTTTAACAGAAATAAAGTTAAATAAAAAATTTACTATCAGTTCTTAATTTATACGAAAACATTTAATCTTATATAATTTTACAAGAATTTTATATTAATTTACTTTTGAAATCTATTTGAATAAATATTTAACTATATTATTTAAGCGTTCGATTAAAACATTTTTCAATGTTTAATTCTCATTTAGTGCCAGAAATAAACAAAAATTCTAATATTGAATGATAATAAACTGCACTTTACCACTTTTTTACCATTTATAATAAATGATAATATTATAGTTTTCATCGAGAAAAACAGTGCATAATTTTTTAAAATATCTTTTACATTTTGTGCATTTAAATATCGTGTATTTTATATTATGCTTAATTTTATTGGGCATTACTTTAATGTACAATTAAAATAAAACAATAAATTAAGTTCTCTTATTATTTCTTATTATCAGTTTATTTCAATATCTAAGAATATTCTTAATTATATAATATTATATTATTTATACTTGCTAATTTAATTCTGAACAATTAAAAATGTTTTAAATCTAAATATTTCGACCCAAAATAAATGATTAAATATAATAAGAAAAATTAATTTCATAAATTAAATTACAATAATCAAATCATAATGTAAACAACTAATAAAAATGTAGCTATTCGTAACTGTCATTGTAAAAAATGTAATTATATTGATAGATAAAACAATCAAATTGTATTTATCAGATGTTTAATCATTAAAATTAATTTCAAATTTTAATTAACGTATATTTTCCAACAAAATATGTATTGTATAAAGAAATAACATAAGATGTACTCTATAAATAAATATATATTTTGAATAACTGATATTTTTAGTGAAATATTACAAACGTAAAAAAATTTTTTTTTAAATAAAAATATAATTTTTATTAACTAATTAAATTATTTTATGAAACTAACGATATTAAAAAATGAAGGTAAACATTTAAATATAATAAAATTTTACCAAAATGATTCTAATATATCGTACACTAATTTTAGATAATAGTCTGTATTTATTTTACCGCAAAGATCCGAAAAGGGTAAACTTTGATATTTGAATGACATTCTAAAAATTCCTCAGGTAGCAATAAATCAGTGATCCCATGTATGGCAAAGGTCTTGCTAGTTTAAAAAAGTTTGAAAGGCTTAGTATAACGTTTATAGAAACAACTGTATCTATAGTATACATAAATATTAATAGAATGGATGAAGTTGGGTTTGTCTATCAATCTTTTATTATTTATTACTGCAATTTAATGATTAAAAATATAAAAATACTTAATAAATTTAATCTTTGTTAGGTTTTTTTATATACAAGTAAACTCAACGCGAAAAGTATATAAAAAATCATTGTAATTTTCAAGAACTTGAAATTATAATATATTTATTTAACCAACTAATAACAATATAACGATGTAATAAAAAGGTGAGAATTTTTTTAATGCATAAAATAATTCATAAGAAACAGCATGTACTGCGTTTGCGTAAGAAGGTAAAAGTTTTTTTCTTAACGTATGAAAGTATAATAGCGGAGGGTATCACAATAATCAAATAGAATAAAGTGATAATACAATTAATTTAGGTGTCAGGTATATAAACAATCAGAGTAAATACAGCGAATGCATAGTTTTTATTTTTGCTTTAATAAGATTATCTCACGATCAATTTAGATCTTATATCAGTTGACACGGATGGCTGATATAAAAAAATCTTGAACGATCGATAAATATCGCTTTCAATCGATTTTAATACGAAGAAAAAATCTACAATAACTTAACATTGCTTATAAATATGTAAGTGAAAAGGATTCATTGTAATCGTTCTAAGTTCGTATTAAAATGTGAAAATGACTTAAAGCGGAGAAAGTGCTAGGAAGAGCGATAGAGAGAAAATTAATGTAAATGTGGGCATTTTCTTCGTAACGAAGTTACGACAAAACTTCATCAATTCGTGCAGGCATTTATCAACATAAAGTAGATAGATAATTTGATGCTATAATAGAACCCTTTTTTAAAATTCCTTGTACTTACAGGTTTTAAAGCAAGGCTTATCACCGAAAAAGAAGAAAAAGAAAGTTCGATGGAAAAAGAAAAGTGGGTGGGCAAGAAGTGTGTAAAAATAAAAAGGTAAAAAAAGAAAGAGAGGAAAAATGCGAGTGAGAGACAGGGACAACTAGCCGGCTGATGAAGATAACGCCAGTTCATGGTCGTTTGAATTACGACATGAATCAGGCAATAATAAATTCCAGCAAACATTCATTTTCGTACATACGACTTTATGATGTCCTTAGAACATGGGACACATTACTCCGGGTCCAGCCATCGACCGTTCGACGCCATTTAATATCTGCGTCATGCCCTAATATTTCCACTCCACCACGTGCTTAATGAACGATTTGAAAAAGAGAAAGAGCCTGACGCATATGTATGCACGTATATATATATATATATATATATATATATATATATATATGTGTGTGTGTGTGTGTGTTTTTATATATAAATATATATAAGCTCGCTTGTCCATTCTTTGATCCTTGTTATTTGACGACGATTCGTGCAGTCCGTTTTTTCCATTTATTTAATTATATAAGCGAATTCAGTATTGTTTTTTAGTACTTACGTATTTATGCTTGTACTTTGAAGCTAATAAAATAACTCTAAAGTACGTAGGATTTTACGCAGAAAAGAAAGAATTTTAAATATGTTTTTTTTACTTTCATCGTAATTAAGTATTAAAGAACGTATTTCTTCCATGGCTTTATGCTATCCTTCAATTTTATCGAAGCTGCACAAAATGTACAGTTCTTTTCGCGATTTTTATAAGTGTTAAATAGATCGAATAAAACGTCAACATTATACCGAAGAACTTGTTCATTTCCATATTCATCAAATGTTGCTATTACTCAAATTATCAAATGTTGCCATGTCAATTTAAAAAAATTCTTCAACTTAAGATTTGAAGTTCAAATGAAGCAATAGCGCCATATCATTGTTATGCGTTTGTTAAAAAATCTTCGAATGCGATTTGTTTTCAAAATTGTTCAATCGGTCACAACGAATGAGTGGAGTTCATTGAGTCCTTGTCTTAATTATTAATAATTCTCAACCGGTGTGCTTAAGGGTATTTTGACATCATTTCAATATTTGAAAGTTAATGTCCTTAACAATACGCATTTTTAGTTATAGATCGAAAAAACAAAAAAAAAAGTCAAATAAACGGAGGAAATCAGTTAAAACTAACAATATGCCCCCGTATTATTGACTAAATTGCAGGTCAAATTACAAAAAAGAATAAACGGTAAAGAGATGGATAGAAGGAGAGAAGTAAAGAAAGGAAAAGGATTGCAAGTAAGGTCAAATGTTTAGCTTGTGATTCCCATACGTATGTATAGGCAAGTGCATATCTGTTCCTTCCAGATCGAGATTCTTATAAATGGTCTCGGATTAACCTCGTGGATACAGGCGCACGTACGCAATGAGTCAGCTAAAGGCGCCGATGCTCGACTCGCGTTGTTATTGGTGGAACTGCCTGAGTCATGCAATCGCTCTAATTGGAAACTCGCTATCACAGGAGATCGCACGTTCTACGGAATCATGTATCTTACGCGCCCCCTGAATCCACCTGCGACCAGGGAAGTGTATGGTTCCATGTAAGGAGAGCACGGCGGGCTATGAAAAGCGTGGGTTCGGTCCCAGATAATGGACTGATAATGAGAGACAGTCGGTGCACCTCGAGCTGATTTAATTGGAAGAGTCTGTGTCGCTACCGATGCAGTCTCTCACGGAATTAAAGTAGTGGAATGAGAGAAGATGAGAACTTCGTCCGAAGCTGCAAGGATAAAAATGAAAGAGGAACGGGAGAATTACCGCTGTAGAAAACGAGATTGCTCAATACATGCTTCTGGAGAAAATTTTCTTTCCAGAATTGTGGGAAAGCTGCAAAATATTCCTTTTATTATCGCATAATAAAGGGTTACTACCATTATTTTTTTCCCTTCTTTTTTTTTGTTTTTTTTTTTTTTTTCTTCACTACTAAGTAATGCTTAAGTGTTCAATTTTTCATTTGAAAACTCTGCTTCATAATCGCAAAGAATAGCGTAACTAGGAACTCCAAAGATTCCTGTACATTCGACAATTTATAGCTCTCTATTACATTATTCATATAAAATATTTCTTTTACCTGCTTTCAATTTGCATAGATATTTTAAATCAATTTTTCAACAATACGTACAAATTTTCATCGTTTGTTAATTACCGTAATTCTTAATACGTTTTTTAAATACAATATTCCCTACATTATTTCAACCAAATTATTCAAGATACGGAAGACCCTTTCTTATCTCCAGAACAATTTACCATAGCGTTTAGAACATAGAGCGAACAAGTTTTATTCTTACTCTAAATTTTTTTAATATTAAATACTTTAACTTTGATAGAGATATACATATATAAGAAATATAGTATAAAAATTAATAGTATTAGAATTTAATTTAAATTAAATTATGTATTACTAAAACTTTTATTACGTAATAAAAAAGATTTAATATTACAACGAAATACTATATATGTAAGCAGTTCTGTTCAAGACGCTAGATTTGCAGAACTAACACATATGTATTAATAATGTAACAGATATATTATCTGGCAACTAAAAGTAACCAATTTATGTAAATAGGAGAAAAATAAAAGGCTAATTTAGTACTTTGTTTTTATTGATTTTCAATATTTTATTATGTAGCTTTTAAATTTACACAGACACACACACATATATATATATTAAAATATTTAAAATAATCTTCGTAATAATAATAAAAAAATAATGTTCGCAAATTATCCTGAGATAAAACATTCGATTCCTTTGTGATAACTAGAGGCTTTTTAATAATCATAATCGTATATTATAATACAATTGTTAAAAAAACATACAATATTATGCATATATGTATTGAACAAGTCAATAACATAGTTTGAATTGTTTTTCAAACCTTAATAGTTTCGTTTTATTTGGATGAATGACAATGATAGGAGGAAATTGATCGGTACAACTATTTAACTATTCAAGTTTGTTCCAAAAACGTTTTATTAAAAAATATATATATTTGTGTACAAAAAAATGTACATTATTGCAACTAGTGATAGTACTTGCACCGGAAAAGAGGTATAACATGAATAATAGAGGCTCTTATTGATGATCGTCATTTATTGAACATACTTCAAATACTATATAATAGATCAAAGAAAGAAGTACCAATTCTATATACTGAAAAAAAATTTATTTTGCTGAGCACAAATATCTAGAACAGAAATTGAATTGTAAGTTAGCGTAAAGCACTGTAAAGAAACAAAAAAAACAAGAATGAAAAAGACACGTAAATCTAAAACTTATTCACTGTATGAATATATTCCTTATTGATTTACTACATGTATCTCTTAAACAAATTCATATAAAATTTTCAATGTTTATATACAAAATTTATATACACATTAGCTTATATTACAATTAATTTCACTACATATGATATTTCATTATTATTGTTATACATTTATTCACCAATAGAATTATATTTACCAATACAACCTTTTCTTTCGATCATATCAACGATGTTGTATAATAAAAACAAATTAAAAAACCTTTAATACTTCTCTCTAATAAATCTGCAGCTTAGATACCGAAACTCCTTTAGCAAAAAATTTTATTTGCACTAACAAAAATTTGACCAATAATCATTTGTGCTTAAAACTCTATATAAAATAAAATTTATGATTCCAATTTGTAGCTTTTAATGTGACTTTTTGTTTCTGAGTGTTTTATAATGTTATATTCGCCGACAACATTAACATTTATACGTACCTTTTTTGCTATTAAAAATCTTACATCTATCTTTTTTATGCAAACTATAATTCTTTTATGTTTGAAACATTTCTTTTAATTATTCATTAAATTAGTCATTATTTTTATAAAAAAAAAACTTTGTTAAAAAAAACGTAGGTGTCAATAAAAATTAACTAAATTTTCTAAGCTTTTCATAATTTATATATTTCGGTCATAATAAGTACTTCATCTAGTCGTAATAAAATCATAAGTATATCTTTGACGTATGTGTAAAAACATCTGTACACAATTACAAAAATTGAAATTTAAAAACGTCGGTCATTACTAAAATGTTTGTCTATGTAAATAAATGTTATTTTAATTATATTCTAAACAATAATATTCTTTGTAATAATTTTAGATGGTTACAAACAAATTTGCCCGTCAGCTAATCTTAGTATTTTCATGTATCTAAATATTTTAGCACCTTTAATAAAATCTGTTGTCACGACTATCTATAATTACTGCACATATCTAGTATTCAAATCATAATTTTGCTTTATTTATTAATATTTTCTTCATAACCGCGTTATTTTTAAGAACCGACGTATTCATAGCTTATATCAATCCTCGCCTTTCCTTTAATATTTCTCCTATTCTAAATCTCTAATGTCAGTAAGCGCATATTTATGTCGTTGTTTCTCCTTCCGGGCTTCAGTCTGTGCTTCATCTTACTGACTTCCAGGTCACCATCACTTTCAATGTACACTTCTTTGTGCAATGGCATAATTAATTGTATTATAAAATTTCATTTAATCAATTTAAAAACAGTTTTTCGTAATATTTCTGTTATTGCCAAATTTGTTGCAAGACTCTAATTATTAATTATAATACTTCATTAAACATACATTACGCATGTTAAAACATAAGAATTTTTATTTGATATACGAAGCCATGCACTTTTTAATTATTTTAAGCTTAATAATAACTAAAATTCATTATGATATTAATTATTTTTTAAATTTTAATTATAATATTCGCCAATCGTATTACATATGCATACTATTTAAATTTACATTAGCTTCAGAACGAACATCAACGTACATTAAATTTAAAATTAGAATACAATATTGAATAACATTTATTAAGTTTAAGAAAAGAAGGCTTGAATAATAGTACGATAAATAAAATCAATGCTTTTTACATAAATTATTATGCCAAATTATCGGAATGTTTTGAAATTTCACGTAATGGCATTTTTAAATGATGCGAGGAGCGCAAGTATTTAAATGTACGTTTACGAGACCGCAGCCGATCGCGAAGAAAAATTTAATGCTTTATTGAATTGAACCAGCTGATGGGCCCAGAAATCGAAGATCAATGATGTGTTTTTTAATTTGAAAATTGAGAAAAAAATTGACTCCGCATAACTGTATTTATAATTTTGTACAGCAAAGTAATACAAAGATAGCACACAAAGCATAGAAATTCGAAACATCTTTTACGAAGATCTAAAATCCATCCGATTTTATTTGATGAATTTTTTGAAGGACTTGAAGGTAAAAGGGAAGAGATTATTGATGCCAAATATTTGTATCAAAATTACAAACATAAATCCGATTCATTAAATATTAAAGATTGTTGGCGTTTTTTAATATTTGAGTATTTTAATTGTCTGAAAGAGAAAACTCTTGCTCAACAAAAGTAAGAGCGATGGTGGTAATTTTTTCCATGTCCAGCGTAGAAATTTAAACCTGATTTTTATAGAATTAACAAAGGTTTTCAATTTTAAACAGGCTCGATAGCGTTTCGGAAGCTTGGCTAGTTAACAATTTTATCTTCTTCTACGAAGCGAAAAATCTATCAACTCGTTTGAATGGCTAATCAAAAACGTACATATAATAAAACATATTATAATTACTGATAAGCTAAAATAAATTATAATTAAGAAACTGTATTATAAATCATAAAAATATTATTTCTGAGGTTTTGTTCTATTTGAACTATCTCATTCACAAGAGTCTAATAAATAGACCTACGTACAGTTTGCGTGTGGTAATTTTCGCAATAATTTTTGTTGAGCGTACATGACGTCGTTTGGTTTAAAACTATAGGCTTTTATGGGCTTCTTTCTTGAACAAAGTCATAAAGAAAAAGATGTAAAAGCATTATAAAACCATTTTCTCGACAATAGCTAATATTTCTCTTTTGTAATTTTAAACTTACACAGTATAATGATTTTTCGAAGATATTTCGATGGTTTGATTTTAATTCAAATATAATTATTCCAACCAAAGCCTCCCGTATTACGTAAACTTTTATGAAAATAATCTTTAGATAGATTTTTTTAAAATAAATATTCACACAAATATTTTATTATTATTTAAAATATTATTAAATTAATCTGATTACGTGTGTGAAATTATATTTTTACCTGTATTAACATAACGTGGTGTTTCATTTCTTTATTAAAAGCATTATATCACGAATAATAATTTTACGCATCATGTATATTTTATAGATGTATATATTTATATATTTATATTTACATTTATATTTACATATAGCATCAAAAGCATTTTCTTGTAGGTAAAGTTTTTTGTCTATTACAATACTAGCCTTTTACGTTGTAAATCCTTTATACTGCTCAAGCCACAATACAGTGGAAAAATAAGCATATTTGTAGAAATTAAGGAAAAAAATGCATAATAAATAAACGTCTATTACACAACTTTGTTGTGCCATAGACCAATGTACCATATTCAAAACGCAATAGAAGCACATGAAGATAAATCGGAGCAAAGCCGCATAGTCGAGAATACTATTCCCATACTATTCGAAAACATCTAATTATTGGAAATCGCAAATACAAAAAATTAAAATAGATGTTTATCACCAAAGCACTAACAAACGCATCTTTCTTATCTTATTTTCCTTCTCTTCCTGTCTGTCGTATTAAAACAGTGGTTTCGTTTATCCCTTTTTCTCGAGGAAGCATTTTTTCAGATTTTTAGTAATCCATGCGTAATTATCTTATTTGTTATTTTTCTTAATTTCTCTATTGCTTCTCATTAAATGTCATAATTCCAAAAAGTCTAGACATTAATATAGACTTTTACATTATTATTTACAATCTCGCAATAATCACATAATAATTTTCTATATTATTTACTGTTTATATTTATTAGGTTAAATTATTAAATTATGACATATTTGAAAGGGGAATGAATACATGAATGGAAGTCAAAATATTCTAATTATGCATTAAAATGTAGATTCAGTAATAAAAAAAGTCAGTATTAGATTTTTTAGCTTTGTTATTCCTAAAAAATTAAGGTCAACACATGTAAAATTTTATGGATGTAAATTTTTGTAAGGTAAAATAAATATTTTCGTATAAACAAATCGTCCTTCATTTAATAGAAAAAATTTTGAAAGTCGATTAAATATTGAAATCCGTATCGAAATGGATTAAAATACTTCTAGTAAAACCTTTAAAAAAAAGACCTCATAATCCGTTTTATTAATCAAAATAATATTGAATAATCATAAAAATATATCATACATGCGGAATAAGTTTTCAATAAAAATAATCGTCGTTAGTTTGGTACTATTTTTTAAATAAATCTATCGCGTTAATAACGATGAAATGAAATTCAGATCATAGTAAAGATTAAAAATTTCAATATTTCACCGATGAGAATGAACTAGCAAGACATCGTTAAATCAATGTAAAAGTTTTGAACCTTACAAATCATTATTAGCATATATTGGTAGTAATAAGAAGTAAAAACACTTCTTTAGAAGATTCACTCATGATAGATGGAAGGACAAAGGCGGATCGTGGCCGGCCTCTCTTTATGAATCGAAATATATCAAATGCATATCTATCCTCTCCTTCAATCGTTCAACTTTAATATTTATAAAAACCGTGAAGCGTTTGTCAATAAATCAATAATTATCTTTTCATGCGACAGTCAAGCATTTATTAACAAGCCATATAATTTTAAAGTAGTCGACGCTTAATATTTATCACTTTTATGTTTGCGCGCAATTTAAAAAATAACGTTTTACACGTAGCAGATAATAATGATAATTTGTGAAATGATTTTTTTATAATTGAAATACGATAAAATACTTTTCGCTGCCTTGCTCCCTTTCGCAACAATCGCATTACACAGTAATTTAAAAAGGCATTAATTGGTATTAATCTACGATAAACCTTTTACCTCTCGAGCTCCGCAGCCATCTACTCTACAAAATTCCTAAGAAATAATGGCGTGAAAAGGCAATCACAATATGATTGGACAAAGTTTTCTCCGTACGTTTTAATAGGTTTGGTTGCCCTAAAAAGGGTGCATTATTATGAGATGGCGTCCTGGCCCCTTAGTCGAAGCCTTAGTCGAAGAAGACGGTCTAAGTTGGTTAGTGCTTCATACCTCTGCCTTAATCTGCGCTGTTGTCACCCTTACGCTCCAGTCAATATCAAAGTAACTCAAATATCTTTATTTAGTTGGAGTATTACCGCGCTAATTATGTTTTGAAATGTGACAGTCGCGTTTCCCCTTTCTTCGGGGTGTTGCCATTGAAAGAATACCAACGTCCCATTAAATTTGTATCGTTCGATTTATTTATCGTCAATTTAAAACTTCTTAAAATTGTCTGCATTCTTTGTCATTTACATTTTCAATGTATGCATTTAATGACCATTTATTTAAAAATAATGCAAATAATAATCCATAAAGTAAATCGTTGAAGCCATCAAGGCGTTAAAATGCTTTTGTATATGTATACTTAGAGAAAAGCTTTTTTACTTGAGTAACCTTATGCATTATAATAACTAGTACAATTACCTTAATAATGCTAAATTGTAACAGATTGTGTACGAGGGCCATTAACAAAAAGTTACATAATAGAATTCGAAGAAGTGTTGAACTAAATTATTAATCAATTATGTAATTGTTAATTATTAGCTCGATACAATCTTTAAAATTGCTTTAATCGCAACGTGTGCCTTTAAACTTAGAAAATATATCATAACTCTGAAAAAAAATGCCTAACCAAGATTATAATAATCCATTTTTACACTGTTCATTTCGTAAATTTATTACAACTGGAAGCGGAGCGCAATAATTTTTACAGTAATTAGCTTTCTATGAAATACACTTAAAGAATACACCTTGCTTCCTCTTCTATGATAAATATTGCTCGGCAAGGCAAAAACTATTATATCAAATAATGAGTACTAAATAATATTAATGAATTCAGCAATAAACGAATCATCATAGTCAGTATAGACGCATCATGACAGACTATAAATGCTATTACCCAAATGAACAAACATCATCTAATCCCATTTCCCTTCGCCACCAGTGCGGGGTAGTGCACATTTGAAAATTAATCGGCATGGGTATAGTTGATAACGGACGACGGCTAGTGAATTGCCAATATATTTTACTTTACGCCGTTACAGAGTGCCTGTTGTTCTACCTGTCTTCCGGCCGGAAATTTACTTGCATCAGCATACTCTAACTATTCCGACAGCCTTGCGACCCACGGGTCACGTAATAAAGATTGAGGTAAATTTAAATTACCCAAGTTTTACTAATTCATAACGCATTTTAATTATATAGAATTTTATTAAGATTTTTCTCAATTTCCATATCATTAGCATGCATTTTAATTCCTCTGGCAAAATGTACTTTAATGTTTAATTGCAACATTATATCGAGTGTATAAAATAACGAGCAAGAATATTTTTTAATTTTTTTTTTCTAAGAAAATTTAGTAAAAACACATTAGGAAAAACGAAACAATAATTCTTATATGGTAAACAAAATTAGGACAACACCCCATTAAACAATTTATAGGAGTAAAATACATACGATCCGTGTATGTATGTATATACATACATTGTACATTTTACATTATATATATACACAGATTGGGTATAATCAATTTATAATTAAATTAAGAGGAACTCTGAGTATAGAGTTCGACATATCAGACAAATAGATTATGTTAGAACCACACTATCGTGAAGCTACGAGTCCATCTGAGTAATTTAAACTCTCTAATTTATGCTAGTTTTATTTAGTAACTATATCGTTCAATTTGAAAAATATACATTATATCTCATTCCAAGTGTAGATTTAGATACCTTCATCCATATAAAAATAAATATGTATTAAAAAGAAAATAATGTTACGTGTTACGTCCGACGCGTGAGCCGAGAAAAATTTAAATTGGTATAGAAAATAATAATAAATTATAATAATAATTAATAAGTACTTTATCACAAATATATAGATATTATCATTATCATAGAATTTTAATATTATTAAAATGAATTCATAATTAATTATTAATCATGGTATAATACATTTAAACAATCATGACTTTTGATACAAAAATTTATAAAAATATATAAGTTTATTACATTAATAAGAAACGATAAGGAAAATTAATAATAATTAGATAAATTGTGTTTATAAATTTAGAAATAATTATTTCAGAAATACATATATATATATATATATAAATATTTTATTAGTATATTAGAAGTTCATAATTTCAACATTTTAATAATTTAAATTCCTGAGTTCGTCAATATTAACATTAAAGCGCCTTATTTATGAAAGGTGAATTAATTCTGTAGATAAATCTATATATATATTAATATAAATTTTAGCTTTGAAGATTCAATTGTGGCTTAAATGATCTTAAATTGAAAAATCAAATCGTATTAAAATTAATTACATAATTGATCAGGTTATTTGCATTTGCAATGGACAATTATGTTGTTAAATCTGTAGCCGTCGTCAATCCTTACTGGAGCGTAAAAGATCATCCCCCCAAATACATCGCAAGCCTGTTTGATTTGCGGCTCTAAAATAACTTGACCAGAACAGAGGAGCATAAGTATTAAGGAAGTCTTTGAGTAGGTAATGCCTATGTGCAGTGCGAGATAGTGGGAAAGTAACAAAGACAGAGGAGACAGAGGAGAGAGAGTGAGAGAGAGAGAGAGAGAGTGAGAGTGACAGAGAGAGAGAGAGAGAGTGAGTGAGAGTGAGAGCGAACGAGAGAGATATATAGAGAGAGAGAGAGAGAGAGAGTAGGGAGAGTGATACGGAGCGAAGGAGCTGTAGTGGAACAAACCTAGCCTGAGCTAACTAAAGTTGGGACTGGGTATTATCAGTATAGCACTGGCCGCGACTAGCGCAAGTACAAGGCCCATGGCAAATATCGAGCGGTTGCGCGGCTGCGTCTACTGCAAACAGATATGAGAAAATTTACCTTCACATGTATATAAGTAAGTGCGGGCGATGAGGGCTTGAAAAGAGTTCCTGGACAGGAGTAGACACTTACCAAGTTCTACAACTCATCTCACCGTCTGTCCTGTTGCTGCGGTAGAGCCACTGAATTCGTATAAGGTTAATCTACCCACCCGCTCATACCTTCCGGCCGTCCAGCCCACGTATTGATTAAAAAAATAATGATATGTATTGATTTAACGATTAATGAGTTATGATTATAAATCGTTTACCTTCATACACACACACACACACACACACACACACAAATATATATATATCCATATATAGCATAAAATTAACAACTAATTCGAATAGATTTAATTTAATACAAGAATTTAATACAAGAAGCTACGCTTTTAACACTTTAAAGGAACATTAAATTTTTCATAAATATTTGTATATTTTGAATTAATTTTAAACATGTCAACGATACGGTAAAAATATTTGATTAAAACAATTTAGAGCATCTGACTAAATTAAAAATGAATTTTTAACCATAATGTTTGAAATAGAGATTTATATACATATGAACTCATTTTTCAATAAATGAGATATCAAGTTATTATCAAATATTTAATGTATTATTAATTTGGATTACTTGCGTATATCGCTAACTTAATTATATTCACATATTAATCTTCTTTCATCAGCAATAATTGCAATAGATCAAGAACTGAACTTTTATAATTTGTCGTCATGATCGGAATTCATTTTCCGAAATTTATGTTTATCGTGTTTCCGTGCATAATAATATTAAATTGTTGGTTAAAAATTATGGTTCTTAATTAATTTTCATTTGAATTATAAAACAAAAAACTGCATCAACAAAGGCTACATTTAAAAGCGCCTATGCGCCCTGCGATGCAGTGACTTTTGTTAATTACACGCAAAGTGCGCACTAGCTTTGATTATCAAGAAAAACAATCTAGCTGTTGGCAATTGGCATTCAACACGTGAAATTATGTTAATTCCGTTAATAATGATAAGTTTATGTAGAACTTGAAGCGAGCACTTCTTAACACTACCGCCAGAAGGTGAGCGGCGAGGCTTTCAATGCGAAAAGTTCATCGCGTAGTTAGAAAGGCGCACCAAGTGTACTAATACTAGAAGCAGTTGCACCACCTGTCGTCCGTGTGACGCTGCTTATCCGTCGGTTAATTTTCTTCTCGCATCATCGATGCCTCGGTGCAGTCCATTTGTAGCTTTCTTTTGCTATGACGTAATTATCCTCGGCCTCAGTCGAGGGGACGGGGGAGCGTAAGCGGACCCCCCTCCTGATGTATATACACGTGAAATGAAGATGAGTAAAATAGAAAGAAGTAATTTTCGCATCGTGCGTGGAATAAATCACCGATTAAGAAATGAAGTGGCAACAAGACGTGCGAATGATTCGGATCGAAAGATTGGTCTTAGGGTCGCTTATATTTCTGTTGCGTAAGCATTGAGTTCTAAAATAATCTTCGGGAACTCGTAGCATTACCACTGTGAAGATGATTCATATCATGGTTACCATAGGTCATGAAGTCCTGTAACCTGATCTCCATTTAAGGTCTTCCTATCTGGAACCCATGGCTGGCCTTTCTCTCTCTCTCTCTCTCTCTCTTCCCCTCTCTCTCTCTCTCTTCCCCCCTCTCACTTTTTCTCTCTCTGTCTGTTATCCATTATATAAACCCTTGCTTTGTTCACGAAGACTTTCATATTCTCAGAATCAACTGATTGTCCATTTGCTTGGGCTGTTCTATCGATGCTCTCGCGCCTTAACAGCCGCATAAGAAGTATTTAAATATTTGCTATAGAAGGACTTGCACTCATTTCATGTCCGCAAAAATCTGCAATGGACCGTTTCGAATTGCACGAGGATCTCGTATGCTTGTGTTCAGATTAAGTTTAACGTCCCTATTAATTTAGGCAATATCCGGACATCTGAGTTATTCCTAACGTCTCTTATGATCGAATCGAATGCAGCTTTATCTTGTTTAACCGTTATTATTTTCGAATACTCTAGTAATCACGATATCACGGATTTCTTACAGAAGCTTAGGGATAAAGAGAAATTTGGCAACATCCTCAAGTGCAATTGGTCATCTTATTAGGAGGATAATTTTCTCCATCTGACGTTGAACCAACTTTTTACGTAAGTATAAATTAGCCTTTTTGGGACCAACAGCATTGCCTGGAGCTTACACCGATGATCCTTAGTTCTTTGGCATTATTTGTCAAAGACACATCCCAGGACTTAGCAGTTTGATAATTCAAATCATCTATTTCCCATTGTTGAACAATTAATTCACACCCATTCATACCCAACTTAACGTGACACTCAGTGGCACTGACCTCCAATTATATGGAGAATTTGAAAGTTATATACTAGCATCACCTGCATATACGACACTTCAATTTCTGCTATTTAATAGTTTTTTTCTGCATTAAGAAGATTTACTAGGAGCTGCTGGTGCTTAGCACAGCACTTAGTTGGTGTATCGTTTTTAATAATGTCACAGTTGATTTTCCTTAATTTTACGATACCAATTTTACTAAGTAAACTGTGTGCTATGTGAGATATTTCTCAAATGTCTTTTATATATAGATACAACTTTTACAGTTTACTTATTTCACGATTGTTGGAGTGTTATCCTACAGATTTTATGTCTAAGGTATACCTTCTGGTTATTTCAAACAGCTTTCGTTGGATAACAATCTCGCAATAAGTTTTAAGTCCTTATGAGTGTCCGTTTGAAGGAACCAAATGTTTGCGTTAAAATGAAAAATAAACATTTATTTTTGTTTACAAGAGCTTTATTTTAATTTATCACAATTGGCACTTTTCAATTTTTCAATACTTATATTATAATAACGCGAATGCGCTGACTATTTGGCTTCACGCATACGCACTAAAAACGGAAATCTGCCTTGACTTTGCCCCATGTTTTTGAATAAAGTCGATCACGTTTTTATTTGGACAAATTTTGATAAAACGAGTAAAGTACTAAGGTCACAGCATTCAGCGCCTCTTTATCGAGCTTTCTTTTCTCGCCCGTGTAACGTGCAACTAACTATCAATGAGAATTCCCAATGCGGAGCAAAGAAGGCCGATCGTATATTCAATAGCCGACGAATAAAATATGAAGCGTTCGCTTTTAACCCATTTACAATATATATAAACATTCAAAGCTACAGTCGGCAGGCGTTTCAATAGGTAACTCTAGAGCTTTGATCCCTCCATGCGTATTATGCCGACTTTAAGAAATATAATACCCCGATAAATATTAGCAGTTTACAATATTTGATACGTTCGTAGTGGCTCATTGACGCTGCAGTATTTTACTCGGTCTTTCCGAGTGACGCGTGTCGGATTATTTGCAAAAATGTGCTTTTGCACAATCTCGATTGAAATCTAAATGGCATCTTCGTTTTTATATTTCGCAATCGCTGTATTAACGTTGTGGCTTACAATGACATTGCCAATGATAAGCAATTTTAAATCTAGCGCTGCTACGGTTTTATTATACTTGCCGTAGGAAGGTAATAATTACATATTGCCTTAAAATACATTATAATAATGTGTCATAAAAGGAGTGCGTAACAAATGAATGACATCGGGCCATAAGAATCGCATTTAATTATAAAAGGGGTCGTCAGCAAGAGACGTTCACGTTAAAGGACACCGAGGGAGAGGCTCGCGAGTCGATGAAATAAAGGTTATAATCTTAAGCGTTGTATTCCGTAACCATCATAGCGACATGTACAGTCCGCTTTACGCATCCGTTGGACTATAATGTATTCCAGTAATCTTGTATCGCGCGCGCGTGAAAACACTGTAAATACCAATGTAGTTAGTTATCGAAGCCTTACATAGTGATTTCTCGGACAATGTTCTCAGGTTTGTGCCATAAATATGTTAACCGCCGTTGCTGATACTCCCAATGCACCGAGCATTTGCCAAATGCGATGACTTGGACAAACGTCGATGTCTTGCCTATAGCTACCCGTGTATCACTTGGAGTCGTCCTATCAAAGCCGTCACAATGAGTCGATGAACGATCATTGCTTTTGCATTGAAGAGTTCTTCAATACGGCTTAACAACTACGTGAACGACACCTGATTCATACGACTTTACGAAATTTTAACAGCCATACTTTGAGTAGATACTCACGTACTTTTGTAAGCGTTATAAAGTAGCTCGCGTTTTATTTGCTTGCGATTTTCCCTCGAGGCAAATGCTCTTCCTTCTACGCATTATGTTTAATTAGAATCATTATTTCAAGCACGATTTGCGAAAAAAGTATCCGACGCATCATTATGGAGTCGACGATCCAAAAAGATTGCGAAACCAATGAGGAAACCGAAACCATTCCTGAAAATTCAGGTAACACATCTTTATTTTTACAAATTTATCTCCTCTCCTGATACTATTCAATACTCGTAATGTACAGTGTCTTTAAAATTACCTAACAACTCGATAAATAATTTATTAGCAAAATTGATTTTCTTCAAATTTCAATATTAAAAATATTTGATATATTTGGTAAATACAAATTGTTTCACTTTATTTTTAACTACTATAAATCATATCGAGTAAATCAATTTTCATTAATTAATTATTCTTGGATTCTTATAATACAAACAAAAAACATTTATACATTAATATTAATAATTATTCAAATTTTGATATTTTACAGATGTATATGAAAAAGTTAGGAATTTAGAGGCAACAAACACTCAAATACGAGAAGAATTCGATGTCCAAAGAGCAAAAATGAAAGAGTTATTTTTACAAAAAGAAGGTAATGGCATTACTTTTAATGTATTAAAATGAATTTATTATACCTTTTCATTTTATGTAGAAGATGCAAAAAATGAAAATGAAAAAAATTGTAGACTGCAAGAAGAAAATTTAAAATTAGTAGATGAATTAAATGAAATTAAAAGTCAATTGTTGATTATTAATATAAAAACACAAAATGTTATTGATTTGGAGAAGCGTAAAGCTGAAGAAGAAATCGCTTCGTTACAGCAAATTATAACATCAGCTGTTCAAGAATCTTTAACTACAAAAAAAAAATTTGAAATGAAAATTAGTAGGCTTAAAGAAGAAAACAATAATTTAAGGCTACAAATGTTACAAAATTCAGTACAAGATGGACCTCAAATTTCTTTATCAACTATGACTAAAACTTTAGCAAAAAAAGTGGCTTCTCAGTTAGGTGCTGATTCTTTATCTCTTACTTCTGAAAATGATGATTGTTCATCAAAAAATAAACGTCATGTGTGTAAACATCTTATGTGTATATACATATATATATAAAGACTTATTATAATTTCCATTTTTCTTTTTTTTTTGTTCATTATTTCTTTTCATTGTAGGCAGATGAAGATGCTGAAGTGCTACGTTCATTGGTTGTACCATTAGAAGAAGAGATAACAGCTTTGAAAGAAAAATTAAGAACAACGGATGATGAACTACAAAAATGCAAAGAAAAAGAAGAGCTTTTACATAATAGACAATTAAAAGTTAAAGAAACAAGTAGTTCCTGGGAAAATACATGTGATATGTGTTCTAATTATGAAGCTCAACTTCAAAGAATGCAAATGGAAGCAAAAGATCTTAAGAAACAGTTACAAGAATCTGAAAAAATGTTACAAAACCAAAGGCAAGACTTAGCTAAAGAAGTGGAATTTCGAAAAGAAATGGAAGAAAAATGGAATGAAAAAAAAGAAGAACATAAAGCTGAAGTAACATCGCTCACATCTTCTGTAAAATTTGCCAAAAAAACCATAGACGAATTGAAACAACAATACAACTGTACAAAAGAGAGTATTAAAAGAAAGTTGAGTCAGTTAACAAGGGAACGAGAACAAGTGCAAAAACACTTAGAAGAGTAAGTAATACATAATAAAAGATACAAATCACTTGTATTAATAAATCATTTTTTATTTAAATAAATTAAAATAGGTTAAAGAAATATGATCTAATCATATCTAGTTTTATTGTTAAGTTGTTAAATATTAAAAATTGATTTATTTTAATTATATTGATAGAAAATTACGTAATATTTTTATCTTATATTAGTTGTAGATAAAAATAAAAATTAAATAATTACAGACTTCAGCAACAAAATGAGTACCTAATGGGTAAATACAGTAAGCACTCTGCACATTATCAGTATGAGCACATAAATATGCCAAATAATGTTGAAGAATTGCATCTTAGTATTCTTAAGATTCGCGAGGAATTAATAGTAGCTACTATTGCTAAAGAAGAAACTGAAAGAAAATCCAGATCATTTGAATGTGAGCTTGAATTATTACGTGATCAAATAGAGCAAGACAATTATGAGAAGAAGAAAAGGGAAAAAGAATTCCAAAGCATGATTGAAAACACATCTAAAACAGATTCGATTATATCAGAATTAAAACAACAAATAACAAACTTACAGCAAGAATTGAATACAGGTGAACAGACACAAAAAGATTTTGTTCGCTTGACACAGTCATTACAGGTATTATTTATTTATTTATCCCTACTAATAATTACATTATTATTATTATTATCAAAAGTAAACAATGTAATTATTGTGCAGGTTCAACTTCAAAAAATAAGAGATTCGGAAAAAGAAGTCAGATGGCAATTCGAAGATGATGTCGATGAGTGCCCAACGTGTCACACATCATTTACACTTGCCAAAAAGAAAGAAAAGGTAGTTTTCCAATTTTTGTTTTTATTTATACTAAATATTAGTCGATAATCATATACAAAATTTTCAAAATAATGTTGTAATAGTAAAAATAATTTAATCAGTTAATTTAGATAATAATGTTATATGCCATAAATTTTAATTAAAATTAAAATATAATTTACAGTTACACTGTCGACATTGTGGTCAAATTTTCTGTCAGTCGTGCCTAAATAACATTGTAAAAAGTGGACCAAAGCAAAGACCATCAAAAGTTTGTAACATTTGCCACACACTGTTGGTTCAAGAAACAGCTCCATATTTTAGCCTGGATCCTCCATAAATTATGAAAAAGTATTTTAAAAAAGTGCAATATTATATAACAGCTAGATCAAATAATAATTTTAAGAAATTCTTGTTTGTATATTGTTTGTCAAATACAAAACATATTCTTTTAAAAATAACTTTGACGCAAACAAAATATGAAAATTTAGTAAAAAATTGAACATTTTACATTATATAAATAATTTACAGATTTATTGCATTTTGTAATACATAAAAAATGAATTAAGTATTCTATCTAAGAACTCTGGTTTTTTAATCTTTAAAAGCTATGCCAAAAATTATAATTTAAAATCAATAATTCAAGGATTTACATTTCATTTTATTTATAATTACTTAATTTTCATACATTTTCATAATTATTTTGGAGATTCCTTTTAATCTATACAGATATGAATAACTAATTACATTTGCGCATGTTCTAAATAAAAAAAGAATATATGTGCAACTTTATAAAAATATAAAATGAGGCGAGTTTATTTTCATTACACGACACAAGTGATAAAAAGGATATTATCTAGTACCTCTGTAAATATGATACTGGACTTATTAAAATGTAATGGCATTTGAAAAACTAGTACTTTTGAATGTATATTTCGTATTCATTTTGGCTTGCAGATCAATGGCGCTAAAACTACCAATATTTAAAGCTAATAAATTACGAGTAAAGATATCATAATATGATATTTAAATATGTTAAATATGTAAAAGAAAATATAAATTCCATATGTGTGGAATTTATTTTTTTGAAATATACAAAATTTTTCATTTCCACATCACAGTTTTAATTTTCATAGTAAATCCTTTTATTTTATGTAGAATTTAATAATTACTTTTAAAAACGTGCATATAAATTATCTATTTCAATTATTTATTTAGATTTCGGTTTCATCAGATAATGAAAACCATTTGTAAATGTGATAAGCGTTTTAAGATGCTAAGCAATTCTTAAATTGGATTAAATCACAAACATGTTTTTAAGTAATATATGTACATACCAACATATTAAACCTAAAGTATAAGTTTAAACATAAAATTTCTGCCTTAGCAACTTAAGAAGTTAAAAAATATCTTTTTGTACAAAGCAACTATTGTGTAAAATATGTCTAGAATATTTTTTGAGAATATGAATATTACATTTTAATAAAAAAAAACTCTGTAACCAAACAAATTGGCTTGACATTTGAAAAACTTTTTCTAAATAACATCAACTTAATATTGTTCAAAATTACATTAAATTTGATATCCATGATCCAGGATTTTCACATACAAGGAATTACCCATTTATCATTATCATTTCAATTGTTATAAGATGTAATTTACTTGCTCTATTAATGATTTGTAAAACATCTTTTCATCGTACTATCAAGTAATTCATACTTTTACATCTCTCGTTTTATTTTTAAAGATGACAATATTGACATTTTTTATATGCACAAAATACACAAATTTAACTATATAAAAAGACATTATTACGATACGATTTCATTGAGTATCAAAATAGATTATTAGGATACATGCAAATTATTATGTATTACAAATAAAATTAATTTTTGTTTGCAACTTTAAAAGACTAAAATGTTGAATATTACGTAGAAGAATAACTACTCAACAATTCACTTATTCGATAAACCACCCGAAAATATTTAGTTTTATAACAATAACATTTTGCTATTACATCCTAATTCAAGAACTGAAACAATCAAACGGATTTTATTCTTGATATTATATTACATAGAAAAAAACGCATTTATTACATCTTCTAATGGTTGCGGGCATTTTTGATCAATTGGCGGCTCTTCTAATTCGGCGTGTTTGTACCTTAATTCTTTCCAATGATTCAATGCATCCATATATTCTAAATATTTATCGCGTTCCTCAAGTTTTGTATAAACGTGTAGCAAACCTCTATAATCATATTCTAATCCACTGTAACTTCTACCAAATAATTTAAGACCTACAAATACATTATAAATTAAATTAATTATTATATTAATTGATAAGTTATTTTATTAAAATAATATAAATAATTAAATTATCATAAATGTAAATAAATATGCTTGTAATTGAGATTTCATTTATATTATGAATACTTTTAAATAAATCAATAATTATTAATTTATATTGTCTTATTACATACTTATATGAATACTTCGATAATATAATTCTTCAGCATCTCTATATCGATTCATATGAAAATTATATAGCGATGCTAAATGTCCTATGCTTAAGCCAACTTCATAATCATCAGGACCTAAAAGCTCTTCTTTGATTTCAATAGCTTTCAGGTGCATTGCTTCGGAATCCTGCAAAATATGATTTATTGAACCGCGTAATCGTAAATAATATCGATGCGTTTTTAGGAGGTCAACTAACTTGAAATCGTCTCATGCTTTGGTATAATCTCCCTAGATTTCCATAGTGTTTGGCAGTTTGCACATTTCGCTCTCCAAATGCAGTCTTTGCTAACTGTAAAGCAGACAAATGAAGAAATTCAGATTTAAATAACAAATCCTGTTCAGTCCCAGGCGTTGGTGCATTATCTAACGCAATCTCTTCTAAAATAAGAGCTTTCACCCTTTTCACACTGGCCAACATTAAGTGCTCAGCAGGCAATAATTTTTCCATGATTTCAATAGCTTTATTAACATGTTCACTGGAATGTAATTTAATTAAAACTATGTAGTAGATTATTATATCACTATAAATATTACAGAACAGTTAAACATGGCAAACAAAAAAAAACTATTGGATTATTTTTCAATGTACAATTAGTAATGTGCAATACGCAAGAAACAAATTTATAAGCCAACATTTTTTAGAATTGAAAAATATAATCAAAACGTAGTGTATTAAATAATTTTTCAAATGATAAAAGTAAGATTACATATAATATATGATAGTTTTTATATTAATTGATCTTCAAAACCAGAAAAAAAAGAAAATTGCCTTTCGTTAAGTTAAATACATACTTAAAAATAAAAAACTTTACTAGATAATTATTATACCTTGCCAGATGAAATGTTCCAGAACTGTATTCTTGAACATAAAGAGCATATGCTAAATCCTCATGGGCGATTGCAACATGTAGATTATATTTACTAAATATTGCTTTCCTTATGTTTAATGCAAACTAAATAAAAAAATAACTCTTAGTAGTAGTAAAAATTGTATTTTATATTTATCAACAAAAAATTCACCTCATAAACAGAAACACTATTAACAATACTATCTGAATTTAACAAATAATAACCGTAGTCAATAAGGACATCGCTGTATTTTGGATGATCTGTATCAAAAATTTCTCTTGCAAGATATACTGCTTGCTTAATTAATAAACCAGCCTTTTTAAATTCTCTTTTAGCTACACAAGATTTGGCAGCTTGACGGAGCACATTGATAATAATGCGTCCTGGAAGATTTGGTTTTAATTGTCTTAATGCTTCTACACTCCATCTGAAAATTAAAAAGCAAGTGAAGTGAAGTTTTCATTAAATAATACATACATTTATTATGATAAACAAAAAAAAAATATATATATACACATATATGTTTCCTTACTTATATGCCTGATCATATTCACTCCTAATAAAAAATAGAACTCCAAATTCTGCGTACAAAGCAGCATGATTTGTATTTGTATAACCAACGCTTTCAAGTTTTTCAATTGTTTCCAAAGCAAGTTCGTGTGTTCTAGCTGCTCCATCAAAAGCACAATATGCTGATTGAGCACGAAGCAACCTGTTAAATATAGAAATATTGTTAAGCTAATAAAAGTTTTATGCTTTTATTAGATTTGAAGGCTTAAAATTATTAAATAGACAAACAAATAATTATACAATATTTTTTTTATTAATATCTTCTTTCTCATATAAACCCTTGACGAATATTACATAACTATTATAATAATCATAACAATTTTATACAATACAAATAATATTATTTTAAGATAAAAAATGTTATTTAATAAACTAAAATTTCATAACTAATACTATCAAATTTTATATACAAAAACATAACAAAAAAGATGTTTTTTTTTAAAACTTTTCAAAGGATAAAATCAATTTACTTACTTGTGACAACAGTCTAAGGTCCGACACCAACCGTCAGGATTTTCTGGTCCTGAGAGACAAATAAATTTACATGCTAATAAAACCTTTTCACTTTCTAAATACCACCCTGCATCACTTAAAAATCCACCAAGACATAAACCTAGGTTAACAATTTTTTCTTGTGCAGCCAAATTGAATTGATTTTCAAAACAGCAACTTTTATAACTATTGGCTAATTCACTTCCAACTTTTGTTCCATGATCTGTCAATGCCTGTTTGTAAAAAAATAAAATAAGTTAATTTTATTTTTGGTTGCTATCATTTTAATTATTGATCACATTTATAATAAATTATCATTAATCAGATAACTGCAAATAAATAATTTAAAAATCATTACCTGAAAGCTTTTAAGTAAATGAAGACGTCTGTTTGCTACTTTGAGCATGCGTGAAAACTTGCTGAGATCTACTAATTCTAGTCCAAGGAGACATAATTTTTTATCTAGATATAGCTAAAAATGAAATTTAAATAAAAATATAAAATCTTTTTTATATTTTAGTATATAATGCTGTACTAAAAATTATATAAATATAAGTTTTATTGCAATAATTTATAATCATTACTTTGTTATTACTATAATATATTTTTACAGTTATTCAAAATTTGTATAATAATAATATTTAAGATAATTAATATGACTTTAATATTTTGCAATTGATAATGATATTCATGTAAAAAAATTATATTAAAAAAGTTATGGAAAGTAAATTAAGAATATAAAAACAAATTTCATTTGGACAAAAGATAATTATAAACATTACATTTTGATATTATATAAAAAGTTTTTCTAAATCTGGTAAATTTTAAGTTAAAATTTTTTAACAATATTCAATAAATAAAAGATATAATGATTAGATCATAATGATTAAATAAATATTAATAAATCTAAAATATTTCTAATAACTTTGAGCTCTAAGAGCTATTGAATAATATGAATATATCTATTTTTTTTTTTAATTTAAAGAGACTATACTTGAATAAAAAATAGACACATAAATATATAAAATATCTAAAAAAAATTTTAAATATTTTAAAAACAATTGTTTGAACACTTAATTCCAATACATCTTATCAAAACATCCTAATTGTAGATTTAAAAATATAATTTAACCATGCAATTATATAATGATGTTATGAAAATAAAGTAAATTCATTGTGAAGTAGTTTATAAAAAATTATTTTAAAAAGTACTCAAAGGCAAAATTATCCAATGATAACCAAATATAGCTACTATGAGTCTTATCTAAATTAATTATCAAACATTTGATCGCAAAAATGAAAATTAAAAAACACTTTTACATATTAACCAATTGAGTACGAGGAAGCTGGTTTTAATTTAATCACAATGAAATTGTTAAAGTAAATATAATGCAGAATAACCAATCAAATTGTTTGTACTTTTCTAGCTGCAATAAATGACAATTGAGTCAAAAAAATTATAATATTAAAATAAAAGTGCGAAGATCGATGAAACTTATTTGATAAGCAAAAAAAAAAAAAAATAATAATGCGAGGGTAGATATAGTAATATTATTTTTAAAAATATCTTAAAGGAAAGCTAGATTTTGCGTCTAATATTTTGCTCTCCTTGAATCTGTAAAAACGATTTCAGAGGAGTTAAGCAGATAACGCGATAATGACCTACGACTACGACTGCAATTTAAATGGCAATTTTTAATTAGCAAACAACACAAGAACATTATTTACAATGCAAAATTCGTTGTTTTTAAGAATGAACGAGAGCCTGGATGGTTGAAAAAAAAAAAAAAAAAATTACCTGATAATATATGTCGAAAAGAACACTTTCGGGCAAATAATTTAAGTATTTCTTGTAGGCGGAGAATTGCTCGGCAACAGCAGACACGCTAAATTCATAGAGGCTCTTCGTACTAATGATCTTGGAGTCGAGGGCTTCGGCCATTTTCCGCGACTACAAGTCACATACGTACACTCTCACATGCACAAACGAGGCTGCTCTTCTGCGAGGCCTCGTTTTTTTTCCCCCTTCAAGACACACGGTCACACAGTTGGAGCATTAAATTGGCCACGGCACTCCGCGTATTACAATGCGTTGATTTCGTTTAAAAAAAAGTGTCCCCGCAATGCAGAGGTTATATACACAAATCGACACACACGGCAACTACAACGAGCCACTATAATAGATTAACACAGTGGCTGGGAGAAGAACATACGCGTGCATTTTGTCTCGCTCCTTCTCACATATACACAACACATGACGACAGCTGCTGCTCTCTGTAATCTACACACGTAATTGATATACTTTGACTCTTGGATGCATATGCTTATTACAAGTGCTCAAGGCAAGTGATTCGGGGTGGCGTGGCTCGCTTATCTCGATGTATAACGTTATAATAGCAGAATAGTACTCGCCCGATATCTTCTGCTTTTATTTATTTACTCATTTCAGTACCACTTTCCCAACGCCGAGACATTTAATTTTTCATACACAAACGCGATTATCAAGTGAGCGCATGCGCTATTAATATCTCGTAGGTGGTAAATATAAGTTTAACGTAAACATAAGGTACGAGCGCATATGTGTCGTTGGAATTTTTTTTTACGAATCCTTTTTGAACATCTTTTCCCAAGCTAGCAATATCCCAAGCGCTCATGTATGTGAGCTCATGTTGTGATTTGGATTTTCTTTTTAAAAATCAAACAAGCCTATCGATTACGTAATGCTTGAATTAAACAAATTACCCTCATCTCTTTCAGCACGTCTTCTGAATTACTTCGATGTTACTTTTTATTTTTATTTTATTAATTACTATTTTTGATAGATTCGAGGAAATTAAAAAAAAAAATCAAAACAAAACTGTTCGTTAAATTTTAAAGCGTAAGTTGAGTTCCTTAAAAATACATATATATTCTTATTTTTCATTTTATTTTCATTATGATTTATCGCACTTTATCGCACGTTAAAAAATTAGATATCGACACCTGAACCAACCAAAATGTACTTTTTTCAAAAATAAAATTTTTCAATTTTTACACGATTCCCTTGATCTCTTCGATATTTTGGGAAATAGTTTTTTTTTAATGTATTAACAATTGATATTTAGAATAGCCAATCCTATTTATTTCACTCCTGAAATTGAATACAAATACATTTTTTAATTTATTATTGCAAGTTTTACATAAATTATAATTTACGTGAACGCGTATTAACAAAAAAATAATATATACAAAAACCATGTATAGTCGATATAAAAGTGATAATAATGGACGCCGACAACACGTAGCAAAACCAGTAATTTCGTATTTCTTAACAAACGAAAAAATTTTTATGTCTCAGCTAAAAACTGATATCTAATTAATTTCTCAATCGTTTACGTAACATGCGAAAAAAGCACACATAATACGGCAACGAAATGTAAACTATGAATAATTAGTTTACAATTATAAATTTCATTACTACTCATTATTCAAAAGTATAAAATAACTTTTATATTTTTCATAAGAAAATGATACAATACTAAATATAATTTATCAAAATACTTGAGATTAATATTTGCATTTTTTAAATGTTTACTAATATATCCACATAATATAATATCAAATTTTTTCAACAATCTTTTTACATTAAAAGTATAATGCAACGTACAGTACATAAAGTATTTTCAAGTCTTGATAATTTATCATTATAAACATACTCTTCTATAACCGTACAATACATTATTGTTTTTAGTTATTGTGTTAATATAAAGGATTCTTAAATTAAAAAAGCTTAAGTATTACTAATTTAAAAGAAGAACAAATGTTTTTAAGAAACATTTCTAAGAAATCAATTTAAAAGAATTTATAAGAAAATTTTTTTAAGATTTTACCAAATAAAATATTTAATGTTATTATTTTATTCATCAAATTATAATGTATCAAAAAATTGTTCACTGATTTATATATATATATATATATATATATATTTATATAAATATTCTTCATCATTATTATCTAATTTTTTTTTAAATTTTTCTAAGCAAGTAATTTGAATGCTTAAATATACGTAACAAATACTTTTTTTGTTAAATTTTTTTTTATTTAAATACTGTACCTATAAACGTAAGATACATATAAAAGTAACTTAAATATTAGAAAGTTAGCCGAAAATTGTTGTATCAGGGGTTAAGAAAAATTTTAAAAGTGTACATCTTATCGCAGTGAAAAAGATTCTAAGCTCTGATATACAAAACTAAGTTGGGGGTTAAATAACTATTACTTAAAGTTTAACATTATTTAATTATATATCAACCTATTTTCTTGTACAGACATAGAGAATAATTTTTCAATATTTATAACTCTATATTGACATTTTACAATATTTGAATACATCATTTCTTTTTGTCATGACTCAGAAATTTGATTTTCATTATCAAAATTACTTAATATTATCTTGTCTGTAATATTTCATCATATTATTTAAAGAATTTATTCTTTAACCAAATATTTTGAATCTAACTAATTAATTTTATTAATCATTATACCAGTTTGTAATAAAAAACAGAAAACAATTTTTTTTTCAAAATATCTTTTTTAATATCTGCATAAAGTTTACTAGTCGTTTCTTCACTTAGTTTATGAATTTTTTTGCTTTAAGTATAAAGAATTTATTTTCAGCTCGTAAACCTTTGTTTTTATCTTCCATTGCCATTAACTTTGTTTGAAGAAAATTATATTTTATTTTTTGGAATATTAATTGTTTATTCTTTTAGTATAATCTACGAATGCACCGCTTTTTGTAATTTCAATGAAAACGATAGATACAGTTTTATATAATAGAATAAAACAATTTTCAGTGACGATGCATGAGCTTTATAAATAATTGCTTGCTGTCTGTCAGCACTTGTAGGATTTTAAAGGTAGTTTTCATATTTTATTATTCATCTTCAACGGTAAAGTTTTTATCTATAAATTCTACATTAATTTATATGAATTTATTAATGAAATAATTAATATTGATCATTGTCAAGAAATTGAATTTGACGGTATGAACGTGATGAAAATTTACGGAAGTCCCTTGTGTTTGTGTTTATTCCATCACTTTCAAAAACATTTTCTTATTAATTAAGTGGATGTATCCTCGAAGCATTCATGTGATAGAGGAGGTATATCTCTGCGAGCCTTGAACGTTTATTGACGAGTAAAAACCAACATAATTATACTTATATTGTGAATGATTCATCGCTCATTGAAAGAAGGCGATGCACTACTTCAGCAGTGTACCTCGCAGATATTTATTATCATTGCTCACTTTATGTACATACTATTGTTCGTTATTATCCAGGTAACCACTTCAATTTTGATCTATAAACTGTCATCTATAAACTACGATATGGAGATAAGCTCTTTTTAAGTAGATGTATTGTAGTTAATTTTGTATTTCATTATTAAGCCTTTTTACAATGAAAAATTTATTTACCCAAGTTTCTCAATGATAATCTTTTATCTTTACATTAGTTTATAATTGTAATATTTATTGTATCGATGTCAATTCAATTTAGCCCTTCTTAGTAAGATACTATTTAAAACTTCGTTGTTGGCGACTAAAAATACGTGGAAGATATATGTAATACGTTATCAATAATTTACATCCTTTAAATGCTTTAATTCTGAATCTGTTTTTCAAAACATTTTGATTACTATGTTTTTTTAAACAACAATTACATTTTATATTTAAAAGAGGTTTCTGTAGTTTTACTGCAATGTTTGTTCCACCGTTTCTCTTTATTATTACTTTTATTAAATATATATATATATATCTTGGAAAAATTTTTACGTTTTTACGAAAAATCTGCCTTATACAACTATTTTTTATAATTAATATTATAAGTAATCTATAATTAATCATAAAATTAATAATAGTTTATATAAAATAGAAATATATATTACATCAAATAAGGTAATTATTCTCAATTTTTTAAAAGATTCAATGTCATTTCAACACTCAATTCTCAATTTAGTTACAATTTAAATATATCAATTTATATTACATACTTAATAAATAGCTAATCTGAAAGCATTTTAAATTTTGACATTGTTTTCTTCAAGATTTTATCGTATTTTACTACGCACGTATAAATACTTGTACTATAAATATACTGCTTTTTTACTAAACAAATAAAATAAACTAATTCCAAACAGTTCTGAATTAAAGGTTTTCAATTCGCAACTTAAGATGTAGAAGGATTATTAAATATACTAAGTATTTCATCAACTTGTTCAAAATTTATCCTTGTTGATATTAATTCCCAAGGTAAATGATTGCGGGCGATAAACGATTTTATCGCAAATAAAATATTTTATCAAATGCTTCTAAAATACAATTCATTGTTGCTACTTTTCTGTAGGTAATTACACAAAAAATTTTCTAAACGATGAATTGATTTTTTAGACTTGACGCAATCGAGGATGAAGTTTAACAGGCATTTTACTACTGCATTATGCCATAAAAATATGCATTAATTATTAACACTAGGTATTGCAATAATAAATATTTTACCTATTAAAACGTAAAAATCGGCATTTTCTATTCATATATTTATGAAAAAAGAGCCGTGTGTAGGCTACTGAGCGCTGATATATACTGAATAAAAAAATTTTCTATAAATTAGCCGGTGAAAGCGTAACGTCTAGTTTCTTTAGCGTTAGGCGCTATACAGAAAACAACGAATGCGATTCATTTAGAAATAAAGAAGACATTATTCGGTTTTCGCACTCATTGGTAAATTCGCTAAAGCTTAGATGACGAAATCATATGCGAATTAAGTTTTGAATTTATTTTTTCAACCAATGATACTTTATTCAGATGAATGAGAATTAATGGAGTAAACGTACTCTCGAAATTATGGAATTTGGTACGATGTGTTATTCTTGTCATCTGTGCAGTCCCCGGGAACATTTACAATAAACTGCAGTTACAATAAATGACCTGATGCCTGTTTCTACAGTAGAATCAGATGAGCTGATTATTAGCTCATTATTAGCAGCTACTCCACTAGCAGGTATATCAAAGCAAGCTTAGTTTCTTCAAATTAACATTCAGCATTAATTTCTTTCTTACATCTAATCCTGGCATTGCTAAACTTTGTTCTTGGGGAAAATCGTGAAACTTTCAGGCTACAACTAAAATCCTTTGAGAAGATAAAGCACATAGTAGAAAATGCACATTCAAATTCATGGGGGTTAGGGCCTCTCACCCAGCAATTTACCAAACAAAGAACTAAGTTAAGTTATCGAACTGTGTAATAATTTGACACGGGAAAATCCTCGTAAGCAAAGGCGAAAAATCAGTGCTGGAAAGTATCGCCGGAGGGCAAAAATGGCCCAAATGTTGAAGCTCCGGGGCGAAAAAGGGTGCAACACATGAGCCCGGACTTCAGGGCTTCTCGTGGGGTCCCGACGAAATAGGATTACCGATTTGCTTTCATCTATCGCTAACTTCGCCTACGAAAAAATTATAGAAAAGTAACAAGCCGAAGAACATAGCCGATGCCGAAAAAACAATTCGGTCCCGGAATTACCATCATCAGGGAGAATCGCGAGACCAACTGAAAGCTCGACCGACGCTTGAGCCTCGAGCTTCTAGGCTCAGGAAGCCTTTTGTAACCCGCCAAAAGTTGTACCAATCGGTAAAAATGCAACAATTAGAGTCATTGACCCGAAGCCAAATGGGTTTTTCTTTCGAATAAAATCATTTCGATGGGGTCCCATCAAATTGCGATGCCGTATCGCCGAAAAAATCGTCCGCGTAGAAACGTTGTGTCGAATTAATACGTAAGTATTAATACGTTTAAATAGAGTTAATACCATTGTTAATTGTTCGATTCATTAAATATTGGTAAAGAAATTGGAAGAATTTTTTCTATTTCTGCCGAATAAAATTAATAATCGGTATCAAATTAGAAAGCAATTTTTAATTGAAAAATTAGGAAAATATCGAAACAAGATCTCATCCCGCGTATTTAATTCGCGCTTATTCGTCAGTTTCATTTACATTTGTTTATCTACTATATCTATTTATATTGCTGTTATTAATGGTTATTCTGTTAGCGATTCGTTGGCGTTTAAAAATTATAATTAGTGGCTCGCCGGCCGTTTCTGCCGCGAAATTCCCGGTCCCTCGCGCCAAGAGTTCCACTCGTCCATCCGTCAACTCTCCGCGATTTCTTAAAATTTCGTAGAATTAGCTCGGACAAATAACGCGAGTCGAAATACTAGTCAAGGAGAGATTTTTTATTACAAAAATACATCTTAAAATTAGTATTGCTTCAAAGATACAGTTTGAGCGAAAAGATACGCTTACACGTTAATAATATCGTTTCATATTCTTTTTTTTATAAAGAATAAGTTTTTGATAATGCTTATTATTTTTTTTATTTTTTGTTAACTATTGGCCTATTCTGTATCGCATGTGTTAATGTTATTATCTTAAGCAACCTGCATCTGTATACAAATATATGGCAATAAACGTTAATAAAAAGTGCTCATATATATCATTTATTCAATTATATTTTTCCTTTTTAATTTAATACATAGATAAATTATTTCTTATAAGTTGTACAGATATCGTGCTAATTCTACTGCATAATATGATTATATAATACTGCGAAATTTATAAAAGGGTTTTTTCATTAATAAATTACACATACATGGATTTAATTTTGATAAAATATTATCAAAAAGTAATCTATAATATACGTCCAGTCATGTCTAAGACTAAGTAGCCATTCTGGAATGATACTTATTATTATTATTTTATTATTTTTTGAAAATCTCTTATTACTAGATTGAAACGGGGTCAGGTAAGAGTGTCAAAAATAATTTTTTGGTAATACCTGTGACTAACTGTGGTAGAATCACAGAGCCGCATTGTTAAATCAGTTCATCTCACGTATCTATTAAGTTCTTTAGTAAATATAAATTTGTTTTCACTATTAGCTCGAAATGTTTCAAAATTTTAACAAATCTCCAGTAGAAAGGACCAAAATACTTGATTTGTTAACTAAAAATAATTGAAATTATTATAATTGCTTAAATATACATAACTATACTCACCTGGAATTCACAACTATTTTTTATACGATACTTGTCTTTTGAGATTAATAATAATTAATAAATTTGGCGCATATCTCTATAAATAGCATAATTATGAAAACACGTCACTTAAATGTAATAAATAAATATTAATAAATATGTATTAATTAATTTTTCATCTTAAAGCGAATGAAGTTATAAGAGAATCAAATCGATTTCATTAACCGAAGTTACTTCCAACTGTCAAGCTAAACTCGCGGCTTTTCGGTGTAGCCGCGAGGGATGAAAATGCTTTCCTGAGATAAATAAAAACGTCGCTCATCATAAAAGGATGGAAAATCAAGAAAACGGCGATGTAAAAGGTAAGAAATAACTCTTAAAGTAAGTTTCAATCGTATAGATTTGTATACTCATGGTATAGAATTAATCGTTTCTCGCTAAACGTGTAAATTTTACGTTCAATTTAAATTGAAACTGAATGCTTTAAATTAGATACAAATTTAATATGAAAAGTAAATAATTTAAGAAACAAATATCATTAGTTTTTTTTATAATTTTTTTATAAATAAATTTAAACCGATTTTTTTAGTTATTATACTTATCTTTTTATTTATTGTAAACTAAATTGCCTATAATTTTCATTTAATTTTATTGCAATAGTTTTTATCTTATTGTTAGAAATTAAATTACAAAAAGAGATATGAAGTATATATATATATATGTATATGTACATATCACTTACAATGTTTAGTATACCAAATATTAATTAAAATCTTTATATTATAGTGTATAAAGATGTTCAAGGAAAACTGAATATAAAGAAAAATAATAAAAATATTAATAAATTTATCTCAAAAAACTGTGGTATTGATAAAAAAAAATAAAACTTTATGAATACCTTCATGCTTTACAATTTTTAATATATTATATTCAAATTAATTGAAAATTACTACAGTGTATCAAATTTTATTTAAATAAATTTCCTTTTTTTTTTAATGCTTTGATATAATGAAGAAATGATTGAAAAAATATGATTCATCCGAAGCCATTAAAAACACTTATCTTAAAAAAAATATACCAGTGCCTTCAATTCATTTCTTCAACAATATTCTGACTAAAAATTTTTTGATCTTAAGTAGTTATATCTTTATCATTTCTCGATAAACTATATTCTAGACATATGTAACATATGTTAATATTGTATTTTCTATTAATAACAATGAAAAAATTTGTTTATCAGCAAGCATTTATTTTTATAGTATGATAATTTTTTTTATCTAATTACTAATATGCGATCAGTTATTTGGAATCGAGTCAAACTCACATTTTACTAGTATTTGTGAACGAGGGCAAAAGCTTTTTCTAAATTACAATTAGATATAATTAGCAAAAGTTTAGACCATTAAATTTACGCGTACTTTAATACTTGGGAAGTTTTTAAAATCATAATGAAAATCATAGCCCGATAGATGTCACGCCCGCTTAAGAATCATTCTTAAGCTAAAGATTAAATAATAAGCATGACGATACATCAGCAAAACTTGTGTTAGAGCGCCAAACCGAAACGATCGTCGATACTCCTGCGTGCACAGATAAGTCTCAGGATAATCAGCAGCAACAGCAGCCACTAACGTGCTGGCTGTATGTCTCGCGTACCTCTGGTTTCGATCAGCAGCAGCAGCAGCAGCAGCAGCCGGATTTGGGTCAGAATTATAGTTGCGATGGATTGCCTAGGGAGAGTCTCGAGGAAGCGATTCGCGCCGTCGAGCCCTCCGGATCCTGGCACGTGTCCGAAACTCATTGCGGGCTGATAGCCGGTTTCGTCCTAGAAAGCGACGCCGACAAACTTTTACAACGCGGCGATCTTGCAAGGATCTTCGAGGGAGCCGTTCAGGTTTAGATGTGCTGTAAAATATTACATAAGCGAATCGAATAAAACTTGTATTTTGGTTCGAAGTTATTTTGTTTTTATTACAATTTATTACTTACACGACGTTTAGATGGCAAAAAAATAATGCGCTCTAAAATTGACGCGATAAACACATTCTACGAAACTCTTTAGTTTGAATAACCTTTTTGGTCTGACAAAGAGTTACAGAGACACGCTCTAGAAACACGATAGTCCGATCGCCTACAATTCACTCAAAAATATTTCCACCATTGATCGTAGGTCAAAAGATTTACAAGATTCACCACCACTATTTTCTATTAAATATGATCGATAAGTTGATCCAGATGATCGGCTCAAATCGTCGACTCGCTATCTCTTTAACGCACTGTTAACACATTATATAATACACATTGTAATAGGATGCATAAAATTACACGCACAGTTGATAAAAAAGAATACGTGCTTTTGAGATTGAAAATTGATTAGAAGTATTACCAGTTGCTTTTCTTAACTTCGCAAAACATTGAGATATACGCTAACGGTTATTTGACGTGTCGATTTTCGGTGTTGACAATACTCCTAAAATAATCATTTTGCCAATGAGTAACAGAATAATGCATCTTAAAAAATATTCATGTAAAAAAAATGTTTAACTTTAACTTTTAAATAAACTATGCGATAGCATCATTACTTTACAAAGGTGATATTAAAAATCAATTTTGAAATCTAATAACTGAAAGCGATTGTTTTAAAAACACGATTCATGTGAGCTTAGGTACATAAATAAGGATCTTAACAACTTACAGGAGATGTTTTACCGATATGTATAAAACATCTATACGTCTCTTTCAAATTTTATTATTTTTCAATACGTAATACAAACGCAAATGTTATTGTTGCAGTAATAAAAATTGCTTCTAATTCTTTATTCATAAAAAAAGCCTTCCAAAATAAGCTTATTATTAGAAGCAACTGCTAATTGTAATTATACAGCCCATGCAATTTTCATCTTTTAAAAAATTTTTTATAATGCTATACTTGACTCTGTTACATTGTTTTAAGTATTGATGCAAGGTATAAGCTAATCAAATAGTGGACGGACCGACTATTCTACACAGTGGCATATCCATTGCGTTTCAGCATTGACAAGTAACAAATCGCACAAACAAACAAATAAACTATTAGCTTTAGAGCTCAATGTAACGACGTATAATTTTTTTGTTAAATGTGAAAAGTAAAAATATGCTTTAATAACTTACGCCCTATTAGAACTCGACATTGTGAAATTTCAATAAGACCAGCCATCGTTTATAAAGAAGACTTCTAATTAAATCGACTGGCTAATCGATACAATCATAAAAGGTACATCTCATTTCAGGTGGCTCGATTTTGCGATCGAGACTCTCGTTATCGTCAAGCGCTTCTGCTGCGCGATGTGCCATGGGCCATTCCTTTACAGGATCTTAATTCGGCTCTAGCTAGACAAGGAATTTTGGCTCGAAGTGTTGAGCGATTACGTCAATACGTACGCGTCGAGGTGAGCCAACTATATTATATATCATTCACCATGCAGCATTTTAGTAAATAATAAAAAGTTTGATTAACGCTTTTTATGTATTTAACAAACGAACTATGTTAATTTTAAATCAATAATTCATAAACTGATTATATTGTGGTATTTTTAATACAGTAACGAATATTTTTTCAAAATTACTTTTATACGTATTTGAGTAATTTAGCGTAACGCACTAAAAAAATGTTATTTTAATTATTAATTTTATTAGTAAAATAATGTATTAATTTTAATTATTCACGAAGAACTACTGAATTCACTTCATTTTATTAAAAAATGTCTCTAATTTCTTAAATTTTATTTTAACTTAAACTTAAATTGTTATATATTTAAAAGTTTAATTAAATTCAATTTTACGACTAAATTTGCTTATTGAAAGACGTTAAAAAATGGGTGTAATAAATGCTTGGAATTGAGGGTTGTATTTGTATTAAGTTTTACTTTTACTTAGCATCATAAAACGAATGCTTAAATATTTAACGGTAATAGCAGGCGATGGTCTGCAAAGTTAATGCAAAAGAACGTAAATATCGCAATGCCAACTAGATATTCGGTCATTTATAAAATTTCTCGCTTAAATAAATAGTAATTTAATAGTTTTTAAACGTAAGGGAGATTCTTCATAGAGGAAAAACTTCTCTACTTCATTTTGAAAAAACGTTTTTTTATTTGGTTTTAAAGAAAAAAATACATAAGTTTTCAATAATACTATCATAATAAAATAATCTGTAAAATAAAAAAGGTAATTAAATAATTGTACACGAGTTGACCTTTTTAAAGAAGCATACTCAAAACATCTATATTATTTATAGATACTGTTTATGATATGTTGTATTATATTTGAATGCATAAAAGTAATAATTGATTGTTGTTTGAAAATGAAGATTAACATGTTTTAGTACGACTCGTCGATTTAAATTTTGTACAAATAAAGATTTGTGATAAAATTTATCGTATTATGAGCTTTATATAATTTTTTTGACTCAATAAGGTACTTTAAATTTTAAATTGCAGGTTACATTTAAACGATTCGCGTTACCACCAATGCTCATCATGATCGGGTTTTCTCGCAGCCCTTCACGATCAGTATTTTTTTCTTCTACTATCTTGTTTAAAATTAAAATTGTTTTTTATCCTTTTTAAAAAATTAACACAATTAACGAGTGTGATTTTTTGTTTTTTCACCCTATGGATTACCCTATGGAGTACCGATTTAGAGAAATACCATAAAATAGGACTCATAAATCGTATCTGCTGTAATTATAATTTAAATTTAAGAAAATATTGAAAAGAAAAAAATTCACAATAAAAAATGGCAATTAAAACATTCGGCATTTGATGAAAAGGCCAAAACTTGTACGACTTAACATTTAAGCTGAAAAAAAAATAAATATGATGAAATGTAAGAAGAAAAAAAGAAAAAAAATTACGAACAGAACATAGTAAGAAAGTTTCTCGCGTTTCAACCGAAGTAAAAAAAAAGTGTGCCATCGCTGCTCGTGCCAAAAGCTCGGGCTCAATAATAGAAGCAGCGCGGGCAAGAGGCAATGAAGCGCAGCGTAAAATGAAAGATTGTGTAGAAACGAGATAAAATTCCAGGTCTTCGAGGTAAGTCAATACGAACAATTGCTCCGGCAAGGCTTGGACTTTTTCGGAGCGGCCCGGTTCGGGGCGATCCCCGAGCGTTGGTGGCGCAGCAACGTGGGCGTCGGGGGACCGACATCGCAAAACCTGTCGGGCGGGAACTGCGCCATCAGTGGCAATCAGCTCGGGGAGTTCGGGAGCCTCGGCCAGCAGCAACAACAACAGCAGCAGCAGCAGCAGCAGCAGCAGCAGGTAAACGACGACGTGCTTCAATGCTATCGATGCCAGGGCTTTTGGCACGTGGCGGCCAACTGCCGGCATCTGCCACGTTGCGTCCGATGCGGCGAGCCCCACAGCGTCGAGTTCTGCGCTAGACCGAGAAACAATCCCATTTGCTGCCACTGCTCTGGATCCCATCATGCCGGTATACATTTCTCTCTTTCGTCGCCTTTTTTACTCCCTCTCCCACCCCCCTCTCTCTCTCTATCTATCTCTCTCTTTCTTTCTTACCGGGCTTTCTTCGGCGGATATGCTCCGCTATCTCCGACGGTCCGTAATTGGCGAACCGGAGCACGAGCGAAAAGTAACATTGCGGACATGCGATTAATGCACAATGCTGAATGCGTCCTTTTAAAAGCTGCGGATTTTCTGCGGATGTCTAGTGAATTTTTTCGTATCGGTGAATCCGTGCGGAAAGTAGCTGAGCGGAGCTGCGACAGAGTTTTTTTCTTTTTTAATTTACAATAATCCCTTTTATATTTAATATATGAATTCGCATTAAGATTAGAGATAATTGAAGGATTACGTTTTTACCTCATTTTTCTCAAATTTTGCGGGTAATCCTTTAATAAAATGAAAAAATAACGTATTGTATTACTATTTTGTATTAATATTTTTTTAAGTTCGACCTTCTTGTTTATGTATTTATGTATGTATATTTATACGTATTAGGCATGCATTCATAGAAAACACATTTTATCAAATTTATTAAAGGTAAATTTTTAAAAAGTTATAATTTTTCAAACGTAGAGTTTATAAAAAAAATAAAATAGCAATACAAATCAATAAGATGACGGTAAAAAAACGTTTGTAGATAAATCTATACGTAATTTTTTGTTATTAAAGATAATAAATAACAATAAAAAATGAGTTCTTATTGACTATTATGTGTTATTAAGTGTAAACTATTGTAAGTTAAAGTATTTTCATTTTAAAAGCAATTTCATTTTTGCTATTATATTTATCAATATTCAATCGGTATTATTAAGTATTGTTAGTCGATATTAATACTGTGAAACAATTTTATAAAACCGTTACACTTGATTTACATTATCAACATCGAATCACCATGTTTAGATTGTTTAAATCTATCTAAATTTTGTAAAGCACATTTCATTCGATAAATAATTAATAATAAGTATGTGCATAATGGATAATTAAGAATATTAGCCGAACTAAAATATATAAAAGACATAGAATACTTTAATTATATATAAAGTTAAAAGACAATAATATTAATCAATTTCAAAATTATTTTTAGAAATAAAATTGAATAGAAATTTTTTTTTAATTTCTAAGATATTTGATAGTTTATGGTTGTGTAAATTCGTGATAGTAAATGCAGGTAAAAAAAGTCTCTAATAAAGTTTTAATATTATAATTTAATTTAATTTACTTGTGATTAAGTATGAGAATTTGCGTTTTCCTGTATTAATAAATAATTTTGAAAAGATATTTGATAAAAGGCAGGTTTGAAAAATTATAATTTTATGTATTTACATTGATGTAATTGTAATAAATAATAAAATGAACATTTAAGGATACCGCCAATGTCCTGTGAGGCTTCAACTTCTGAATGCAACACCGGTGAGTTTGACTCTCAGCGCTAATCGTTTGAACTCCAATACGCCGACCAACCAATTATTACTACCTTATGGCAAATCAAACAACAGTAGCAGCAATGCAACCAACAATGCCACAACTCTTTGAATACTTTTTTAGTACTTTTTACTAATTATTATAGCTTTTTATACAACAAGATTTATTTAAAAATCCACAATTATAAGTGGCTTAAAACCATTTCAATTTTTTGTATTTGTAATAAAAAGATAACGTATAACAAAAAATTAAAAGAAAATTTAATTTTCAATTTAATCCAATTCAATTCATTCCAATTTAATCTTCTTGTGTATCAATGTTAACATATAATGCAGAATATCATATATCGGACAATTATGGTATAGAAAGAAAATTTGTTACGACATTTTTTACCAATTACTTATTTTTCTTTTGAAGACACTTCTGTACATTGAATTTATAAAAATAAATGATTATTTTAGGACAAAATATACATTTAAGAAGAGGAAATTTCTTAGTAAACTCTGCCGTGTTATTAGTATATGGTGTAATATGATTCGTATAAAATAGATTCCTTTTTGTTGCACTTGATAAACATCGTACTTTCTTCGGCCTAGTCTTCTCGTAAAGGAAAGTAGGTTCTCCTGTACCCCCTCTTCTATACACCGACATCATCGAAACTCCTGCCACTTTGCCTATCGTTCTATTTATCGTATGTTACTTATGCTAAACAGTTGCTTAATACGTAATGAATTTTTCAGGTTTCAAATAATTTAATGTGACCAGTGGCCTACGATCGTAGCTGCTTTTGTATTACTGTATTCTATGTCGATATTTTCACGTAAAAACAATCTTTTATAAAATCACATCAGTTGTATATTTTGTACAAATTTTTGAGAATCCAGTATTGTATGGAACAACGGATAGTTATATATACTGCATTTTACAATCGAATTCTCGTATAATTCATAATTTCTTTTTATAAGCAATTTCATAAGCAATTATGTTTACTTCTAGTTTCAACTTAAAAAATCCTACGCATGTAAGAAACAGTGATTAGTAATATTTAATTATGTTGAATTACAATATTCTATGACGTAGTATAATAAGAAAATACTAAGTAAAAAATTGAAATAAACTGTAAACATTTTTTTATTAAAATTTTTGATTGTTTTTGTGATATGACGTAAAGCGCTGATATTGAAAGTAAATTCAGAAGTAAGTCAATAATATGTGGATGGCTAAGTATCGTAGATCTGACTTTTGTAAGTATTACACTAATTATGCAACTAAAAATAATACAGTAGCGGTGTTCTTTTTAGTTTTATATTTAAATATACATATATATATATTTATTTATTTAAAAATTTAAAAGAACAAATTTTATAGATTGCTTGAATAGAATGGCATTGTAGAAAAGCATTACACTTTCAATTACATTGACATTGTCTATGAATTTATAATACTATACATTTATACTGTGCAGTTATTATCCTTTACGATACCTTGCAAATGTTGTAATTGATACTAAAGATCAGACTCAGCCCTAGAAAAGCCACGCGACAGGCCCACACTTTACTTTATTCGTGACATAAATGCCGATGGGAAGAGAAAGGAAGAACCGACACAGAAAATAACTAACTAACGTTACAAGTCTTGTGAGACGCGCTCGGTTCCAATCTCGACTCAACGTGTAGTCCACATCTTCTCGTGCTGACGTCGTGTCATATGAAATATCGCTTCACGTATAAAAATGATACCACAAGTATGAATATCACAGTGATATACGAATGAGATTCATAATATATATTTATACATTTATACATAAAACTCGTATACATTTTTTTTCTTTTCATTAATTCCTTGATTTACTCTTTCACACGAATACAAGTTCGCGCGCGCGCGCACACACATTCGCACACGCTTTAATTAATTATCAAAAAATGTGATTGAATAGTTGTTGAATAGAGAAAAGACCTCAGTACAGTGCATCGAAAGTCTTCTTAAATAATATTTGCCAATGTTTTTTGCAATTTTTAATATAATTACATTGCAATTTACTCTATCTAAGCTAAGTATGTATCATATTGTTATTTTATAATATTTTGAGTGCTTAATAAGATGCGTGCTTATAGAGGTAAGAAAAAAAACTGACGATAGCGCTGTTAAAAAAAATGTGCAGGCGATTGTTATGGAATGGAAAGAAATGACCAATGAAATCTTTATGATAAATACACAAGTTTACCAGTATGGTATAGTAACACTGAAGCAGATTAACATCCCAATTGAATTCACTAAATAAAAGAATTGAAAGTAAAAAAAAGACACCTAGAGAGTATTTTTGGTATATTCCGAAGACAAAGAGAAGCAGAAAAAAACTTTGTTTTAATTAATACAACGGAAAATTTATTGTTTTGAAGGTGGGCATCTTATTGAATCTTATTTTATAGAATATAGATTTTTTTCGACTGTAAAATATTAAATCAATAAAAAAATTTTTCCAAACGTCTTATAGAATATATATTAAAAATTAAGCATTACAGGAAAAAGACTGCAAAAATTACAGTAAACAGATTTTATTACTTATTGAACGTGATGTATAGACTTTAGTGCTAAAAAAACTGGAGGTTAAAAAATGATCATAACGCATATTTGTTAACTCCAATCAAGATTTGGATAAACTTTTAATTTTTCATAATCATTTCATTTGGATGGTGCTAAACTTAAACAGATAAAAGTAATAAAGGGAATGTAAGATCGCTTTCAACTTCAATGGGATGGTTAAGTAATGTTTAGTAACTAAATTGTTAATTCATTTTTAAATTTCACTTTAATCTGCGTTCTTTTCTGTTTCGAAATGATGTTTCTTTACTTTTTTATGAAATTTTGTTTACGAACAGATCTATATGATCACAAATTAAATATACAACATAAATATTTACTGGTTTTATTTTCTAGACATATTGTATTAAATTAGATTTTATTGGTAATTTAATTATTCTATTATTGCAATATTTTGGATAGCTTAACAAGTCAAGAAAATATAAATTACATTAACATAACGCCATATGGTGTTGAAATAAACTCAGCATAAATAAAAAATATGTTTTCGTTACAATACGATTATAATATTCTGTTAAGCGCTAATTTTTTTATTGTTTTAATTCTTTTAATAGGGTAAAATAAAATTTTAATTTATATCATTGTTAATTGAACATTTAATTTAATAAAAAATTTTTAACTAAGACTGCTGTCAAAAACATATTTCTAATAATAATAAAATAGTAAATTGCAGGTATATTTATTGAATGAAATCAAACTGGTTTTTATAATCTTTGTTAATTTCAAATTTATTTTACATTGTTTTAGACACTACTTTGTTTTAGATTATTTATACATAATTTAAAATATGCTGTACAGATTTTTTGCACTTGTTCTTTTTCATAACAACTTGTTACTATTATTCGAGGTATCAAATGATTATTTATTTTTTCTTATTTTCATCATTAATTCTTACTACACAATTATTTTACCCTTATTATTTTTATAATTTGTCCACCGTTGTCTTTTATTTTCTCAAGTTTTCCCTTTTTTACCTTTTTTTTTAACTTTTTACATTTATATTTAATTTTACTAACGCTTTTTATACATTTTAGGTAATTTGTTTATTTACAACAACTTACATGCAGTCTCTATTTACATATCGCATAAACACACTATATTATACACGAATTTATTTGGTATTTGCCTTCTACTAGATGATTTACACACACATTCAACGTTACGATACCGCTTACGCATACATTTATGATCGTCAATTGTTATGCGTCTTTTTTTTTATAACGGCCTTAATATTTGCACCGATGCTTCTATTATTTTTATACACTTTTGATATTTTATTTTGTTATGTCCAGACGCTTACTTTCTTTTTTCAAAACAACTTATATTTAGGCTTTAAGGCAGATATATGGAAGCTATTTTGCAATAATTGCTGGACCAGTAGCGCCAAGATTTGTCCCTTGTGGACGTCGTTTTGCAATAATTGCCGGTACAGTACCATCGCATTATTACGGACGTCCTCGTGACCATTTCTGCAGCGCTAATTCAGTTTTGCAGTGAATTCTTTCAAATAATAATTTTACTTGATATTTTTACGTTTGTAACAACTCCAATAATAGAGATATTCATACTTTGGTTTATTACATTTTTCACGTTTGTTATTTTTTCAGTTGTAAGATTTAAAATCAAAACGTGTGGAAATCAAGAAAATGATGCACGCACAAGCAAGTCTTTTTATCAATTTGTCATACTATTGTGATTGAAAGTTACAAGATGTGATTGTAGTTGTGTCATTATATGGCGTAGTTTTAATGCTGCTCGATATGCAATATGAAAATGTCATTTAACAGTTATTCTATTTTTTACAAACACGTACTTATTTATCAAGTTTGGTCATTTCATCTTTAATGTATAATCTTTACACTTTTTTCATTTTTGTCAAGACTCTTTTTTGTTTTTTGTTTTTTTCCATATACTTATCAATGTACGTTACGTTTAATTTTATTTATGTAGTGAATTGACTATTAGCCATTATGGTTAACAATAAATTTGATCTATGGCTTCCAGTTATTATTTTGGTGATAATGTTTTGTAGCTATTAGTTTTTTAAAACATTTATATGCAATCGAGTGAAAAATTTAATAAATTATTATTATTACGAAATTACGTATATATCCTATTATTTCAAGCTATTTCTAGACTTACTTAATGCAGTGGCTGATAAATAATAATTTATGGCCTCATCTAAATATTTACTACTGTTACCAAAAAAGATTTGCATCATTGAAGTTATGTTTGTCGTAGATTAATTTATCACTAAGCAAAAACAAATCATAATGATTCCATAAAAGATAATAATTTACAAGTATTTATAACTAACTTCCTCGCTGTTTCTCGATACACAATTGATTTCATCTAAATTCATATACAATAACGTTCAAATTTGAATAAAACACGTTATTCAATAGTAAGAATTTTTAAATAAGACTCCTAGCTTTAGCCTAATTCTAAATCATTTAAAATTTTAAATAACTGTATTAAAAATATTTATGATTGTAAATAACAGATTATAAAGAAAATAAAAATGCAATTCTCTTAATATGTGGAATAAATCTGTCGAAAATATTCTTTTGAGACAAAAGTTAAAGCAATAAATATTGGAAAATAAATTGCTTTAATTAGAGAGTTTTACAAATTTATTAATAATAAAAATATTGCTTATCAAATATTATAAAATTGTATGGAAATTAATTATTACATGAATTCAAGTATAAAAACTATCAACATCTAGTGATCTCTTTTTTTAAGTATGTTAACACTATTAAATATATTAATTTTACAAATATTATACAAAGATTATAATATACAACTTTGTACAAATACAAACTGAAGATTCGTGTAGCTTTTTCATATAAATAAATAATGGTTGATATAATTCAAATATTTATCAAACTATTCTTTTAATTCTTATACTTATGATACATTAAAAAAATTGTTTTGCTTCCTTAATTCGATTTATTTATTGATGTAAATATTAATAATTCACCTGGTTTTAGAGAATATCACGTTAAACAAAATAAATAGTATGTGCAGTATAGGATTAGAATTATTGTTTCCTTAAATTTTGAATTACAATTATAGCTGGATTATTAAAAAAGTACTACGTTTTATTGCAAATAAATTTTTTTGTCTGCTTTTTATCTGCAGTTCTAAAATTTATCAATCGCACTGATCAAGTGTCAACGGCATTGTTAACTGTATTGAATGAATCACACCCTCAGTTAAGCAGGGAAAACATAATAGTCGTTCCGCCCGTAAAATAGAGTGAACGTTTAATGGCGAAATTTTTTATTCGAGCAATGATTATCCTGAGCTTGATGTTAATAATTACGTGTAATCAAAGCTTTGCTGCACAATCCATTTCATCGTCGTGGATAAATGCCATTCAAGAATTGCTGAAACTATCGACACTTAACGAAACATCAGGTGAGATAATATCGGTTTACTACCACGATCAACTCATTGCTGTGCTCGATATTGCACATGGAAAGAAGCTTGTTTACTGCGAACTTGTCGAGGTGTAGTGAGTAAAATTTTTTTTCCTTTAACATATTTTAATTTTCGATCAAAGCTACTGTTAATTGCTTGGTTCCCATTGTCAACCGTTTCAAAAACTGACTTATCAGTTACGCGTACAATTCTTTATTTAAAAAAAAAACCTTATACCAGCTAATGTAACGTAATTCTGAGTAGAAAATTTTTTTTCTAACGCAATTTATATTTTATAATATTATATTAGATTATAAGCTTTATTATGTGTGAAATGTTTGTTTTTTTTTTTTTTTTTTTTTTTTTAAAATCTATGTTTATGTATTTATTAATTAAGTTATTTATTTTTATGAAAAATTTTGTTATTACATTTAATAGCTTATTCTGAGTTAAATAGTTGCTGAATTTGTCACCTATTTTTAAAAATAAGAAACGCATTTGAATTTACTGAAATCTTTTAAATCTTATGCATTTCTTACAAATAAAAATAAAAAAAAACTAGAATTTTTTTAACGTATTTACATTTTATAAATTAATTATATTTTTTAATTGAAACTTGAAAAATTTGTTAGTGATTTCTTATTTATTCTAACAAATTTTCTTTTATTTTTTTAAATTAAATTTATATTAAAATTTGAACAGTCAATACATTGTAAAAAAAGTTTTTAAAAAATTACAAATTTTAAGATTATTTTATCATAATAAAATTTTCAAAACAAAAACTGATATCAATTACTTCTCTCCTTAATCTAGATAAACAAATAATTTTTATTTTAATGATAATCAAGTAAAACAAAAGAACGAAAAGGGCAAACGAAATCATGCAATGAAAATCTTTATACAAATTTTAAGTTGATTGATATCGATAAAGTATTCAAAAATAGTTCATCAAATTTTCATGAAAATAATATTTCTTTTAAATTTTTTGTAATATTTATATGTACATATATTAATTATTTTTTTCTTTAATTCATGAAAATCGTATTTGATTTCAGTGAACCAAATGAGGCCTTTGAACTTCTCAGGAACTTATCCATGTTTTTGCAAATTCATAGAATTTCCTTTAATGATATGATAAAAATCATGGACAAGTGTGATCAATTGGGTAAAAATTCAACGGCTACATTGAATTTCTGTAATGTAAATGTTGAAAAAACCGGTGAAGGGAATCCCTTATTTTCTGGGATAGTTCCGGGTAAGATTGCGCTCCACGATTTTTAAATAAATTCTTTATTTTTTAAAACACATTAACTATTTTTATATATTCAGGAACAAAATGGTGTGGAACCGGTGATATTGCAAAAAATTATCATGATTTAGGATCAAAATCAAGAGTAGACAGGTATTTAATTCAATAAAAAATAAAATTCTTAGAATCATATTCAGGTACGTATATAGACACTTTAGTGTACTTTGTTTATTTTAAGTATACATTATTTATAAAATAACGATCAAAATTAATCCGCAAATTTTAGTATTATCTCAGCTGGCACCGCAGTTTAAATTATTTTCGAAAATGTAACAAAGTAGAAAACGAAATATAAAATGCTCGTCACTTTCATCGCTCCGAAATTTAATCGAGGACCTAATATTTTTATTAAGGAAGCTTTTTTCATTAACACAAATAATCCTCATAATCATAATCACGCGAAACTTTGATATTACATCAGAACGTCAGACTTACTAACAATATGTGTATATGTGTGTGTGCGTTACATAATCATATACATATAGATATGTAACTATATAACTTTATATAAGCGCATAAATTATTTCAATTAATTTTGTCATAAACACTTTATTTTTTACTATTAGTATGTTAAATTCAAATTGATAACAGTTTTCAAAAATTAAAAAACTCTATCGTTTTATTAGCATAGTATTATAATAAATACAGCCTCTTAGGAAAATGTAATGTATAAAATGTAATCTACAAAAATCTATAACTCTGCAATTAATACTTATTATAAAAAGAATATTACATGAAAATGTCATACAAAATTTTAAGTGATGATCAAATTATTGCTTTAATTTTGAGTAGTAGCGAAATATTTTCGTTGTATTTAAATTATGCTTTGAAATATTACAGATGTTGTCGAGCCCATGATTTATGTCCTGTAAAAATTCGAGCTTACAAAAGCCGTTACAACTTGACAAACAATTCATTTTTCAGCAAGTGCGTATATCACTATTACAAATTATGGAATATGTAATTATATGATAATATCAATAATAACATGACTAAATAAGAACTATTTACTTTATAGATCACATTGTACTTGTGATGAAAACTTTTATCGCTGCTTAAAAAATTTAAATCACATATCGGCTAGAGTAATCGGTAATATATACTTTAATATTGCTCAACCAGTATGCATTGAAGATGTTCCTTTATATGCAAATGAGGCCTCAAGGAAATTCATGCCTGTTAAAACAAAATTCTAATATGCAAAAAAATGTTTAAAATTATTATATTATTATATATTGGTATATTATTAGTACAAACAATAAATACCAAAATGTTACTATATAATAATAAACATACTTTTATATGCCTGAGCGATTGAATTTACTGCTAATTTCAAGCATGGTGAAACAGAAAATACATTTTTTATTATTTGTTGAACACATTCTAAATTATGATTATAAAGATTTCCTAAAAAATAAACACAAAACATTATTATAAAAAAAAACTTGACATTATTTATTTAATTACTACGACATATAAAAATTACCTAGCATCCACAATGTATTTTGTCTAATGTAAATACATTGATGGAATAATAGCTTTTTTATAAAAGTAGAATTTCTTTCAATTTCATTATTAAATAAACAAAAAGCTACTTCTCCTGATGGTTCTGAGATAGTATTACTAATTATTCTAAATACTGCCAAAATCTATTAAAAATAAAAACAGTTTAACAATCTGCTAACAATCTATAATTATAATAAAAGAAAAAACCTTTTTAATATTTTTATCTTCTGTGAGTATGGCTTCATAAAAATAAGAACAAATTGGTGCAATACATTTCATTAAAATCTTATTGCAATCAGCCTTAGATGATAATATTGCTAATAACCACATAGTATCAATATCAGATATTATAGAATAGCGTAAAATCAATGCTTCACAAATTTTAACAATATCTGATACACTAATTTAGATAATTTAGTTAATTTAGTTAAATTTAGTTACATCTTTAAAATGGATTTACAATAACACACCAACAACTTACTCTATAGAATCATTTCCTGTATAAATATATCTTAGGCATGCATAACCGATAGCAGGTAATAATGATTCTGAACTTTGATGAATAAGATTAATTAATAATTTTAAGCAACCTTGAGCATGTAAAATATTAAATACACTTTTATTTTCATTAACTATATTTCCAATAGTCCAAGCACATACTTCCTGCAACATAAGTATAATTTTAAAGGGTTCATAAAAAAAAGTTTTTTAAAAAAATTAACCGCATAAAGAGATAAAACTTACAACTAAAGGTTCGCTTATACTCTCAAGATTAACAATAAGATATGGTGCAACAAACTTACAAAGTTTTATACAAGCTTTTGAATTACCCAAAGCTAAATTACAACAACAATTTGCAGCTGCCAATTTAGATTGAATAGATTTACCAGAAAGATCTCTACTTAATCCTTGGATTGAATTATTTACTTTAAAAAAAGCATTAACATGATTTTCACTCTAGAACAAGTTTTTGTATTAGTATGCTATTGTCTTTTGTTACATATTTAAGATTTTTTACCTGAATTAGAGCATTTTGTAATTTTCTATACTCATGAATATCAAGTGATTTCTTTTTAAGATTTGTCGCTGCTTCAGCAACAAATTCTATTGTATTTTGATGATTGTCTAATTGCCCAAGAACTGTACGTTTTTGATTTATTTTTACATATCGCTGTTCTTTTCTAGTAAGATTAATTTTGTCTCGTAATTGGTCACGGATAAACTCCAATTTATCATTTGTTATTGTTTCCATTTCATTTATTTCAGCCATTTATAATTGGCATGTATTGAATCAGTAAATAGATTAGATGATAACTATTTTCTGATCTTTTAATTAACCATATGATTAAAAAAACAATACTGTCAAAAAATTTGTGGATTAAAAAATTAAATAAAATTTCTTTAGGTTCATGTAATTTCATAAATTACTGTGAATAAAACTTAATTAATATAGAATTAATAATATTAACTATGATGAATTATTAATGACAATAAAATTCTTATTTTTAAAAAGTAAACTAATTTTAACTTTTAATTGTTGAACCAACCTAGTAAACAGTAAAAAGATTAGAATTATATTATCAAAACCATGTAATATTTAATTTTCTCATGAAATTGACAGTTGTAAATTAGGAATAATCAGATCAGAATCATTCTTTCAATTGATATATCAATAAATTTTTCAAATCCTCAATATATTTTCATCGACTCAAATTTGAGTAGGTATTTAAATAAATATATAGACAATTAGACATACACATAATATAATATATATATATATGTAAATGATGCATTGCAAATTACAGAGACACTTTCTAAGGATGCGAGATTGTGTATTTCGCAGATTTTGCTCAGAAAACAGTTTCATACTGATTCGGGATTGAATTCGCGCTCTTGTTCAAATATCTAAATTCAAATATATAAGTTACAATTATATATAATTATTTAAGTGATAGAACAAATACATATTTTTAATAATTTTCAATTTTAAATATATATACATTAATATTACATTAAGATATTAATAGCTGTTATAAGATGGATGTATTAGAAAACATTTTAGAAGTTTTTTTTCGAATTGACACTTAAAATCATGAATTTCTCTATTGTTCTACTGACTAGTGACTAGTTGAATACTCTATTATTATAAAAGTCATCAAATAAAACCATACAATTTATTCACAACAATGTGCATTTTAAACGAACAGCAATTTTATGTGATAGAAATAATGCGGTATTAGTCATTTTATTTTTCTATTATACGACATTTAATGGTAACATAACCGCATTATTTACATTTTAAATGTAAAAAATGACGAGAATTTTATAGTATTAAAGTCAAGCAGCCTCAAAAGCTTCGAGCTTCAAGCTTTATTGCGCACAATTCATTCGAGAATTTTTGCAATCCAAGGTCCAATACTCCAATGTAGAGTGTAGACATCTTGCATATTATACAAGTCGATGATTGTAAGATTGCAGTATTACTTATTGCTACATGAAATGAATACGTCTGATAGAAATTAGAATTTAAATCTTCATATACTGCCGTGCCGATATAATACATTTAGATGATAGGAATATAGGATACTTATATATAAATTTATCTAACGTGAATCCAAGGACTCTAAATCATTAAATATGTTTACTTATTTGCATTGCAATATATATTAAATATGATACATGCACAAATAAAATGTTTTCTAATAAATTTTATCATATCATTAAACATAGATTGAAAACAGATTCTATCTTTTTAAGGTTAATAGTATAATTAATAACAATGAATACTCAAATTATCTACTTTACCTTAGCTGGTATTTTGAGACTTTTTCTAATGAATTCAAATTTTCAAAAAGTTATCCTTGATCGGGTAGAAGTATCAACATCTTTAAACTCTTGGAAAAGAAGTAAGTTAAAATTATATGTATTAAATATTATGATAAAAAATGTATCATTTAGTTACAGAAGGTGTGCATCTTTTTAATATTGGAGTAGATCCATACATGGGTGATTTATTTCATCAAACTCCTTTAATTCTTCTTCTCTTTGATTTTATTCAAAAACATTTTTCTTATTATGCAATTTGTGTACTTATTGTTATGACTGACCTTACAACTGCATTTTTACTTGGAGCCACTGCTAGACATTATATTGAAGAGCTGGTAATTAAAAACAAAATTAATTTTTTATTTTAATACATTAATATTTGATAATTAAGATAATTAATGATCATTTATAAATCTGTAAATAATTAATTAAATGCCTTTGTAATACAAGAATATAAAATTATTATATTGTTTCTTATATTACAGATTGCTCGGGACAAAAAAGAGATTAAGTCTGATATAAAAGAAAAAGATTTTTCATCTGTAACTTCTCCCAATATTATGTCAACTTTTTATGTTTCAGCAGCATATTTATTTAATCCATATATTGTTTTCAACTGTGTAGGTCTAACAACTACAGTCTTTACAAATTTTTTAATATCAGTATCATTATTCGCAATGATACAACATTCGATTCTATTTTGCTGCTTATCTATTTCAATTTTAACTTTACAAGAATTTTATCCTGTGTGTTTAATTGTACCTGCTGTCATTTATATAGTCAAAGATTTAGAACCAAATAAAATATTAGAACAGATTTTAAAAGTTCTAATTGTATTTTCTACTATATTATTAGGATTACTTTTTATATCATATTTGATAATGGGCAGTTGGTCATTTTTACAAAACACTATTGGTTTTATTTTATTAGGACCTGATTTACGACCTAATGTTGGCTTGTATTGGTATTTTTTTACTGAAATGTTTGAACATTTTAGAACACTATTTATTGCATCTTTTCAAATTAATGTCAGTGCATTATTCATTGTTCCATTAGCATTAAGACTTCGTAAAGATCCAATGTTATTAGCTTTTTCTTATTTAGCTATAGATACTATTTTTAAGTCTTATCCTTGTATAGGAGACGTTGGACTTTATTTGAGTTTGTTACCACTATGGAGACATTTATTTAGACGTAAGTATCATACAAAATACTATTTAAATATCAGTATTACAAATTGAGCTTTTTTAACAAATTAAAAAAAATTAGATTTTAAGGCATTTTAAAGTAGTGATGACTTACTCAATTTTATAAAAATAAATTCTAAAATTTTAAAATATTGTTTTAAAACTTATTGTACATTAATTAATCTGACTGCTTTTCAGATATGCAACAGGGATTTTTTGTCGGTTGCTTTGTTTTATTTTGTACAATATTTGCTCCAACTGTCTGGCATCAGTGGATATATTCTAGATCAGCAAATGCAAATTTTTACTTTGGTGTTACATTAGCCTTTGCTATAGCGCAAATCTTTTTACTAACAGATATACTTTTTGCGAATGTAAAACGTGAATTTACTCTTAAACATGGCATCATAAATCAAGTAAATGGAAATAAAGCCAAATTGTTACTTGAATAAAGTATTCGACATATTTGTAAATAATACCGTTATTATCAATAATTTTCGTATCTTTTAAATAAACGATTTTTATAAAAATTAAAATTTTTTTATTTGGTAAACATAATATTATCATAATCATATAAACATTTTAAATGGTACAATTTATAATTCACAATTTCAGCTCTAATTCTAATTCTAATAAATACAATTTATATATTATTTTTCTGTAATAATTATTATAAATTGATTAATTTTAATGTATAAATAAATTTCCTTATAATAATATGTAAAGTTAGAACTTATAAATTATTTGAATCACAACTGACTCCACGACATGCATTATTGCTCTTACAAAAGTCAAGAAAAAAACACCAATGTTTTTCTGTCATAAGAGGTTTTGGGTTTCCTATAATAATTAAAAGAGCTCTTGCTCTTGTTAAAGCAACATTTAAACGTTTTGAATTTGAGAGGAATCCTAAGTGATTTTGATTGTCATGACAAAATATTTCACTTCTAACAGTAGATATAATAATTATATTTTTTTCTTGTCCTTGAAATATTTCCACAGTACCAACGTCAATATCATTTAACTTTTTTTTCTGAAGAGCATTGTCAATTTTACGTTTTTGTTCTGTAAAGGGTGTAATGATACCGATATCATTTTGTGTTACAATTTTTTCCTTTAATTGTTGTCCTATTAAAAGTTCTACATAGTATAAAACCATCTCTATTTCTTCCCTATTGTATGGGCTGAAGCATAAAATTTTTTCATTTAGCAGAATTATGTTTAAAAACATAATTGATAATAAATATATACCTTTTTGAGTCCAAATGTTTTATTTCAGTTCCTTTGACTCCATGAAATATAATAGGGAATTTCGGTTGTGTAAGATATTTCCAATCTTCAGCAATTTTAATACTTTCATCTCCACAAGCTAATAATTCCTCTTCATAAAATAGTTTATTTGATACATGTATTATCATTGGGTGACTTCGATAATTTCTAATTAATTTTGTAATGTAATTTGAATTATATTGATTTTGTTTAGTTCTTTTATAAGGTTTAGAGTCCATTAATCTGCTGAGGATTGATTTTCCTATTTTAATAATGTATAATTTAAATTATCAAAATTGTTTTTAAAATATTATTACAATTGCAAAAGAAAAATTTTTACCAAGTATAGGTTCAGCAAGTTTTGAACAAACAATAGGTCCTAATTGTTGAGGATCTCCAGCAATAACCACTTGACCATGTAAATAACCAATTCGACCTATTTTATTACTACTTAACAGACCAAAGGGTATCATTGATTCTGGTTCAGTTACTTGTCCTGCTTCATCAATAAATATATAAGAAAAATGTGTTTCACGAAATTGTAGAAATATTAATCTGAAAAATATATTTTATATGTTTGGAATACATAAAGCTACATTTCTTTAAAATGATTAATGTTATACTTTAATTTATTATAAATATAATAAAAAGCAATATGAACCGTATGCTTGCACATAGAGTACAAATAATAATATTTTTTAATATCATAATTTCTTTTGGTAACATTATTACTTGTCCTTCCAAATAATTAGAGCATTCTGCAATATCCATATCATTTACAAATCTACAAAAAATAATATTTATAAATATTTTTAAAAAACATCTGTACAAATTCTTTTAATAAGAATATATGCAAACCCTTCTTTTGATGGGCTATACATTCGACACATATTATTTTTAGGAATGTATTTTAATAACTTTTTTGTTATTACATCTGCTGCTATATTAGATGATGTACATACTAATATGTGTTCTGATGGATTTGCATACCATATCTATTATAAAAATTTTATTAATATATTAAAAGGCAATGATAAAATTGAAAAAAATTTGAATTCAAGTAATTAGTTATTATACCTGACAAATGGCTTCTACCAAAGTAGAAGTTTTTCCAGTACCTGGTGGTCCATATAATAAGTATGGTGCTGGAAATGCTGATTTACATACTATATTAAGTACCGCTTGTTTCTGTTCTGGATTATTTTCTATTCGTGTATTAAACCAATGTTGACTTAAAAACATTTTAATTTTAATATACAAATAAACAAATAAATTTTCAAATTGAATAATATACTCACTTTTTTATTTGCTTATTGTGTATATTTCTTTTAGATGGAAAAATATGTGGAATGAGTTTGTAAGATTTTATTAATTTTAATGCATAATGGCAACACTTGAATGTATAGTTTTGAAAACAAAACATAATCTTATATAATTTGTTCTCAAGTGCAATCCAAGCTCTAAGTTAAAAAAATAAATTATATATTGTAATAAATTAAAAACTTAATTTAAGATTATTGGATAGTTATTATTACTTTCTATTACATCTTGCCCAAATTGCATTTTCCTCTATATCTGTAACTTTGATATAAAAATATTTGTTTGTTTGTAAATCTATTAGTTTTATTGTGTCATCAATTCTAATTAATAATCCATTTTTAATTAAATTATTTACATTTATTGGAAGTTTAATAATATGTGTAGCTACTTTCAATATAGTTTTATACTGATTATATTTAGTCATATTCAAGCGATGTTGAATTTCTTCTAAATAAAGCATTAGTGTAAAAATGTTTAAATAATTATTTTCTTTTAATATTAATTCATCATTATTCTTTACTTTTTTTAATAAATTTAAATAGCATTCACTGGCAGTTTCTTTTTCCACACAAATTTTCTTTAAATTGTTTAATACTGTTAGTTTCAAATTGTCAGGAATATAAATATTTGGCAGAGCTACTTTTGGCGATTTGAAATACTCATAATTATTGTCACTATTATTATAAAAAATAAAATATTAAAAATTTTTTTTGTACTAATCTAGATCAAATCAATATTATTTTGTTTGTACATACTTTTTTATTTTACAACTCCGGTTATAGAATTTATATTGTTTCTTATCAACAGTTTTCTGATTTGTTTTTAAATTTGTTTTGCCAATGATAGGTAACATTTTTATTTCTTCTTCAAAATAATAATAAAGCTGTAAAAAAACCAAACATAAGCTTATGAAATTTGGTAAACTTCCGTAATAAATTATAATTAATGAAGAAAAAAATTAAATTCAAATTTTTTATTTAATATTTTTTTTATTTTTTTTTATAATTGTTACATCTATATTATATATTAAAAAATGTTGTCATACTATTATTACAAAGAAACAATACTGGAGAATTAATATCATTCTTTATTATGTAATTGCGTTTTTGCTAACAAAACTATACATTACCTTCAAAATAAAATATTTAATCGGTATAGAAATTTGATATGATCTGATAAGTATTTTTTTTTTATTATTAGTTTAAATCTAATGATCAGGACTAAATTAAAATCGGATAAAAATACAGGAAAGTAAATGGTTATAATTTCCGAGTACACTTGTATTGTGTATAGGTACCAGGGTTGCGGATTTCAGGATTTCTCGCTTCGGCGCAGTTGTATTTTGGATCACGTGGGCCTCCGAACGACCCTCTCCACAAAAAGTAGTCGCGATGCAGGGCAGCCAGGGTGAACTAGAGAATATTTTCTAGTTAAAAGCAACAGCGTCGGAGCTTTTAAAGTAGCCACCTTTACTAGAAAATTATGAATACGTTCAAAGGTGATTTGAACGCTCTACTTTATCGGCAATTTTCAAATTTAAAGACCCTCTATCCTTTAACCTTTCTTATAATAAAGAAAATCTATTTTCTAAAAAAAACTATAGAAACAATTCATTATAGAAAAATGTTTGATAAAATAATGATCGTATAGATTACCAAGATGCTATACGATAAAACAGAAATATGCATTTTTAAAAAATAAAACTTATATTAATGGGTTCGAATGAATTATTATTCTTTTCTTACTATTGTTTTATACTATTTGTTATATTATTCAATTAACGTTTTATTTGTATTATTTAATGTTTTATATATTATCATATAATTTATTTATCATTATTCTTATTATATTTAATACTGTTTATTACGTTTTCGCCCTCATACTGTACGTGCTCTCTCTCTCCATCCCTCTCTTTCGCTCATGTACTGCACGCACACTCCCCCTCTCTCTCTCTCTCCCTCTCATTATTTCATGCAGTGTATGCATTCACCCCCTCTTCCTTCGTTCCCAACGGTACCGTGCGTATAAGCCGAATTGTCTTGAGCAGATATTTAGCTGTTTTGAAAACAAAAACGTTGTTGTCAAGTTTCTAATTTGCGGGGGGAGCGTTGCCAGATTTATCGACTGCAATCTTCTAGTCGACAAAATCTAAATTTTCGTCTATCCAAATTTGCTCGGCAAGTCACATGGACACGCGTCCCATCAACGATGTGTACGTCGATCTTGTATGCACCAACACAGGTCGACGATATTCTTGCAGCCGCAGCTCATGCTCGTATATTATGATAATGAATAAAATATACATAGGTTAAAAATAATTTATACATAGATGTACCTTAAATACAAATACAATGTACAATTGCGCTTTTAATAAAAAATGATTTATTAATATGTAAAAAGTTTTTTTTTTAATGTCTTATTACAATGATATATATATATATATAAATTAATATAATATAATTATTTAATAATATATATAAATTATTATATCAACTTGTACTTTATCGAGTAATTCATTTTTATTAAATGTTTATAAAAGGAAAACATAAATACTCTCTTGGCTAGTATCATGCCGGTTTTCAAATTTTTGCCACAATTTTAGAGAGTTTGCGCTTACCTAAAAAAATTGAATAACCCTCCCGTGGTGAGTCGAATTGGCATTTTTTATCACTCTTATACAATTAATAACAATTATAAATATGTTGCATTAAATTACAAATTCATAAATTGTCAAATTATATCAGTAATCAGTATTCAGTATAAGTCGACGCTCGCCGAGGAGGCTCACGTTCGTTAGGCGCAACGACGCGCACTTGTTTGCGGCTTTATTCTTTGAAAAAAAAATCCTGTTGTGATGTTTACCTTATGACGTGTTTGTATTTTTTCAAGGTGACAGTAAAAAATTTTAAAAAATTTGACCACGCCATTGGAAAGTCGAGGGAAAAATACATTTACGTCATGGTTTGCTCGATTTTTCTAATTACATTTTTTTATCATATTAAGGACTCGGTACACGGCATCTTTTAGCTCACGTGCGACGCGCCATGACTCCAGGAGTCACGTAATTTTTCACCGCTAATGCATATGCATTTATATATATTACAGGTGCATACACACACACACGAAAATATGTTGATTAAAAAGTGCAATATGTACATAAACACATAAGATCTATGCTGTGATTAATTTATTTTAATTGAAATGCATGACTATCTTAGTATTTTTTACATAGTAACTTAGTATCTTTGCCAATTTAAAATAAAGTTTTGCACTTGTGGCAGCCAATAAATGTGATGTCATTTTGCGCAGAATCGTGTGATAAAAATTAGAGATTGAAAACGCTGTACTATTAAATAAAAATTTTGGCTTAATATCTGAAATCGTGATTTACTATTTATGTTGTAATTTGGAAAAATCAAATTTATATTTAATATATATTTTTAAGTCAATTTAAATAGTAAAAATAATCATAACAATTTTAAAATTATGATACGCATTTAAACAAAAAATTAGTGCTACAATTTTGTAATCAATGGCTAAAATTAATAAGTTTTTATTTACATTTGTTTAATCAAAGTAAGTAATTTTAGGTTATAGACACAGTAAAATCATCTCTTTAATTTTAATTGCTTTATTTAATTGATAAAATTTACCTAAATTTATTTGAATTTATCTATAATAACAATTTTATTTTTTACATAAATATTATTTTTCAAATTATTTTCTGTTTTATGTAGATTCAATAGCATGACAACGGTAAAGTTTAAAGATGGTATTGATATTTTACGCCTTCCTGTTTGCGAGGAAGAACACATTTATCAGCCATGGTACATAAAATATACACAATCTCATATTCTTCATTCAAAATGTTCAAAATCTGTTGCTGATGATAATACAGACTGCAAAGACCCTAAAACGGCTTGTCAATTCTGCACGTAAGTCATAATATATTATATATTTTATTATCTAATTTTGTTTGTCATTGACTTTCTTGCCCACTAACCATTTTTAGATATAATCAAGCTCTTGAAATGCCACATATGCCAGATATGGTATTTCCAAATAATGTTCTTTATTTAAAACACAAAAATGGAGCATTCATAGAATTTCGTGCTTTAGATGCATTAAAAAGAGTATCAAATGGTAAAATTAATATACAATTAGCTTGTGCTGAGGCTTGGCGTGAATCTAGGTAATAATAAAATAAGAATTTAAAGACATGTATAAAAAATTAAAGAAAAATTTTGTCTTTCAATTTATTATCTAAATCTAATTTTAATATTATTGCTATAGATCAGAAAGCAAAGAGTACATGAAGGAAGCCATAAAACCTTTTGACTGGACATTTACTACAGATTATATGGGTACCATGTCAGGGTTTAAAGTTGAAGATACTGATGAACGTATTGATGTAGATAAATTAAAACGTAAAGATAAAATTTTATTTTATGTTGATATCACACTTTTCGAAGATGAATTGCATGATAATGGAATAGCATCTTTATCAGTAAAAATGGTTAAAATAAAATAGTTTTTATTATGCATGTTTTATTTGTATGTTCTATATGAGCAGAATATAACTAATAGTTAAATTATTAATTATTTATTTAGAGAGTGATGCCTGGAACTTACTTTATTCTTCTTAGATATTTTTTAAGAATAGATCAAGTGATGTTGAGAATAAATGACACTCGAATTTATCATGAATTTGGTAAAGATTATTTATTACGTGAATATACATCAAAGGAAGCAAAAGTTCAAGACATAAAAGTTAGTTATAAGTTGATTTTATATCAATTTTTTAACTATTAAAAAATTTGATATTTTATTAAAAAACTAAATAAGCTTAATATAGTTGTAAAAAGCTGTATTAACTCAGACATTTAATTTTTTAGGTACCTCCATCACTTTTCATACAACCAAATGAAATTTCACAATACTTGCCATTAGTTTGTAAATACAATCACAAATTAACTATATTACAGAATTCAGAAAATTCTAAAATTACACCAGATTTAACTGTTGTAAGTGATTCAGTTTCTGTAACAACAGAGCAAAGTGACAAGGCCCTTGTAAATTCTTGAAAATGAAATTTACAATTTATTTTTAATTAAAATCCATTATATGTATTATATTTTTACCTCTGAATTGAATCAATTTATTGATATTATGTAAATTAAACAAAATATGATTTATTAAAAAATTATTAGTTTCACTATACATATTATTATACATGTTATTTACAACATTTACAACTTCAAACACTATATGTAATAAAATTTAAAACAATTGGTGTTTATATTTGCACAAACTAAACTTATATTGTTAATACTTAAAAACTGTAATTCATTACTCAATTTTCAATTAATATACTGTTGTTAAATTTAACGAAAATAATTTATTAATTAACTTCAATGCAAGCATCATTAAAATTTACATAAATCTAAGTATATTACAACTAAATCCAATAGAAAAAAATAAAGAATTACATTATAGGTTTAAATTAAAACAATATTATTGATTATTGTATTAAAAATTTATTAACTCTGAATATTATAATTATATATGAATTAAAAATGGTATGATACAAATTCGTATACTAAATTTAATATTTTGCTTAAAAAAAATATACGAAATTTATTTTAAATTAAGAAAGGGGTATTGACTCTGTTTTAACAAAAAATATAAAACTTAAGTTTGTCTTATTATAGAAATTTTTTTGGTAAAATGTCTGATAAAACAAACATTTGTAATTCACGGTTCATGTTTACAATTCACATTACAATTTGATACATTTAAAAATTATTTCTTAAAAAATTAAACAATAATTACATATACATTCAAGTTGGTATTATTCTAATAAAAACTAATTATACTTTTTATAAAATAAAAATTTCGTTTTACATAAAAAATTAAGTCTTAAAACAAATACTTTTATTGAAATAATTAAGTATTTATACAATAGTATTTTATATTTTGTTTTGTTAATATCTTTAGTCATCTTTAGTTTCACTTTTATGTTTACTGTGTTTATGTGAAGAAATTTTAGATTTTCGTTCATCTTTACGATCAAAAGAATGTTCTCTCCTTTTTTTTTTATCGTGTTTTTTACTTTTTTTATGTCTGTGTTCTTTAGAATCACATCTTAAATGTTTTTCATTAGATTTACTTTTCTCTCGCTTTCTATGACGATCTTTGTCACGATCATTTTTCAATTTTTTAGATTCACTATCATATGATCTGACACTGTCTCGATATTCATGCTTATCATAATAATCATATTTTAACGATGAATTATGAGAATATTGATCTTTTGAGTTAATATAATTAAATTGACTAGAATGCTTGGAACTATTGTAGCAGTCCCTGTTATCTTTGATTATTTTTCTTGATTTGTCATTTTTGGAATGATTTAATTTAACTTTATAATCATAAGCTTGACTAGTTTCAATTAAATTTGACTGATTATATTTTGCAGTATCATATTCAGAAATGCTATCATAAATCTCTTTTTTGTGCCTTTCGCTAACTTTAGATTTGTCATTGTAATAGTTGCTTTTTTGATTATGTTCACTATCAGATGTTTCAATATCTTTTGATATATGTTCCTTAAGCATTTCCATTTGTTGCTGTACAAGTTCTCTAACAAGTTCAATATGAGATTTTTTATTTGTATGGATTCCTTTGTGTTTAGTTCTACGCCGTTTTAAATTTCGTTCTTGTGCCAAAAGTTCTAATATAGGCAGATTCTGCTTATTCGTTTTACTAAAACAAATTACACATTTTTGTATTTAGTCATATAATAATACATAAATATGTTTTAAAATACTCTTATGCTTACTCTGGTTTATTAATATCTGTAATATCTTTACCAATGTCAGGTGCAACCGTGTTTGATATTACATACTCATACATTGCTTTGCGTTCATCGCTAGTAAAATCACTGATAAATCTATCAGACGTTTGAGGAATCAATTTTTCATCTACACCTATCATCATTAAAATAAAAATATAGTGCTTACAAATTATATTAAGATATAAGTTAATAAGATTCAATAATATAAATAAATGATCTTGACGTTATAATTATTAAACATTGTCAAATTGACATTTATTTATAAACTATATAAAAAAGGATATAATGATTCCATGACGTAAATAACAATCATACTTTTCTGGAAAAAATTATAGCTGTTCAATTACGAAAAATATATTAAAAATATTTTTTTTAAATTAAATATAAAAATCAACTAACTTATATGTAAACTCGAATCTTTTTGTTTTGCTGCTTGTAAGATACTGTGTTGCAGTTGAATATCTACAATATTAAAATTTGTTTGTATAAAAAAACATAAATTTGCTGTGGCACTAATTATATTAATAATCGATCCTTTAATTACCAAATTTAATCGTTGAAGGGTTGTCTGATGGTACAGTTGATTCTGAAAGTGGCATACAATTTTTTGTATATCCAAGTGTATTCCATTCGCATTTTTTTAAATGATTTTCAATAGTTTTTTCTGGTATTCGATGAGCATCATTGAAAGGGCATGTGATATAAGAATGCTTCTATGTATTAAAAAATAAAAAAGATTAATTCAATAAATTTAAAAGTAAATGATGTGAAATAATTTACATTTTCAATGTTATGAATATCCCAATTTAAGTAGGAACATGTTTCCTCCAAATATTTATCTGTATTTTCTATAAACTTATCTAGTTCTTCACAATACTGTGTTTTTGGCGAGTCTGAGAAATTAGTCATCTTTTATTGTTACAATTAATTTTTTATAATTAGATCGATACTTTCATTTTTGATGATTGAGTAAGGTAATTAAAAAAGTTTGAACGAATATTCGCAGCAGTGATGTGTTGAGGTTACGTAAAAATCTTTGAACTTTGCGAAGCAGCGACTATACACTGATTATCAGATTTTACTTTCACACTAATTTTAAAGTAAAAATCGTAGTAAAAGAAATATTGGATCGAAGCAATAATCAAGCAAAAGTGTTTCTTTGCTCTTCAATTACTCCCTCTACTTCTAAAGTTAAGAAAGTTGCGGGAAGTCAAAACCCAATAAGCAAAAGTCGCTGCTGCGCAAAATCCTGAAGTCTGACGTATCGTATTACTTCAGAAAGATTTATGAATTCTGTTTTAAGTGATTTTTTTACCAATACTTGGATTAATTTTTTGTCTTCGCAAAAAATAAGAGCTTATCAATTGGAAGACATTATTTAAAAATGAAATCAATTTACACAAAAATATGTCTAATTCATTGCAATTTTCCAATTTTAATGAATTTTTCTATTACAATTTAGTCTCATTTAAATCTAAATGAGTATCAGCCATCACAAAAAAAATCAATTTACAAGGAAATTTTGAAATGGTATTCTAAAATAGATGTTGCGGATAGATTATAAATAGGAATGAGATCATGATAAATAGTTTAGTAAGATCAGTATCAATTAAAAATGAACAAAGATAGAGTGAATTTATGACAAAAATAAAGATACACAAAATATTATGTCTTACGTGTAAAATGCATACGAAAGAAAGTGGAAAGTAACAAATTGTATATGTAGTTGTAAGAGAAAATGATGGCATGGTTCCTTAAATTAATGGTAATTTCAAATAGAAATAATAATTACACAGATGAAATAAATGTAATAATGTGTTTTTGTTTAGTATTTTACTTGCATCCGTTTCTATGGAATAAAATTTTACGCTTATCGCCAACATGACAATAATATCCTATGTGTATTCTATTTTTTCCCTGTAGTATAGATAATTTGTTATTTTATTTATATGTCATGTAATGAATATATAAATTTATTTAGAAATCTAGTTATTGGGAAACAAAACAGATCACCTGTAAAAACACGCGCGCGCGCGAACTGATCTGTTTTTCTTTAGAAATTTAAAACACGAAAATGTTTTTTCGTTGAAGATTTAAAGGTAGTAACAAAATACGAGACGCTCATTACTTTGATAATTGAATTAACTTAGATGTGCAAGTATAATTGTATAGACAAAAACATGCTATTTGCTGTGTATTTGATGCAAGAAATTTGATGGAAATACCACGAACAAATTTGTAACAAATTCCACGAGATTGCCATAATGAAATTACGTATTAAAATATTTCAATGCTACTCGCTGGAGATCTTAAATAATGCAGAGAACATGTAAATACAGTAATCGAAATTTTGACGTTGATAATTTTAGGATGAGAAGTAGATTTCATGCTAATGCTAGGTGGACTGAGTACATACGCCCACCATTCGTGTTAATTTTCTCGTAATCTAATTCACCACCCCGCGAAACTCCAAAGCGATATCATCGATACAGGTAGTTGATCCTTACAGTACATCCCAAGAATCCCCGGGGAGTCTTTGCTTCATCCGGTACAGGTCTCTCTCGGACAAACTCTCTCGGATCGGGACGATCATTATCGAGGTGCCACACAAGAGCCACTCCTGGTGTTGCAATTCTGACAAATTCCAAGTGAGCGTCGTGAAGTCTGATCCCCAGGTTCGGTAGTTCCGTGAGGCCGGTCAAGCTCGCGCGCTGTGGTATAACCCTACGAACTGAATGCCTTTAAGACGAAAGGGTGGCACCTCCGATGCGTCGTAAGGCGGCAGCTAGCCTTGGCCAGAATTGTAAAACGGCTCGTCAAATTTGCAAAAGAGACTCACGAGTTCTACCGAAGTTCGTCCGCCTTCTCCGATCTGGTGCGATTAGTTTCATTTGTCGTAAATGTCCTTCTCCGTGGGCCCTTGCAACACCGTTTATCGGCAAGTGTCTGGTGTCTTCTTCATTGCCGACCTCGTTTCCTGACCCTTAGCAAAGGACTCCAATAACTGCCCTATAAGTTTCAACATCATCTTCGATCTGGTTGACAACTTCCTCTTTTGCGATCGTATATTATTGCACGACATTTCGTAAATTGCAATAACGTAGTAGTCTACTTCGTTTTCTTACTTCAACCTTTTTTAAGTTTTAAAGTCGTACATTATTATACCTCTATCATTGTCAGCTAACGTACAAACCTTTTGTAGTGATCAATTTCCCTCTTATTATTATTATAGCTGCTTGAATAAAGGATATTGAATTGAAATTTGACTTCTCGTATGACATATATTCCTTTGCTAGGAATTAATTAAGTGTAATTCCCATAAGACTACAATTTTAATTTTACGTTTTCAACGAGGTTCAATTCTTTAAATGCACTTTTAAATGCATCTTACAAACTTTCTTATTTAAAGTACCAAATGGATGACTTATCATTAAAAAGGTAGGGTAATCATAAAAAAGAGTCTAATTGTTAGTTAAATTTTTAATTTTCTTTTAATGTACAGCATCTATAAAGACTTATTACTAATAGTATATAATAAACTTAACAAAGATTAAAAAATAAAAAAATAATTTAATGGTAGATTCTTCTATGTAATATGTTTACGCTTTATGTTTTATGGAGATTTTGTGTAGTTTATGTTTAAATAAAATTTTTAAAAAATAAATTTAATATCATTAAAAATATTTGTTTTTTTTATAAATTCAAAACAATTGAATTTTATCTGTATCTATAATCAAAATAAGTAATAGCTAGATATTAATTAAGCGTTTCTATTTCTTAATTTCTGCATGCATATATTGCATATTAATGTCAATACTTTTCATATTCTTTTATATAATTTGATGGAAACTTATTATCCAAGAACATTTTAAGTGCAAAAATATATACAGTAATTATCAAACATAAATTTTTATTATAACATCATAATCTAATTAAAACAGTTAAAATATGTTAAAATCAATCCAACTCTTATTAAAGAATCAATCAAAATAACGTCATGTTATAATTTGTACATTGATATTTATGCATAATAAAATATTATTTAAAAAAAAACATTGAGAGCTAATAAAAAGTAATTATAAATAATTCTAATTTTTTTCCAACACAGATTCTTAATATTTGTGCTAATATTTCGAAAATAAATTATCTACTCTACGTGATTTAATTATTTTCCCTTTTCCGCTTTTACTTTTTGTTTAAATGTTAGAAAAGCATACATGGCTTGTGTAGAAACTACTGTATTTTTATGTTTTCTGTTAAGTTGCAAGTATAAGCATAGGATTTGTTTATACCACTATAAAACATCGGCATTATAAAGTTTTGGGTTATCTTCGTCAAAATTGCCCACTTACTTTTTCATTTGTAATGTAGCAACATTTTGTAAATAAGCAACTCATTCGCCCACCTGTGCCCCCCCCCCAACACACACACGTACTCACACACTCAGATATATACGCCTAATTGGAATGAGTATTTGACAGTCAACCATTGTTTTCTACATGGAATGCATATAAATAACTAAATAATGACCATCGTCATCATTAATCATTATCTGTTATCTATTACTTCATTGAATTTTCCACCCACTATAACATTTCGATAGTAGGGCAACAAATAATATTGTTGCAAATATTGTTATTTTAAAAGTCGAAGGATAATTCAGCAGATCCTTCGATATCTTGGACAGAGTCTTCGTCGTCATTCAAATTGACCTTATTGCTTTTCAAACCAGCATTGCTTATTTTTTTTATGACGGATTCTGAAAAAAATTCAACTTTGAAAATACAAACATCCCAAGTAACAATAAGTAAGAACAAAAAACAAAACAAATTCACGATGAAAATTTTATTCAATAATGTAATACTTAACATTTATAATGTGTATTTTCAGAATTTTTTAACGAAGATGTGCTGTTATAGTAAATGAAGGCTAGGAAAATTAACAAGAGCGAGCGATACGATTTAGGTAAATGTATATGCATACCACAGTCAGGTTTCGAGCCTCGCATTCTTGTGCCAGCAAATTCAATGCCGTGTTCATCGACACACCAACATAAATTCAAGCTTCGATGGCATTGCGTACTTTGGTAATATCCCCTCGAATCGCAATTTGGTGATAATTCTGGGGAAGATCTTCTGCGCATCGCTGCGCATGGCCTCTCAGCTTTGGAAAAGCATCCGCACCACTCTGGACCATTCACAAAGATGTCACTGCAAACAATTGGCACGACGCGAAAGCATATTAGTATTATTAATAATTAGCTCTATGAAAATTATGATTTTTTTTTTAATTATTCATTAAGATGCTACAGACGTTTAAAGTATTATTGCTTCATACAATTCGTAAATGCGTTAATAAAGTAATCGCAATCATACAAGATTGTTCAATTAGAAATAGCCATAAGAAAATATTCAACGCTTTTGCACGATTGATTTTGTTTATAATCACACTTGTGTATGTGCAAGATCGCGTATACTGCACTTTTGTACACTGATGTGTAGGGAAATCTCAGGCAGAATATATCACCTTTTTTATTGGATTGGACAACAGATGCGTAACACAGATTTTCATAAAACCGGTATATCTGGATATACAGAAAATTATCCGAAAGATTCGTATCAAGATTAGCAACTAATTTCGTTCGATCTCTTGTAAGATTTAACTATGACAAGAAACACAAAAACAAAGAATGGGTTGCAGCCCGTAAACGCAATTTCTATAACTGGTTTGCAGAATAAACGATCAATTTTTAATTGACATAATCAGAACGAACAGTTTTTAAAACTTATTGATTGAAACAATGGATAGACATTTAAATTGAGTGGGATTCTAAATTAAAGAACCACACGGCAGTGTTTTTGATTCGATAATATTAACAATTGGATTTTCAATCTCCAATCTAACGCGTTGCTGAAATACATCCATCACTGATCCTCCCGAATGTTAGGATAGTTAGCATATCCTAGATAGCATATACCTAGACCGCATCTGATGAATGATGATTTAGGCTGCATTGGGATAAGTCATAACAAGATCGAGGCGATCCATCAAGATCGACACACTGTGCACTAAATGATGATGTATCCCCATAAACCTGCATCCCCTGAATATAAAGAACTACTTTCCAAAATCCGAAATCAGTTTCTAGCCATTATTTCCTCTTAGTTTATCCTATCCAGCCACGAAAAATTGTTTTTGTATACAACGTACCGTTCCTTCCGTGTCCTGTTACACTTTTCTCTTTCCCTCCGCCTCTGTGAATTCTCATTGTCGCCCGAAATTTTCATTTACATTGCATTCGGTATATAAAACAACGCATAAAATGTATATTATCTACATCTATACCAATGTACAGATGTGTTATTTCAGCATGCAAAGAAGTCGAGATTATTTTATGTCTTAAGAGTACAAAAATAACTAGATAAATGTTTTAATAAGTGTTTCTGATCTACATTCATAGTGATATTAATTATTTGTTATTGTGATGAAGAAAAACTGAGCTTCTAAAAATTCATTTAGAATTAATTTACTTATGTAGTAGTGAAGGATATGTTTACAATAAAATACTTATTTTAATAAAGGAAAGATGGTAGATGCTTATTTATAATAGTAATTAAAATAAGGAAAAACTTACCTGTCGACATCGCATGAATCGAGGAATGGCTTTAGACAAGGTTCGTGCTGATCATGTTCTAAACCATATAATTCTGATAGAGAGATTTTTCCATCACTATTGGTATCTAAATGCCCGAACATCCATCGCACCTCGCTTTGGCATCCATTTGGAAAATGACCTGGTAAAAAAATACTCGATTCATTTTTAATATATTTAAAATACTTGTTACCGGTTGTATTTTCTGAATGCGCAATTAAAAGATTAAAGAAATATGCAATAAGATGATACAAATAGTATCGTATGTATCAATACTACTCAAATTTATTTTGAGTATTTTATTCAAATCTATGTAAATTGTTATGCCGCTCTTTATTTATTATTTCAAATGTTTATAGTTGTTAAAACTGTGTATTCAATTTGATATAATATCAATGACCTATTAATAAGGCATATACTCAACTTTTAAACCTAGACACGAGCATTACATTAGAAATTATTTACTTTTATTTTCGACCGCATATAAAAAGGTTAATGTACAATGCATGTAGTAATTCATAATTATATTTATTATGTGAGAAATATTTTAGCTTCACCATGAAGGGTACTTTAACTAGTTTTTAAATTTCGGTGTTACGACATTAATTCAACATATTTTATTATATACTCTGTACTATAATTTTTGCTACAACAGATTCTGTTAAACGGTCTTGACGTTGGTATTTACTGCTTGTTGATTGAATAAATAATCAGAGGACTGAATACCGATAAAAAAATTCGCAATCGATTCCGTGAAATGATAGATATATTTCGTTTTGTAGACGGACTAATTTGATTTCAATTAGTTTTACGCATGTCAGATTATCATGTGACTAGTGTACCTATGCCTAGTACGTTATATCAGATTTCAAATTAAAATTTCCAGTGGAGAGCATATTGCTTAACGATTAGGACTCGCGTCAACGTCAAGCAATAAAAAATCTTTACAATACCAACGAACTATTAATTTAAAAGTGCCAAACGGCGAACAAAAGAAGAAGAAACGTACTGTCAAGGTTTAATTTTATATTGTAATAATAAAATATGGAGGTAGAAAAATTGAGCGTACCTCTATTTTTGGAATGTTGGCGACGATTTTTCGAGTCTGCCATAACGACGGAAAACCAGTCAAGAAGACGATTAGCCATTGCCGGCTTCGAGGATAATGGACATTGTACACTGTCAAATGGTTGATGGGTACTCGTAGATTTCATTAGTTTTTTTTTTTTATTCGCCATCTCCTTTTTTTCTGAATTCTTTACATCATACTTTACAAAAATAAGAATTGAAGTTTCGTTAACTATTTAAAATTTAAATAGAGGAAATGGAAAATTGTAATTTCACATGAGCGTGTTTCTATAAAAATATGCTTAATTAGGATTATACAATATTTTGAATTGCAAATTAAAAGTTTGGCGTATCAAAGAAAATATATATTTATCTATATAAATATATATATATATATATATATATATATATATATATATTGTTAATATTTCAAAACAATCTAAAAATTATCACGTAATAATTAAATAGTATTTATTAATATATTTCTTATATAATAATTAAAACAGCCACTAAAATGTTGTATCTAATGTATTATAAATCTATTATAATTTACCTCTTTATTTTTTGTAAAAACTACTTTCGTATTATGAAGACTTTCCTCTTATCTTAATTTTTCTAAAATCATTTCGCTCACTTTGTTTTAATTTATATTTTAATTCTCTCATTTATTTAAAATTTTGTATTGATTTTTTTCGAAGTTGCCTTTAATAATTAATTCATTTTGTATTTTTTATCTATGCTGATTATAATAGGCAGTTCAATTTTTTGATATATATTGCATTATTATTATCAACTTATATTTAGTACTACTACTTCCTTATTTGCTTTTAGTGATGTGAAATACATGTTACGTTCTAACTATTATCCGACTTCTCATTTCCTTATTTATTTTTTACAACTGCTATAAAATCTTCCTTTAGGTTTTTATTTATTTTATTTTCGCGATATTTTTTTTCGTATTAAGTTATCCTCTCCTTGTGATTCATTCGTATTCGCAATTAAAGCATTAATCTATTAATGAAAAACATTAAACATTGAAAATGATAATGACCCTGCTTACTAGTTATCAATATTTTCAAAAATTACATTAGAAAGGGGAGAACGACTTTTGCATTGTTTGATAAGAAGCATTAACCTTTCATAAATGTTAATGATTATTCTTAATAATTGATGTTCTGAAAGTATAGTGTTATTTGCGGAATGGTATGAAAATTTTCTGTCGGAGATCTAGTTAAAAAAATTTAATTTTAAGTCGAAGAACTTTTGTTCTAAATTTAAATAATGTATACTAAACATGTGAGAATAGTAACTTATAAGTATAAAGAGATAAAAACGAATAAGAAAAATTAAATAAATTCTAACACTATATTAAGGATTAAAATTAATAGTTTCGATATAACTGTTGGTAATAATTTTAAATAAATAAGATAAAAAAGATAGTTATTTCTTTTTAATAATCCAATTATTTTTAAACATGTTAATTTTTTTTATATTATAGAATTTATCTTATATTAAATTATATTAAGGCTAAATTGAAATTAAACTATTTCTTAACAAAAATTTTTACCTTGTTTTGCTTTGAATACTTCAGGTATTGGTAATGATGATTGTCATATTTAAAATTCCGTGGCGTAAGAGTTATATCATAACCGTTTTTGCCTTTCCCAGATGCTTTTTTTTTATATTGTAGCTGTAACTTTTTCGAATCAATGTGTTGATCTAAATCTGTTTCATATTAAATAATAATTTTTATATTAAATAAAATAATTGAGGTTTGATTATTATTCTTATAAGTGCAAAATTATTATTGTTGTTTTTATTATTATTATTATTATTATTCATAAATATCATTATATTACATCTGGATACTGTTAAAAAAGATAATTTTCTTTAACGTTTTAAAATTAAATTTTGTTTCAACAAATCGGTATGTAAAAGGTATAAAAATACTGTGTAGGATATATTACAACGTATAATGCGAATAAAGTAATTTTGTTAAAAGCAGTATACAATCAGACATCGCTTTTGTAATTGCTAAAAAGTTTGCGAACATGGTTGCCTTCATCGGTCGACGTCCGTCAGAACTGCAGCGGCATTATTTATCGTTCTCGGCTTTCCCTAAAGTTCAAATTTACGCGTCCATACGTCGAGACACTAAGTCACGACTTGAAACCAAGTTCACGGAGACAGGGCATCAACCACGATCGATATAATTCGGTCGGTCAATGAGCTTGCGAACGTCGCGCGCCGCCCTGTTCTACGCAGGGGTTAAGCTACGCAAGGGTAGGCTCCTTCACCTCCTCCGGTTCAGCTCGCTTGTGCGCGCATCGATGCCTATCAGCATCCTCGACTGATAACGAAGCCGCTAGTGGTAGGGTCGAACGGTCGGAGCTGGCTTTTCCCGAAAAAAGCACTCGACGTCGGATGACTAATTCAACGATAAGCTCGGCGCGCTCGCGGCTTTAGGCTCCTCTCGTAGACTCGCTCGGTCGTGGTCGAGCGACGTTTTTCCGCGGGTATTTCTGATTAGAGACGTCTCATTTTCACGATCCCATGACACAACTTTTTCACCTGATTCCATCCACGTCCCCGTGCTAGCTTTCGCGAGACCGCAATGGCTGCCTTTCGGGCTTTGGCCCCACACCGACTATCGGGTGTTTGGAAATTTTACCAGACCTCGCAACGCGCAGAAAAACGAATTTTCTCCGTACCTCGACTCGCTTTCAACAACTTGCTTGCTAGCTAATAAACCAGCTGCGCGAGCAATCGAGATTTTTTGATAAAGATTGCATAATTTTCGTTTTTTGCTGCCCTTGCCATCTTTAAAATAAGAAATTTTAATGAAAGCCTTTGGTCTCGCTAAAAAACATTGAAGGTTGCCGGAAGATAAAAACCAATTGGTATCAAACTGCAACTACGCAAAATTTAAAAATCCTAATTTTCGACGTGATCAATTCGCATTGAACTACCGCTCGAAAGAAAAGAAAAGAAATATACAGTAGAAAAAAAGGAAACGTGGTTTTAATATCAATAATAGGAAAATGGAATACGTAATGTATTGGAATGAAATATTTCTCGTTAAAGGAAAAAACAGAAATTTTGTATAAAATAATTTGGGCGATGGAATCGTTTTGATTCATCACAACCAAAGGATAGTGACGATGAGAAAGTAAAATTCATGCGCAAATTTATATTTCAAAAAAAGGCTTCACAATTTATAATTTATATCTCATAAGATTATTAAAAAGAAAACGGAAAATAACATTAAATAGAAAACAGATGTGATATCTCGGCCAATGAAAGCCGGAAAAAAGAAGCTGAAAAATGTATGCGAATAAAATAACTAAAAAAGTAATTAAAAAATGAAAAAAAATGATATTAATATGTAAATAAAAGTAATAGTAATATGTAAGCAATAGTAATTGGAAACCCTACAGAGTTGAACGATAAAAAGGAGTATTATATTTGTATTATATTGGAGTATTAGATTGTAAATTACATTTGATAATATCGCCAAAAAATACAGGTGCAAACTCATCAAAGTTACAGATAAATACTATAATACTTAAAAAGAGCTTGTAGGGAACATTGAATTTTAATGATTGTCTATAAAATAAATTTATCAGTTAACCTTCGGAACAACCGTCGTACAATTGCCACACACACTTTTAAATAATAAAAAAAAATGTTTCAATTTTTTGAAAATAATATAAGTTTTAGAATTTTTATACTACATAAACAGTATGTAAACGTCATACTTACGTTTGCAAGGGCAAAAATTCGTACACTTTATATGAACAGAGGTATGATGAATACAATTGTGATACTCTAGGCGACACGGAGAACTGTATGTACGATTATCATTACCACAAATAAATGTTGGATTAGAAATTGGGCATTCTTGACATCTAAAATAAAAGCACACGTCATGCAGTTATTCAATTTAATGAATAGTGACGCGCTCCTTTTTCATATATAGAATGACAAATTTACAATAGTTGTTATTCGATTTTAGATTGATATTTTGTATTGAAATTTATCTAGAAAACATTGCTTCAAAGTCAGTATACACTAATAAAAGAATTTCATTTTTTTCTCAAAATCCGCAAAGTGAGCAGTTTTAAAAGAATCTAATACAATGCATTAGGTAAAAACAAATTTAATTTGTTTGATAGATAAAAGCACATTACAAGTACCTTACGTAAAAATCTAGCCTGTCATATACACACACATATATATATATATATATATATATATAACATTTACCTTACCAGATACAATAATCTATATTTTTTTAATTAAAAATATATAGCAATGTTCGCTAAGACGTATTGTTAAAGAATTACAAAACAGCAAAAAATATAATGAGCTTAGTTCTGTTAAGAATTTCGTTATAAAAATTTTTTAAATTTATTTCAAACTTTACTTTATTTCATCTTGATCTTCGTCATCATCCTCAGAATCAAAAAATGCATCATCGTCGTCAATATGAGTAGAACTATCTAGTCTCATTTTGCGCTTCTGTACAAGACGAGATTTTGAAATCACTATGTCTCTGTAATATATAAAAAAAAATTATGAAATGGAATTTGTAGATCTACAAATATTTTTGCAGTTTGTTTCAAACTAAAGTTTTTTAATCATATGTTTTAACTGTGTTTGCAATACAAATATCAAGTGACTTTTATAAATTATAGTATCAAAGATCTTTTTCAATAGTTTACTTTTAATTTTTTCATTTTAAAGTTACCATTAGTTTTAGATATACGCGTCATGTTTGACATGCACGTAACTGGAATGAAATATTTTCATGTGGGTAAAATTTATCAAATTGAAATAATTTCATATTTACTTTGATCTGTGAAGTTCCTTTTTAGAAACACAAACTGCTGTAAAAACATCTTCGAGTAAACAAATTTCTGACTTTTGACAATTTAAAGGTCGACAAAGTTCATCTAAAAATAAAAATATCATATTAAAGGATAGACCTAATCAATATTTATATATTATATTATATATTAAAGTCCCACCATGTTGTGTTTACCAGAGCTCTAAGAATTAATATACATACAATTATATACGTTGTTTAATTGATTTTCAAATTACTTTAATTAAATATTTTAATATTTATTTTTATCTTATTTTAATGGCAATATATTATTTTAGTTTTTTTATATTAATATTATGTATGTTAATTTTATTAAAACTAATTAATAAAATAGCCATTAGTATACACTGAACTTAGATAAAAAAGGTATTTTTTACAGTGTACACAAACAAAATGATCTAAAAAAATAGAGAATATTCCAAAGTGATGTTCTTAAATTTATTATTCCTGGTTTAAGTTCTATAAATGAATTATATTAATAAACCATTTTTAAAACTTACTATTTGGATCGTGTATCCATCTTTTTTTATTGGTAGTTCGTGCAACCTTAGAGTCATCCTATTAAAAAAATATGGAAATTATTGATTGCGTTAATTACAGAACAAAATTTATGTATAAAAAATGAGGTATTATTGGCAATTTGTACAAATATTTATTTGTGTTTTCGAATTTTTTATCTGTATCAATTTTTTCATTTATTAATTAATATTGTAATTTTAAAAACATAAATTCAAGTAATAAATATCATTCAACTATATTATTTGTTAAGTGAAGATATGTTTAAAACAATAAATTATAATATGAAAGATGAAAAGAGTATATCTGTAAAATGTGCTTTGTACGAGACGAATTTAATTTAAAATAATTCAAACATAATTTTAAAAATATTTAACATGTAAACATAACTTAAAGTACATATTTTTAAGTATTGTAGTAAATATTGTAGTATAAATATTATAATGCGCCTAATATTATAATAGGGGTCGCAAATATTATTATAACTAACATCAGTTATAAAAGTTTTTGACCGCAGGAAGCGATGTGCTGAGTTATTAAAGAATTATGCGCTAATGAACTGTTAATTAGCTTGACAGAATTTCGTAACACATATATATTATAAAATATATGCTTGATAACTAGGACAGAAGTTTATAACCGGTAGGATAAAAAATTGGATTTCAATAGTTTGTCAAGTTATTCCTGTAATAACATCATTAAATGAACGAAAATTTCTACTGTATAATCAACTGATAAGCTCTAAAACGGCACCACGATTTTTACGAAAACGAAGCAACACGGTAATAAGATTAAGGTGTAATATTTCATTCTGTAGACAATGTTGATTTTCTTGTAGTGTGAGTGCTTAATTCTTGGGTAAGACGTCAAGATAATTAGCCATAATTTAAGATCCCACAAAAAGGGTCCCCACTAATACAACATAGTAAAGGATGTAATTTGCACAAATAACGTACAATACTCATTGTTAGAGAAAAAAATTAATATTAAGTTACGATCGCCCAGGCTAAGATGAATGAAACGTATGATTAATCCTAATGAATTAAGTATCTATTATTAGAAGTGTACAGAATAAAGGCAAAATAACATAAGCTTGAAATTGAGCCCGCCGACCAAATATGTATGAAACTTGATCAGTAGACGGGCTCATTATGCCTTAGGTTTAGGTATTACTAAGATTGGGGTTTGCCGTATTGTTCCTACGGGTGACAAACTACGCTATAATTCATTTCGTTGTGCTCTCTGCCGAGAATAATTATTATTATTATTTATTATTATAGTATGAGGTACAGTTTTAATTTAACTTAATATCTAAAATACTATTTTCGTTTTTTAAGCTTTATTTTAAAATAGTTGATACTCTATTTACACAATGTTGAATAACCAAGCCCACACAAGCATATATAAGACGTCAATAATTGTAATAAGCCGTCGTAACCACCGACACGAGATTAACAGATTCTGATTTTTTGCAATAATAATTTTAATTCTCTTAATTTTTACTCTTAATTTTTACTTTGTTATAAGTAGTTATGAGCGAAACTGCTTAGGGTTCTAAATCCATCTGCTCCGCATTTGCATGGTCATAATGGATTTGGACCAAAACTAGTACAAAATAGAATTATTATACTAACATCAACAATTACTGTGGCTGGACAATAATTTTTTTTTAAATATTCACACTTTGATTTGAAAGACGCGTATTAAGGTAATTTTATGAAATAAAATACAGAGGTGGTGAGTGATGCACAATACTGATTTTGCCGTTAATGTATTACTATTCTATGGAGTAAAAGTGTATAGATAAATGAAAATATTTTGTTCAATTATTAGACACGTCAGGGTTTAAGTTCGAACTGAATGCCCTAGGGCCTAGAGAGAACCGTTTTTCTTATCAGTATCATTTGATCATAATAAAAACAGTTTTTTTTATCATCTATTCGTTCATTATAAATTATTATAAGCAAACGTGTATTGAGTAATTATATATTATAAAATTCGATTAAAGAACAATAATATAACAAAATTTCGAAAGAGATTACATTCACTTAAAGATAACATACAAAAATTTTCAACAATGTTACCTAATTATTTTTATAATCTCTAATTATATCAAATTTGATTAGTATTGCAGCAATTATTACTCATTAATTAATAAATATTAAACTTTCTAGAAATTCAAGCGAAGTCTGTTATAGTCTATTATATATTTAAAGTACGCACGTTACAAAGGACGTAAAATCTACTATTTATGCATGCAGAATTAATTAAAAAATGCAAATCTTCATCAATCAAGAGCCACATGCTTGTTGATATTTCGTAATTATGTAAAGATTTTTTAAACTAAGGCTGATACAATATGTGCACCTACAGTGTATACTGAGTAGCCAGTTTGGTTGGTTTAATCTTAGCCTGGGAGATTGATCAGCTATTGTGTTTTTAAAGTAGAATATATCGTTAACCGATACCACAGACGTGTATCATATGTTAAAACATTAAGAAATATCACCATATCCTTCAAGATTTTACGTGACTGGAATACCCGATAATTTAAAAACCTTAAAAACGTACGGTATTTTATATAGACATTGAACCAAGATAACGGTGTTTTTATCCTAGAGTGGCCAATATTACTATTACATCAACGCTCCCTTATATAAACAGGTGCAATAAAAATATAGTGAAGTACGGCAGAAGGTTTTCGATGAATCAAATACCGACTCGCCGAGGATTCGATTTTAATCTATTATTCATTCCATTAATCTATTATTCATTTATTCAATTTTCTATTATTCACTTTTAAAATTCAAATGGAAGGAAATAAGTCGGATATTCTATTATTGTAGAAGCAATTTTGTAATTCTTTAATAACCATTGTAACAAGTACAATGATTTGTAAGCGTATCTGACAAGAAAAAGCTTGTTACATTATTTGTTGGAAAGGTGCTTATTTATTAATTTTTTAACGACTGCATTATTCCTTCGGTATGCTCAGGCATAAAGAATTTTATCAAAAGGCCCCGAAAGCAGGAATCATCGTGCTAGGGTAAAGGATACGAAAGGATACTAAGGAAAACGCCATTAAGTCGTACGCCATACTAGTGTAGTGTCTAAAATACTCACAGTGAAATAGAACATCAGGAATTAAATAAGTTTATCTCATTAATCCTTCGTTATCTTCTCAGTTTTATTCAATTTGAATATTTCTTATCTAAGATTAATACGCAAACTTTTTCCCTAACGCATTACCATCCAATTAAGACAGTTACTTTTAATATAAATATAAAAATAACAATCCCGAAGTAATAAGGAAGGCTGGAGGAAATCGTCATATGAAATATATGTATAGGAAAGGCATTAATAAATCAATAATGTAAAACTATCAATAATGATTTTAACGATTAATAATAACACATTCAATCAATTATTATAGTAGCGAAGAAAAATATTATTAATTTTAAGCACATACAAACTTTTCATTAATATATATATTGCTCATAGAAAAATTTAAGAATCAAATTATTTCATTTGCACATCATCTTTATACTGTCAAAAAATAAGTATTCGTCATTGCAACATTTATCAAAGAAGTATTATCATGTACATATGATACTTGCATTTATGAAAAAGTTTAACATATTATATGTTTCAAAAATAAATTAAAACGTATTTTTTAAATGGCTAAATATTAAACGGCTCGTGAACAATATTTGTTTAATCGAAATATCGAACGTTTTCAGTATACTACATTGTCAATTATACTAATATATTACATTGATCGAATAATAATATAAGTAAAATTAAGTTAAAATTCAAAATAACTGTCATTTTATACTTTCTCGTTTGTATGAAGATTTTTACAATTGAAAATTAGTACATAAGTAGTAAAGTAATGGAAATAGTAGTACAGAATGTGTTAAATTAATATATCCAGTACTAATCCTTTTTTTAATTCCTTGTTTATTAATAAACTGTCTTATATTACTATAAAATATAAAACATCAACAAATTTTACCGTTTTTTATTAAATGCGATATAAATTATAAAGCAGAATACATAATTAAGTAAATACAGCACTTAATACAAGATTCTTATAATCTGAAGAAATTGTTCGTGAAAAAAGGAAGACGAAACCCACAGTTTTCTATAAAAGGGTGTCTACAATATATGTATATATGCACTTAAGTATGTATATACATAAACATATATAACATATATCTAATGGGGTGTCTAATGTACGCTAAAAAATGGCGCATGGATAAGAAAATCCTGCCTAAAATATTAAGCTAAAAGGACACTCACCACCTGCCGTCTATAGTTTTATCTTAACTTACAGATAAAAGTGTTATGTGGTTGTTAAAATATAAAAATTATATAGTACAAGAGAGAATTACCTCATCGGCAAACTCGAAGTCTCCGTCAAATTTGCGCCTACCACTCTTGGCAGTGACCGGATTTAAGAACGCGACCAAAAAATAGCCGTACCATACCACCGACAAGAACCAAAAAATACGCATATTTAACAGTCTATATTGCTTTGCGCTTTCTCCCTCTTCTATATCTGTCTCTCTCTTTCCCTTCGGTCGCTCTTTTCTTTATCAATTAATCAATTTATCCTTCTACCTATCTATTTATATACCTATATATATATGTCTATATATACATATACGTATGCGTTTGTATAATGTATATGTATAATATAACTATATAAAAATGCAAAGATTCGATGCGAAGCACAAAAAGCAAATTCCGAAGATTGTTAGAATTCCTCTGACAGCTAGAGTCCCAATTTCCTCTGCTTCTCACGCCTTGTTTACCCAGAAGGTGCCTTTAACTTCATGACTTGTAATTACTACCGTAGTGCGACACATTGCACATTTCGTTTCGTCTACTCTTCGTCTATTAAGATCTCAGTTATGCAGAAGTACTGCGCTTAATGTCAAGGATTTATCGAGTGATAATGGCAGTTTGGCGAGCGTATTTGTCATGTATAACCACGCCAATAAAATGAACACGTAAACAAGGTAAAGTAGATATCCTGCACGGCAATCAAATTACATCTGACTGAATCGAATCGTCAACTGAACACTGCTCGCAAGTGTTTGTAACATAGCTATGCTCAGTTTTACTGAGTTTGCGTGAAACTTTTGAGTTGTAGGTGGGGTGCATATATGGGAAAAAAGTATGCAGCGCGCCGTCGCCACTGGCGGCTACTTTACTCCTAAGATTGCAAATGCTTGCTTAAATGCGCACGCGCCAATAATAAATATGTTACTAACACGTGCAAAACCATGGTATTATCAACGTGTACATAAACAACCGCGCGCGCAAACCCACACAACCACACACGACCATACATGCACACGTTCACTGGACACAAGAGGTATTGAAAATTTTTTACCCAGGTGTGTCCTCAAAAACTTTCGTTTTTTGGTAAAAGAAATATAGACTTTTTGGTCCTTGCAACATATTTGATCAAATGTACCAAGAAAATATTATACTTAGTGCTTAAATAGCATATGATTGGATTATGTACTAATGTCAATCAAATAAAAAAAATTATTAGTAATTGATGCATTAGATTTGAATGAATCTCAAATTCATTTACCGTTTTTCCATAAAACTCTATTTTCTGAAAGAAGCATTTCTTCAATCGATATTTTAACAAGTTCTACGCTTTATCTTATTTACTATATAAGATCTGCATAGAAAGCATGATAAAAATTTCTTACAACAGAAAAGCTTTTTATGCCAATTTTTAATAATAATGACGATCAATAAATAACAAAGTATAAATGAATAAAATTATGTTTGATCAATTGAGTTATTTCATAAAACTTATCAAATTTGAAGCATTATAATACATTATTTAAAATATTTAATAAATAAATTCATATATAGTGTAATTATACAATATGATTTTGTTACTTATACGGACTTATAAAATGTAGATATACTAAACATTTTTTTAAATACTAATTCAGTTTTATTTTACTGATGCAAAATTTTGTTAAACTTCTTTTGTTTTCGATTTTCATGACATGTGTTCTTTAAATTATTTCAATAGAAGAGTGTTTTTAAACCTATTTAATCTTTAACTCTAACTCTTATACAGAATTCATGTAATTTAAAATTTTTAAAGTAATTATTGTTAAAAATTTTTTTATAGTAGTTATATTATTATTGCAGGGCATTTAAATTGATTATTATATATTTTTTGAATTTTTAAAATTTTTATTAAATAAAATTCTTATAAAATATGAACATAAATTTTTTTTACATTATTAGTAATTAATTGAAAATAATAAACTATATACAAACTTACAATACTTTTTTTTTATAATTAAATAACTGACCTTCGTTAAATTAGAAAGATTGAAAAATATTTTTTTTTAAAAAATGATTATTTCTATTAACTTTTTTACTTAAAAATATTTTTTTTTACAAAAAAAATTCAAATATTTCGGTGTTTATTACCTTTTTTATCTTACCTCTAATTGTTATTCTTGAACAGTTTAAATGCGTTTAAAACATCTTACAAAAGGCTTTAATTCTTAATTTCTTTTTTTTTTTAAAGTCATATTGTTTAGTAAACAAATTTCATGTTAATAAAATTTTTGAAATAATAAAAATGAAACCGATCGATTGAGTAATTATTTTATGTTTTTTATTAATGTAAAACTTTTTTTAATTAACTTTTCATTAATGAATAATATGAAAATTGCATAAAACTAAGTCAACTATGAAAATTAATAAATATAATCATTATAAAGTAGAGTAACATTATTATTTATTGTAATTCATCGTATTATTATAGAATTTTTAAAATTATCAATAAATTAATTAAATTTTATAGAACGTTTATTAAACATTTTTTGAATTATTAACTCAACTGAAATATGGCAAATATTTTTTCGTAAATATGTAACGGGACACGAGTCGTAGATTGAAACATTTTATGATGGTAAAAGGAATAAATTTACTATTGATTGGCAATTTCTACTTCTCAACCCAAGCAATTAAAAATACATTAGAAATCAATACTTCATGTTCAATTAATTTTTCGACCTTGCTATCTTTCGCCAAACTATAAATCAACGCTTATTAGTAAAGAATTTAGACTACGAACTTAAATAGAAACTCAAAATACGAGGATAAAAAATTGAAAATTAATATACTTTTATCAAAATTGGGGAATCAATACCAGAGCCAGACGCCATTTACGTGTGTTTCGAAAGATAAGGGGAATCTTGCTTCAAGATGAAATACACCTATACAGAGTAACTCATGTAGCATTAAAGTGTATGCTGGAAGATAAAGTTGTCTTTTTATTACTTTCATCTATCAATAAATCAACAGAAAATACACGAAGAAAATTCTTTTTTTTATAAGGACAATAATGAAATCATTTAAAGTTGGATTGGAAGTGTATTTTGCTTTTATTTAATTAAAATCACTGGTATGATCAAGAATTGCGATCAGATCCGTTTTTTGGATATGCGAAACTTATTCGATAAATTCTTGAAAAAAAATATTACTAACTGTTATCTACTAAATTAATGTATATAATTAAACATCTTGCCAAAAAAGATAAAAATTTTTACATCTATTTCACGAAGGACCAGATACGAATAGGTAAAAAACGGTGACAGTAAAAAAAAGATTTACTTATCAAAAAAAGTTTCAACCTTACAATGTAAACATTTTTACAAACTTTTCATGTTTTTCCACTTCGCTTTATAAGTTTAGTTGTGTTCGTATTGTGAATGTAATAACAGTTATTAAATAGAAATAATTAATAAACTCACTTTAATAAAGTTTTTATCTTCTAATATAGAGTCATTCGCTTATTATCTTTTTAACAAATTATTAAAGAAAAGTATTAACATAAAAAAATACCAACTTTTTAATAATTCAGAAATTACGGACAAACTTGTGTCAGCTATAAATATTTCTAATAAATTTTTGAATGTAATTAATTTTACCAATCGTAAGATTTTTTAAAAATTATTTTTAATTTTAAGAAAATTTTATTGTTTGTCATATTAGTTTAATATATTTCAGTTTTTATTCATATTAATTAGTATTAATTTTTTTTAATCATTAGTAAAAAAAATATGATTTTTCATTAAATTCAGTAAATTATAAATTGACAACGAAAAAAAAAATATTTGAATGCATTTAGAATTTTTATCCAAATTGATCTTACTGCAAAAATATTGAAAAAATGTTTAAACCATATTTTTTTTTCTTACTAATTACTTTATTGATAGTTGAAAGTTGATTAGTAATTTGTAATGTAAAGAATTATATAATTACGATTACAAAGAAAATTAAAAATTTTTAATTAGTCTTTAAATCATTAGCACACATTGTGTACATCTTAATATTATAAAACAAATTAAAAATACCATAAATTGTATTATAGATACAATATCTAGAAGCGTAATAAATAGTATATAAAATTAAAGTTTGAATTAAATTAAAAAAACAAATAATTAATTATTTACAGTATTGTATTAAATCTTCAATTTCCAATCTAAATCACATAAATATTACAATACATTTATACAATACTAAATTTAAATGTCTTACCTCACGCAAATTATTATATATTTTAATACGATTTTCTATATAAATATTTAATTGAGCAAAAAATACGAAATGAAAAAATTTAATAATTTACTATGTAAATAAAATTTTTCATTTTCATTACAAGTTAAAAACACATTATTACAAATTTAATTGTATAAATAACACAGAACACTTAAAAGATTTAACGTTTTTTACACGATTTTGATAGGATTTATTATATTTGAACAAAACAATTCATTTTCATTGTTTCAAAAGTTCATATTACTCTTCTTTTTAATTATAAAAAATTATTCCATACAATTACATGTAATGTAAATTAAAAATTTATAGTATTTAACTGTTATTTTTATTTTTAAATTCAATATGCAAAAAAAACTTGTATTATCTCTTGTTTTTTTTATTATATTTGGTAAGTAAGTATTATAATGATTCAAAATGCTTTCCGACACATCATCATTTGACTAAAACTTTTCATTCTCGTAGAAAATGCCTTTATCGATTCAAAAGCAATAGTCGGCAGTAATATCAGAATGGTACAAGAAAATGAGTTTTCCTCTGTCGCCTGCATTTTACGAAATAATCCTCGACGTCCAGCACAAAATAACGTTATGTGCACTGGAACGTATATATCAGTAAATCATATTTTGACATCTGAGCATTGCGTTGCCGAAGCGGAAGCTAATTCATTTTTAATTAATATCGGATCAAATAATTTAATGCTCGGCTCTATGAATTTTCCAATATGGTGGATGACATATCAACAATGGGCAGCAATATTCAATATAACCCTTCGGTATATCGAAAATGACATTGGGATTATAAAAGTAAGTTTATCGCACTTCGAACAATCCTAATATTTGATACGCATAATTAACATTTTTAGAGAATTCTTTTTTAAGGTAACTCAGGGGGAAGAGTGCATAGTTCCAACAGTTCCATCACAAATTACGCCAAATACCTTACTTTATGGTCTTGATGTTGTTGCAGTGGGATGTGGAATATCGAATACAGGCACCATTCCGTTGACCAAGCAAACCGTTCATTTGAACATTATTACTAGTGCCGAATGCCTCGATATAACTACAAGATTACGAGGTCGAACTGTGCCCATTCCTCCACATTATATATGCTCTGCTAACAACCCTTACGCGCAAATTCAGCAGGTAAACATCAGTGCGCTTTTACATACATAGCTAAAGTACAAGACATACAATCTTTCCGTGTCTCGTATGCTAACATTTTCAAAGCAATCGAGGCGACGGATCGGAAGAGGCGAGTCGAGTCGAAGGAAATTCGAACCCACAGGTTTGTCCAAGACAAGCGTTTAAAAGACCGAAGCCGATTGTGAGTTCGCTGTGTAGCATTGCGGTAGAGCAGAATTTTTTGTCACTCCACGTCCACGATGCCAGCGACACTCTAACGAGATTCGGTGCATGTCGCAGCTGCGATCACGAGCCGCTCCCAATTTTCCGGCTGCCATCGCGTTGGCTCGACGGGTATGAACCGGCTTGTCCAGGAATTCCGCGGATCGGGGAACGTCGTCGATCAAGAGGAGGTTGAACCTACCGGGGAAATCATCCTCTTCCAAGCCCAAACTGGCTTGCGCGAGCCTGCCGTTCGTTGAGACGGATGGGGTTTTATCGGGTTCGCATCTACGATCTTGATGGGAGCGGGCCCGAAGAGACGATGAGAGTCGATCCCGACGGATATCCCAGGCGTTTGTCATCATTTCCGTACGAATGAATGTTTTCCTGCTGTCCTCTCGAAAGGTTTCTCGGGACCCAGGCTGCGCCCTCACAATCACGAGACTGGTTTCCTCTTATCGCCGTACGCAAGGAGCAGCATCGTTTTTCCGTAGCGCGAACCCGTAGACTCTCACGCTAGGCCCTTTGGCCCCTAATGATTCCGACCGCTCTGCCAAACATTTTTACTCTTTTGAATGTCAGCATCGATCCGTCTCTGATAACTTGGTGGAAGTGCAGGCCACAGCTCGCATCGATCTTCCGTCGTTCTTAGGTCGTCGTTTGGAGATAAGCGTATTGGATGAACGTATTCCTTTGCCGGAATGAAGACTGATTGTTCTATTCGTAACCACTTCCTTGATGGATGGCATTGTAACGGCAGCGTCATTATTACAGCTTCATCGGTGAACTCTGGCGTGTTTGCCCCAGGCGATCGCAAGTGCCGATGGCTCGGTGAAAAGATCCTTCGGGGGTATTGGCTCTAAGAAAAAAGCCCTACTGTTCAGAATTCTACTGCTATTAATATTAATCGACTTGGATCTTATCGAAAAGTATTCGTCCTCCGCGCTTATACGATTGCAGTTTCCAATGTTTGAGAATGAGCACCAGCTGATACTGCTGGCACTTTTTCCAATTTTACCAGTTTACGTAGACGTTTTGTGATTATCCTAATCTCTTCGGTTATTATTATTGCACAAATGTTAAAATCGATCAATCATTAATATTTCATTCTACAGATTACAAAGCCATTATTTATAAAGATAGATTTTTATTCATTTCAACCTATATTTAATAAATTCTTATAAGTTTTTATAAGTTTTCTACACTATTTTTTTTAATACGAATTACATCGTAGTTATAAAGTGTACTTTGTTTGTTCTAAATCTTGCAATCAATTTTTATTGTTTGATATATTATTCTTTATAATAAACAGTATGTATATTCTAATATTTAGAATTATTTTTTAATTATACAAATTGTTCTAAACTTATATTTATATTAAAATTGTGCTAATCAAAGTAATTATATAATGATAATATCGACAGTAAATGTTCGAAAGATGTTTTATAATTTTTATCAAATAAATAAAATTTTAAATACATTTATTAGTAATATAATTATTGTTTTAGGGTGATAGTGGTGGACCTCTTCTATTTATGGATACAATTATAGCCATTAATAAAGGAACTGCTCCATCATTGAATGGACGATTTAACCAATATAAAGTAAATATCCACCTTACCATTGATGAATATTTAGAATTCATTAATTTCCTCTTGAATATGTGACGTATTCGTAATAAAAGGCAACGACTGATTCTTTTTAAAATTCTATATTTATAATCGTTATTACCCGAAATCTAGTTGAATAAACTAATATGATATAATGTAAAATGTTGCATAAATTGATTTAGTACATTTTACAAGTTGTTATAATCCTTAATAAATAATCAAAATAAATAAATTGTTTTAAAAAATAGTAATTTAAAGGTATATTTTATATTTAATTGAACAAAAAAATAATATAATATATATATTATATCTACATCATGTCACGATGTTTATTGAAATAATTTAAGAAAAATAAAATAATTTATTAACATTCTTTTACAAGAATAACTATGAAAAATTATGATTTGAATTGATTTGACATTCCTTTGAATAGTAAAAACACAATAAATTTGAAATATTTTATTAAAAATATACAAACCTTTTATAATTAAAAATATAATATTGAAACTAAATTAAACAACTGCAAATCTTTAATTATTAAAATTATTTTAATACTCAAAGAATAAATATTAATTTATTTTTTGGTAAGATTTTACATCAGAATTATTTTTTGTCTTGAGATGTCTGAAACAAATTAATTAATTAATTATTTTATATTAATTTGAAAAAATTTATAAAGCTTACCTTTCTCCAAGATAAGATTGAATTATTACTTGCACTGGAATTTGCTATATCAAGTACTGTATTTATATTTCGAGATCCTCTTTTTTTAACCTGTTTCATCGATTTTTCGGTTGTAGCTTTTTTAGTTGTTCGTCCCCTTCTTCCTCTTCCTCTTGTTCCGCTGTTGCCCCTTAATGGTACTGGTTCTTCATCATCATTATTAAAACTCAAGTCATGAAAATCATCAGCATTATCTTCTGACGATAGCGGATTATTTATATCGGATTTATAATTTGTATTACATCTCGATTCAAAGAAATTCTTTTCCTAAAATTAAAAAATTAAAAAATCCAATTTATAATAAATATATCGTTGTAGATATTACCTCTACTTTCTCTTCATTTTGTTTTTCCAATCTAATATTTCGGTAAGTTTTTATAGCTGTAAGAACTTCTTTTTTATCATTATAATCATTTTGTACTAAAACATCAACCGTTTTCTTCATTTGATGTCTAAAAGTTGTATTATTTGCATTAAAAAAAAATAAAATTATAAATGAATCGGGTTCTTACCTTACTAAATCATGAAATGCTTTTGTGTCATTTGTATTTACAAATCTTGATAAAGCTTCATTAAGACCCGTCAACGATAGTACGGTAAGTTTATTAACGTTATTATCTTGTTTAAAATAATCTTCCATACCACCCTCAACAGTTTGTTTCCAATCCTTTTCGCCCTAAAAAAATTCAAATTGAATAAAGAATACTGATTTAATTAGGTATTTATTTGTGTAAATTACCTACATTTCCACGAAATATTTCTTCAACGTCATTAAAATCTTGATTCTCCAACTTCTTTATATCCTTTTTTTTAAATTTTGTAGAACACTTACGAAATATAATCATATCATTTGGATTAGCTACTACTTGATAATATTTCTGACTTAATCTGATAAATAATTTAAAAATATATTAGTTCTGTAATAAAACAATGATAAGAAAAAAATTACTTGAAAATAATTTTTTGTTATACCTCAAAGTATCAAATATATCACGATCATCACTATAAAAAATTCTTAACCGAATCAATGGTTTATCAGGCTGATTTGGATGTCCTAAATATAAATCGTATAAATTATACTAATCGAATTTAATATTAATTATATTTTTGGATATTAAGAGCTACCTGTTTGTTGTTTAATAGCTTCAGAAATTAATTCATTTTCAATATAATTGTCTATGAATTCTTCAACAGCTTCTAATCGACTTTTTAATGTTGTTATTTCATCTATGTGTTCATTTAATAATAAATCTTTGAAGACAAATGGTCTAACAGTTTCTAACTTTATAGGTTCCATTTTATATTTATTTTTATATACATTTAAAATTCCTATATGCTTTTGTACTGATTCTCCATAAGCTAATGATGTAGCTACAGAGCTACCTGAAAATTTTATACACCTTAAGAATAACATAATTAATACTTTTTTAAAAGGAAATTTAATTTTAAAAATAACGCATTGTTATAACCTGGTTGACAGATGTGCACATTTGTTTTAAATTTTGATTTTTCAGGTGTTATAAGACATTCATGTTCATGACCCCAAATAACAAGATCTAAGAAATCAGGCAATAAATTTTCAGAAATATATGAATTAGAACTATGTGCTGCTCTATTTTGATGCAATACAAAAATATTGAAAACATCTTTAATTTGATTAGCTCTTAATAAATGGAACTGTAAATAAAAATATTTGATCATTCATTTTTACACCACAGTAATATTAAGTGCTATTTAAAATATATTACTTTTTCACTCCTCATTATTCTAGACAGTCGTTGATCATTCATATAACTTAAACCGTACAGGGCTATAGTAGTAGTACCTTTTGAAATTAATAGCGGAGGAATTGAAACTTGTGTTACATCTGTCCATTTTCCAAAATAGTTAATGAATCCTGTTGCTGCAAGTAAATCTAAAGACCCAAAGGTACCGTAACCTAAAATGAAATAAATTTAATAAAAATGACTTGAATATTTATTAAGTATTATGTATAAAATATTTTTTTATATTTAATATTACTTGGATCATCATGGTTTCCATGAATTGAAAAAATTGGTATTCCAATATTTAAATTTGGATCTTCATAATTCACTGTTTTATGATCACAATGGCTAAATACCAACTCTGGATCAGTTAACAATTGCAATTGCACAGATCTAGATAAAAATGAAAATTATTACAATAAAAAATAAAAAAAAATAGTTTTTGGTGGTTAAATAAAACCTACTTATCATTCAAGCAATACTTTCTCAATAAATTAATACAGCGTGTAACAACGTCATGAGGAGGTTTTGCTTCATGAAATAAATCACCTCCAAGGAGTATCATGTCCACATCCTTAGTTTTGGCATACTGAAGAATTTCTTCGAAGGCTTTGAAGCTATCATCTTCCTGAGCTAAACGAATTTATTAAAATTAACGTTTATAACTAACGAGACATTGATTATAAGTAAATTAAAACTAGACGGATACCATAACATTAATTAAATACATAGTAATAAATCAATAAATCTCCTTTAACAAGAAAACTTTAAGTAAATAAAATTGTCTTACCTCTCTTAGTTGTTTTTTCATAACCTAAGTGAATATCGCTTGCAATTAAAATTTTAAAAACATCTTCATCATCCAAGATATCGAAGTCCACATTTTCTAATGGATCCTCCTTCTTCTCCTCCTCTTCCTCCTCATCATCATCATCATCATCATCATCATCATCATCATCATTATCATCATCGAATAAATCACAATCGTCTATTTTTCTTTGTTTTTTAATTCTTTTCATATTTGAAATTGTTACTTAAAATATCCAATTCGATTCTTGAAATTTTGAGCGATGGGATTCGCAGAGACCGGCTTTTTGTATTTGTAGTAGAAATTATAGTTTATACCTTGGAAGGGCAGTACGGCATTTCCGGATTTTTTCAATAAAAGGGGGAAGTTCGAAAGGAAATCGACCGAAACGAGATGTCAATAGTAAACAGGAGCTAACAAACATTTTTAAAGAAGAATCTCACATTCATTCACGGAACTCAAATATTTATTTGTTTTTATACAATACTAGTTGGTTATCCTTTTATCATTTTACTTCCCGTCATCGCTCCACGAAAATTTTAAAATAAGCGCTAATACAATAGCCAAACAACATGAGGCTACTCAAGGCGCAAAATCAAAAAATCCCTCCGCAGTGAATCCTTGCCTCACCCGTCCTCTAACAATTTACAAGTAATAATTTTCGAGCAATCATTGATCATTTTGTAATACTAGGTTTCTTTATAATTAGTATTTAAAAATATTGAGTTATTATTAAGTAGAAAGATACGCTGTTAATATGTCTTATTTATTTGAAAACGATGTCGTTCGATATGCATGTAGCTGCGGATCATTAAAATCTATTGCCAAGATATATTTCTGTAGGCATTGTTTAAGCATTAGATGCGGATACTGTGTATGTCATGAGGTAATTAAATTTTTTTCAATACTTTTATTAAAAATTAAATTGAACAGGTTATTTAATTTTTTTAGTCTAGAAATAACTCTTTCATGTTAATATGTTCACAATATTAAATTAGTTACTGATGTTCTTCTGTTTCATACAACAGGTAGATTCGTACTATTGCTCAAATTGCTTGGAAAATCCTCCTGCTTCAGAGGTTCGATTGAAGAAATATAAGTATGGCTTATTGCTTTATATGTCTAGCTAATTTTTTAAATATAAATGAATGTTAAATTGTTATTTTGATAAAAAAAAATTCACTAAAGAATAAGAGAAAATATGTTTAAAAAGTCAAGAATAAAAGAAATATTATTGAAAATGAAATAAAAAGATTGGAAAATAAGGAAATATTGTAAAAGAATGAGATAAATACAGTATATAGGTCAAAAAGGGTGTCCAAAAAAAGGTTTGAAATAATCTAATGAATCAGTAAATGAAGGTAGTGTAATAAGTTTCTATAGATATTGTTAGTAAAAGAAATATTTTTCAATAACAAATTGAAAAAAATAAAAAAAAAAATAAGCATGTAATATAAAAGAGTATTTGCATGTATGTGAATGTTAGAATAAAAAAAAATAATGGATGTTTAAAGAAAATAAAGAACAAAATGTTCTAGTAAAATGAATAAGAAATAAAGTTATTGAACATAGCAGTCATATAATAAAATATTGAGGATTATTTAGAACAAAATAAGAGATTAAATATAAGTATAAATTGAATATTTAAAAAAAGAAAATTAAAATAATATAAAATTCAAATGTTTCCATTGACTAGACAATTGTATAGTAAATTTAAAAAACTATTGATAAATTGTAATTTGTTTAGGTGCAGTAACTGCTTTGTTTGTCCATCATGTTTTGAAACATTATCGATACGTTCAGGGCAAATGACAATAAAACCATCCCAACCTACTGAGGATGAATCTAAACCAGTAACAAAAAAAATTTATTATTTAAGTTGTACTCTATGTCGATGGAGTTCAAGAGATGCTTCTATTCCAGATCAAACTGTTGGTAAAAAAAATGAAAATAATTGAAATTTTATTGAAAACCTTTTGTGACAATTAGTTCTCTGATCTTCTAGCAACTGGGAGCTGGAAAGAACAAGAAAATGTCCATGCCACTAGAATAACAGAACTCATTAATTACCATAAAATTTTAGCTTCTATGGAGAAGCAGCAAAAAGAGCGCAAAAAATTTCAATCAAAACGAATTTTTCTTCAGTTTGTATGTATACTTTTAATAATGAATGTATTAAATGCTTATTTTAAAATAATCCTTTTTTAAGGAAAAATTTGGAATTACATCTGCAATGGCCAGAAAACGTGCTGGTCGATTACCTTTATCCCAGCCAAAAACACAAACAAGTGATCAATTACAACCATCTGAAGCCAGTGAAGATGTTGAAGATCTGTCTCCAGAAATTTTCACTAAATTTATTGATATTACTAAAGGTGAGGATATTAGAAAGACTTTAAATAAAACTTAAAAATCATATTTAAAATAATGCCAGCATAATATTATTGCAGTCACTACATTAGAACAAAGATTGCAACATCCTGAATTACAAGCTGAAAATATAAATGAATTGATGCCTCAAAAAAAACAATTTATAGTAAAGAGATCTCAACGTTGCAGATATTGTGAACACACTGTTAGCAAACCTGATTATTGTCCTACATCTACTAAATTCAAAATTCAACTAGCAGCTTTGTATGACATTTTACACAATATAAATAATAATAAGTTAAATCCAAATAAACGATAAATAATCTTATTGTATTTGTAGTTATCATGTTCCAGAAGTACGCATTGTTACATGTGAACCCTTGCGTCTTGGATATTCTAGCGAACTACTTCTCAAATTTTGTAATCCCACACAGCATCAAACACAAATAATACTTTTACCATTAGACTCTACTATGGTACCAACTACTACAACTATACAAGGTGTTAAAGAAGAAATAAATCGTGAAAATATGCAAATGGTAATTACGTTTTTTATGTACAATTTTTATTACTAATAAATATAAACAATTAACTTTTGCAATGTCCTGATGTTAATAAATTTAATTAAACATAAAATTTTTTATTGAATTTTAATAGATTCTTCATTATTCTTCATTATTGATAAAAAATCTTTATTATATATTAATAATTTATATAAAACAAAATTATCACCTATCCATTTAATTAAAATTTTATTTTTTAATCCATCTTTCGTTACATTTTTATTGTTAATAAGTTTTTCTTAAACATTTTCTAAAAGGGCTGTGATTCTCCAAATTTATTACCTTCTATCATTCGACAAGCAGCTGTAACTGAAGAAAAAAAACCTCTAACAATTACTCCAAATGGTGATGTAATATTACCATCAAGTTCTTTCATATTACCACCAAGAGATGATGCTGCTGAATACGATGATCCAAGTGATATTCAAAATTCTCACGATGATCCAAAGTAATAAAGAAAAACTGTTTATGTCTTTAAAATTTAATGAAATAATATTAAAAATGATTTCTTATTTAGATTGGTTGTTTGGAGAAAAGGTAACAAGGCAATTATTAGATTAAATGTGTTGCCATGTCCCAATATAGAAAATATGACCAAAGAGGAACCTATTACAATTGGATTTGTTATGCAATATGGATATGTGAATACAATAGCAACATTGGAACATAAAGCTCCACAGAAATTAGATTTAAAAGTGAAGTTGTTTTTAACACTTGGTAGCTTTAGTAACTAACATTTAATAAAAATTTTCTATTACTGTATACATATTGTAATTAAATCAACTATTACAAATAAAACGTAAAAAACTGAATACAGATAATTTATTAAACTAATGAAATATTATAAATTATTTTTAAATATAAAAATATAAATAAATATTTCAATAATAATTATTAAAAGTAATTACAATGTCTTGATATCTAATAAAAAGACAAATAAGTAAAAGTAAATTGAAGTTTTTTCATTTTTTAATGTTTATTATAGTATAATAAAATGTACATTATACTATAAAATAAAAAAATAGCTTAAAGTCTGCGACCACGACGACCTCCCTTTCTGCGTGTTGAATCTGAAGGAATTGGTGTAACATCTTCTATTCGTCCAATTTTCATATTTGATCTAGCAAGAGCCCTAAGTGCAGACTGTGCACCTGGACCTGGTGTTTTTGTTTTATTGCCACCAGTTGCTCTGAGCTTGATGTGCAGGGCAGTAATACCAAGTGATTTACATTTCTCTGCTACATCCTGTTAAAAGTTAGAAATTATTTGTACAACTGTTTTACTAAATATAAAAAGATTGCTTATTTTAATGGTAAACTGTATCCATTTTTCAAAGCAAAATTACACACAGAATTTCATACTAAGTAAAACGGAATTACTTTTCCATAAACATGAACGCACTCTAGATATCTGATTATCATTAAGTGCTGCCTGAATATGGAAGCAATGTACATATTTAATTGTTTTAAAATTAAAATAGGAAAAATTATTATAAATTTATAGCAAATTTACCTGAGCAGCTAACATAGCGGCATAAGGAGAAGCTTCATCACGATCAGCTTTAACCTTCATACCTCCAGTGACACGAGCAATTGTTTCTCTATAACAATATTAGTCTAAAGTTTCATATACCATTAAAATTACTCTAATGCTTATTTTAATTATTTAAAAAAATATATTTTTAGAAACGTTCAATTCTAATTAAATAACAATTTTTTTTATGAATAAAATCAAAATCATGTAAAAATTTCCAACAAAGTTGTTAATTTTATGAAGCTAGTCTACATAATCCTTTATCAAAGGATATAATTCCAATTAAAAATAAAATTATTTTAATAAAATAATATTTGTTATCATAGACATTGTTTTAATTGACTACGGTTTGCAATATTGTTTATTGTTTAAAAGCTAACCTTCCAGAAAGATCAGTCACGTGAACAAAAGTATCATTGAAGCTGGCAAAAATGTGGGCCACTCCAAATACATTTTCTCCTTCGCGTACTTGCGGCCCTAGGGAAACTTGTACTTCTTCTTTTTGAACTTTACCTCTTTTTGGTGCCATGCTCTACAGGAAAAAAAAATTAATAACAATTGTAAATAACTTTAAGACCAACGGCAACGATAATTAACGTAAAACACTTTTATAAGCTTTGTTTTTAATGTAAAATTATTTGCAGGTTAAGAGAACACGATCTGCCTCACCAAATGACGAACTTATGGCTCAAATTATATCCACAACAATCATAAAAGTGGATCGGAAAATTAATAAAATATAACATTTCTTTCCTAACTACACATCTCATCTTGAAATGAAATTGTTTATTTTTTAAAAATATAAATAAATTTCTTTTATAATCTAATACTTACGCACTACCCGACCAAACTACTCAAAAAGAAAAAACTTAAAGGCTAGGAATGTAATGTGGACAAATTTCTTGATTCTGCGCAGTAAGTTGCTTTTCGTTGATTGGATTTGCCTTTTCAACGAATTACGAAAGAGAATCGGTTTCGAACGAGAAACTAAACAGTGAGACAGATTCAAATGAAATATTCATACAAAAAATACTTTACGTTCGATAAAAAATTTGAATACTTTATTTGCTTATATGAGCTATTTGCCCTTAGTTTTAGATCGATATACATTTTTAACTTTCCAACTGAAGACAAAGGATTAAATTACGTACGGAATCTACAAATTCATCCACATCGTCTTACTGCTGTAATCAGTAAGAAATTAAAAAATTCTGTAACACTTATATTGCTTCTGTTATCAAATGCGTTACTCATGACACAAAAATACATTTCTTTAGATTTTCTTATTGTTTAGATTATTTATTTTTAGCATAATTAATTATCTTTATGCGTACTATACGAATTCAAATTTGAATGCACAATGTTTTATGAAATGCAATTATAAATCGTTTGTAATATTTATTGAGTTATACTTGTAGCTTATATTAAATTATCTGAAATATGTACGTTCCCAGCATATTTGAAATACTTTGTAAAAGATCACATCCGTGTAAAATTTCTATATTCAGTTATATTTGCAGGCGAGTTGAGTAATGCACTAAAGTGTTATGTGCGTAGTCTAGATTTTACTTTGTACACAAATAAATGGCTCGTAAATCGATTATTAACAAATGAAATTTGAATACGTAAATACGGTAGATTATCCACAAGTATAAAAAAATTCAAATACTTCAAAATCAAAAACTTAAAACCTATTACGATACGAGAAGCTGTAGAATAAATTATATGTCTTGTGTTATTAAACACAGACGTTTTAAATAATCATTAGTAAATATATATTTATATACAATTTTCTATGTGAAAAATTTTCAATTTGATTTTTATTTTAAATTAATCATACTTTATATGAATATATAAAAATATTGTGATCATTTGTATCGAAAAATTGTTTGAGATTATAATTTGATAAAGGATTTAATTAATCGAAAAATTCATAGTTATAAATTAAATATTTTACATTGAGGTATAAAAACATTTTCAGATATAAATAATTTGCATTGTTCACAAATTAAATCCGTTATGTATTTTTGTAATGACATTTACAGACTTTGTCAAATTTTGTCAAAAGCTGGAAAAGTTATCATCAGTATGTTTAGTCAGTATGTGTAGTCAGATTCAAAAATAACGAAAAAATTATTGTTTTTATTAATAGATTATTATTGGATGCGGATATTCGGCATTCTGCAGTATATTCAATCTTTATTGTAATAGGCAATTTACAAAAGACCTTTTTCCGTTTTCTTTTCCTTTAGTTAAAATTTTATCTTTTTATTGTTGAATCATCATCCACAGCAGTTTTTCACTCTAAATTTATTCGCCTAGTCTCCCATTACTTCCCTATTTATAATATACTGTACTTATTATATAATTACCAAATTTTATTTTCACGTTTATACTTTTCCATCGTAATTTTTATTTTTTATTTATTTTTAAATAAATTGAGTCGTCTTCAAATTCTAATATTTCCCCGAAACTTATTGCATTTGAATTCTCTTATATTTTAATTTCTCATCCAAGTCATTCTTCCTGTATTTCGAATTTTATATATATTTATGTATTCTTTTTTATTATATATTTTTTTATTTTTCATTCGTTCATCTTCCTCGTTTCCTCTTATAACACATAATTTTCTTGCTAAAACTAATTTTGTAAATTAGATTTTCACACCAAATCCATTTTTTTAGTTATTTTTTAAAATTCTTTTCTTTTTTGTTAATATTTCTTTCAACGTCTTATTTGATAGGCTTCGATCCTGCGATCTGTCCACTTTTTTGCCTCTATTCTGAAAAAATGTTGGAGTATTATACTCAAATCTTAAAAAATATTTTATGGTCTATTCATTTCAAAGATTTCGCTCTAGAAAATTTTCTTTTTTATTTTAATAATCTAGATATTGGTATTCTTTGACAGCTTTCTTCATATAGTATTTACAATATATGTCGTGTACTGTTCATTGATGCCATTACATTTTTTTGTTTCACTCTTATTGATGCATCCGCACCACTGTTTTTTTATATTATAGATCAGACATTTATACGTACTTTTTACGAGAAACTCTTATTTTGAACTTTTTGTATTCAACTTTTTCGATCTCTTTTTTAACATTTCTCCGCGTTGTTGTACAGTCTTCTAGATATTATTTACTCATTATTCATTTTTCAAAAATTGACACAAAATTGATTAATGAACATTAAGCAAGGAACTATCTTAACTCTACTATGTCCGGAAGTCTATTAAAAATAGTTTTTTTAAATCTGTAAGTAGCCTTTCTGTATGTATCTAGAATAAAGAGAAAAGTATGAATAAACTAATAAATGACTTTAATTTAATTTAATTCTACTGCTTAAAATAAAAACAAGGTCAATAAGAAAATAGTTGTGTTTTAAGTGGTCAAAATAATGAAAAAATAATTTGAAAAATTGATCAAATACATGCATAAAAGTTATTAAGTAATAAAAGCTGTCCAACTAAGGGGTAATTAAAAAAATATGTGCAAGTAAGAAGATAGAAGATCCAGAACAAAATTCAACAAATGTGATTTCAATTTGTATACTATATAATCGCGAATCTGAGTGAATGTCCTAAGAATAAGTTGTTGTTTCATAAAAAGTCCCATAAAAAGAAGAGCTTTCTATCATGCAAACTATTAGAGCATGGGATTAAGTAACATTATTACAACTTTGTTTTTCTGCACAAAATGTAACTATCCGTATTATTTAAAATAAAATATTTGGTAAAATGATAACGTATACCAACGTAAAATAATCTCTTCGGTATGATGTACAACTAAAACGCATGAACAATTTCCTTGCAAGAGAATCAGATTTATAACAAATTGCGATTAATAAAAATTTAGATACTAAGTCTTGAATAGCTTTGATACTGGCGTATAGAGACAAATAAAAAACAATGAAATCAAATACAGTTGGCGTGTAATTAGATATTAAATAGATCGTGATATAGAGCATGCATGAGCATATAATAATAATACTTAAAACGATAATATTAGTGTTAGTGCCACGAATAAAATAATTATAATTAATTCTATTGCATCAGCTTTCAAATGAGTCAGATGGAATTTTAAAAAGACATTCAAGAGAAAGTCGATAAGTACCATCTAAATCTATTATAGAAATGAGATGGAACAGTAATTTAAGAAGCAACAGATTCCCTTTGGATTGTCAAATATTTATTTTTTAATATTTTATTATCAGAGTTTTTCATTTTAGTAGAGTAAGGTTATTAAAATAGTACAGATGTAGCATGTATTTATTAAAAATAAATACAGGAGTACAAATATAACTGATGTTAATTTTCTTATTTACTGTTGTATACATGTATGTGAAGTAATTTTTTCAATTAAATATCCCAGCTCTTTGATTTTAAACACTTATCTATTAATTGTGCATAACCAATCCCATCGACAAATTTAGATGATGTATTTCATAATAAATAAAAATAAACAACAACAAATTTATAACTCAAAATCTATATTAGCAAACAAATGTATATTATATCGAACCTTTAGACATGTAGATGTTTGTACTATCGTTGATAAAAGTTCATATATAGTTCATATTCGCACGAGTTTCAAGTGTTCAATACTCTAGAATCTTTTTATACCATCAATATTATATAGAATTGTAACAAAGATCAAATTATTATAATCTTTATTTATGTTATTTATGTCACCGTCTTTAAATGTATGTTAATCAATGGCCCGTAAGGTATTTATTACTTTCCATATAAATTTATTTGAAAGAAACATTTATGATATTCAAATAAAGATTTTTTCAATGGGAACTAAAAATATAAAAATTTCATAACATATAAATGTAGACAAAATTTTAAATCTAGAAATGTATGTTACTAATTTAAAAAAAAAACCGTTACAATTTAATATGTAAGATTACTGTTAGATGGTCAGTGTTTTCTAATTAAGTTTCGATAAATCGAATATAAAAGTTATGAATTTGTATTAAATTTATAATTTGGATAGCTATCTCAAATTCTTTATAAATTTAAATAACAAGTTTACATACTTCTGCTATCTTATCTACTATTTTACTTTAAAAATTTATAATAGCATATTTCAAATTATATAAATTTATTTATAAAATTGTTTGAAACAAAAATCTTTTTATATTAAGAATAGTAAATTTTATTACTTGTATTAAAACTTTTAGTCAATATCTCAATTAATGAATATAAAATTTAGATTTTAATACAGTATGCTTCATTTTTATAATTACAATGACATAAAGTCGACTCGATTTTAGGTAGCATTTTTCACGTACGGTAATTTTCAATTTTAATTTATATTAATATAAAAATAATAGATTAATTTTTTGGTGTTTATTTTTGTCTTGTTTTTATACACTTTAATTTTTTTCATTAGCTAATATTAATAGTAATGAGTTTTTATCTGTAATATAACAAACGCATCAAATACTTTAATAGATAAAAGTAATACGAATAAGTATCTTTAAACACCATCATGACAAGTGTTCATAAAGTATTATTAAACAACTAATGTAAAATAAATATTAGCACATGTTTTATTCGTTCAATTTTGATAAAAAATATAAATCCCCCATATTTAGAAGTATAATTTTAGTTATCAGTATACTAAGAGCAAAAATATTAGTGTTTCCGTATTCAACATGAATCTACTCCATCTTTTTTTTTTAACAATTAGTATAAATATATATTTTGTAGGTGAGTGTCTGTGAAAGTTTTATAATTATAAATATTTGAAATTATAATATAAATAATCTAAAAGTTAAAATGTGTGAAAGTTGGCTTCAGTCACTCTGGGTTTCATCATAAGAAAGATAGAATAGTTGGTGGTATTGATGCTTCCATTAGTACTTTACCCTATCAAGTAAGTATAAATTATTGTTTATATAGATCTTCAATTCATGAAGATATTGATTGTATCTATATTTTAGTCAATTATTTATAATCAAGCTTAAATATATTTCTCATAAAATTAGAAATATATCTCAATGGACAGATTTCTTTTGCTATTTGTACTTAAATTTATTTCAGCGGCTTAAGTTTTTCTCGAATTTTTGTGAATTTAAATACAATTAATCTATACTCAGTTACATATATGTGAGTTACTAAAATTTTTATAATTTTTTTTTATAAGGTTTATCCAGTTAGTGATGAAAAATTATTAAATCATTTCGAACTCACATATATTTTTTATGATTAAATCCTAAATTAAAAATGCTAATATTTGAACTATTTACCATTTTTATTTGAGTTAAGAAACTATTCCATCAAAATAATATAAAAGATGCACATGTGTCACTGTAGTGTAAAAACAATTGTTGAAATGACCAATTTTTTATCTCGTGTATATAACCTTATTCAATGTTACTAATTGAGAATAAATTTTAAAAAATTACAATTAGCGCTATTATAGCGTAAAAATTATTAATACACAATATAATAATAAATTAATATTAAGATATACTTCTAATTATGATTAATTGAATGATGTACAACAATGAGACTTCAATATTAATTTTAACAAATTTATTGACTTCTATGTCATGATTCGATAACAATAAAAAGAATCCATGACCAAACATAGATATTCTATTAGACATTATAATAATAAATATAATTTTTAATAACTGGTAACTTATATTTGTATAAACAAAATATCACTTTTATGATATTTCACAGTTTTTATGCAAATAAAGTTATTATATAGTAAATTCTTTTTCTAATGGTTTGATTATAAAGTTATTGTACATATCAATTTTAACTTAATAGAACGTTCAAAATAAATTAAAATCGTTGAAATAATTATATTTATTTATTATCTATTTAAATATAATAATTTAAGCTGTGGGGGCGTAATATTAAAGTTTTTAATATTATATTAAGAAGTATATAATTGTGATTTGATAATATTATCTTGTGTATATTGTATTCTTCTAATTCGTTATAAATTGAATTAGAATACTTATATTGCAATATTTACATGGAATCGAATAATTTCAAAAAAAGAATCATTAAAAAATCATTTTTACTTTTGATTATAATTTTATTGATTCGTTAATCGGTTTTTTACATTTAATAAAATTTGAAATTTAAGCTTAATTTACTTTGCTTAATTTCTTAATTTAGGCCCAACTTCTTCAAAATGGTCACCTCATTTGCGGTGCAACAATAATTTCTAAGCAGTGGATCGTTACTGCTGCTCATTGTATTTTGTGAGTACATTTTTTTATTGCATACGCACATAATTTCATAAAATAATTATATAAAAATATCAATAATGTTAATTTCAAACATTATTAAATTATTAATAAAAGTAAATCTAAGCCGGTGTGGTCAATTATTGTGGGATCAGCGGACGTATCAACTGGTGGAGAGGTTCATAAAATTAGAAGTATTATTACACACCCTGATTATAACAATAAAACGGAAGATAATGACATTGCTCTGATCAAGGTATTTTATAACAAATGATTCATTGTTAATATTGAGATAGTGAATTAACGAATAATTATTAATTAAAATGTCAAATATTTATTCATAATGCATAGCTAGAAAAAGTAATTCTATTTAATCGGCACAAGAAATCTATTCCTTTAGCTATAGTACCGCCAAAGACTGGAGATGTAATGACAATTTCTGGTTTCGGAAAACTAGGTGTGAGTATTATAATTTTAAATTAGTACAATTTTTAACAAAATTTTATCTATGCATTTAATTTTTATGCTTTTCTTTATGTTGTTAAAATTATTTATAATCCGTATAAAATTGTTTATAAAATCTTATATAGATATAATACTATGTTAAATATATTGTACTTGATATTTTTATTTACTTTTTTATTTACTTAACCTTAAGACACGAGTAAAAATATTACGATTAAATTCAATAATTTTTATAAATTTATATTTATAATATATATTTGAGTTGATGAAACTATAGTAGTAAGTTTTTTTCTCATTTTATTAGACTATTAGTTTATTTTCTGCGAAATTCGGTATATCACACTTTTTTGTTGAGATGTTTTTTTACCAGATCAATGTGAAATAATTGATGCTCGATTGTGTCGTAATGAAACATGATATTACAAAATATTAAAATTTGTTTACAGAATAATTCAATGGTAAACGATATCACAATTAACTTAATTTACTCGGAGTTACGAATTATATTCTTAATTTATACACTTTTCGTTAAAAAAGGTTTTTTTTAATATTTTGTAAATATTACAAACATTTGTTATATTTATAGAACTACAACGGTGAATATTTCTTAATATTCGATCCTTCTTTTCATTCTATCGACAAGTCGAAATTTTGTAGCGGTAGGCGGATACCAATCATTACACAAGTGATAAATAATATTTTGTAAAACGATCCTACTATTATGCGTATTTGCTCACAGCTCTTAACTGCTAATGAGTAAAATAATTCAATTTTATTTCAGAATTTCAAATTGTTCGTTAGCAATACAATTTTATATTGAGATTTTAAATATTATTTTAGTGCATAAAATCAGTATGTAAAGATTTAAAAATATTATGATTTAGAATTCACACGATAAACATAATAATAATAATTTATAAGACTGCTTCATATGTTATTAAACAAAATGAAAATCTAATCTCCATTGTAATTTCGTTATTTGTAATATTTATAGGAATACAAAGGTTATCCCGCAATTTTGGAAAAAGCGACTGTTGTTGTAAGCGATCACACTGCATGCAAAATCAAGTACCGTGATGACCCAGTAACGGAAAATATGTTTTGTGCCGGTACAGGAGTTAGTGATGCCTGTCAAGGTGATTCGGGAGGCCCAGGTGTCATTAATGGACATTTGGCTGGAGTTGTATCCTCCGGAATGGAGTGCGCTTCAAAATTTTATCCGGGTATATATACAAAGGTGTACAATTACCGTGCATGGATTACGAAAACTATGAGATCTTCAAAATTGGGGTTCAAAGAAATATTGCGTCGCAGCTTTTTGGGAAAGTTCATCGCACGTCTTTATAGAAAGGCATAGAAATTAACGAGAGATTAACTCTTTTCGAACCTGTGAAGTTTGAAGCCACATCTATTCATCAAAACTTGAGATTAAAAATTGAGATAAATGCTATTTAAAAAACTCATATGTTTTTTTGTGTACATTATAATTTATTTACCTTTAAAAATTATTTGGAAATATACCCTAAAGTTTCTTGTGGATGAAAATTTCCCCCGCGTCTTCAGATCTCTCACATCGTCCGACTCGTTTCTATAATTTAGACAAGTACTATTTTTGAGCTTAAAAAGCAATAAACTGACTTCAGCGAGTCTTGAAAAATTAACCCTTACATATGATATTGTTTTCAATGCATGTTTTCAATGTTTATATAAGAAGTTATTTATAATTAAGAAATAATTTATTAAACTAATGCAATTTGATTTATAATCAATTTCCTTATAATACAATTTCTAATGATGTTTTGTTTACATTTTTACTTTAAAACTTATTAATTATAAACGTATTATTATTAATTTAAATAAAAGAAGTAAAAATTACATAATAAATATAAATTATAAATAATTTTGTGGTAGCTGTACTACAAAGAAATTGAAAAAAATAATATTTTAAATATTTATTCAATATATATTTCTATTCTTTATCAAGACTATTACTTAAATATAAATATTAATAAATTTTTTTTATTAATGCTCTTTAACATTATATTATATATTTAACGAACAATTAATTATATTAGTAATGAATAATATATGAATATATGAAAGAAATTAATCAATCAAAAACGTTTAAATTTCAATAGCTTCAATAACTTTTCTCCTCAAGATTTATTCATTTTTGTATTTAATTAACCTTAAATATGTTAATAAAAATGATGATACTCACAACATTTTTATATCAAGTTTTTGAATATTATTCGATGTTATTACTTTATGGACAATCTTAATAAATATGGCGGTTTCGGACATACACAAACTGTAGAGTACAAAACTATAGTTGTGTACAAAGACGCAGTACTTACACATATGATCTTATTTTTTGTAAAGATTCTATCATGCTGACCTGAAGTCAATTCAGTAATCCTTTCTACTAATTAGTGACTTTTGTTTATAAATAAAAAAACAACATTTACTATAGCTATTATAATACTTGATAGCATGAAATGTGAAATACAACTTCATCCCTCATTGAATAATTTACTCCCACATCTAGCTATTTACATAAATTTACATAAGCACGATATTTTGTTTCACGTGAAAAGTAGTATTTCTAAAAATATAATAACCGATTGACTGATATAATTTTTATTTCTAATATTACTTAATTCATTATTACTTATTAATTAAATTATATTTCTAAATTTATCATATTTTTGTAATACTTTTTTTTTCTTTTTATTTTATATTTGCTCTTATAAATAATAGCATAATCAAAGTAAACTATATACACGAACTTGTGTAAAATCGTTAAACACTTAAGATACATTACTATTACATTTGTCATTGTTAAAGTAATTAGTGTACTTATGTTCATAGTAATTCATTTATAATTGTTTTAGCATTTTGTCTGTTTATAAAGTGTGAGCTTATTTTATGTTATGGGTTTTGTAGGCAAACTATTTAAAGATCATTAAATATACAACAATCCCTAAATTTGTCAACATTCAAAGAATGTAATCCTTACATCGTAGTATATTTTTTAAAAAAGTATTTAAAATATATATTTAAAAAAGCATTTTCTGAAAATGAAATTTATAAACTAATGTATCAGGTATATTTCAATATTACAACAATTGAATAATAGATGAATGTTGATAATTATTGTAAGAAGTTATTTAGGAAGTCGCATTTGATTTAATACGAACTATACAATTTTTTAATTGTGTCAAGTATTTATTACATCTCTCTTTTTATAATATGGGTCTTCAACCTTGCACAAAATGTTAGGCGTTTCGCTTGTTTGGCACGCCATTTGCAATGGAGCAAGCACTGTAAAAACTCTCGGATTTAACGCGGGATTCGTAAACAGTTTTTATACATTTCTTCACAGTATGATGCGGATCTTTATGTCTTTTTCTCTTTCATTTTCCTTACAAAAATTACTGTGTATATATACATCTTTTTTTTATTTATTTACGTATGGATGTTTATTTATTTAAATCCATAAATAAATATATATATATATATATATATATATATATATTTTACAAAGTTTATATGCTATGGTGGAAGAGTCCACGCTAAATAAAATAGAAGGAGAAAGGAGAAACTTACATACCTGGCCAGGTGCTACGTGGCGTCGCTGTTATCGTTTTAGTACCTTTGCATCTTACTACTGTAGCATTGTTACAGTGACGCTTTCACGAGAAGGTATTCTTACTAAGGAAGAAGGTGTACTGTTTTTCAATAAATATACTACGCTCCACAACTATATAGCACAGTGCTTTACGGTATTGTTTTATTTGCCGAAATTTACACGTTCGTCATGTTTGTGCAAACCTTATGTGATTATTCTTGGTTTTCGGTTAACTGAATGTTGTAAATTAAATGAAATAATAATGAATTATATTTGCAAGCCAATGCAACAAAAATAAATGTAAACATGGGTGACAGAATAACATTAACAAAGTTTTAATGTGGGTGCGTTTGTGAAAATTTTTTTTTATCATCAACCAAATCTGCTGCACCTGAAGTAGCATCATCTCAGATTAAACGGGCCATTATCTCAGATCATCCGTTCTCCATCATGAAGCAAGAAAAACCGAGGAGGCAGGCCCTTTTTCAAATAGCTAAGGTTCAGATACTGTTTTTTACATTAATATTTTTTGTCTTATTCTAGTTTTAATGTACCCTCTTAGATTTGTAAAGAAAGTTACGAGCATTTTTAATTTTCATTACTAACAATGATAATAAATTAATTATTCTAAATTAAAAACTGATACTAGATAATAATATAAGAAATGAAAATAAAAAATATCAATTTATTGATTGAACCGAGAACTTAATATTTAAATTAATACTAAATATCAATAAGCATCATCTACTCTTAACGCATAATACAAATGCTTAAAAAAACTGCTATTTATAAATAAAGTTTACTAAGAACAATATAATTTTTTGCATTCGAATACTAAATAAATATTAACTGCCCTGAATTATATTAATTTTAATTAGTTTTTTTAATTGGGTTTTATTTTGCAAAGTGAAGACAGTCGTTTTTTAAGTTATTATTTTATAGTTAATTATATTAGTTAATATAATTATTGTTATAAATACACAAAAATCAAGAAAATCCTTACATAATAATGCTTATAAATTTATATGCGAATTTTTTGCTTGTCTCAATTAGATACACAACTAAAATATCCGAATCTGACTTTTATTTCATTTTTAAAATATCTATAAATTATTCATCACTTATTTTGATTCTTATAATAAATATAAATAACATTTCTTTTATTCTCATTTTCTGGAACTCGAACGGCACATGAAATGCCTTTATCTTGTAATTTATATTTCCATTTTTATCACTATTACACAATTTATAAAAATTTTATATAAAAAAAAAACAATACAAAAAGAAAATTCTGAAGGATTTTTAAGTTTATAAATTTTCCTATAGTTTTTAAGATTTTGAATTTGTATTTACATATTATTAAATAAATTTTTTTATTATAAATGTACGTGATTGCAATTGTCCATTTTGTATGAAACACTTGTTTTATACTTGCTAACTAAACGTAAAATAAATACGAAATTTATTGTTACTGATTTGGATTTGTTAAAGATTGTCAACGTTAGATAATGGATTAATAATAATAGATTATTAATTTTATATATTTAAAAAAAAAAATTAATAATTTTTTTTAATTTTTACACAATATACAGTATTGGTAATAATATTGCATTGAAATATAACTAAAAATGTCAGATAAAATTAATTAAATCGTCAATTAAGTAAAATATAAAACCTGTACAAATATTGTTTTAAATTTATACAAATTTTATGTGTAAGAATTCATAAAAAAAATACTACAACCTTGTACATTCATCATTCACAATTGATTTCACCTGTGGAATAGATAGATTGTGTCGGCTGACGCCCCTCGTGGAAACCTCGTGCACCTGTCGATCTCACAAACTTTTGTCCGCTCCCCTCCGTATTTTTTCCCCCATTCTATTCAACGCACTTACTATCCCATCACTTAATTCATGAATTAGAATACATGTAAATTACAAACACAATTTTGTAGTCTTATTCTGTTATACCAAACCTAATTACACCTTTAAAGCCTTTAATATAAGTATAATTAATCCATAAATTGTTAAACGAATACTATCAATTTTGAATGTTTGTAGTTAAAAATTTAATGTTCCTTGGGACTAGAGACAAGCTAGAAATGATTATTTCTATTTTAGTTTTATATTATATAAGCTTATTGTCCTATTATTTTTACACAAGTCATGGAAACACAGCTTTTTTTGTAATTATGTTTGAATTAATCTAAAATTTTAATTTATTCAGAAAAATGGGTCTTTATGAATACCTGTAGTTAATACAGGAAAATTAAATAACATATAAATGATGCTTTTGTTTTATAATGCTATTAAGATTTAAGACTATAAATAAGCTATTAAACGGATAAGACATTATATTTTTAATTTATTGTCATATTTTATTATTGGAGTATGAATTGTCTCGAACCAGTATTTTGGAATGACTTTTTACATTTAATTTTGTTTTAGATATTGTGGCATCTTGATGTATTTCGTCGGAGTTTTAAGGAACTTTCTGATCACACCTGTATGAATGAATCTTGTATATTCTGCGCACTGAAGGTAATTTGAATTTTAATTTATAACATCTTTTCAATGCACTTTTTCATATCAACACTTGCGATGAAAAAGCATTAATACTTATATATAGCATTAAGCATTAATACTTTTATACTTATACATATTTTTATCAATTATTACCTTTATTATACAATATTTTCGTTGCCTAATTTAAAAAATTATATTTTTAAATTAAAGATTTACCAATTAAATACATATAACTTGTCCATAAAGTTATAATTATTAATTTTATATAAGATTACAAAGGTTTTTTAATGAATTTCAACTTAATATATATTTATTTTACTTGTTTTCAAATAAAAATAATTATACAATAAAATTAAATTTGAAAACTATTTGTAATTATTTTCACCTTGAAAAGTTGTATTTCGTAAAAAGAATAATCGACGCGCTACACTAATTTTTCTGTATTTATTCCTTGCCTTATTTTGAATTGGTTTTCTTCTGTAATAACAATATAATGATATTTGATACTTTTCCGTGAAACATACTTTTGAAATAAAATATATTTTTTGGAAGATTTTTTTTCCTTAGCAAACATGCATATTATAATTTGTGCCTTTACGTGCATCTGTATAGTATTTTAATGCCAGTGTCACGTGTATATTTTTCTATGAAAAAACTTGTTTATTTAAGTCTATGGTGATAGTATGGTTGTATGTAAATAGATAAATTAATAGGCGACAAAAAATAATGAAACAATAACATGTACATATAGATATAGTAGTATTACGAAACTTTTTTTTTATATAATACATTAAAATTATGATAATTAATTTTTTTCACGCATAATTATTTATTATATAATTTATAAAAACTTAATGCTTGATTTGGTTCGAATTATCATACTTGCTGCTTTAAAAGCTTTTTAATCTAATTTTCCGTACATTTTCCCGCCTTTCGAATATCCGACGGGTATAAAAAGTGGACAGCGAAGCTCAATCTAACGTTTGAAGAAAAAAGTCTAAAAAACATTAGCGCAGCGTCAAGCTCGGATTACCAAGCATCGGGAGTAGAATTTGTAATTTGGTCAAAAAATAGGAGGGATTCCTCGGATGCACGTAGTACAAAAGTGCGCAGCTCAATAAGCGTCGAGCGAAGGAGAATGAGCATTAAACAAATCTCGTTTTCTCGTTTTAAATATTCCCGTGCAACAATGCAGATTTAATTTACTCGGCTGGACTCGACGGCGTGAGCGCGCAGTGCTCGTGCCCTCGCTTTCGCAGGCTCGCTCCGTAAGCCCTTACATTAGGCGCTTTGAGAACCGCTGGCCGAACTATAGGACGTGTCAAGGAACGCCACTCCGCAGTCCTCCATACTCCGTCCGCACTGGGCTGTTGAAAGTCCCCGTACAATCATACTTAATATCGTTGGCGCGCTCGCTTCTCTCCCGCTACTTCTCCTTCTTCATCTTCATCATCTTCTTCTTGTTCATCTTCTTCTTTGTCATCTTCTTCTTCTTCTCTGGCTTCGAAATTTTCGAATCAAGCGCAGGGCGTCGTTGGTTAATTTTAGTTCTTGTCGAACTAATTTGCATTCACCCTGCTCGACTGTTTTCTTATTTTTTTTTTTCTAATTTTCGTACGGAAATCATCGCGCGTCTCTTTGGCGTGCTTATGCATTAATTAACACCTGGGCGATCTCTGGACGATTCACGCAGCTCTAGGTTGAAGATTATGCTTTATTGCGCAACTGAACCTAATCGTAAAATACAAGTGTAAGATGGAGAACTATTGAATAACTGTAGAAGCGGCTATTCAAGTTATTTGAGGAATTTTCACTCCTGTATAATATCGATCTATGAATCGTCTAGCGTTGATTTTTTTTTTCATAACTGTGCTTTCTTAGAAATACGCCTGGAAGTTTATAAAACCAAAGTCCAGATTTATTATTGAATGGTGGAATTCAAGCATCGGTAAAACTAAAGAAGAGATATTTTTCAATGGCTTATAACATGAAACGAAACTTATTGCATAAAGTATCCTAGAAAAAAGAGAGGCTAATTGCGCATAGCGCTATTACGTATTACAGTACTATTACTGTTCATCTGTTAGAAAATAGGTTACACGCATGGAAGATGAATGTGTATTTAAATGCTCTTTAATTAAACTTTATATCGGACGTTTATATTTTTATTGGAAAGCTTACAATATTCTGTACTTCTTTTTTTTTTTTACTGGTTTTTCATTTTTACATTGCAATGAACACTGTCCTTGATTAATTTTATCACATTATAAGATTTTTATTATAAATATAATTGTACCTGAAGCTATCGTATTTTGAATGCTGTGAAAAGAGCGCACTAAAAGAGCGTACTGTTATAGTTCGTTATTTCGTAGATTGCAGCAATATAAACAATATACCTCGGTTGAATGCTGTACAAACAGATCCAATGGTTACCAAACTATCGGATCGACGTATTTTGAATTATTGTTTGTACCAGTATAAAGTACTTTTATGCTTACGTTTTTTTTTTGTTAAATACAATTGTTTTAACTTTTACTCTATGCATACAGTATGTATAAGAATTTATGAATGTAACAGTGTAACTGTATAATAATTAGTCGGTAAGAAGTTAATATTTTCTCCTTCTCACAAAGTTGTTTATTATTTGCTCAGCTTCGTCTTACTTCTCTTGGCGCTGATGTCCTCTCTTTTTCGTCCACTATTGTTTTTCAAAAAATTAAAACATCGGGTTGAGTATTGTGCAACAGAAGCAGTAGAGCCGTAAAAGAAATGATAGAAAATAAAAGGATTAGAGTAATAGTGGTTTTGGTCTGGATCTAGACCACGCTTAAGATAGAAAGGATTGACGCCAGTGTCGGACATTTCAGGTTTCTTAGAATATCTCTTGCTATACTCGCGACTCCTTAACACACGTAAAAGAGCGCCTCCACACAGCGAAGGTAGAATACAGTAAAGTGTATAGAAAATTCAAAGAAAAGAAAGGAAACTTGGGTACGCTGCGCCGGCGTCAGGTAGAGGAGCTCCGCTAACTTATACCTGCATCGAGAGAAAGAGAGGGTCCCCGAAAGGAGTGGGGACAACTGTGTGTTGGTATTTTTTTTTTCTCTTACTCGACGTTCAACTTAGAAATACTATAGATCTTGGTCGATGTTACTGCTACCACTGTAATTTTTGTACTGTCTAACGCAGCACTGCCAGCCGATGCTGCTGCAGTTGCCGACCATTATCCTTGATTAGTCGAAAGCACATTTGCACGCTACGCGCTAAAAACACGCGCGCTCGTCCATTTATCCATACATACATATATATATATATGCGTGCGTGTACACAAGTACGGAGATAAATGTAGGTGTGCACGCGTAAAAGTGTATTAATCATACGATGAAAATAAAATAAAAGAAGAAGAAGAAGGAGAAGAGGAAAAAAATAGCGTGAATATCGGTCAGGTTTTCGGCTGGTCGCATAGTGGCCGCCGCCGAGCCTGGCGAAGCAGCCATCGAAACAAGGTTATTCGTGTACCCTCGAGTGGAACAGAGCTCGGCCAGAGTCGTAACACAGTGACTCAAGACAGTTTTGTGCGCGTACGTGCAACGCCGCCCGCGCCGTGGTGCAAGCACAGCGAGAAAACAAACAATCCACGAAGGGGAAAATAGAGTAGGAGAGAGATTACGAGCCGCCGCGGTGCTCGGAGCATTCGCAACATTGGTGACCTTATGTTCCAATTGGTGAGTCCTTTTACTACGGAGATTGAAAAAGGGGACTCGGCTCGGCGAGCGCGCGCCCGTAGTCCCGAAGCAGCGGCCGTTATGCAAAGAGGTCAAGGGCCTTTCACTCTTCCTTCGCGCCCATGTATCTTTTATCTATTGTGAGCGCGCTCGCAGGCCTCGGCGCGGACCCGCTAGTATCAGCGGCGTCGAGGCGAATGGTGGCTGTGTAAATAGACCCACACACTCTCGCTCGCTCTCTCTCTCTCTCTCTCTCTCTCTCTCTCTCTCTCTCTCTCTCTCTCTCTCTCGCACACACACACACACACACGATGATAATATTAAAATCGAGACATGGAAGTATCAGTGCCGCGATGCTACTGCTGGTGACCGGGTGATCGCCGAGTGAGCATTTTAAAATGCTGAAATGGATTAAAGTGCGCCAGGAGGGACAGCAAGAGCAGAGTTTAGTTACGAACACGGCGACTACGTCAGGCAAACAGCGTCAATTGCGATTCAACCATGGGAAAAAGGAAGGGGAAAATAGTGGTGGCAGCGGCGGGGGCGGCATGGAACAGGAGTTAAACACACCTGGTGGAATTGGCATTGATTACTTGTATAATTTCAAAAAAGTACTGATGCATAAAACATTTTCGTAATTTATATCTTCTTCTTATCGATAATTATTTTTCCCTTCTCTACTCAACTTTGCATATTATCTGGAAGTGAATATTTTTTTTACAAAATGGTTTTTTTTTCAATTATAATAATTGTAAGCAAACGCAAATACAAAATCGAGTAGCTACTTCTGGAGTCGCGTACGCATATAATGCTAGAAAATGATATAAGTCGTTAAAATATTTGAATAATAGAGAAAATGTTATTATAAGTTAATCATGGTATTGAGGAAAAATTGACCAACAATTTCATTGCGTACGTAATGAACTTATTTATTTTCAGTATACCTTTATAATAATACTATAAAGTATGATTCTAAAATTTATCAACTTTTATATATATATATATATATATATACATTTTAATATATACATATATGTACATATATTTACTCAATTAATGTAATTTCTGCAGTAAAACATATAGAGCACCTAGAAAATGTAGCACAATGAGAAATTTTTTTATTTATAAGAGATTATTTTAATTTCTTAATATTTTTTATTATAATGTAGAAATTTACGCAATACTGTAAAATAAAGTATTATCGAAATAATATTCACTTTAAGAAATTATGTTACCGTTACTAATATTTTATAGAACTGTATAGAACTATATACAGTAATTAAATTTTTAAAACATATGTGATAATATTTTGAAAACTAAGGAAACGGATAAATTTCCATGTTTATTACGTTATTAAAATTTATGTTATTAACATTGTTGTTTATAGTGTATTAAAAATTACATAAAAAAACATTAAATATTATTCATGTTGAATTTTTCATGTATTTGGTTTCCTTTTCTTGTTCTTCGTTCAATTCTACAGATTGTAAGTTCGTAAATAATATCATTGATTCATCGATTGAAATTATCGGCTAAATGGTAACGTGCCGTATAAAATGAAACCCATTTTTCTAGCTCCAAGAGCTCTTACAAATAAAAGCATCTCAACACTGTAAATAGACCCGTTTTTGTAGCCCTTTTTAATCGAAACAATGATCGACCAATAAAAGCGAATAGTATTGTGTTTATAGTAAATCATGATTATAAAGGCAAGACTCACGAGCATAATATACAATTCATGCCATTTCCTGAGTTGCATAGGTCAATTGTTTTTTAAATAATGCATTTAATGCACTTAAATAATAGATGTAACAGTACGTTCTAAATTTCATTTCATTAAAGTTAAAGTTAAATGCTAATTATTATTTTATGTTGCATAAATATCTATATAATCGCGTAACTTTTTTTCTTTAAACATAATTCAAATATGAATTGTGCATAAAAAATGATTCATAGAGCTTAGCGTTACTATTTTTAAACAGACTTATATCATGAATATTTTAATAAGATGTAAAATTGATAATATTGAGTAACATGCATATAGTTGTAAAAATATTGAAAATTGCAAGGTTCAATAAAAGATTTAATTTTTTGAACAAGGAATTTTGTTTCGGATTCATTAGTATGAACTAAAACTCAATTTTAAAAATCTTCAAATTTAAACAGTAGTACAATAAATTTTATGTCCAAGGAAGGTAATTGTTATACGTATTTCTTGTAAACATTTTTACATATTTCTCATTCATACTTAAAATTATATTTAGATATACTGTACATTATAAATTTTACATTTTCACTTTTTAATTAAAATTAATTAGCAACAATGAGTTCTTTTTTACATACATCGTAAAACTTAATATTTACAACCAATTGTACTGTTAGATAATGTGCAGTGAATTAATTTTAAGCACGTACTTTCGTTTTTCTTGTTTCAGAATTTATTTTCGCAGCTACAATATTCCGAAGACACTGCGTTGCCACCAGATGCACTATTACGTGCTTTTGCCGAAAACTTTACCGATCAACAACGATTTCAGCTTGGATGTATGGACGATGCTGCAGAATGTTTCGTGAGTAACATTTTCTTAAGATATACGGATTTCTCACGTTTTTTTATTTTTTTTTATCTCTTGCGAGACATTTTGCATTTCCTCAGGAAGTAGAATACTGATTTTCTCGTCGCATCACGTTAAAGATATTGTTATAATAAGAAGTGTGTCTTAATAATTGTATATTTTAACATTGACTCTTCGTTAAATTTAATTTATTTTAAAAATAATTGTGAATAAACACGCAGATTTATAAACCAAGAAAGTAACTCGCTCATTTGCTCGTGTAGGGATTTAAAAATTAAAATCCGTTATTGCTGATCTCCAACAAAACAATTACATTGCTCTTATCAATATTATTTTGTGAATTTTATTAAAGGAAAACATTCTTTTGCGCATTCATCTTCATATTGCAAACAACGAGGCGAAGGACAAGTGCAATGCGCGGCATTGCGTGCCGCATCAAAAATTTGCCATGACTTTAGTCGAACAAAGTGTGTGTGGAGTTTGTGGTGCTACGTCGGAGCCACTGCCCTTTACTCAGGTTGGTATATACAATTACCATAAGCACTTTTGCGAATAAACGAACGAAAAGTTAAGCAAAATTTGTTAATAATCCCATAAAAATATTAGCCAAAGAAAAAAACTTTCAACCACAATATTTTTATTATAACTTTGTAATACTTGTATAATACTAATGATATACTAGATAAGATTAAGTGTAATCATATCGAAATTATTATTTATTTATTCATTTATAATCTCATCTATCAATCTCAAGAATTAAAGACAATTAAATTAATTAGAGACTATTAAAAATTAATAATATTCATTGATCGAATCAATTTAAAAAAAAATTATTATCTATAATAATGACCACTGAATAATTGAATGAAATTGAAGAAAAACATATTTACGATTCTACGTAATCGAATAAATTAAGTTTAAATTAGCGCTCAAAGGATAATCCGAATGAATAGTCTTAGGGCTATTTCCATTAGCATAAGTACTCAGCATTAAAGTAATGCAGTACGTATGCGAAATTTAAATTCGGCTTCTGCTTCAAGAAAGTGAAAATGAATAGAATAGACATGCACCTTGCTACATAATTTTCCCACGCTCGCTATACGTGGATAGAGCTGAAGTTCCGTCTTCCCTTGTCCCTGAAAAGGAGACACAAAGGCACCAGGTATAGGTATATAAATTTTACCTGTAGCGTCATAAAATCGTACTCCTGAACGAAAGTTCGAACTGGGAAGAAGGCTAAGTTGTAAATCGTTTCACGAACAGATGGAGTTCTCACGGCAAAATAGTACAAAACTTACAAGTGCATTTTCGTGAAAATATTGATCTTTTCATTCATGCTGATTATTTCAAAGCACGTTACAACTGCACGTAAATTGAAATTCAGAACCCGTGGAAAAATTTGAGAGCTTAGAAAACTATGGTTTTTACATTATGTACACGTGTACCGAAGCTTGTCAAATGATTTTTCCTCAAAATAGCAAAAGAATAAATCAGTCGGGTACACTTCAAAAAATGAATAATTAATTTATTCATGCGTTTTTATATTTTTTGCCTTACACCTCCGTAAGGAATCATTAATATGTACAACAGCGATACATATCAAAGCGAATTCATAATAAATTTTACCGAATTAAGCCATAACATTAAGATGTTAAATTTAATCTTATGTTTTGCCATACTTTAAAAATATTCCTCATTACGGCATATATATTATACGAAGTGTAAATATTAAGTTGCAATCGACAAGTGAACCTTCGATTAAAAGTTATATTTATATTTTCGTATGTTGAAAATAGAAAGAAGAGTCGTGAATTCGCGAAACATAAATGTTTTAAAGAAATATGAATATTTTTTAAAAAAGTACCAGCAAGTATTGAACGATTTTTTTTTATCTTTCTACAAAAAATGATATTTGCAATAAAAAATTTATTTCGAATTTCCGATTTAAGATTCCGTAATTTGCAAAATTTCTTCGTAAATTTATGAATAATAGTATTTTCAACATATACATAGTTAATACTTTGATAAGTTAGAAAATTCATTTTAAATTGCGTACGTATATGTTTTGAATTAGGAAAAAAACAGCAACTTGCTGCAAAGAGTACCAAAAGTACATCTGATTTATCATAATTTATATTTCATGCGCATTTTTGTTAGTTATTTACAATTGTATTTATCGAATAATACGAATTACTTTTCGTTTTTATGATCAATTATCGTTAATTTTCAGATGGTTCATTATGTTTCTGCATCAGCATTAATATCACAAGCAAAACAAACCTTGCCATCATCTGGAAGTAGCCCTGATTTTTTCGGTCGACTTTTGCGACAAGCTGGTGGCATGGGAGATATTCGAGAATGTCCTGTAAGTTACTAGAAAATAAAAATACATTCATTTCCATAATACAATTACAATATTTTAAAAGTAACAACAATTCATTAGATTTGTGCTAAGTAATAAAATTAATAATCAATTCGCATCATATTTAATTTATATTTGAATTCGCCAAGAAAAAGTCCATGAAAAAGTTTTCAGAATAAGATACAAAATATTCTTAGAAACAAAATAATTTTCTTCGACCCGTGTCTTTTTATTTCAAAGCTGTTTTTTATCCATAAAGCAAAGGTTCAAAAAACCAATGAATCTTATTCAATTCAGTTTTTTTTAATTCTATGGGCAATTGAATGATTCAATTAAGAGTAAAAAAAATTGTTTTATTTTTTATTTAAAGTTTTCAAACATGTTAACTAATACAATGCTATGATTATTATATAAAATCGACGTTTTTTTTAACACAAGGTTTTTTATTTGTCGTAATCTCTATTGGTATAACGATGCATTGAGTTATATATATAGAACAGAAATTTACATAACTATGAAGCATGACTAAACTAATTTAGGCTTTAAATGTCACAATTGAAAATCTTTTACATTCTAATTTTTTTTGTTATAATTATATCTAAAGTATGTAAGATATTAAAAAGGTTTTCAATGTATATTATAAATACATTTTCTATTTTTTGATTAAAAGATAAATGGTTACCTAATCTCTAAGTAAAAATAAATATTCAATTTTAACGTGAAATTAAATGTTATCGAGTTTTAAATTATTTTTACTAATTTTTTTTTGTTTTTAATTTACATTATAGAGCTCTTGTGGGGCAAAAATTCAAATCTGTCGAACACTAATGAACCATCCTGAAATCATTTCAATCGGCGTAGTTTGGGACAGCGAACGTCCGTCTCTTGAACATATAATGGACGTATTTGCTACTATTGGTGTCTCTTTACGACTTAGTGATGTATTTCACAGCATAATGCATACTCAATGGGGAGCCACTACTGTTCATAATCTTGTGGCTATTATAACTTATTATGGCAAGCACTACTCCACCTTCTTTTTCCATACCAAGTTAAAGACCTGGATTTATTTTAATGACACGACGGTCAAGGAAATAGGACCCAAATGGGAGCAGGTTGTTGATAAATGTCGTCGTGGGCGGTATCAACCTCTGCTATTGCTGTACGCTGCGTCTTGTGATACTCTTTCTAGGAAAAACACACTCGAGACTGTGACCCCATTTCTTAATAATAGAGCATTAAAAACATCGAGTAAAAATGATATGGGTAATAGTGGGGGAAACAATACTTTGAGGAGGTCAATTACTCCTAGTCCTGAGAAACCAACAATTAATAACACAGCTCGTCGAGCAATTACTCCCAACCTGTATAATGACTACCAAAATTTGAGAGATATACAGAACAACATATTTTCTAATCAAGTAAGTGTGACATAGGGATTTTGATATTACGATATTTATTATTTTTATAAAAGACTTCACTTTTTTTTATCTACCGCTTCATTGTATTTAATTTTACAATAAAAATAATGATAAAAATTAATGTCCTTAGGGTACTGACGTCGTTGATGGTGATATTGATTCAAAATATATTAGCAGACGTATAGTTGAAAATGTTATACATCAGCAAAAGAAGATAATACAATTGTCACGTAGTATTAGTTCTGCTTCCCCACAAGATAATATTAATATTCCTGAACATATGAACATCTCAGGACGACGGGACTCTGGCAATTGGTCTGGTGACCGTAATAGTGCTTCCTCTAGTTCCTCAACGACAATGGATAATCCGTATTTATACATTGTCAATAAAATGCAGAAAAATACTGGCATACCGAAGAGTCCAACCAGTAAATCTGGTGAACTCTCCAGTAGTAGTAGCGGACACTATGATGCCGGCTATGATTCTTATTCTTTATCCTCTACAGATAGTCTTCCATTGCAACAAGGACTTAAGCATAACCTACAGGTACTGCTTACTTATAAGGTTTTTCCTGTAAACTTTTAAAAATAATTTTTAAATTATGTACATTACTTATGTAATTTAATTTAATTGTATAAAGTATACGATTGAATTATCATCAACCACTAGTTAAATCTTTTTTATATTAATTGCAATGAAATTATTGGATTTTACAGCTCGCACAAATACCAGAAGGTTATCATCAGACATCAAATGATGACTGTAAGCGATTGTGGATGGAAACCGATGCTCTCATGGGAAAGGCTCAAGCAGCTGAAAAAGCTGGAGATTTAAACAAAGCAGTAGTTTTTTGTACTGCAGCAAGTAGCAAAGCCAGAGAAGCAATGAATGTTCCGTACAGTAATTCAAATACAATTGATTTTGCTCAAAAAAAGCATAACTTTTGTGTCATGAGAATGAGTTACTTACAAAAGAAAATTAAGCAAGAACAAGCAGTAACAATTGGTAATAGTGATGGTACGAAAACATTATATTAAAAATAATAATGAATTTAAAATATATTATATTGCTAAGCAATAATTAATTTATAAATTAATTTGCATCGCAGAAAAAATGGACTCGAGGCTCTTACGAGAGAACAGTAAACCTGGACACCATTCGCGTCAAAATTCTCGTGACAAAGGAAATCATTCTAGGCAAAGCAGTCGAGAACTGTTGGTTAATGCAGCAGCAGTTGTTGAGAAGCCTTCTGTTAAAAGTATTGAAATTTATGCAACATTGCCAAAAAAGAAAATTTCGCAAAATAAGTTAACCCCAGTAAATGTTGTGGAAGACGAAGAATATATGCTTTGCAATCGTCCAACACAAAGAACCGGATTGTTTGGACGTTCCAGGTACTGTGACGAAGAAAAAAAAGATAAGAAAAGAACACGCAGTGAAGAGCGAAATAAAAATGTCTCCAAGGAATTTCTGATTGCCTCGACAAAATCTACATCTAAGTTAAATAAATCTGAAAAAACCAATACTACGGGTGAATCCTTAAATTCGTCGAAAAACGAACAGACGACTTCTCCGGCCTCTGTCGAGCAAAAGCAAAGTAAAAAGCAACACAAGATACGCAGAAAATTATTGATGGGTGGATTAATAAGAAGAAAAAATCGAAGCATGCCCGACTTACGCGAAGGTCAAGATGCTCCGAGCAGTACAACTTCCGAAGGATCTAGCAGCGCTTTGCTTAAAAAATCTGTTGACGATTCGAGCGTGGGCCTTAAAGCTAATGATGCTTCGGGAGCTCTGAGTGGCTATTTGTCCGAAGGCCATTTGGAGTTCACAGGTACCAGTAACGCCACCAGTACTAAAAGCTCTGGCAATCCGAATTTAGAGAGAAGTCGCTTGATGCGAAAGAGCTTTCACGGTAGCACTGGTAAAGTGCTATACGTGGCAAAAGTTCCTCCACCACCACCGCTCAGAACAACTTCTAAGCTTAGCAAGTCTAAGTCATTGAGCGAAGTACAGAGCGGTGAAAATCAGGCAGAGAAATTTCTCAGTCAACGCACCAACGAGGCAAACGTCTCCAACGAAACTCAAGCCGAGGTTATTATGCACTTTGTACTAATTTTATTTAATGAATCGCAATGAGAAATTACTTTATATTATTGATTTTTTTTGTTCCTTAAAACTTAAAACTTAAAATTGTGCAATTTTTACGCTAATCATATATTTTAATAATTTTGTTGTCTCCTTATGTTTTTAGAATAATGCTTACTGGAGTCATATGAGCACTAAACATTCTTTAAAAGCAAATCACGGAATGTTAAATTTTACCCACTACTCTTCAGAAATCCATTCATTACCGTTCGATTCATCGTACAGCTCAGACAATAATAAAATTGAAACATCGTTTATGCCGCAAAGCAATTGCAATGGTATTCCTCGAATAGAAGATGACGTTGTTCAATATGCAAACAATATGCGTTATGAGCCTACATTTGTAGTGACCCGCGCTGATGTTCATAATGAACAAACGCCAGAGAAACCTAAATCGAATTCGGATGTTATTGCACCTTACTCAGAAAATAGTACTTTTTCACATTCGAAACAACCGAGCGAAGAATTTCCCCCTCCGCCATATCCAACTATTCTTCCGATTTCACATTCACAGCAAGGAAGTGAAGATTTTCCGCCGCCTCCATCGCCAATCGAAACTAACCAAATTCAAATAAATGAAAATGTAAATTACCAACAATCGCAAACTCAAATTCAGCAAGAATACAAGCCACATGAAATTACTAACCTCTTACTTCAATTGAAATTGAAAAGAGATCAAGCTTTGGAATCTGAGATTACGGAAAAACAAAAAGAAACTTCAATCGAGGAAAGTGAAAAAGTTCAATCCGAAACCTGGTTAAAAGAGTTGCAAGTTAAGCAAACCAATAGGCGATCGAAGAAACTTGAAACATTGGATCAAGATTCTCAAAAAATACAATTGAATTCTGTATTACAAGACGTAGATAAGTCTATTAAAAGAAAAACCAATGATGTTAAGAAAAATCCCACAATGAATCAAGGTAATGGACGAGATGTTGTCGACTGTTCACAAATACGCATGTCTTCCGTTAAAGATTTGGCCGCCAAATTTGAACAAAAAGTCGAAGATGTAAGGCCGCAATCTTGTGCCTCTTCAAATTCGCCAACGATTATAAATCAAGATAGCGATTTTGAAGGGCCTAAATCACTTCAAATGACAACCGATAGCTTCGCCATTACTACAGATGGTAGCGACGTAGGTAAAATTGTAAATTATCCTACCGAGCCACTGTCGAGGCACAAAAATGACACGTCTTGCATAGTGAAGCATTTACCCACAAAAAACGAAAGTGGATTAAACGCTGCTATCTTATCAATGTCCTTGACCTTGCCGCATGAAAATGGCTTACCGATCGATTGCCCGGAGAACGACATAAGCGAGGTCGCAATGCAAAACACAATACAGAATACAACAATTTTACCAAACGAAGACGACATGGCATCGTGCAAAATGAAAAAGCGAATCGCTAAAAAGAAGAGCGTCACGTTTTGCGATCAGGTAGTCCTTGTCGCAACGGCGGAAGACGACGAGCAGGACTCGTATATTCCGAATCCAATTTTGGAAAGAGTATTGCGCTCGGCGATGAACAAGCCTGAGACTGCGCAGGTGCTCCAGGAGATACGGACACTGCAGGAAGCCGAACTAAACCGCGACATGAAAGTCCCTATAAAGTTCCAGCAGCACACTCTGCCATTGAAAAGCGAGGCCGACAGCATACCTGCGACTCCTTATCAAGACCAATTGAGAAGCGTCAATATAGAGCCGGATAAGGATTTTAACAATCCGGCGAAGCCGATCGAGGGCGCCTCTTTTTCGGGAAACAATAAAGCTTACGGTCCTTACGCAATGGACGGCGAAAATAAGAACAAGGACATGATTTTAAATGCTCACAATAGTACCTTGAGGCAGACGTCGAGCTCGCCGCAATTCAGACAGGTTCGGTACGCGCAGAATGGCTTCTCTCGACCGCACCAAATACTCCCAGTACAAGACCAAAGCATGCAACTGTTAACGGCCCATCCGAGAAATAAGAACTTTCCCTATCCCCAGTCTCAAAAAGCGGCCGATCCTTATTTGACGTCGATGCAAGAACAACAACAGCAGCAGCAACAGCAACAGCAGCAACAACAACAACACATACAGCAACAGCAACAACACATGCAGCAACAGCAGCAGCAACAACATTTACAGCAACAGCAGCAGCAGCAGCAACATATACAGCAACAGCAGCAACAGCAGCAGCAGAATGGTTTTCAATCAAAGATGTTCTGTTCAAAGGCCGTACATCCGTCATATTACAATAAAGAACAACAAAATAACCAAATGAACAGGCAGCTAATATCAAGCCAGCAGCAGCAGAATATTTTGAATTACAGATTGCAGAACGAAACCGTCAACCCGATGGGATTGCAACAGCATCAGCAGCAACAACATCAGCAACAGCAACAGCAGTATCAACAGCAGCAACAGCAGTATCAGCAGCAGCAGCAACAGCAACAGCAGCAGCAACAAAATATCATTAATCAAAATATACAAAATCAGAGCGCGAGTCCGATTACAGTTCAACCGCAGCAGCAACAGTACGGCGTTGCAGCTGGACAATCCGTAAATATGAATGCGCAATATTCTCAAGGGCCGCAGTACTCGTATCAAGGTCACCCTTATCAAATGGCACCTCAGCCAAGAATGAGCGAGCATTTAATGTATTACCAAGTTAACCAGAATTTGGCGGGCAATTATCAGCAGTCGGTGGCGCCAAAGATTCAACATCAGTACCAAGGCCTGCAAAACGAGACTGCAATTGCATATCAGCAAAAAATGGAAAATTGTCAGAGGCGAAAAATGGAGGACCAAGTGATGCGTGCACACGGCCAAGCGCACCCGAACGGCCAGATGCAGTCCAGCGCCAAGTATCCGGTATATCAGCACTTGCATCAAGCTAAGCAGCTCAACCCAATGATGCAAAAGGCAAAACAAATACACGTGGCACAGGGTAACTTAAAGGGATTTCCAAATCCGATTAATCAAAATGCGATGGCCGAGCAAAAGACGCCAATCTCAGGTGTTAATAAACTGATACCATGCCATTTATGCCGAAAGACAAAAGTATTAGAGCCGGTAACTTATTGTTCCGATTGTGATTTTTACATGTCGCGCTTCCGTCCGAAAAATTAAATGTCTTCTCAATTTATTTTATAGTGATTTTAATTTGTAAATTTACAATGTACAATTTTTTTTTTTTACTTCTACTTTTACAGTAACAAAGGCTATTTAGCCCTATAAAAAAATATATGTATATATATATGTATGTATACATATATAAATGATAAAGTTATCGAATTTAGCGTGAATTCTATAATTTTTGTTATGTAGTAAAGATATAAAGGCATGCACAAATGTACTATTATTTTGATAATATACGTTAAGAAAGAGATATTATTCTTCATCATCAGAAATTGTTTTAGATTATTTTAAGAATAAATTTTTAAATATTACAATAATAGGAAAATAATAAAAATAATTGATCTATTTATATAATTGATATTATAGCCGTATTTTTTGTTGCATTAAGTTGTTCATTAAGTTTATCGTATAAATGTTTATATTAAGATTCTCATTATAATTATAAAAATTTACTCAATTTAATTATTTACCTATATGTTTATACATGTAAAATTGATTTCGTATGTACATGAAAAGATTAATTTTTATGTGACTGTACAGTTTTTACGATCCCAGAATTGTGATATTAGCGGCATACAATATTATTTTAGAAAGGTCGTTCATAAGTATTGTGTTCAGAAATAAGTTTGATACCTTAATACAAATCTTGATCTCTGAAAATCGTGGAGTTTATTAAATGTTACTAGTAATGAATTATATACTTTTTGCTACGAGATATTATTTTAGGATATGCTATTTGCGCACGTATAATGTACACATCACATATATACATTGTACTTTTTATATACGTATTTTGTTTTAAAAATACTTATCTCATCATCCTTTTTTCTTATTCTTGAAACAATAAAGACTCAATAATACATTTGTATTTTATTTATTTGAATTGTTCATGTAATCATCATCGGAAATTTAGTATTATCAATAAAGTATGTAGCATTTTATGAACTCTGTACATACACGTAACATTGGGCTCTCTCTATCTCTCTGTTATATATACATAAAAAGTAAAACAGTATTCCGTAATAAAATATGCGCGAACATAATAAAGAAATGTAGAATTGTAAATATGTATTTTAATAAAAGACTTAAAAGAGAAAACATTATGTATAATTTTGTTTTATAAATTTCCATTTTATCTTATTTTTCTCACATTATTACATCCCAATCAATTCTATCCGATCCAACGTTGTACTTCTTTGTATGCGTTTGTGTATGCGTGTTGTGTGTGTATTGTGTAAATATAAATACGCATATTTACCGCGAATCATTAAAATTAAAAATTTTTTGCTTCTCTTACTTTGCAATTATAGTAGTATACGAAAACAGTTTACTAGTAATTCATTGGCTTTGCGGTTAATCGTAGTAAATCTTTATTTCATAAAAAATTTATTCACTCGTGACCGACGGTATGTAATTGTCTATAAGCCCTAGATTAGATACGAAAATGTTCAAAGTCAAACACCCTTAAAATTAAAACGCATAAATAAGAAAAAGTCCAATTTAAGCAAACTTCGGAAGTAACTATATTTTTTTCACCAATTTTACACAATTTATTAAATCACTTTATTCAAATAATCTCCTTATAAATATAAAACAAATATAAAATATTTAGGTTCTAACTTAAAATTTTTTTTTTATTTTTTATGATAATAAAATTATATTATTAAAAAAAAGTAATTCTAATCTTACTATTAGTGTGTCAATTTATTGAAAACTTGCGTATATATTTTGTCATATGCTATTTGTCTGACATCCGGAGGATGCGAAAAATGAGAAGTTTCAAGATTGAATTCATCATGAACAATCATAGTTATCATCTGAAAGTAATAAATAAATAAATAAATATATATGTTTAAAATGTAATGAATAAAGTTACACGATTTACCGTGTGTAATATGTCTTGAAAATATCGTTTTGGTAGTGTTAAATGGCTTCTTTCTAAAAGACGTTGTTTTTCTTTAAAACATACTGGTAGCTGAGAATATTTTAGACTGTGCTTCGTATTTAAAGTTTTATTTAATATTTCAGCAAAAGAGTTACTATTAATAATATCCCTGTTGAAATACATAATCTTAAATCATATTATACACAATTACAAGCTTCTATTTTTTTTTTAAGTAATAGGTATGTATTTGCAATGAAAACCATACACACTATACATGAGATTATCTTTTAAGTAACAAAGTGATTTCACGTAACAAAAATGTACATACGTTAAACATTCTATGGCATTTATTTAAAACAATTTATATATGTAATTGTACTAAACAAATACATAATTTCAAACATAGTATAACAAAAAATGGTTTTAATTTAAGAAACAAGCTAATTATTTGCTTAAAAATATTTACACTTATTACTAGACCAAATTTTTTTAACAAAAATATTTACCAAATTATGCACTCAAATATGTGAGATGACATTTTAAGAATGTTTAATGAAAAACTTCTTTCGCCAGGACCAATTTGCTTTATTTCGTCAGTTGGTGTATTTTGCAATTGTTCTACTAAATTAATTGTTTGATCGATATTTTGGAAATGATAGGTATTAATTTTCAATGTTAATATTTTACGAAATCTTGTAGGTTTTTTCATTTCTTTCGAAGAGGTTGTTTTCTAAATAAAGTTGTATAATTGATTTTAATTTTTATTTTTATTTTGTACCAAGCTGTTGAAAAATATTAATGCATCTTTACTGGATAGATCGTGGTTTTTTCAGTAATCGTAAACTCGTTTTTCTTTCGTTTTAAAATATTTTCTCTATGACTTTTTTCTTTTTCTATCAGTCGTCTTTCACTAACATCCAAAAAATCGCACATTAAATCAATGTCTAATGAAAAGTCGTAAAAACCTATTGTTACATTAATAAAAAATGTAATCAAACTTTGTGGCTGTATTAAACCGCTTGATGGTTCTACGTCAATATTCACAAATCCTGGCATTTCGTAACTAAAAAATCATTTGTTTAGAAATAAAAGCATTTATTAATTACATAAAACATCGATAAAACTTATAATTTGCAAAGTATTATAATATGAAATTGCATGCAGCTAATCTAACCTGTGTTGCATTACGATGTTAAATGTAATAATATGTAAAATTACATGTAAATCGATATATTAGAATATAATATGAAAGACCCATTCAATTTGTATGAGAAATTAGCTTTAAAATATTATTGTAATCGGAGCGCAATTAATTAATTTACCTTGTCCATTTAAACTGTAATGTATTTTGTTGATGATGATTATGAACCATAAAAATTTTAGCCGTTTTTGAATGGGTCGATAAAGGTGGTAGTAAAATACAATGCTTATTGAAATTGATAACAATGTCCGGTGTGCTAAATGTATCGGAAAGCGGACATGTTTCAGGATCATTTGATATTTGTTTAAGGATACAGTTGGACTCGGCCTGTATACAAAGTGTGCATTCTGCGATGCCTACTATTATCGAAGTACTCACCTGTTCGAGAAAAAATTTTACGAGATGATTTATTTACAATTTTGTAAACGAAATTATATAATAATATAATATCATTAATAATAATTATTTAGAATCTAATTTAAAAATTTCAGAAGTTCATATATATAAATGTATATATGATATAATATATATATATATATATATATATATATATATATAAATTTACAAATTTTGTATTCGTTAAATTGTTCGATAAAACTGTTCGTTAAGAAAATTGAGCTATAATGCAAAATTTCTTCAAAAAATTAATATCAATAAATATAAATAAATTATGAATTTATCAAAGAGCATATAGTGATTAGATAATATTAACGCGTTATTCTTAATTAGTATAAAAGTTATATACTGCAAATAATTAACTAACTTTAAAATTTCCAAATTTATTAGGGCGAAATCCAAACAGTACAGGTTTCCTATCATATCCGGGAATAATACCACTAGGATTTAAGCACGTAAAAACAATTCCATTATTTTTCTTATTACATGAAATAATATTTTTCATTTCAATTTTATACGTTTTTATACACTCTGAATTATTATACAGCCATACTGCCTGAAATGCATATTTTTATTTCAATTACATAATATCTATATAAATAAATGTGTATGTATAAAAACGCTATCATTGTTACAGATAAAAATCGATTTAACTTGGTAATGCATGTGAGTACATTTTCCAATGAATACACTATTAAATTTTAAACGTGGTTCAGATATTATAAACGTTTCAAGTCTTATATTTAAAGTGATGTGCCTTTCTTCTCCGATGCTAAGGTCCCAAAATATGCCTTCTGATTTTAAGCTCTTACTTTTTATTACGATTGTCAGAATCCCAGTTTCTTTATTCTGATAAGAATAATTTAAATAATTTAATTAAAATGTATTGTCTTAAATTTCATGCAAAAATTTACCTTTAATGTAATAGTTTTTGGGTGTATCGTAAACGACTGATCTTGTATACATTGAAGGCAATCGCTGTTAAAGGTTTTTTTTTTCACTACCACTTTATTTTTCATAGATGGGTTGTTACATAAACAGATTTTCTTTTGCTTAAAGCACCAGGAAGCTTCGACTGGATTCAAATTTATCAATAAAAGTTTAATAGTGAACTTTTCATGGCTTTCTATATCATCTAATGGAATAATCATGTTGATTTCGGTTTCTTCTAGCGGTTGTAAATTTTTCAATGCGAAGTTGAAGCTATTAATAATTTTATTTTAGAAAATCATCTATCATTTCAGTTGAATATTAATTACTTAAAAATATAAAAATTTTAATTTAACTTGAGCTTTTTCGGACACTTTATAATGATTACATTTTATATAAAATGTAAATTCTGTTTGCTATTTAATTTTTTTTAAATAAAAATTGTATTTTATTAAATTTTTTTATCTAATCGTTTATAAAAAGTTGCTAATTAAAAGAATAAAATATTATTTAAACAAAATTGAATTAAAAAGAAAATTATGATTTTGTATGTTTAAAAAGATTAATATATTAATATTTTTGCCTACTTATCAATGGATAATGATTTCCATAAGAAAAGTTTGCCAACTCCTTTACTAGTTTCGGCTTGATACAACAAATCTTTAATCTATAATTTATGACACCATATCGGATATTGATTTATCAGTATTGAAAAAGAATTTCTCATTTTTTTTACCAATTAATTTTACCTTTAATACAGAGAGGTAGCAAATATAAGATAGTTTACAAAGAGTTTTAGATTCCGTTTGAAATATTGTAGCTTTTTCCGATATACTCGGCCTAGTAAGATAGCTTATAATTAAATTATAATCTCCTGGTTGCTTTGAAGTTATATCAACTTCAATTTTTTCTCCCTTTCCAGGATCGATAGAACCATGCAACGGTGAAATTTTCACTTCAACCGACGAGCTCTTTGCAACTTCGGCATCGTTCAGGATATTCCAGAACAATAAGAAATGTATCGTGACTGAACTAAAGTTAAAAACTTTTAATTGAATTTGACGAGGGACGTTATATCTCATTTGGCCCAAATTGAACTCTTCTGGAATTGCCTTTTAAGGAAAAAAAATTTACGTAATTATTTCTGATTAAAAAAAAAATGCTAACTTTACTTAAATACAATACAAAAATAAAATTAGTTAACAATGCCCTCCAATTTTTACAATTTCAATGGCTCTGCAATTTCAATCTAATCGTGATTGCTTTCCGACATAGATAACTTAAGATCAGATCGATGCCTTATCAGAAAGATGACGACGCGATAAGCTTGGCTAATAAATATCTATTTTGTATAAAACGGTAAGCTTGTTTTGAAAGGAAAAGTTCATATTATGGCGCTGCTAGAATTTAGAATCATGACAATACTCGAGGTGAAAAAAACAAAAACAATTGCTTAACATGCAATTACTGAACGCGTCAAAAGAAAAGGAATTTTTTTAACGCGCATATCGGTAAATAGCTACCCTCTTTCGAATTACGCTTATCAATTAATTTTTCTGATCCTACATAATAGTCTCCGCCGTCATGATCACGTTAACTCATGACAGTTATCATTATTGGCCTGGGTGTAATTTTTGTCCAATGCCATAGCATACTTTTATTTTGTTAGATGAAAAACAGACATTTTGCCATTAATTGAAATCTCCTGTCGCTATTATTTTTAAATAAATTCGATGGAATCTCGGTTATCTCGGACAGAAACGGATCGTTCTCTAGCGTAAGCTTAATGAAGATTGGCTCGACAAAGAAAATTGCAGTTACTAGCCTTGATCAATCTCACTGATCATTAATGATTACGAGAGGCCGAGAAAAGCAAGGGGATAGAATTTTTTTTTAAAATACATGTTGTATAAAGGGAATACTTATCTGTACATAATTTTAATGTTTATTAAATTTTTATTTACTATGAGAAAGCCTTCGGTGCTATTTCCAAGAACTTCAATTCGAATAATAGAACTTCTGTTACCCATTTCAGTACTCAGATGACAACAGATATGGAAACTATAGTTTTTTAACATGTTAGGCTTAAATGTGAAACAATGAAAGGCAGTTTCGTTTGGAAATAAATTTCCACTCTTTTCCTGGACTTCTAATTCATTTGGAAAGTGGCAGAGTATGTACTCAAATCTAAAAATGGCAAAAATAATAGTACATAATAAATTTTGAATGATTTCAATGTAAATAAAAATATGAATTATTTTTAAAATAAACTCAATTAACTTATGATGATTACAGTTAAGTTTTATTTAACGTATATGACAAATAATGAATAAGTATAATATTAATAATTTTTAGTCGTGATCCTTCAATCATTAATATTAAACATAGTAAGCGCAGTACATTTAATTTAATTACTAATAGGTATTAGTAATGGGTCTTTTGAAAATTCAATGAATCATTGGCTAATATTAATGTATGTTATTACTATTTTCTAAATTAAATTTAGTTGGGCACAATATTTTCTAATCAAGAATAGAGACTAGAAAATAATGAGCTAAAATTTTATACTTATTTTCGGCACTATTGTACTTGATGACGGAACAGAACAGTCAATGTTATTACAAAAACATCAGAATCATCTAAGGATTATTAATTACCTATATATAAATTTTTACCTTACATTATGACGAGTTGGATTACGTACGCATACTAATTGTGATTGCTCACAGCCGACATAAACAGGATTAAACATTATAGAATAATTATCTCCGAAGAGGAGATTAATTTCTTCAGCATATCCGCAAAAGTCGATGTAAATTTCGTATTTAACAGCTCCATTTAATCGTAATGTCCAACGTTCTATATAGGCACTATTTTTCTCGATTTCGGAAAATAACTGGACGGCAATAATTTGGTATTCTTTTTTTCTGAAAAGTAAATTTTTATTCGAAATTCTTTTGCCAATATACAGAAGATTTTTATAAATTTTTTACTTATAGATTTTACGAATGAACTATCAGTAATATAAACTTACTTTCATTTTATTTTAAGCATAGAAATATATTTACATTGAAATATGAAATTAGAGGTAGGTAAAGTAAATTAGATTTGATTAAAAATTTGTTAATTAAAGTAAAAATGAATCCAAACGAAATTTGCACAATAAATTATGAAGCTAAGAATGCAAGTTAATGTAAAAATCTAAGACAATTGTTCGTTATTATTATCGTGTTCTTTATCAATTCTAAGATCATAATTATACAGTCACTTATGGGGATGTAGTAGTAGTATGTTTTTATTAAAAATACCTATTTGGATACGTCAATATAAAAAATTGATGTGTTTAAATTACATCTTACTGACTAATAAGTCCGATCATCGGTTTGACCGTATATTGACTAGTAGATGGAGGAATTAAATTGAACATTAGAGATAGCCGTCCTAAATTTCTAATAGCAAAACTTGTATACGTTAGTGATGTAGGAAAACAAGCAGGCATTACTACTGAATTCGGAATTTCATATTTTGGAATCCAATCGCAAACGCTGTTGACGTAAGTGTGACCTTAAATTTTTTATAAAATTATCAAAAATTAACGTACATATTTTCTTCGTGCGATTAATTTTAATTTATACCGATACAACGAAGAGAAACGTATTCGGGAATCGTGTTCATAAAAATGTCGTCCGATATTTGAGCGCTTGGTACACAACAGGGCATATGAAAAATACGTGCTGTTAGATCTATTGAATAAGCATTTTGTATTTCGCGTGGATCAAATCGAATTTCAAAACTCGTTGAATCGTTACTAGATACTTTTCTTGTTTGAGGCTGAACACTGAATGTTTCTGTTGAGTCTAAAAATAATTACATTGACGCAAAAAATTGTTTGTCCATTGAAAGAAGAATAATAAATTAATTGATAAAAGTACAAAAATATCGTATATACAATAAGCACCTATAATGACTTTATGCGCGATGTTTCGTAATATGCAATTTTTATTACTAATTAATAACGTACAGATTTTTTAATAAGCAACGATACCGAGGTAGAATTAGTATAAAAAAAAAATGCTTTCATACACACACACGCACGCACACACATACACACATATATATATATATGAATTAGAATGAAAAATACCTTTTTCCCATACGATAATTATATCATGTTTGTTTTTGTTACTTAAGTTTACAAATTGTGGGCATCTTTTTTCAAAATTTTCAACTCCATATTCATTTTGTCCAAAATCTATAAAATTCGGAGATAACGAAGTGAGTGGTGTATTTTTTTGATCGAAAGTTGTGAAATCTCCCACATAATTTTGAAAATTATTTGTTATATCCAATTCCTCAATACTTTTAACATTTGAATAAAAGGACTCAATAAATTTTTTATCTGATTTCGAAACACATAGACCATATAATTCAAATATAATTGGGTCCTATAATTAATTATCACGGCTGTATTCACACATGAATTTTCTTAAAAATATGGTACGAATATTGAATAATGGTATAAAACGTCTAAATTGTACAAATGAATTTTATAAATAATTGAATTACCTGATTTAAAATTAGACAAGTTAAGTAATACTTATAAATTCCAACATCCTTAGGTTGAAATAAAATAGTAAAGCATCGATTGGATAATGGTTTCACAGTCCCGCTAACGTCGCTAATTTTAAAAGGACATTGTGTATTGTCAATATCAAACATAAATTTTGCAGAAACTTTTGAGTGATTTACTAATTCAACCTCTTCTGTAGCTTCTCGGTGTTCATTTTCACAGACCATAATTATTCGACATTTAGAGCTAGTCACTTTTGTCCCTGCGATGCCATTTAATAATTAAAAATAAAAATAGAACGCAGTTAAACATTTGCTTGACCTATTTTAACAATATAAGCTCAAGCATATTTTTAAAATCTTAAGTAAGCAACGATTGCATCATTGTTTATATTATTATTATTTTCAAATTTGAATTTTGTTCGAGTGAGTACATTTGTTTCAATTGGTAACGTTTTTTTTAAAAGAGGTTAAATGATTGTTTTATATTCATTTTCGTTGTTACCGCAATCATAATAATTATTTTGAAAACAAAACTTTATCTTCTTATTACCTATGGAATATCCTTCGACTATAATTTTGCAACCATATTCACACATGTCTGTTATAAAAAAATAATCAATGTATTTTCGATTTGGTAACGCAGGATTGTAACTGATATCACAGATGTACGATTCGCAAGGTGGCAATGTCCAAGCGCATTCTTTAACACGGAATACGCAATCGCTTGAATCATTTATTGAATCCTTTTGTATTAGGTACGATTTTTCTTCCTAATGAAATGAAAGTTATTATAATAAAACATAAACCCCATTAAAAATTTAAATGGTCCTCTAGTTTTTTTGGAGAGGAAATAATAGAGAGCCGATATAGAAATGCATAGTATGTAATAAAAAAAAGCATAGTATGGTAAAACAAAACTATTACACAATAATTTCATTACGGTAAAGATAATTGAACAGAAAACAAAATCTTAAAATGTGTGAAGTAACATAAATAAATAAATAAATAAAAAAATAAATACATAATTGATTCAATCAGCGATTTTTGTTATTTAAAAATATGAATTTCAAATCTTATAAAATTAATATTATTATTTGCACATATAACTTACACAACTTTCATTAAAGATTCTTAATGATTCAATTTTTGTAACTCCTACTTCCACTTCACCAAAATCGAGTCGAACACATCTATTACTTGAATAGTTTTCAATGCTGCAAATTTTGCACAGGACATTAATATGAATAAATCAAAATAAGTTATCCTGATTTATGTATAGAATTTATAAAGTGTCGATAAATTATTATTCAATTTAACGCAAAACAATAAAAATAGATGAATTCAAATTACAGTTCTTTTAGCAATAAAATAAAAAAACGTAAATATATTAGTAAGACATATATCTTGGAAACCAGTCGGTTCTTTGATCATAATGCATTGTTATGTGATAAGTGACTAAGCGCAGAAATAAGCTTTTCACGTATATAATAAATTAAATAAAATTAACATACGGATAATTCATTATAATATCAAATATGATTGTGAAAAAAGACCATTACTATTTTTTATGAATTATTTTGAATATTGCATGCTATTTAATGACGAATTGCAACAAATATTATTGGCTATCAGATAGGGCATGATTTTAATTTTAAAAGCATTGCATTTAAAACAAATTATTGTTAAAAATTATAACAAGCTTGAACAGCGTTGATAGATGCCGATTATTTAATTGAAAGTAGAAAATTGCGCCTCATTGAATTAGATAATGCAGTAAGCATAAAAGTAATTAAAATGTTGAACAAATTGCAGTCAATTATAAATTCATTGCAGTCCAAGGTAAAAATGCGGTGATAATTGACTTTCGGTATCGGTATGTTTTACTACAAGAGTGCGTAGTAATATTCTACTGCGCATAAGCGCGTAGAGCTTCAATAACATATTACTGAACAAGCTTTGAACACTTTGAACAAGTTTTGAGCCATGCAAAACTTATGCATAAATTTTTAAAAACCACAAGACAACGTGAGAGCATTCATTAATGATGTATGATTAAATTCATTCGAGTTCTAAGTTGATTAAATTATTTAGCTATATATTAAAATTATATATATTGTACCTTTGATCCATCTTGAATAAATTTATCGAGGTTTTCCTTACTCTTAATAATTACAAAAGGTACTATAAATGCGGATTAGTAACAATTTTTTAAAGGTTTCTGTAAATATTGTTTTTAATCTATATACATATATATATACATGCATGTATATGTAATATATGTATTACATAATGTCACGTTGAATTGATAAAAAGAGTAAATTCTATTATTGTACCTACAACTTGTAGAACATCTACTGTTTCAGATTCTTGTATAAAGATTTATAAACATAAGGTATGCACTTATCTTTTAGCCTTTTTTAAAAGCGTAGAATTAAAGGTACGAAAGTAAAATTCAAAAGGATTGTATATATCTGTACGTATCCGTACAGAAAACAGGAGTAAATTAAACGGTACAAATGCGAAATCGATAATTTTCTAAATGTATTAAAATAATGCTATTTGCTGTTCATTTTTTAGATCTTATCCCTAGCTAAGCTTTTCTTATGTGAAAACACTGCTCTTGAACATGACTTTAACTCCGAATGGTATTATGACAGTTGATTCAAAATGGCCGAGTACTACACATCAAACTTCAGTTATTTCATCTTTCTTTTTATTGTGCGCACTGTTGCAGAATTAGATTCTTCGAAATTGTACATCGAGAGTAAGGACCATGATTTTATTGTACCAAAATTTACATTATTAAATTTAGACACATTTTGTACTATTTATAAAATTTATGATGAAAATAATAAAAATCGTTTTTATATGCAGTTGGTTTGGATAATGCAGCCATTTGTAATCCATCAAATGAAAAAATTGAAACTGTAGAAATATTAAGGAAAAATAAAGATTCTGCTATTGTGATAAAGCCTTCACATGTTTTTGACAGTTGGCAAGTTATGTACAGCAAACACTGTAAATTCAAAATAAAAGCAAACAAAGGGGAAAGACTTTTTGCTGTTATTCAAAAAATGTCTCTACGAGGGAATGGGTCAGAGTGTTTGGACTATGTTAGGGTAATAATCTTTCATTTATTTCATTCGAAATTTCATAAAAGTAAAAATTAGAAATATATTAGAAATATATTAGAAATTATCCAACAGTAACAAAAATATTTTTTTTTGTCTGTTTAGTTGTTGATTCAATTTATGCTATGAAAGTATACTCTTATACTTAATTAATTTTAGATTCTTTTTTGTTTAATTTTATTTATAGTTATATTCCAATTACATGAGTAATTACTTTATTCACACATTTGCATTTTTAGCATTTAATAATACCTTTTATTGCAGTTTATAAAAGAAAATGGCAATGAATCTGAAAAGTATTGTGGTAGATTAGAGAATTTTAATGGTCGGAAGCGCTACATATCTAGTATACAAGTTCCACAATATGAAAATGAAGATTTTGAAAGTTCAATAGAATATAGGACAAAAAAATTTGAAGAATATAGTGAACAGGGAAAAATAACCACAGAAATATTTATTTCACGGCAACCACTACTTTCAGGACAATCACTTGATTTAGTAATAATTTATACTCCTTATAGACAAAGTACAGGTGCGTAATATGTTATAATGATAAATGGTTTATAGATTTATTGTTATTTTTATTTATCTTATAATTATTTAATTTCTTCATTTTTTAGAATGCAAGAATTTTGAATCCTCAACAGCTTCATCAGGTTCATCAATGTGTATTAACAACAAATTTATTTGCGATGGATTTATAAACTGTGCTAGTTCAGTTTGTCTTGATGAAAGCAATTGCAGTAATATTATAAATCAGATAGTTAGTGATGGTACCGGAACTAAAGTAACTGTTAGTGCTGTGACAACAATATTTTTGTCTTTCATTATATTTATTCTTTGTTTGTGGATTTGTCGAAAACACCAAAAACTTTGTTGGTCGCCTGATTGCGCAGGACCATCCAGTAATGTGAACGGTAGTGTTTTAGAATTGCCAGTAGAACATAATCGACAACCTGCTCCAAATGCTCATTACGTACCTACAGCTTCTATGTTAGAAGTAGTTGTTCCACCATCTCTTCATGATAAAGATTTACCACCAAGTTATGATTCTTTATTCCCTTCTCAAGTCAACGATGACAATGCATAAGCTAATTATTCTATTATAATTAAATTGCTTACTGATTTATCTAATGTTTTAATTAGATAATATATTTGAGTAAATTATTTTAATCAACTTGCAAGTTACTGAATAGTACTTTATCTATAAAAGCAAAAAATCAGAATACACAAAGATAAAATAAACTTGCATCATATGATTTAACAATTTCATTATTTTAAAAGTAATTTAAATACTTAAAACTATTTATCAATTAAATTGTAACAGTATTACTAAAATTTCATTTTCTTCATTTTGGCTGCTAACGTTAAAAATATTTGTGAAATTGAGCAATCCAATTTCAAGTAACATATTCTAAATAAGCTGTATTATATTAATTTGGTTGATGGATTCTACAAAATGGACTACATGTTGAAAATATACACTAAAGTATAAATCACATCACCTATGTATCTATATACAAGCTAGTTAAGTGAAATTATTACATTATATTAGCTATGTGCAATTCATAATTGCTTCAAATTAAATATTGTATAGAAAATTTGATTGTGCAGTTGATTTAACTGGCAAGCACTGACAAAGGTTCGTAATCGTAAAAAGTAAGCTTTTATACACAAACTCTGTTATAGCTTTTAACGCATGTACTTTAAATGTAGCAACTGCATTTTTTTATTATATTTCTAGATTTAAAGTTATATATTTAAAGTAAGCCATTGTATATTTGATATAGTACGTAAGTTCGTGAATTTTCTAATGGATTTATTAGTGACAGGTATAAAATGAACTTTAAACCACAAGTATACATTTTAGTTAATTGTGAACAATTGTTTAATTCATCTGATTATTTTATAAACTACGAATCCAAAGAAAAAAAACCAGCTATGATTCATAAAACTTACAAATGAACGATACATTTCTTGGTGGTACATCATTGAATGTAATATTAACGATGAAAGGATATTTTCTACATTCTATAAAAAGAACCTTTTGTTCTGCGAGTGTGTTGTTTTTAGAGTTTAATGGGCTTGAATGTTAGAATTGGACATATATGTTATTTTTAACTAGTAATAGATTGTTACTGTCAATTGCAGTGGAGATAAAAAAAATAATATAAATTAAAAAAGATTACTACTAAAAAAAATTTGATTAAAAAACGATTGTATCAATTGTATAAATGGTAACGGTGCAAATTGTAAATTACTTTTTTCTTCTTATGTTCGAAATCCTTGTTAATTGTTCTGCATTGCAAGACTTTAGTATATTCATCAGTGTGATGCTTCTGCCCAAATACAAATTAAATGTATTTTTAAGAATATAAACAAAAATAAGTTTATAATAAGTTTATGGACGTAATGTTAAGTTTAACAAAAACATTCAGACTAATTATTATTTTATAAAGAAAATGATTGACATTAAATTATTATAATTTCAAATATTGCTAAGTAAATAATATAAACATACATTTTTATATTATTTATAAAGTTGTTTACGTATTTGAAAGCTTTATTTTTGTATACATTTTGTACTAAATTTAAAAATATACATATTTAATATTTTGTACACATGTATATATATACGCATATATATATATATATATACATTAACATGATTTATATTAAATTTGTATTTAAAAAATATACAAATATTTATTTTTAAGAGTATCACGAAATATTGTATTGATCGTAATTGATCATCATCAAAATAATGCAACTTCAGGAGATATATTACAAAAAAATTTAACTTTTATTTTTTTATTGAAATATATAATTATTTAATAAAGTAGGTGAGAATTAAAATAATATTAAAAGTTATTTTATTTTTGATTATACTCAAATTCATCATGCATCTTCTAATTATTATTATGTTCCAATAGCCAAAGTACAGAATTAATAATATTATCATTTTCAGCTTCCTGTGTTTTCAGAGAGTGATTATCGTCGTAAATGTATAATCTGAAAACAATAAAATAAATATAAATATTTGCATTAATATATGTTAAAAATTATTTTTATTTAGAAATGCATTCTATGGTGAACAAAATTTTTCATTTTGTTATCGCTGATTTTAAAAAGAACATTTTTTGTAAAATTTTCTATTATACATTCAAATGTAATATTTATAACAATATACTTACTTTGTTATGACATTGTTGGCCAATAACCGATTGTACCACAATTTACCTTGGGATGATGGTACTCGTAAGTCTTTTGAGCCAATGGCAACTAAAGTAGGTGCTTTAACATTGTTGACATGAATTATAGGCGAGTGATTTAACATTTTCAGTAGTAATTCGTTGTAGCTTTCGTTTTTATCTGATATATTCTTGAAATAAGAACCACTTTCCGCACGACACCTTAATAATATAAATAAATAAAAATTATAAATGATTGAACAGAATTGTTATTTTAGCTGTAAGCTCTACTTTAATGTAAAAAAATGGGAAATTAATTTTAACTCGACCATAAATATTTTTTAAAATTCCATACCTTGTTAACAGTACAGATTAATTCATATTAGAGTGTAACATTTACAAATACAATGTTTGTTATTACAAAGATAAAGACTAAATATTTAATTTACGCGAACGTAATTAAACTGTTTTCATAAATATTTATAAATAAATATTGAACTGAACACTATTACCAATCTGGAATATCTGTTGTTGAAAACATTGCTGCTATATCAATGACAGGATTCAACATAACCGCAGCTTTAAATTTATCCTATAACAAAAAACAAATTATTATCTATATTAATAATGGATTTTAAACATTAATATATTTTGTAACGTACAAAATAAGTCGCTCTATAAAAAATTTATTCCGACAGTTCTATGCTCGTGTAACTCTTCTTATTTTTATTCAGTGCTCATTACTTTTGTCATTTTTTATAATAAATTATATTTGAAATAAATTGACTTTAAAAAATAGAAGCTATATTTGAGCAAAATGTTTTTATCTTCTTATTATTTATGTTTTATTTTATATTTATTTCCCATTTAATTGCCACAAAGATTTCGCTTTTACATTCAATTGATTTTATTTGTTTAATTAGTTTCACGGATTAATATTAGAAAAACATCGTAATTCTATTGCAAATTACAATAAAAATTGTAAAGTTACAATAATTATAAAAAGTTCAATTGAAATTATATAATTGGTTACTCATGCAATACAGATGGAAATGTCCACAATTTATTCCTACATAATTGTTTCTTCAATAGATTTTCTTACGGGAAATTGAGCGCTAAGATGAGCAGTAAGAAAGCCACCGTGGGATCCACCGTATAAGTTAATTTTTTTTGGATCTATCCAAGAGTATTTCGCAACGGCAACGTCTACAGCCTTTATACAATCGGCCACATCGACGTCGCCAATTTTACCCAGAAGATAATCGATGTTGTCTCCGCCGAATCCGATGGAACCTCGATAATTTATTTGTAAAATTCCAAAACCTTTACATAGGAAAATATAAAAAATTCATTTTACATAAGTATATCGATAATATCATTTCACCCAATCGTATGCACAATTTCAAATAAAAAGTACCTAAGTAAGTCAGTAACGCATAATGCATATGAAATGTATTGCAATAAGAGGAGTGAGGTCCGCCATGAAGTGCCACAATTAATGGCACCGATTGCTTCGGTGCATTTTTTATGCCCATGTAGATAAAATTGAATTCCCCTGCGAAATACAAATAATTTATTTCCTTGGCACAAAAATATTACTATTTGCAGGTGAATTTCATTTATTTGTACAATTGATAACTAAAGAATGTTTTCAATAAAACAAATACGTATATTTATGCGGGCTTTGATTGTAGAGCCTAGATATTAATTTGCAATAAAAATAAAAATTTTATACAGTGTATTAGGTAAAAAATGGCATTATTTTATCAAAATTATATATCCTATAAAATTACTTTAATTTTTAATAATGTTATGAAAAGCATTTAAAACAAGTATATTAACGTATTAAATATAAAACATTGAAAAAACTTATTTATATTGTTTTGAGTTAAATATAATGAAACTGAAATTATTAAACAATAAATAAAATAATAAAATACTTACTAACGGATTCGTCACTGCTGTAATCAACTTCTGTACACTCGTACATAATATTTTCAATGTGTGGAATATCAAATAAATTTGTTACATTAGTGAAACTGATTTTTCCAATATTTGCTACAGAGGCGTTGAATTTTGCAATCAACAATTGTGCTGGATTGATCGTTGAAAATTTTGTAAAAAGAATGAAGTTATTTTTAACATCAGCAATTGTCAAGCCGCTATCGTCGACACTGTATACTTCAGTCATTGCTTTTGTTTCTAAAAATGAACAAATAATTATTCAGACTTATTACAATGTATTTGTTTGTTCTATATTATAAATTAATAATTGCATTTCTCCTTAAACCTTACCTAAATTAATAATATAAGATTTAACGTTTGCTCTTTGAGGTGTACTGAGAAACATATATTTTGAATCATTGCTCCAACAACGCTCTGGAAGAGTTTGGTTGTACAAGCCATAAAACTTTTTTTCGTCGGAAATAGTTATACATTTTTTTACCGAATCAACCAACACACCAGGATAACAATTATGACTTGACTGAAACAATGATTTTTATGCTCTTTATTCTAAACTGCTTTCATAATCAAACAGCTTGGAATGTGCTAATAAAGCTAATAACCAATGCAGTTACTGCATTAATTAATAATTTTAATTAAAAAATAGTAATTAGTGCTATTTCAAAATGCAAAAATGTGTAATAGGATTGCGCTTTTTTAAAACGAAGCAGTAAAATATACGGAGTGCGATATACTTTATGTGCTTTAAAATTAGTCAAAAAAATTGATAGTAATTCTTGTTTCAAATTATTTAAAATTATCTTGCGATATAGTTGATTTAAGAACAGTATCACGAAGAATGTAGTATTGTTACTCATCAATCATTAGTTTTTGAGTAAACTCTAGTTCTATCTTTATCAGAGCTAAAATTTCAAAAAATTATTGAACAAAGAGTTGACCATTCCTTAAATAAAATCTATTCGATGCCTCCATTCATTAATTACAACTATTATTCAATTATTGGACTCACATTTTCGACATCTTTCCAGCTTAGATACATAAGTCTATGCACATAATGATGAGCGGGTCCAACATCTCGTTCAAGCCAGACCAGATATTCACCATTGGGACTAAATCTGGGTGACAAACATGAAACGCAGTCAGCGGTTAGTTCACCTACAAGAACAGCATTGTTTTAAAATTCGATAAATGTTTAAGAATGGGAAAATAAAAATGCTCATACGGAATACATTTCCCTTCAAATAAAAGATGCACGACTCTCTATTAGTGCAGGCATAGAGACCTAAATATCTTGACTTAAGCTTATAAGCGATGCCTACTATGTCATCGTTATTGGGGGTCCAAGTCACTTGAGCTGGAAAATAATTATCTGGAATTGAAGATACTGGTTCTATTGTATCACTTTCAATATTTAAAACAACTACAACGGATTTGTGTTTTCCAACTAATTGTTCTCCCCAATCAGGTTTATAAACGTATTTGGTACCCTATTTATACAAAAAAAATTAAATTAATTTAACGAGTTATAAAACGATATATTATTTTAATAGGCGTGAAAATATAATTATATATATATATATATATTTATTTATTTATTTATAATAGCGTAAAAAATGAAAAAAAAAATCTTGATTTTTTATTTAAGTTTTATGAACAGAAAGAAAAAATTTTGACCATAATATTTCATACAATAATGGACTAAAAATAGTGTATATAAAGTAAATCATTAAAAACTCCAGTAATACTATACAATTTTATGTTAAAAAAGTATAAAAACGAATGACAAATTAATTCGAAAACAATTTTTAAATTAAAGCAAATTTACTATTAATTTTTGGATCGATAGAATTTCTAATGCCTTGATAAATATGTCCTTTTCTAAAATAAACTATACTTCTGTTTTAATATAATCATATACATCGTAAGTTCTTATATTCCATTAGAAAATTTGTTTTATAATGCATCGTAATTGTATCGTATATATATATATTAATACGTATTAAACGTATACATCTGAATTATAAATAAAAAGTAGCTTCCATTGATTGTTGGCTGGGATGTCACTCTTGAAAATTATAAATCTGGTAGTTCTTTTTTCTACTCGCTAAAGTTATAAGGAAACGCAATCAAAGCTAAAGAAAAAGAGTGAGATGTGGGGGTGGGATAAAAGGAAGCTAAAAACCCTAGTTAGAATAAAGCTAGGTATTTTGAACTATTCATAAATCTGTTAATGCTACGTTGCTGATGCATGACTCCTTAATGAAAGAATATAAAGATATAAAGTATGCGTATAAAATAATAAGTTAAGCTATCCATTAAAAATATTTATATTTATAATAATGATTATCGTCTTACTCTACTCGGTTGCTCATCGTCTTGTAGTTTTTCCGTTTTAGTTTTTTCAAATTTGCTTTCAAAATAAGATTCCTGCTTAGGACTTTTTTTTTCAGCAACATACATCAATCGTTTATTGTCAGAAGAAAAACGGAATGACGAAAATGTAGCTGCACAAGGAAATATAAGCGAAATTAAAATTTATTAATAATGTAAGGCTATAAGACTCGAAATCTCTTACAGTCACTATAAACATCTCCATGCATATTGTACACTGATAAATCATAAGTCTTGAAAAGATTTTGCTTGTCCCAAATTTCTATGAATTGCTTTGATTTATTGTCAACTGTAATTTCTCGCAGAATTGCTTTAAATTTTTCATCTTCGGAAACACACGTCATAAGTCTTGGAAACAAAAAATAAAATGCTGTTAATTTTGTAAATATGTAAACTTTTAAAATACTTATTTTGTGTTATAATTTTAATTGTATTAAATGCAAGCTTAACTTACTCTGGAGTAATTTCAATAGGAAAATTTTGTACAAGCAACTGTAAATCTGCATCGAAGGTATATTCTTGAATAAATTTTTGTTTTGTCACTCGTTCTAAATTTTTTTGAGACCACACGGTTTGTATTGTAATTTTATCTCTAGTTTGACAAATAATTTTAGCCGATGTAAAGTTAGGGATCTTAGACAAACGCTTGTATATTTCTAATACCCTATCCACCTGTAAACGAATTTTGTTTAACGTTTTAAATATTTATAACAATTTTATTATAAAAATATTACATTTAAATTAAAGTATTTTGAAAGCGAATAATAAATGCATTTGTAACAGTTGTTGCGGTCTTTACGCATCCCATTGTACGAGCATATCGGCTAAGATTCACAATGATTGATTACATTAAAGATCCGAAATATATTTAAGATCTACATTAGGTCTTAGAAATATATTATAAGCGTGTTAAAAAAAAGTTTCAGAAAAAAAAGATCAGCATCTATATACACTGTAGAAAAATAGTAACTATTTTCACATACTAACTTCGATAGAATTTTTAATTATATTTAAATTTAAGCATAATACTTCTGTACACTAAAGCACGTCAGAAGCAAGTTCCATTTTTATTAATTAATATAAAAACATCACAGTAAGCCCGAGATATGAAAGTTAGCGTTTTAACAATCTAATGCAATAAATTCATTTTTTAACTTCGACCTTATATATTTATAATAGAAAATAAAACTTATAATGTTCGCTTAATTGCAAGATTGAAATTTATTTTTATTTATACTACTCAAAGTTATTTTTTGTTAAAAGTTACTTATATTATATATATAATACAAACGTGTTTTGTATAACTACGTAAAAATCACCGAGGAAAGAAAAAATTGCAAAATTGAATGCATTAATTTCAATATGTATATTATTTACCTGTTTTGCCATGGCTATAATTGATGTGTAGAAAACTTTTATTTTCTTAAGATTCCTTGACCGATGATAAATACAGCATTAATGGATATCTTAGTTATTTAATCTTTAAAACAAATAAAAAATTAAATTAACATCATTTGAAATATATATCATAAAGGAGAATATTTAAATTATTTTCGAGGGTATGATAAATAGGATTCTTGTAAAATAAATCAACCATTTTGGTTATGGTTCAATATTAAAACAAAAATTTGCAGCAAGACTGTTGTAGCTAAAAATGAATACCTTAATTAAAAACAAATTTACTTTATTTTTAAATAAAATACAAAATAATTATGTTATTAATAATTAAGTAAATGATACACAAGAATAAGTAAATGCGATGTCTTTGTTAATTATTTTATTCATAATCATAGAAAATATAAAAATATTTGTATGAAATACAATAATGTATTTAGAATTTTCTCTTTATTTACATGAACTTAAGTTATAGATAAACTATAAAAATCAGTAACTGACTTAATTATACATCTTTTTTAAATACCTACCTTAAATTAATAAATCAGAATACTAGTCAGTAGAATGGAAGTTTTTTAGAAAATAATATTTGTTTAATATGTTTAATATTTCTATTTTCCATTTAGAGTAGTGTACAAAAACGTTCAACATTGCACGTTTCAATGTTGTTCAATATTAAATGATTTCATATTTATAATCTCTTTATTTAAACATGGTAATAATTTTTATAATAACAAAAAAAAACTTTTTGTGTTTAATTATCTAAAAACTTAATTAAATTACAGTAAAAGAAATTATCCAAAAACTGAAAATATTGATTAAGAAAAATTGAATATAAATTAAGAAAATTTTATTTTTTGGGTCCATAGCTCTAATTAAATCGACGTATTTCACATTAAATTATTTACGTCTTTATGTGTATTAAAAAATCCGCCTCAATTTATTTTGAATAAAAAAAAACATCTAATAGACCTTACTATAAATGAAAAATAACTTAACTTCTACTTTTATTTTAGTTTCGAATTTATTAACAAAGAGAAATATTTTTGTTTTAAAATTTGTTAAAAAACATTAAAAATTATGTAAAAATCTGCTGCGGCAGTATAAGCATGACTTATACTTTCTGTAACCTGTAATTAGTTCAGCGATATATACAAATAACAGAACATAAAATATAAGTTTCGTGCAATACTTTTTACCATGTTCAAAAATTATAACATTGACTGATATGACAGAATAAAATTAACTTATATTAAGATTATGTTATATTATTAGACTATATTGGACAAATGTTTCATAGATACCAAAAAGTAAAACATATCATGCATTATAGCTTATTGATCATTTCAAATATTAATGAAGGTGTTCTTCTTACGTGAAAAATAAAGGATATTTCATTTTGAATAAACTTACATATATTCTTCTGTTGCAAATCTAAAATATGATACATAAAAATTTTTTAACTTCTACAATTTTTTATCTAATATCAAATTCTAAATTTTCTAATCAAAATAAGGTAAAACTTTAACTGATTTATTAATATTTAATTTTATAAAAATAGACATGCTTTTTTTCGATAAGCAGATTTATGAATGATGCAGAAGGAAAAGTCGTTTAATAATATAATTAATTTTCTGGGTTTAAAACGTCAAAAACTATGCTTCCATTTTTGTTACTCATTAGCTGGCTTGCCCTCATCTTTCGGTACTTCTTCTGCTAATACAATAGTCTTTGGATCTTGTTGCGGAACATTACTGATATATTTTAAGAACCAAAGTGCAGCATTAATAACAAAGTCTATTTCAACTACATCCTTAGCCAGCATATGATTGTCTTCATATATAAAGAGCCTAAACAATCGAAAGTATGTATTTTTTATCTTTATTACATTTTATAGATAAAATAAATTATAACTTTTTAATCGAAATTATATTCAATAGCAATATTATGATTGCATTTATTTCTAAATTTATAAATACTATTATTATTGATTAAATACATTCGGCATTCATAATAGTGCAGAACGTTACAAAAAACATAAATCTTCTATTTTATTAGCTAGAGAGGAGTAATAAAAACTTTTTCCCTGTCTTAGAAGAACATATAATAAATGCGGTCTTTACTTAATATCTTAAAAGCGACGATAACATATTTGACAGTAAAAACTTCACCCTTAAAAAGCTATTTGAAAAATAATAATTTAATAATAATTAATTTCAGGCTATTTGAATCAATGAAAAGAATCTTTTAATTTATCTTAAGAATTTTTATCCAAATCGTAATGTATTTCAATGATGAAAACTTACTTTGATATTACATTGTTGGCGAGTAATCTATTGTACCACAGTTTGCCTTGGGATGCAGGACTTCTCAAATCTTTTGTACCCACGGCAATCATTGTTGGCGCTTTGACTTTGTCGGCATGACGAATAGGTGAACGATCAAACATTTTCAAAACTATTTCAGTGTACTTTGTCTCTGAAGTGGCTGGAGGTAATGACTCGAGAAATTGGCAACCGGTATTAGTAGGGCACCTGACAAAGCGAGCGATTCAAATGTTTAAGATCTTACTACTCAATTTGATGGTTATTATCCGAAGGAGTTATTAAAAAAAATGACGAGTTACCAATCTGGAATATCAGTTTGGGTAAACATTGATGGTATATCGATCACGGGAGCTCTCATCACAACTGCTCTAAACATTTTCTGCAATTCAATACATTTAATTTGTCTTATTAACGATATCCAGATTGATATTGATTCAGAACCAACTTACAGCGTGTTGTGCGCTCAGGTGAGCACATAAGAAGGCCCCGTGGCACAAGCCATACAAACACACTTTATTGGGATCGATGTGAGGATACTTATTTAATGCCAAATTGACAGCCGTCACGCAATCGAGCACATCGGTTTCGCCTATTCGTCCCGTGAGAAATTCAATATTGTCTCCCCCCATTCCAGTGGATCCACGAAAGTTTATTTGTAATATTCCAAAACCTTAAAATATAAATATATATTTATATATACATACAGATGTATACGTATATGTAAGTACCATTACGAGCATTTAACGTTATTCTTAAGAGTAATTTAAAAACTCAGTTATACCCAAAAGGGCAAAAACCACATGATCTATATTAAACTGATTGCAAAATGAATAGTGAGGCCCGCCGTGAGGTACTACGAGTAAAGGTATAGATTTTTCGGGTCCATTTTTTTCTCCAAAGTACGTAAAGTTGAAATCCTCTGCAAAGATAAATTTGTTTACGCGCATTAAATAATCGTACATTTTCAAAGGCATTTTTGTTTGTTTTAAACACACTTCTATCGATTATTATTATTTTACGTTAATATGAGTAGTTAAACATTTGGGTATCCATATTGTTTATTATTTTTCAAATCAAATGGAAATTGTTTGATTTTTAAAACATTGTGAATTGCTGCTATAATATTTAATAGTTTTTTTGTAGCTTTTCATGCATCTGAATACATTTTTGCTATCTGTTCATTCAATTTTTATGCATTAGCGAAATAAAATGCATGTACTCATTTTATTTTCATATTTATATATATTTAAAAATTTTTTTCACTTAAAAAGTGTTTTTATTATTGATATATGTACTAATTACTTAAGGAATTAAGTAGCTTTGATAAGAGCATCTTTAAAATAACTTGAAGTTTTTTTCTATAATTAAATTTCAATTCTTTAATTTAATCTTTAAAAAAATTGCATTCTCTTTTTAAAAAATTACAAAAATTATACTTTGCTACTGTAATACAAATTAAATACCGCGATTATTATTTTTGATACCTGAATAACATTTTCAGTGGCAATATTTATTTATTCTTTGGTAAAAATCTTATCTTAATTATATTATTTATCTTAATCTTCCTTTAAAGTCAGTCCCTCAAGCTCACATCAATTTATCTCTATACTAAGCAGTTTTAATAATTCAACACTGTTACATTTAATTGTTAGTTAATCGTTAATAATTAAATTTATATTTTTTAGGCTTATTTATAAAATTAATAATTTTAACATCATAAAATATAACATGTCATCTAATAGCCTATTTAATTAGTTTTTTTATTTTAAGAGAAGTGTAAAGTTTGAATGCATTTACTTACTAACGGATTCATTAGTTTTATAAACAAATTCAGTATTTTCATATATAAGGTTTTTTCCATTCTGTATATCAAATGGACTTGTACAGTTATATAAGTTCAAATGGCCAATATTTTCTGAAGAAGGATCAAATTTTCCAATTACTAATTGAGGTGGTTGAATAATAGAGAATCTTGTAAATACAACGCGATTTTTCCTGACATCTAAAATATTCAAACTACTATCATCAGGGTTTTCTATTTCCGTGACTACCTTTGTTTCTAGAATAAAAATTTATCGGTATTCAAGTAATTTATCATAGAAGTAATTAATTTTGTAATAATATTTTCTTACCTAAATTAACCACATATGATTTAATATTAGATCTTTGGGGTGTACTAATAAATAAATACTGTGAATCATTACTCCAACAACGTTTTGGAATAGTTTGACCATAAAATCCATAAAATTTCTTATTATTTGAAATAGTAATATACGTACTAACCAAATCCACAACGACGTCAGGCTAAATATAATATTGGGGCATTTTTTTTTAAATTATTAATAATAGCCTTTTTTAATATACATAAATTATAATAATTAGATTTTCCAGATTTTAATTATGAGTCTGGTGCCCGTAAAAAAAGGTGTTATGACTATATTAAATATATGAATTATGGTTGGAATCAAATTAAGTAAATTTTCACATTGAATTGATGTTAAATATTAAGACCAAAATTTTCAACACAAATTCAATTATAAAACTTCTATAAAAATAATTCATTTAAAAAAATGAAAACTAATAATTTAAGAATAAAAAACACATAATTGAGAAATAAACTATTAAACGTTGTTTACTTTGTATTTAAAATACAATCTTTGGTTCTAATTATAAATATGAATCATGAAGTTAAAATGTAAAAAAAATATAATCAATTTCAAAATCCTGATCGGAGTTAGCAATGTGAAGCCTGGGGCCGTGCAAAAATTTTTGTGAAATTATCCTTATTAAGATTAAATTTTCTCGCAGTAAAAATAATTTTTAAAAATCTATAATATAACTAATCTTCAACTAAGCCGAATAATCATTGTAAATCTGAGAAAATGAATTTCGAACGAGTGAAGGAGACGTGTTCAAAGAAGTGAATTAGATCGAGTTTTCTGAGAGTATTATCGGCTAAACTTAATCCAAGTCGCGCATGAAGATGAAATAAACGAAAAATATTGTAAAACTCGGAAGATCGTTGGTTTGTTTCTAAACTAAAAAAAATCTGAAAATGAACATAATTCGAATGGCAAGAAATTTCCATGAAAATGAATTAAATTAAGGTAACTTGCATTAAAAGAAACATTAAAATTAGCTATACAGAATCTTAGGATGACGAAACGCACCAACAGCATAAGTAATTTGAAATTTTAAAAAAATGCAATTTTTAAATTTTTTTATCGATAAAAAATTAACTTTCCGATTAATTACGAATTTATTACTTAAATTATTCAAATAGAAATCTTGAAGATGTCAGCTATTTAAAAAAAATATATATATAAAGAAAAACTGCCTGCATGATGCTATGCAACAATATTGCTTTATTGTTGAGTGCTAAAATAAATAGTCTAAACATCTATCATTAATAAAAATAGAATTGAAAAATAAGAACTTTGATATTTATTTATATACATTTATTATTATCATGATTAGGAATTAACAAGGTGAAGTAATAAAAATAACTCCATCATCAGCTTAATATTACATTATTAAACTCTGTTATTCTATTAATATTTTTTGGGCTTTTTTGTTTTTAATATTGGCTTTAAGTTACGGAAAATAAATTGTCATTGATTAAAATATTATTAATTAATCGAAATCATTGATACTTGTTTAAGTTATTAACATCCGTTTCGTCGCGTTCATTACACCGACCTTTTTCAATTTAAAAATCAGTTTAAATTCAAAGAAATTCGATGTTGATCGAAAAAAGTTTCTTAAGTTAAATTTAGAATTACTATTTATTAAGATGACAAAATTAAGGTATTAATAAAAACTTGAATAAAAACTTCATCTCAATTAATAATAGGATAAATTGAACGATTGAAAGAGTTTGTAAAAAAAGTATTTATAATGAAAGTAACCTGAAAGTAAGCTAATAATAAAAACTTACAGTTTCAACAACATCCCATTTTATACGCATTAGCCTTTGAACATTGTGATGAGGTTTGCCAATGTCTCGTTCAAGCCAAATAAGGTGTTTTCCATCGGGACTGAATTGTGGTGTTTTGCAGGCTTGACCTGGTCCAGTTAATTTACCTTCGCAAATAATTAAAAACATATTGCAAACCATAAAAAAATACGATCTTTAAAATTTAATCTAATGAACATTTTTAATGATTTTGACAGGTCATTAAAATTATTTCATAAAATTAAACATCACTTGAAAACGCTTTCTTTAAACATAGTTTGATTATTAAATAATTTAATACAATTTAATGATTTTATCTTATAAAACATGATAACTTTATTTTTATGCATAAGTAAAAAGTTTTACGTGTGTTAAATAGTAAAGTAAAATTTTTGAAGCTAATGCTTTTTTTAAATAAGTTAAGACTAAATAATGAAATCTTATTTTTATGAAATAAAGTTATATTTGAAATGAAATATATTCAGATAATCAGCTAAATAGATTTCAAATTATACAAGAACAACATTCTCGACATATACATGCAAATCTTTTTTTCTGCCTACGAATTATAACACACACACACACACACGCACGCACATGCACACGCAGAGGCAGCCACACGCGCGCGTATTTATATAAGTATGTGTAAAATTGAATTCATTTATTAACATGAATAATAAACATATGATAAATAATATAAGTACTAACGAAATTCTATTCCTTTCAGTAAAAATATGTATGATTCTCTATTACTGCATCCAAATCGACCGAGATATCGGGGGTAAAGTTTATAAGCCACACCGACGATACATTCACCATTTGGAGTCCAAATAACCTCAGCGGGAAAATATTCTTGTGGAATAAAAGGTACCGAGTAGAAAGTATCCTCTTCAATATTTAATATTATAATCGCGGATTGATGTCTATCTTCTAACTGTTCACCCCAGTCAGGCTTATAAACATATTCTGAGCCCTAGTCACAAAGAATATACTTTATTTAATTAAGTTAATACAAATTGCTTAGTTTTAATTATTTATCTCTAAAATATGTAATGTACTATATTTTATCTTCCATATAAAATATAGATCAATGTAAAATTTAATTATTGTCAAGTTTCTGAAATGAAATTAATATTTTCATATTTAATGTTACTATATATTTATAATTTAAAATCAATAGAAATGAAAAATTTACTTAAAGTTTAGCTTTATAAGGAATCAAAATTATTAAGGTAATCATTATTGTTTAATTATAAAAAATTTTTTTTCTAAATAATATAAATTCTAGCTTTTTAAAATAAATTTGGAATTTATCATTCCCCGTAAACATTTAAAAATAATCTTTTTTGCAATAAATTATCTGTAACTGTTATAACGTTTACGTAAATATGTATAGGTGACAATTGTTTACCCGCTCTGGCTCTTCATCGTTGTCTTGTTCCAAAGCAACAACTTTGGATTTAGGTTTTTGTACATAAAAAGGTTCACTTTTACGAATTTTTTTTTCAGCAATATACATCAATTTCTTATTATCTGGTGACCATTGAAATGAACTGAACATATCTAAGAAAATAAATAGTAGACAAAACTAAATATATATAATAATGATGAAAAAAAATGTATTCAATGATTAATAGTCATTGAAAGAATAGTTAAAAAATAGATTGCAATTGACATTTATAAATCGCTTTATGCAATAAGTGAGAATAAATTAATTTATGACTGCGTTATCAATAACGTAAACATTATTTATAAACTGCAGAAATAAAATAATTTAAAAAATATTAATCGATTTGATTTAATGTTAAATAAGTTGTTTTCGCGTAATGTTAATTTTTTTAATGAGATTTTGAATATAATAATATTTATCATAATAATGTAAATCATGCTTACTATCCGTGTAAATTGGGCCGTGTGCATCGTAAGCAGCCAAGTCGTACGTTTTAACGAGATGCTGCCTATCCCATATTTCTATATAATGTTTCAATTGTCCATTTATTATAACTTCCCGTAATATTGCTTTAAGTTTTTCATTTTCTGAGGAAGCTGATAAAAGTCTAACGTATAATGAAAATATTAATATTTTTAAGCATATTCTCCTTAGGGCTCAAGCTATATATATATATATATCAATGATATAAACTCACTCAGACGTCACATCTACAGGAAAACTTTCGACAAGTGGTTGCAAATCTGCATCTAAACTGAAATCTTGAGTAAACTTTTGTTTTATGTTTCTTTCTAAATTTCTTTGCGCCCAAACAGTTTGAACTGAGATTCCGTTTCTAGCAATCGAAATAATCCTAGCCGATACAAGACTTGGGTTTTCACTTATACGTTTATATATGTTTAAAATTTTTTCTGTCTGCAAATTTATTTATATTTTTGCATAAGCTATTCGCATTTCCATAATTATCAAAAGTATTATTTTTAATAAAAGAAATAATAAAATATATTATATACAAGTATGTTGTGTATATAGAATACTTGTACTGATATACTATTAAAAGAAGCCAAAACATAAAGACAAATTTATTCCAAAGATTTTGTATTATTTAAATATTTTTCAGGACAATAAAAAAACATCTATCTAACAGATAAGCAAGACTCATCGTCAATGTTTGTTATAAATAATATAATTAATTTTAGTAACAATTAATAAAATATATACGCTAATAACATTTGTGAATTACCTCATCATTTTGTGTTGGCGGATCCATTGTTGTTTCTGCTGTAAGTTTTACCTCTGTAGTTATTGCTATTTAATTGATACTACTTAATGTTATTGTAGGAATATGATTACTTTTTTTACAATTACATTACATTGTTAGTTTGAAAAAATTAAATATATACACATAATGATTGCTAATTTTAAATTGATCCTGAGATTTAACTATATTATAACGCGTTAAATGTAATTATCAATAGAAATAATTCAAATTATTTATTGAAGAATCAATTGAAATTTAATTTATACATAGTAATTTTTTAAAAACTTTGTCGTGTGATTCGACTTTTGTAAAGCTTATTATACATATATATATATATATATGTATATGTTTCGTACATTTTACTATTTATAGTATATAGTATAGTATTACATCTTTAACTTTTAAAATTATATAAAGTATGTAAAGTAATCATTCATTATAATAAGTAGTGAATGTAAAGAGGATAAGATAAATAGCATATTTTTTGTTTAAGATGTATATACATTTTAAAAACGATTTAAAATGCAAATGATGATTATCTAAATTTTATAGTATTAATAAATTAATATATTTTATAGTATTAACAATATATTAAAAATTGTACTTACCCTGATATATGACCGTTGACTTGTATTGAAATTGAAGTAAAATAACAAAAACACTTTTAAACTTTGAGATTTATTATAACAAATTAAACTTATATAACCGCAAGCAAATAAAATAAGTAAAATTTTAGATTGAAAGTGATTTAAATTCTAGTTTATAATAAATCCGTGTTTTATCGAACTGCAATATTGGTAACGCGGTTTTTGTATAATATAAATGAAAGAAGATTAAATTAAGCGCGAAAATGGCAAATGTCTTATTGAACTTTTCGAATACGTGAACTGCAAGGTATTGCCGATCAAAAGCTGGTGCCGAAAGTTAGGTCACACACACACGCGCTCACATCCTCCGGTCGCTCTTTGGCAGCTTTACAGAATGCAAGATTTCCCGAGTATGTAGCACTTGAAGTGCTTGAGGAATACTTTTATGCTCTGTAGAATATTTAAACTTCTAACTTCTTATAATGACTCTGAATAATAAGTTTATTCATCATTTTATAACTGCTCTATTATCGCTGTCTTAAAAATTTTCGAAAAAATAAATTATATGTTGATAATCAAAATTATCAAAGACAGGAATAAATTTTAATTATCTGGGTGGAGATTAACGAACTAACTGTACTTTTTCGGTAAATTTTTTATAGAAATTTTATTATAAAATTTTAATAATGTATTATATATATATATATTTTTATTTGTTTCAAGGCATACAAATTATAAAATATGGAACGATAACATACATTAAACCATTGAATGAACATTAAAAAGAAATTTGCAGTATTGGCTCCTTATGTAAGGATCTAGAAGAATGCGTTAAGATTTTAGGGTCCTGGGGATGCTAGTGTAAAAAGTTTACAGGGAACGTCTTTAGGGAGGCTTCTGTGCCTGCAACTAAGGTAAAGCATTGTTTGAAGAACGCTCGAATGTGTTTAGGATCGTAAATAAACTCAGGTTGAGTTGAGAGGAAGAATGCATACAATTAACAATAATAAATTGATAAAAAGACTGAAATAAACAAAAGAGTTAATAGAAAGCAAAAAAGTTCGCGCCCCAACCACCAGAAGGCGTGAGCCAAAAAATCTAATGTTAAGGTTAGCGCGTAGATAGAATATGTGCGCCGAATATTTAATAAAAGAAAGAAATCAGTAATTACCAAATATTATCAGTTAGTTATCGACAGGAGGTAAATTTGGTCGCCAATTCGAACGCACTGGTTGTGCCCAATTCTTAGCCCGGGTCGAATTTTATGCGCGTTTTTGCGTTTTCTCTTGGATGCAAGTCAAACCGCTGCTCCGTTTTGTTTAATTTTTTAGGTAAATTACAATTGACGAGAAGAGTGTACCGTAATACGAGCTGCGTTCGTCACTTTACTTTTCACGGTAAAAATATTTTTTGACATAGTTTCGTACTTTGTTTTTTTCTGGGGACTGGATATAACTTTTCTGTTTCTTTAAATTCCGCCATTTTTGAAGATATTTAAAAATTGATAATCTTCAAATAATTAAACCAATCGAGACCGTCATTAGTAATAGATTCCTTCTGAATATTAAAGTCACTACCATCAAGTATAAATATTTTTCTTAAGTTGACTGAGTGTGAGAATGCATAACCCATTATTTTTGAGTTTAAAAGTTACATCTTTAATATTTTCATCTGAGATATATTATATGTATATGTACGAGTATTATTATATGTACGAGTATTATTAAAACATTATGATTAGAGGAATGTTCCCACTACGTGGATTATGAAATTCGTCTGTGGGGTTTTAAAAGCAAAGTAAAAGGTCTTTTTTACAAGAGATAGATTTAATTTATAGGGGAAAAATGAAAAATCATTTTTAATCTGTTTTCTTTTCATCGTTTTCATCAATTTGTTTGCAATTGATCCGTCATGATCCAATCCATTAGGATGTTTTACTTGAATAATCCAGAAAAAACAAAGAAATCCCACACACTATAAACCAGAGCAATACCTGAATCGACTGCGGAGAGTACAAATTTGAACATTGTTCCTTGGATTGTTGGGAAATCTATATAAGAACATGTCTATTGCTGTTGTCATATTAAGATAATCCTGGTCGATCGTCCACGTTTTTTCTGATGGGCGAGTGCTATCTTAGACCAGATTCTTTAAGGTTACCTTGATTCCTGAAGGGACCGTAACTTACAGTACCTTTAGGTTTTTTGACACGATATGAGGTCAGAGCGGGTGCTTTGACTACGTCTAGCCTTGGATTTTGCATTTCCGGGGTTACGCTCTGTTTTATTTGATTCGTAGTTGCATTTAAATTTATGTCGGTAACTCCTTAACTTTGCTTGTTGGCGACCAACGAGGAGGTCCAGTTGGTCACCGATCCAAACGCGTTGAGTTCACCAGAAGTCTGTTCCTAGTGCCACAATTTAGAATGTGGAATGTTCTTCGAGCAGTTGTCACTTCCCGCCATAGATTTCGAGACGGGATGCAGTTTCACAGTTTCCCCCCGTCGCCCCTGGCTCGTCCGATGCGAGTGATATGAAAATTGGGTGCATCTTTTGTAGCTGGTTATCGTACATGTTAAACTCTGAGGGAAGGAATACGGAGGAACGAGCGGAACTCGTCACAACACGAGTCGCCAAATCTTGTACAGATTTCAAAAATAAAATCACTGGAATCATATACGATTGTTCATTCTCACGACATATTGATATCGCATATTGTCCGAGTGACATTTTACCAACACAACCTCCACCCACTTATTGCACCGTGTGGATAAATATCAGCGACACAAGTTCGCGCCTAGAACACCAGAGAGCGAGTGACCCGAAACGCCACTGTTAATGGTTGGAGCGTAGATAGAATATGTACGCCGAATATATTATTAATATAGGTCCTGAATAAAGATTCGGCGGCTGTTAGCGGAGAGAAAATGACTTAACGTGCTATTTCATCCAATATCAAATGGAGATCGTGTTTAATCTCGTTGATCACAAGAAAACACGCGACAAGTCCGCATCTCACATATATTAAAGAAACACTCGAATATCTTATTTATGTTGTAGCATAAACGAACGAAGAGTAGAGAGCTTTGGTCTTGACCCTTTGCCCAACTGCAACGGAAGCGGTACCCCATCTGCGATGACATTCGCGTACGATGGATGCAATGAACTTCAGCTTCGCATATTTACCGTTCGTCATGTTGCAAAATAGTAAAAACCATTGCACAAGCTGTATCGACTCGTAAGTCAAGCTTTCACGCGATGCACGATGCATCATGAAAAGGTCAAGGTCATTGTTTTCGTTAACAAGTCAAGTATATAGGCCTTGCGATCAGCTGATGTGTCAGATTTAAGTACGCTCGACAAATAGAAATGATAAAGAAAAAAAAGTCGCTCCAATACGATGACAGCTTTCGCTAGGCCTCGGTAGCAGGGAAAGGTACTTTCTCGACAAACTCGTTTACCCGGCTATAGGGGGGGGGGAGAGGTCGAATCTTAATGCCTAATATCTGTCGTAAGTCTCTGAGCGATATGTGAGCGTCATTGTAGGATAAAGCTAATGTATGTTCGGTAAAGCCAAGCATAACTCGTGTACTGAAATGAATGAAGTCGGAGGTGTTTTTGTTCTTTAGAAAATTTGAATTATGCCATACATAGTTCAACTCCACGAGTAGATACCTGGTTGTGAGAGTTGATGATCGAGTTGTACAGGTCACCACCGCTTAAATGACAGTCATTTCTTCCCGAAGGCCTTCCACTGTTTCCAGGGTGGCTGCTTTATTACGATTCTACGGAGCTGACTCTGCCATCTCTATCTACCTTCTTGGACCGCTACTTCAATGCGCAGGGAGGATAGGGGCATACGCTCACGAATGTTCTTCACCCTGGGTGCTATCCGGTCTATTGCTTCAACGAGTCTATTACGTCATTCCCAGATTTATTGCCTTAAACCCGAATAATTTTTTTAACTACAAAGTCACTCCCATTTTTGAGCCGTTATTGAGCCTCTTAACTAGGAGCGCGGGCTTTGCGTTTCGCATGATTCTGCTCAGGCGATTCGCTTTAGTCTCCCGGAGCCCCCCTCTGCCCCTACCCGAATGATTTCATTTTTTTTCTGTGACTCGAAATAACAATGGCATATCTTTTGTATTACGAGGTTGAAGACCCATTCGGGAAGGAGGGATAACTAATTGACTCTTACTTGCAACGTTGTGACAAGCCCAGCTCCTTCCGCCACACATCTCCCGGCCGAGTATCGCATAATATACAGTGATCAGCGTAATACAAAAGACACGCCAATTTTTAAAATTACTTTCAGTAGAGGAGTGAGGGGAACAGAGAAAATGCGTCCCGCCTCAAAATAGCGACGGGAAATGACAAACGCGCGGTCCGCGTTCCAAACTACGTCCTGGCACACCCAGTGAGTCCGGATCGGCCACCAATCGGACCTCCACATCGGTTGTCAAACGGAGAACTTTGGTAGTTGCTGATTCGAATTTAAAGGCAACTCCCAAAACTAAAAAAGGACAACCATTTATCAAATGAGTTTGCAAACACAATGAGTTCGATCGGCTGCAGAAGAGCTTTCGGGCGATACCCGACCCTATGCTCAAACAATCTTTTGATAGAGGCGCAAAATTCTCCCCTTACCGACACAACAGACTTTTTCGAAATCATCGAACTCATTTGATGAGTACCAATGAGTCATCGATGCAATTTGAAGTTCTCAAAGAGGTCGAGAAGCTGCAATACTTGCTCAAAACGCTGTTAAATTTCGGTTTTCTTTTGAGAATTTATCTGATCGCTTATGTACGTCCAGAATTTCATCAGGTTTGTTGATTAAGATGCCTCGCTGATCCTTCAGTGACTTAAAGGTATCCTCGTTCGTCATTTTTTTTTATTTACCTGGACTCGTCTGTGATGCGCTGAACCTCCATGAATCTCAGCTTCGCGTCCTACTGAATATTTCGTTGATGACGTTGACCATTCTTGATTATATAACAGAAAGAACTAATTCTGTAATATAGAACTCTCGCTTGTATGCTTCTTGATGACGCATAATTATCTCGATGCTTCGACCCTCCCTCGTGTTGTATACTTGTTGATGATGTAGATTTCTCGCGTTTTATTTGACTTTTCAATGTAGAAATTTACGAATTGTATTACGCGTATGGTATTGGTTTAATTTTGCATTAACCGCGTTTGAGTAGCTGATAAATTTTCGTTTTGCGTAATTTGTGCTTGAATACAAATGTTCACTCCTATTATTATTATATTGCACACACTACATCGATGATTTGATCAACATCTTTCAGACTTCAGCGTTCGACACTTTATATTTTAGCGAATCTAGCTCGAATGAACATATGTTAAATCGTATATGTACATCTGTAATGCGGTTGCAAGTCTGTATGGTTTTTAACGTACGGTGCACACAAGTTTCAAGTTTCCTCGGATGCACATGTAGATCGTTAAAGGAAATAAAAAATACTGTGGTAGTGAAAAAAGCGTATTTACATATATGATACAGAACAGAGATGAGTCTTTTAGTATGAGTATAAGATCATATCTGTTTCAGATATCGCTTCTAGCAAATATATAGTTTTTGCAAGATATGCATTTTAATTACTTCTGAAAGTTATTGGTGGAGAAATGCAAACTTCAACCACCATAATGAGAAGGCTTAGCCCTAACGTTGATCGAGTCGACGATTACTCAAACATTTTTCAATATGTACGATCATGTATTTATCTTAGGGGTTTTCCCGTCATTAGCAGAAGACGGACATAAAAGGGATTTGAAATTTGCTGCCAGTCAGGACTTCTTTATGTTATAATATAACAATAATATCAATTGTTATAATCTCTGTTCTTCAGTTCCACAAACGGTTACGATACTTAATAATAAGTTGCGCTTCAATTTATCATTCAAAAATTACACGTTTTAATACAACGTATACAAATAAATCTTAACAAAAGATAATTCAGGATTTAACATACTTATATAAGTTTTAATAAAATATATTAAAAAAATTGAATGGCAATGACACGTATTATTCGTAAAAACTAGTTAAAATAGCTCTTGCGCCAATAAAATATACTTAGCTATTATTTAAGAATTATAAACACAGATATTTTGGGGTTAAAAAATTATGAGAGAAAATAAAGACGTCTAATTGCTTACTAATCAAATATTATATTGTTTTGAGAAATAAGCGATAGAAAAAAATATTTTTGCTGCCTTGCTTTTGTTTGATTTGTAAACCTCACGCTATAGCAATAGATAAATTGATCATTCTTATTATCATATATTGAATTTCATTGTTATGTCATTTCTTTCTTAAAATATATACATTTTTATGCTATATACTAAAAAAAAACTTTTACATAAAATACATAAATCTATTGAATATAGTAATATTTCAGAAAAGATTTTAGTTTTATGCTTTGGTCACATTAATATCTAAATATTTATAATCAATAAATAATAAAGCCAAATTTTTGATTTATTAATAATACAAGAAATTGTGTGCTTTTCGTAATTTTAGTAATTCATTTTATCCGTTGTAATAATATTTATTTATTACAAAATAGATTAATTAAATAATAAATAAAAGATAAAATTTGTTTGTAAGAAAAACAAAAATGTAACTATTATTGATCCGAATTTCTTTTTTATTACCATTTATATAATAATGTTAAATACAAAAACAATGAGATTTATAAATGAATTTGACATTTCTTATTATAGTATTACAGTAGTAAAAAATTCATTTAATTAAATCAGTAATTATTTCATAAAGCAAGTGTTTCAGGGGTATAAAATAAAAATTACCGTCAATTTTTTCAAAAATATATCCTCTATACGTAATTTATAATTTTGATTTAGTAAAAGTAAAAATCAATGAATTTAAAAGATTCCGTTTATTCATATACCCAGTTTTACAATATAATAAAAACAATTTTCTATAATCAGTTTCAAATATGGTATAATATAGTTCTAGTATAAAAATCAAATAACAATAAAATAACCATAACAATTTAAAAGATAAGAATGAAATAAAACAATATTTAATTCTCTAGATGGCAGTGTCTTTGTTTCAGTACTTTGTTGCCTTGGTAACAGGTAAATACATTTGAATACAAGCTAGAATAATGTGCAACCGAAACAATATATGCTCCAATGAATTGAAAATTTAATTTTAATTTATTTTAAAAAATGTAGAAATATTGGATCATTAGTAATTCAGATAAAATGGTTCCTACATTTAATTCTTGTAATATTAAAAAACAATATTTTGACGCAGGTAAAACATTTATAAACAATTGAATTTCTTGCAACTAGTTCTTTCATTGCTGCACATAATTATTAATTTTATTACTTTTAATCTATACCCATTTATGTTGTATACTAATATATTAATTATGCACGAAACTTTATTTTTTAATTTGTTAATTGATCTAATTGATTTGTTTTCAGGAGACACAATACAATCGAGTTTAGTGCTGCAAATTGCACTTTATTTTAATGTTCGTTATTTCCCTGTATGGATACTTGTTTCTATATACAATTTGGATGCAATAGTATAATTTTATTTAATTGATATATTTGTGTAAATTAAATATTTTTCGCATTATTTATTGAAAATATGTTTAGCTATGAAAGTACATATGTTCAGAAATAATCCTAAAATATTTATATGTAGTTAATGTGGTTAATTTGTAATTTTTTTTTAATAATTTAATTTTATCTTTTAACAGTATATTGAATTGTCGGATATTTACAAATTAATTTCTGTTGCAATCCTACTTATCATCATTATTTTGGAATCTGTCAGACTTTATTTAGGATATCTTGGAAATCTCGGCGAAAGAGTGAGTAAAATAAATATGATATAAATTATTATTTTGAAACATGTTAAGATAGTGTTTGGTATTATTTTATAGAAATCTGTATAAATGAAAAATTCGATAGTTTACAGTATTGATTGAAAGGATCATTATGTAATAATTATTGTATACTGTATATCGTATATTTCCTAAAAATATAATTTTTTTAGTATTTTAATAGTAATATAGTAATAATTTATTAGAAATAAATTTTTCTATATAAACTGATTTTTATATATCTTTTATTTTAAAAATTAGTTAAGCAATAATATAAAATTTTTAAGATCGAGAAAAAGAAAATAATAAGGTTCTAAAAAGTAAGTCTAAACGTTATATATTAGTATAGCAATGTGAAGTATGAAGCCCAGTCAAATTAAAATTTAAATAACATATAAAGTATAAATGAAATTGATCTATTATTTTAAGAACGTGGTAAGATACATCAAACAGTATATAAAAATTTTGTCATACGTGTATGTTACAGTCCAGTATTATTATGGATTGTATATACTCTACAAATTTTATTATGTCGAATGACTAATGACAATAAGTAAATGCATTCAAATAAATTTAATTAAAATATTGTATTGAAGTATAGTATTATAATGATATAAAATAAATTGTAGTTATAAAATAATGAATGAATTGGAAATTATTATAGAAAGCTAGTATATTAGAGTATTTATTATATACATTATAATAGCTAATACTAAACGAGCTTAACTTAATATTTGTATCAACAATATTCTGACGTAGTGATAAACGGAATTTAAACAATTTAGCTGTATAATAATTTATTATCCATCTCAATAAACACTTTCTAATTTGCACTTAATTTCAGAAAGTTAATTCTAATCGTGACAAAATATTAATACTTTATAATCGTAAAAAAAGAAAAAAAAATCAATGTTAACAATCACAAATCATCTCACTTAGTTATTTTTATAAAAAAAAGTATCATAAAAATCTATATAAATCATGGTATAAATAGTTTTTCTTTTTTTCTATAAATTATAAAATTCAAATATGTTTATATTCATATATTTCTCTCTTATTTTCATAATTTTTGCAAGAATTAAAAATCTTTCGAAATAACATTTATTACTCAAAGTTGAAATTATGAATAGTATTTTTGGTAATTTAAATTTTTACTAGAAGCGATTCTTTAATGAAATTGTTTTAAGTAAAGTTATAGCTGTGACAACACTTTTATTCTGTTTATAAAACTATTTTTAATGGAAGATGTACGATTGTATTTTTTTTAAACTATACTGGGTATATTACTTAAAACTTCTAATTTCTGTATATTTTATTAATACGTAAGAATGATTTAGGCAATAGATGAAGATTTCATACTTTTAATAAAAAATAAATTTTTAAATTATCTCAAATACTACTTTTACTATGAACATAGATCTAATTTTTTATTATTTTCTTATGCTAAAAATCGGTAATATTAAAAAAAAATAAAAAATACTAAAATAAAAGAACTGATATTAATTTCGATCATTTGGGGTTGGCTTATACCATATTCATAAATTTTATTCATTAAAAAAAGTTCAATTCCTATATAAACATTATTTTATTCTATTTTACATTATGATTTAGTTTTAGACGAATAATTTTGCAGTTTATACAATGTAATAATTCTTAATCAAAATTAGAAGTAACGATACTATTAAAATTTTCAAGAAGTAACATTGCTAACCGATACTCACAAATGTTAAGCAATTTATGGTTTGAAAAATAAGAAATTTAATTAAATAATAAATTTAATTTATTAAATATATGAAAGGAATTGAATTCTTAGTATCAATATATTAAAGTAAATTTTTACTCCTAATTTTCTTAACAAAAAAAATGTTACATAGGTATATACTGAAAAAATGATATGAATATCTTACAATTATAATAAAACTATTTTTTTTAAATAAATATAAAAAAATGTGTTTTTTTTCAGATACCAGAGTTGACAAGTTTTTGGTTAATTTCCACACTTCTACAATTCCCATTGGAAATATTTTTAGTTATTGATGGAAATTCAATGAATTATTTTGACAAAAACATATTTAATTGGATAGCATTGACGTTTTTGATAATAGAAATTTTAATTGGTTTATTTGTTTTGAAGCAGTTTGCTGACCATCATGCAAAGAGATTTTATATTGCACAAATGTATGGAATAGAAAATAAGATGAAATAATAAATATATTCTTTAAAATATTTAAATTCTAGACTGAAATAAATTTTTTTAAATATAAACAATGTATAGAATGTATTTTTAATAAAATATATTTGAAATTATTTAAAAATTCGATTTTAAAATACTAAGTTAGTTAATTGATCAAACTAGGTTAATTTCTATATTGTATTCTTCATAAAAAGTTTTGAGTACGGATAAATTAAGTTTTAATCGTTTACAAAATCTGCTCATACTTTTGATTACAATGTCTTCCGTTACATCGTAGTCATTGGCAATTAATCGGAGTATTTGCGAGCGTGTTGGCATCATGCGAGATAATAGCTAAAAAATCGTTTAAGTTAAAGTCAATTTAGTTACATTAACATATATATAATGTAATATATGTATACCCCATATAGTTGTTGCGAAATGTAACCGTGGTATGGTTCCAAAGTCAATTCATAGGATTTGTTCAGACAAGCTACAAGATCCTCTGAACCTTTACCCGATTCAAAATCATTAACTATGCATTCAAAAAATAATTGAATCATATGCAACCCTCTGTAATTTTTTAAAAAGTCTTTTAATTTTTCACGACAGTTTATTTGTTTTTGTTAATACAAAATTATTTGTTTTTACGTTTTTTAACTAACTAAATACTTTAAAACGACTATAAGAATTAAATTTGATTTAAATATTTATTTAAAAACAAAGTAAATTTCTCGTTTATCGGTAATACTTAAACCTTACAGATTTAATTTCATCAATACTTTAAATCAGAGTTTGGAATTTAGATTTATTATGTTTCTATCTAAATGTTTTAAAAGGTTGATTTTCCAATTTTTAAATTAATAAAGTCATTTTGAAGATTTTAATTTGATTAATTTTGCTATTTTATTGTTCATTTAATATATAAACAAATATTAACCTTCCTAACCACATTAAAGCATCAAGTGCTGTCTGATTTTCCGTTTCATTTTTCTCTACTATTATCATTTTTTGTAAAGTAGAATGATTTTTTCTGTTAAGGTTGAATATCTTGGCTAATTTCTGTAAAAAATGTAAATTATAATATGCCACTATTTTAAAAGTTAATTTATAGATAGTAGAAGCTTACGCCAATATTTTCTTGTAAATCATGTTTAACGGGCATAAAAATTTTTCCAAAATAATCTATTTAAAAAATATATATATTAAAATAATTGTCTATATATAAATATATAAATTAATTATAATAAGAAGTTTTAATAATACTTTAAAAATAATAGTTTAACGATGACGTTCTTAAAATATTTGATTCCTAATTATGGTTATTTTATTGGTCAAATACTAAATAATATACCGAGAATTCTTACAACTCCTCTTGAAGCTGATAAAAAATCTTTGCTCGATATCTCGTTATTTAATGGTAAAGGAAATATTGGTAAGTACATACTATCCTTTAAGAAATTCAGATCTTTCAATTTTAATAATTTGCTGAGAGTTGACGTAATTTTCAGTACATAGACAAATAAATGAACGCTAGTAATACTTCATCACTGCATCAATATAATTATTAATTCATAATATTAGTATTTTCGAAACAGTAATATACTATAATAAATTATTTAAAATTTTATAAAAAAAATATATATATATAATTCAGCATTGAAAACTACTAATCTTGCATGAAATTCAATTTGTATTCAAAATAGCATTTACACCAATATTAAAATTATTGGAAAGGGTCAGCGGTAATAATTGGCGGGATTAATATCTAGAACCTTTTTTTCCTTATTAACTACTTTTTTTATTTTTGTTCAACTTTTGATAATAATTTGCTTGTATTGTATAGAAGAATAGAATGAAAAACTCGTAGTCCGTATTTTGAAAGGAACAGTCTACTTTTTCTAAGAGAAATCGAGAAAGAGAAAAGGATTTACAGCGATTCCCTTATCCGAATGCAAGTATAAATTTTCCCTTGGTTCGATTCCGACTTGTTAGTTGATTCTCCAGAATTTATTACGATCGCGAGAATCGGGAAAGCAACGAAGACAATTTGCTAGAATGACTGGTTGCCGACTTATTAAACTATATATTTAAAAAGAAAATGTATTGGACGTATGTAAACACTACGCAAACATTTGAATACTTTAATACTACCTTATATCCATACATTTCACCGAGGAGGATATTTTAAAACAAATTGATTTTGCATATTGAATGGGAAGAGTAATTTTATTAAAAAAATCATTACGATGTTTATTTCCTATAATACAAACGTTATTAAAATATATTTGGATAAAAATAAAATATTGTATCATCTATATATAAATTTTAATTATAAATGCAAATTATATGAAAGTTCAACAGAGATTTAGGAAATATCAATATTATATAATGGAGCGTAATAATATGATTTAATAATTTAAAAATTTATACCTGAATGCTATGAAGTTGAAGCTATTAGATGCTACTATTATAACTGCGGTTTTCATTCACATTAAATTTCTGAAAATATTACTGAACATTAATAAAATATTGAAATTTAAAAAAGATATACATTCATTTTGAATTTTTTTTTTTTTTTTTACATGAATTGTAATTCGTTTAGAAAAATTAATATGTAGTATAATTGTTAGGTTTTGTTGCTTATATGGCTGTGCTATTCGGTTTCTCAAATGCATTTATATATTTTAACTAATCATGTTTTTAAAATGCATACAATTTTAAGTTACGTACGGGTGATTAATCTTGTCGTACTGCCATACAATTTAAAGATATTTTAAGAAATGTCTATGAAAAACTTCAAGTGAATTCTTAAAACTTACAAGAATAAAGATATAGGAGGAAAGAAGAGATGATTAATTAAACGGTTGCTTATAACATCGCCGATTCACTTATAAAACTATATAATAGATATTTAAAGAACAATAAAAATAATATATATATATTATAATCTGTTAATTATTTTGTAAATATTTTTTGATGATTTCAACTTAAAAAATGTTCAAAGTAAACTTAAAAAATCAATGCACTTCGCACAATACTTGATAGTATGCCAACGTTTCTTTAAATGAAGAATTTATACTAATTTTAATGAGCGCAAGGATAAAGAAATAAACATGAAATTAAAAAAATAAAAGCAAATTCATAAAACTATTTATGTAGCACGTCTATCGGAAAGAAGCCTTATATCAATAATTTGGCCGATTGTCGCAAAGTACATAAATATTGTTTCATAATAATCTCATGCCGATTCGGTCAATACTTCGACTATTAATAGGCGAATGCACCCTTTGTCTTGCTACCCTGATCAGGCCCAACTTGCAAATTTACTCTCTCGAAGCGCTCTTGCCTGTAGTTTTTATCGTCTTTAAGTACTCAAATATGCTATTACTCCAGTGGTTTGGTGTGCGCCTACAAGCTAATCTATAAATTGCGGCTTAAATCAATCTATTACCATAAATGAAGAAGCGGATTCGCAGAATGGAACTTTTGGTCTTCTCTTTAGATGTCCCCGAACTAATGCCTTTTTCTGCGGCGAGATTTGACCGTAACAGAATTTATTCGATAAGATAAGATAAGATTCGCGCGATTATTACTTTTGTAATTAAGGTTGTATTGAGTTTTTCTTTAAGCTGAAAGACAAAGTTTGCGCGGTCAAAATATTAATTATAAAAAGATATTAAGTCAAATCGTTAATTATATATCGTTGAAAAGGGTTAAAATTTAGATTTTTTAAATTTATTTAAAAAATAAGTAATAACAAACAAGATAAATATTTTAATTTTATAAATAAAAAAGACAGAGAAGTCTGGTTAGTTTCCATTACATCCCATGCAGTTTTCATTGCAATTAGTATATTAATATTCGACTAAAATTTTTTAAAAACCTTTATAATATAGATTTAAAAAGCAAGCCCGAATTTTCTCTCTCTCTCTCTCTCTCTCTCTGCCTCTCTCTTTTTCTTATTCGTTTTCAAAAAAAAGTTTTTAAACTCGATGTGTGTCTGATTAAATAATATAAGATTTTATAGTGTTACTACATTAGCTTCTACTTTTGCATTGCGCAAAATTAGTTGGCGTGGCGGCTTTTGTTGTTTAAGATCTTAACGTTACTAGAAGCCAAAATTTAATTTCGATACTTTTTTTTAATCAAAATAATTAAAATAACCTCACTGACAACTCCAATCTATCATTCAGGAGTTGATTGTGCTATAATACGAAAACGATTGAAAAAGAATGTCATTTCTTCTTTCCCGAAGCAATAACGAAAATATTATTGCGTGTAAACTGGTATTAAAATAAAATAATAATTTCTATTAATTAATAAAAAAGGCAAATAAAAAATTGTTGGATCCTATATATTTATAAAAATGGGATATTACTAATAATTTTACAAAATAAAATGAGTTGTAATAACAATAATTATTCATAAGATAAAGTAGTAAAGTTAAGAGAAATGGCTAGTAATTTAAAGAGCAAAAAACTGCCCTGTGAACTTTAAAATTATAAATTATATATAAAAAGATGTGATAAAGATCAAATTAATTTACTAAATTTCAAAAGATGATACAATATAAATCTCATCCAATAAGGTAAAATAAAAAAAGTTCCATAAGACTTAATATTCCCAATATCTTTTAGATATTTTATAACCATTTTTTCTTAATTTTTGTTAATAATTTTTTACAAAACGTAATGAATCCCTGAAATATGTATTAAAAATTTATTTATAAATGCATATGTTTAAATTTGATGATTATTGTTTGATTGAATTTAAGAATTATTCGCAAAACTTCAATTATTTATTTGCATTTATTAAATTTATATTTTGATATACTTAAAATTTTCAATTAAAATCTTCAATTAGAACATCTGTTAACCATATACAATATTAATATTTATAGGTTATATTTTGTTCCAAGAAATTGAATGATTTTAAGGGCATATTTATAATCAATCCATTTAAGTTTAAGTTTAAAAAATACCTTGGTTAAAAAAAAAATTTGTCAAAAAATGATGTTTATTCATTAAACTTTACTTTTTATAATTTTAAATTTACATTCATTGTTCTTAACTTTTCATAATTTGAACAGTAATTGAATTAAAAAATTTATGTATTTTTCATAATATTATTTGAAAGTCATAAGAATTCTTTTGTTATTAACATAATAGGGTTTTAAACACTTTAATTAGTTTTGCAATAATAATTAAGCTATCATTTATTTTTATATATTTTAGTTGACGAATGTCGATGTTCGACATCAGAATGCAAAAGAAATGATTCGACACAGTTTAAAAAGGTATTAAGCATTCGTTTGTAACGTAAAATTTAATTCCCATTGTTGTTTTATTCGAAAAGTCTACAAATTTTAATTATACTTGTGAAATAAATGATAGATCAATGATAGATCAATAATAATCCGGAATGTAAATTCAAAAGCATTAGCGATCATTTTTCACAATCTATAGGATATTGTTTTAAAGCATAAAACAATTAAGACAACTGACAAAAACATATAAGCAATTTCATCTGATGATTCCAAGAAGATTCCACTATTTTTTACACATTCATATATTAAAAAAAACACACTTACGCCTCCACAGCTTGAAGATTTACAGATAAAATAGCGAAGATTAGTGGATCGATACAGAGTACCGTTGAGATAATTTCGACCGAAATTCGTACGATTGAGTTAAGTATAGCATTTGTATAGCAATGCTTGGCAATCCTGCGCAGTAGAATTAAAAACTTCATCATATTCGCAAGGAATAAATTTCTGGATTGTGCGCAGTGAATTGCCTCCGGTCGATTGGGTCTTATGTTCGCGATATTCTTTTATATTTTACCAAACGCCAGGGCGAACTGCTGTCTGCTATGGGAAATCGTCCTAAAATATGAATCCATTGAGTAGGTAAAATTGAAAAATATTCATGCATAAAAATCTAATAAAGGCCTGAAAATTCTATTTAGCTCTATAAAAATAAATAAAAATATTTAAACAACAGTGGCAAAATATTAACTCATCGGTGAACCTTGGACTGCGTAGTACCTCTATGTATGGTCTCTAAAAGTAAACCTAACGTTATGATTTATATAAATTTAACTTTTTTAATTATGATTAAATATTTCACTTGTAAAATTATGGTATTTTATTATCTTATTGCATTATATTAGGTTTCAATTGTTTTCTCCGATATTGTTCTGTTGCGTTATCCAAAAAATCAGGACATCGGTAGTCGATCTTTTTAATTCTGTTCCGCGACGATTCGTTTGTTGCATTACATATTTTAATTTATCTTTGAAATTGTCGTAATCTTAAACAATAATCACGCTTAGACTTACGTTTATTTATAATGTCATGTTGCCTTAACTATATTTTATTATTAATAGGGTTTATCCAAGTGTTTAATTTTTAATGCTCTTACCAATTTTTCAACTTTTGGAAAAATGTTTCATCATTTATATTTTACATTTCACTTTTTAATAAATTTGGAGTTGATAAATAATGTTTCTTTTCTTTATCGTATATATTACATGATGCTATTCGAAAAAAGCTAGTAATTACGTTTTCTTTTTTTTTTTATATTGTTGTTTGTAGATGTGTAATCAATTTGTAGAGAACTTAATTTACGCATGTATATGGTATTAGATATACAAAATTCTTTTTTTAAAAGAATATTCAAGGCTACATATATTTATTGTAAAGAACTTTCAATTTTATATTTAAATGTTAATGATTCGGGTATTAAACAACAAATACATTGTGATTGCAATAAATGCTTTATTAATTTTTACACATAAGTTTAAATTACATTTACAAGTTATAATAAGACCTGTAAAATATATTTGAACGAACGAGTATGTTTGTCTAAATGCTTAGATATTTACATGATATAATTATTGCGAACAAAATATACACTCTCCTTAATACTAACATTCTTGCATATACGTATTGTATGACTAATTATCAGTAATGGTGTAAATTTTTTAAATCTAGCTCGCACTTCCTAAAATGAATGTTTATTATGGTATTTTATAAAACAACGAAGTAACCTTTACTAGACATATAGTTTTTAGTCGATAGAGTATAACAAAATTTTCCTACTTAATCCAGTACAATAATACCAAATTAAATTTTTTTTTGTATAATTAAGTTTTCCTATCTTTTAATCTGCAAATTTCACTCACGCAGTTAAATTTGTTTATTTGCTATTACATAAATAAATACATAATTATGTATGTACAATATTTTAAATTAATTAAAATACAAAAGTACAATAATAAATAATTTAACATAATAAATTATCACAAATACTTTTTATATTAATTTACAATACAGAAAAATTTAACATTGTAATAAGGAAACATCATTAAAAATATTCTTGTTTTTAGCTATGAATCTTAACGATTGGAAAATTTCCTTAGATAAAAATTAGTTTTATAATTAACTTCGCCCAAGCGAATCACTTTCCAGTTGCACAAGGGGAATCGCTTGCATTCGCGTAGGGCTAATCATTGAAATTCTCTTGAAGGGAAGGTACTCCCTTAATTTGCCAGATTACAACTGAATCTAACATGGGAATCTGACATACAGTTTTCCTTACAAACCGCATCTGTCGACTCCCGAATTTCTTAGCAATGTCTTACTCAAGTACATACGTCCCTTGTCCCATCGTTTGCCTATTACGAAATTCGGGATCAACAGGGGATTTTTTGTCAACTTTCAAACGAAAATTTAAATTCACACTTGATTATTGCCTTAAATTTTTCACAACCCCTCCAATCCTAAACATATACGCATATTTTATAAATTTATCCATCATATCGCTCGTAAAAGTCCAGAAACGTCAAGACCATAGTGGACCTAGTGGATTGATTCCAAAGCACGGAGTAATAAGAATTGATTAGGATATTTCCCTCTGGAAAAAGTACAACCGTAGGAAATAGAGACCTGGGCATCGGCAGACTTCTTTCTCAAGACTTCGTTGGCGTTCGGAAGCGTTCGAGACAATAGTGTAACAATGCAAGGTTTGTCTAGTGGTTACTGGCTGACCAGTATCATGATGCACTCGCTACATGGCTTACGTAACAGAGCTGTGATGAAAACGAACGCTTCGGAAATACAAAGCGAATTTTAAGACTACCATGCAACATCAACTCGTCTGTAGTGGTTTTGTTCAAGTGTTTGCTTTCTAAGCCAAGTTTTGCGGTTGAGGCGTACACGTGGCGCATGCGAGTTAAGCCTTAGCCAGCCTACGGAAGTCCGGTTGCGCGTTACTCGGATGGAGGGACACGATGAATTTCAGCTTCAAGACGGAATTTTCGGTCGACTCGCACAAAGAGTTGCGTGAGCGACCCCTTTTCAATAGTCACCGATTCGAGTTGTGTATTTTCACCTATAATCGTAATGGTTTTATATGATCCTGGATCGCGCTCAACTACCTTCTTAAAAAGTATCTCCGAGGCAAATGATGTATACAATAATTGGAAATAGCCTGATGATGTAGCTTCATGGATTATTCGTTCTACTTGTATTATACATATGTAATATACATGTACATTCTGCGTATCCCTGAGAATTAAGCACCTCAAAGTTGACAAATCAAGTTAGCAAACTACATAGCGTAGAGACTGCCTTTCCCGAAAAACAAGCTGCCCAGCTCGTTACAATTCTTTACATGTAAGATAATAAATATTTCCTTATAAGAATATACGATATTATCTAATATTATATGTGATACATCTTTTCTAATTTATTTACTTATTTTGCGTATATGCTCAATGAGTAAATTAGTGAAGGCACGGAATGATAGGGAATAAACTCGCAGTGCTTTATACGTCTTTATTTTTCGTAATTTTATGACCTACGAAAAGTCAAAATTACACAATAAAATTATTCAATTAGGTTTTTTGTAAAATAAGTTCGTACATTTATCAAAAACCGTTTGCCTTTTTTGCTAAAATACTAACGAAGGTTGTAGAAAGACATTAGACAAACTGAAAAATTCATTTAGAAAGGTAAATTTAGAATTTATTCTGAATATGAACGTGATAGTTGATGGAAACATTATTTTTTAAATTAGTACATAACTTTTTAACTTAGTACATAATTTTTAATATGCGTCCCCGGGTAGAAAATTTTTGCCCGCGGAATCTTGCAATAATATATTCTAGCAGCCCGCACGTGAGGGCACTCCATTTTTCATTTATCACAGCATTAAATCTCTCGTATAATATTATTTTCGTCAACCTACCCAGGGCACTCAACGCATACATCGATCTTACGCATGAGCTTTGCCTGCTACTGTTTTACAGCTACCCAGGCTGGAATCATTTTATGATTCTTTCAATAATATTTGAGAGGCTATCCATATCCGGAGCCTTATTTTCATATATTCTCCTGACATCCTGATGTTACTCCATCCATTCCCATTCATGCACATTTGGACACTCATTGGCATCCGGGTACGGATCAACTACCAATAATATCGTCAATATCATGACTGACAATTAAAATTCCCGTAAAAGCATTTCAACCGACTCCTTTCAGCTAACTGTTATGACCACCGGCGTACGCTATGACCTTTCAGGGTCAGGTCAACTTGAACTTTCTCTTCACTATCGGTAATGTCGCGCGATCATCTCGGAATACGCAAAATTATAAGAAGGCATTAAGTAATCGCGAGCCGTTAAACTCCGGAGGCATCCTTCGAATGACAGGGATAAATACCGTGAAATACCTTATACGCTACGACAGGGCTCGTCGAATTGGGGATGGGGTGCAAGCGATCCCTGCTCGAGCTTTTAAGACACTGGTAGATAAGGTTTTAGTTGCGTATTATTAATTGTATTAGGAGCATTAAGTAATCGCACATAAAATGAAAATTAGACAATAAAAAAGTAAGACCGTTACAATCACAGTACTGAAATTGTTTGTTTCTATAGAAATTACTGGTTATTCAATAAGAGATCTAATATTTCAAAAACAATTATAAAGTAGGAAAAATATGTGTAATTAGTATTAGAACCGAGATAACAATGACCTCGTAAATCATAGACTAGACAAGTATAAGTTGACTAGGTAAAGTAGAAATTGAGTGTAAGATTTTACACGTTATCTTTGACATAAGGTATTTAATTATACACTAAATATTAAAGTATGAAGACGGACTTTTTTGGAAGTATTAAATGTTAAATAAAGATCTAATTGTATAAAATACTAATGTATATATATATGTATATATACATTATTATTTAATAATTTTTAAAATTAAACAACAAAAATTATTTTTCCATATAACTAATATTGTTATTATTGTCTGAATTAAAAAATAAAAAAAATTAGTTTGTTAACGAATATGACAATTCATAATAGACTATTTTTTAGGGCTGTCTTTTTTCACGTTTCTTTATTTTAGTATATCAATTTCTTTTTTTGTGTAAATTTTAATTTTATATACCTCATTGGTGAATAGAATTTATAAACAGGAATTTTATTCTTTTATCAATTCAATCAATTATTGCGAATCGAAGCTTACCATTAATGAACTATAAAATATATATACAACATAGGTAATGACCCTTGCAAAATTATTGGCACGATCTGTAAGTCTGATTCATAATTAGTTTGACTAAAACGCTGTTGATAACGGATATTTTAAAATGTTACCAATAGAATCTTCAGCGACAAGGGTAATCGCAGTAACACAATGGGGTGGTGGTGTCGGTACAATCGCCTCCAGTGTTAAGTGATTTCCCAGAAACTGACGGGATGTAATTACTAAACCACTTTTCGATTCTCTCAATTCTATGACACGTATCCCGAACCCCGACCGCACTACATTCCTGAAAAAATTACAAGTATTTTGCATCCTTACGAACATCTAAATGTATTTATCGAGAAAATATTAATTTTTTTGGGCTTTTTTTACAAAAATAAGATAGAAACAATTAAAAAAAATTGTAACAATAAATTATCGTAAATGAATAGTTTCATAGTAAATATGTTAGTACCATGAAAAAATAATTATATATATATCATATATAATATACAAAAATTATATATTATCATTTAGACATGCTAAAGATGCAAACTAAATCATATATAAGTAAAATATATTAAAAATAATGAACACATAATGTTATTAGTGCCGGTTTCTCCATTTTTATAGCCTCATTAGAAATTTCTCAATTTCCCATAATGAGGAAAATTACCTTTTAATATCGTACTGTAAATCATTGCGACCACTGACATGCGCACCCTTTATGTCTGAATTAAACCATCGATGATATGCTAGGAGGGTAGCACATGAGTTACCCCAAAAAATTCCATCTGTCTGAGAAGCAACGTCATTGTCGGTAATAAGGGTATTTTTAAAAGATCGATTAAGCTTTGGACTCGGAGGTGCCGACAATTTCCCCGAGCTCGACAGAATCGGTTGATTAATAAGTGCGGGGATTTGTCTCGATGTCTCAGAGAGAAGTCTACTTCGTCCGACGCTCGTTCCAAGTGAATTCTGAATAGTTATAGTTACGTTTAGGGGACGAAAAAGGTCTACAGTGGCATGTTGAGGCTCTCGTCGTATGCTGGTGTTCCGATTTACTCCAATACTGGCAGCACCCACAAAAACTCTATCGAGGTGATCAAACCCGCGACCCATTATGCCATCGCGCGTGTGACCTAAATCAAAAGTATGTCCGAGCTCATGGAGAACGGATCCCAAGGTGGTAGCTAGACACCCACCATATGTACCTCGATAATTGCTATCATCCATAAACTGTTCAGTGTCGATCATCGTTGTATCTAGGAATCGATCTAGAACCTTTTGTATAATTATTGCATTATTTTTCAGCTGTTAGACGAATAATATGGCAAACAAAATTAAAAGGTGCACAGTAAAAAGAAAAGTAGAAGAAAGGAACCGACTGGCAAAATTCGAGCAACCCATGTATTTATGAAATAGAAGGGATGATTAGCGGCAAAATTAAGTTCAATGTAGCTTTAATAATTTCAAATTCAACGTGACCGTAAAATCAATTTATTGGAAAAATAAAACAAAAAGTTTTCTAAATCATCGGTGCAACAATATTTGTAAAAATTTTACCTGTGCTACACAAGTGGGCCAGGTATGTAAACAAGCAGAACCAAATAGTGCCAGTCCACCACCTCCTAATGCTGCGTGTCCCTGAGTCCTTGAAATAATATCTTCGTGAGTTCTAGGATTGGGTGCACCTCTGTATCTAGTGCAAGATAAAAAAGCTAAATATTTGCGGTCTTTCGAAGCAAGTGGTCCTGTTAATAATTCTCTGCCCACTAATTCCCAGAGCTGCCTTTGAGACATTTGTCGAGCGCGATCTACGTGCAAATTACTACGCACAATTAGGCATTCAGGGCCACCCAGATCACGTTCTAATTGAAAAGTTTTTCGTTCATGTCCAGCCTCGTGAAGTTTTTCAGCGGTAAGGGTCTGTAAAAGTCGCGCTCCTAGACTAATGCGCAAAGCTGCGCTTTCCGGTGAACGATTCTCATTACAAGGACCCTGGAATCAAACTTTTAAACGTTACTAATTGATTAATAATTACATATCCATTTTTATAAAAAGCAGATCAATAATATTTTAGATTCTAAAGTTATATTATTATCTAACGCAAATAAAAAATTTCTTAAATCACTTAAATTCTTTCGAAGAGTATTCGAAGAGTAAAAGATATTTTCTTATTTTATGGAAGAAATACTGCGCAAAATAAAAAATCTGTTCATATTTTACTTTTGAACTTCTATCATCTGCGGTTTTGTAAGCGAAAAATGTCGAATAAAAAAAACATATTTATTGCATTAAACACATTAAATTGGAGTTAGTCTTATACATATTACAATACGTGTTATAATGCATAAAACTTAGCTGTATTGATTTGAAATTCAATAACAGAAAGAATTTTTTTGCTTCTCTACCCGCAACTTATGGTAAGGAAAAAATTCAATGACATTTTCAGATAATACTTTTATTAAGCCGTAGTTTAAAAAATTTTTTGATTTGCCGTCATCTCTAATTCCGATAGTGTAACTCGGCGTCATAAGCATGTGTTTTTATGATTATTAAATGATCAATGGAAAAAAGCTTACCGGTGAACTTGTTCTCGTATAGTACATTATCTTTTTTTAATTACTTTGAAACATTTTAACGTATACGGCGTTTTATGTACTTTCTACGCACGAGATATACACTATTATCTTCACACACTGGCAGGATGTATTAACGTTAACTATTGAATCGATTGGAAATTGAAATCGAAATGAATAAGTTGCGGTGTTTTCAATTGAGTTTTTTTTTTTAAAAAATTCTTCGTATTTAAAAAATGTGACTCTTATATGATAAAAACCTACTTAATTTCTATAACTTTACTTTATTAGTTAATGTTAATCGTCGATTACTAAAAATCGGCATGTAATATAAAAAAAAGGAAAAAGTGTAATATATATAGACTTATATAAAATATTTTTGTATAAATTTTTATCTATTTCTACGTTGTTGAGAGATTCTTTTCATGGTGAAAATTTATAAAAGAGCGCGGAAGTAAGAACCAATCAGTAGGGAATATTAATAGGGGTATATTGCGCATAATCCGCAATCACAAACTTGCCTATACCTCAATTAAGAATAAGAGAAGAACAGATTTATAAATTTTACGTAGTAGCGATGACTTTATGTTGATTGGCTTTTGTATCCTCACTTTTAAAAATTTTAGGTTAGAGGGGGTAAGAATGAAAAATTTTACTGATTTTCTTGGATCTTGTACCTCTTCTAGTCTCGTTAGTTACCTTCTATATTAAAAAAATGGAAAAGTAGAAAGCATAAGTTAGTCAGCATAAGGCTGTGATTTGCACAATAAAAAATTTATTTAATGTTATTAGTGAAAATCTGAATTGTACATGTGTGAACAATAGTTGTACATTGGCAAGCTTGTTTATATTGTTTTATTTACAAACGTTTAATAAAACATCAATTATCGTATATTGTATTATTAGATAATAGAGTTATTTTCAATCTTATAGAATATATGAGAAGTACTATTAAGAAAATTTTCATACATTTTATTGTTCAAACATTAATATAAATTACTTATTTAGAATGTGCCTTTTAGAAAAAAAAAATTAAAATAATGTAATTCATATTAAATATGAAACTATTAGTATAAACAAATCCAAGGCATTTATACTAACTCATAACAATCAAGTTTACTCTTTAATATTAATTCACAAATGGTGTGAGATTACGTATTTTAAAAAACGCATACATATTAATAATTATTAATTTCAGAATATGATTGTAAGACAAATTTAAAGACAATTTTTTTATTAAAAAAAAATTTTATCTTCAATGATTTACAATGTGAATTCAGAATTAATGTACTAATGTTACTAATCAAGTAATTTCTTAAATTATTGAAGTTTACTATTGAATCTCAAAAGCATATTTAGTCAATGCTTTTTTTTAAGAACATTGACATAATTATTTTAATTGTACTTTTTATATGCTTAAATTACATTTTAATTACCTGAAAAAAACCATCATGACCTGCGCAGATGATGTAAACAGGTGTAACTCTTAGTGTTGTTGATTTTGGTTCATAATTTAAACTCAGTTTATGCTTAAAACCTCCTGCTTCAAGTTCAAATTTGTTGATGCCCTGTTGTAAGTCTATCAGAACGCGAAAATTTCCATTAACAATTGGCCATTCGCATGCGTATTTCTTATCACAGCCTTGTATCTTAATAAAAGAACAATCGATTGGAGCTTGGCCGTATACAAGAGCAAGGCTATAATTGAGTGTTTCACCATCCAATATATTTTTTACAAAAATTCCATTTTGATTTATAGAGAGTAATGAGCTATTATGTTGATAAGACAAGCACAATTTTTCTGTTAGTGGTGCGTTTTTTACTAATACCTAGTTAGAAAAATACAACGTTAAAAACTTTTAATTTTGAATAGCATTATTTGGGTATTCAAACATAAAATTTATAATGCAATTCTAGCGTGTATTATTTTTCAGCAATTTTATTTCAGATATAAGCAATGTTTTTTATACTTAAATTATACACACACACACATATATATATATATATATACATTTTTGATTTTTCATCTTCACTTTTTATTTACAATTTGTATTTACTTGGGAATTGTTTTAATCTATTGATATTTAATATATAATTAAAGATTTATATATTTTTATAAATATTTCAATAACATTAGATAATGATATTTATAAGCTTAGATTTATTTTATATAAATGATTGTATTCTTAAATTAAATAATTAGTTTTCAGCTATAATATGATTACTCAAAAAATTTGTTACTATTTTCTCATAAAATCTGATTTAATTTTTTTATTAAACAATAAAAACGAGTAATTAATTTTGTTATGTGTCATACAAATACAAACTCTTAAGTTTATTATTAAAAGGATAAATAAAAGATTTCAATTGTACGCTCGTTAATATTTTAAATTAATCATATAATGTTGCAAGAATACAGTTTTACTTAAACGAAGTTATTGTTAACAGTGAGCTGAGGCCTATGAATACAAGCGGAAAATATGTTTTATGACAAAAAAAACCTTTAAACGAAATCCTTTTTAACGCTGTGAAATCAAACATTATCGAATGTACAGACGTCATAGCGAAGTACTGAAAAATTTTGTCATTTCTGTGAAATCTTTTGCGCAACGACGTGCAAATTATCCAAGAAGTTTCCAATACTGTACTGAGTTCTTAGGCACGTCGAACAGTAAAAATAGGGGAAGTAAGTGCATCCATTGTCGAATAAACGAGATCTTTATTTATCGATTGGCTAAAATCGCAGCTCCACTCTCTTGGGGTATTCGTTCGACAGATTTGTCATTGCCCTGGCAGATCTAGCGCAGAGGCGAGTAAAAAGTAAAATTAGGAGGCGACTCACCATCTCGATGGTGTTCTTGGATTATGTGCACGCGTGGGAGAAACAAAGAGAGAGAAGAGCGTATTGTCTTTGTTGCGGTACTCAGTGACTGCAATAACAGAACAAGAGCAGCACCTTGACACTGAGTCCTCTGAGCCAAGCAGATTCATCCGGTTCCGAATGCGAGAAACTGGCCGCGTAGAAAATATAGATTGTTGCAATGCTACGATTGGAGACGACGGTAGCGGCGCTGATATTGAGATAGTAATGAAACTACAATATGGAGCGCCAACGGTAAGTTCCAGTACTAGACTTTTTCTGCATTTTGAAAATCATTAATCTCAAAGCGTCGTCATCTGCACTGATCGATGTTTATCCTAGTCATTGCACCTGCAATTTAATCGTATTCCGGTTCGATATTTAATCCTGCATTTAAGGCATGCAGATTAACGAGATTGTCAAATTATATTTTCGTGTTGATTACAAAAGTGCCTTAAAAGTCTTTCCAATACTGAATGTACTAAACGATTTGATTTTTGCTGACGCTTATTATAATAATTCAATTATAAGTATACATTTGTACCGCGATTAAGTAAGTTTATTTTCACACTCGCCATACAAAAACTAATTGATTTCATTCGAGAAAATATTGTTTCTTTTTTTTTTTTAAGAAATTGGAAATGTGACGATAAGTTGATTTTCTTTTTCAAAATTAATTTACTTATTATGTGAAATTCACTGAATATCTTTTCTTGTAGCAACTAATTCGAAACGTAGTTCAAAGTTTACGAGTAGCTTTAGTAATTATTAAATTTATATTGAAAAAAACTAAATTTACTGTCAGAAATTACTATTTCGGGACTTATTAATTACAATTAGTATCATTGATAACTAAAAACAATAATAAATATATAAATGGATGAATTTCCCTTTTTTAACTTTCAAAAGTACTTACATTATTTCAAAATTAAAAAAAAAATGCTTGTGCGAATCAATTTTGGTATAATTAATAATTAAATGCTGCGGAATGCATACGGACTTCTAAAATGTATAAATTTAAAAAAGCAATAATCCAATTTGTAAATCTTATATAATATATATGTACTTAATGTATAAAACTGTTACCGATGATAGCATATATTAAGGCTTCGTAATCATACGTTTCAAAGGGTAAAAATGAAAATTCATCGCAAATTTACAGTTTTCTATACTAATTTAAAAAATCCGACGTGCTAAAAATATAAAAACAATCCGATTTCAGTTAAAAGTAATATTTTATAAATATTAAATCTAAAAATGTGCCTTAACAACTTAATTTTATGTCAATTTAATTCTTGATTAGCTTATTTATCTTAAAATTTTACTGGCAATCCATATTAATAATTACATTTTTTTGTATAAAATTCTAAGTAAAAGGAAACTGACTGCATAAAATTATTTGCTCGCCTTAGTCACTTTTGCTATTATTTCAACTGAAGATCGCAGTTTCGATTCATAAATGAACGCAGCTGCACTGCTATTAAGCACATCTACTACTACGATTATCATACACAAGCGCGAGCGCGCACACCCACGATAAATCAAAAGTATAAGAGATAGTTTTTGTACTTAAAAGAAATGAACATGAAACTACTTACCTCTGAAAAGCAAAAAGAAAGATAAAAACACTGCAGTAAATGCCTTGAATATAAATATATTAGACGTTTAAGTGAAACTACGGCAGCGTATCGGACATTGAACTTTTTGAGGATGCTTGAATATCCCGCGGGAAGGAGAGAGAATGTGCATAATGACTTCCCTCTGTAAACATTTCTATGGGCTTTCATTGGCACCTAATCTTTTCACGAAGGGAAAATCGTGCCAGTAGGTCAGCAGCGTGCAGTTTACGTTGTATATTTACACGAACGAGTAAATAGGTGCATGCACTTTTCTCTCTTTTAGTGAGTGCACTTTCCTTCAGTATAACGTTGAAGGGAAACTGTTTCTCCACTTGCACGAAGACGTTAATCTTTACAAGAATTTCAAGTACAGCAGTTGAAGGTGTACTTATTCCTCATGCAAGTCAAACTGAAGAATAGTCATTGCCGTACTTATTTGGAAAGCAGTGTTTTCGGATATAAGAATGTCGCTTTTAGATCGTTCTTCCTTTATAAACATAAGCTTACTTTGCGATAATTTTCATATTATTCTAGTTTATATTTTCAAGTTTAAAAAGGGTTTTTAAAATTTTGTATACATAAGTGATTAATTTGATAAAATGCATCGGTATAAGCGCATGCACAAACTGTATGCGCTTAACATTAATTAGTTTTAAACATGCAAATGATTTTCAATTATTAGGATATTTTTTTAAAATTTATTTTATACAATATGTTATAATTAAGATATTTTAAATATTTAAAACATATACTACAGAAATATATACATTATATATTATAATTATATTAATAATAATAATTATTATTATCATCATCATTACACTTGCATTATTTTCAAATTTGAAGGCAGTATTAAAGGAAGAATAAAGCAGCTTGACAACATTACAAAAATCACGAATAGCAATTTTTACTAGTATTATAATGCTAAAACAAAGTATCCAATTCGTCATACTTTTATTAGATGAATGATTATTTAAACTGAATAATAAATATTTTGAAGGTACAAAGTATATAATTTAGCATAACTATTCATTTGTCATTATAAAGTATCACTATATATTTTATTTCTTAAAAATAATTATTAAAATAACGTACTAGTTTTAAAATATAGCTTCTAAATTACTTCTGTGCTGCATTTTATACTTTAATACTTTAAAATAGAAAAATTTTAAACACAGATTTAATGTATATGTTGTACGAAAAATCACTATAAAAATAGTAACACTTATTTTATAAAATAGATTTAATAATTTTTAAGGTATTTATTTCCATTACAAACAAAACTACCACAATTTTTTTTTGTTTATTTCTTTAAAAATAGATTTTTTACTTTAATTAGGATGTAAATTTAATTTCAATTATATTACTACATATTTTTTATGCAAAGAGTAATGAAAATAATAATTTAATATAATATGTTCATTTGAGAAAATATTGCACTTGTATTGACAGATACCAGTGTAGTAGATATTAAATTTGCGACACAAATAGTATTGTGATATTATGTAAAAATATGTTCGCTGTTGTATTTTAATATAGTGTTACATCTAAAAAAGAAAAAAATCTTGTTTAAATAAGTATAAAAAGGTCGATGAAATTTTAAAATATTATAATTTATAATAAAAGTGAACTAAAAAAAATGTAGCACATTATTGTAACAATTAAAATCAAACTTTTAAAGCTGGAATCAATTAGGTGTTTGAGCATAGGAATCAATCTTTAATAACGATCGATGAATTAAATTAATACGTCGCCTGTTTTTCATTGATGGACTTGAAACCGTTACCTATTTACAATTGGCAAAATACAGAAAATCTTCTGATTGATCAGAGATTCAGTTGATAAGAGAACGTCTTCCATTCGCTACAGATAAGATTGAAGTATTGAACTTTCTTCTGTTAATAGTCATCGAATACATGCAAACGCTTTAAAAAAATTAGGAACAAGTTTTATATATGCTTTTAGAACGAACATAAAAATGACACAATCTGGAAAATATAGACTGTTATAATTAGATTTAAAAAAGATAAACAGTAACTTATTGCATGTATAGAGAGGGAAGGTATGCATTCTAATGCTTTAGGAGAAAGCCGCGATTTCCTGAAAAACGTAATGAAGGGATTGTGATTGAAAGCGTCAAATGTATAACATATTGTAAAACTAGTACGAATAATACGATTAAGCTTTTGTAAATTCTGTACTATAAAGTATGATTTGTACTATAATATGTAAATTACTTTTGATTAGCATCATCCCAAAATTTGAAATAAATTTTAAAAATGGCATGGATTACTACTAATCAAACACAATTCAAAAGTCATATTCGATAATTGATGGATAATTGTTGGCGATTTTTATATGACTGCATTAATATTGATATTTTTAAATAAAAACTACTTATTTAAAAGTTAGATAAGACGAACTAAAGATATTATTGTGTAGATTATTGAATTCCATTATTATTTTGCAAATTTTAATAATATAATCAGCTTATAACTTTTTACGTTCAGATATTTTAAAATAATTTACAGATTACATTAGTAAAGATTAATTTGAACTTTTTAATATGAATTTTTTAAGTATATCAATATTTATAAAAATATGTCATTTAATATAAATATTTAATTGAGACTGAGTTCATATAAAAACTTGGTTTTTAGTTTCCAAAATTAATTGAGACTAAAATAGGAAGAAAGTTTTAAATGCGAGAAAGTCTTATGATAGACTAATTAGTTTTCTAAGTGGGAATTTAGTTCTATGTTTTAACCTTTATTGAAAATAAATTTTATATTTAACTGTCAAATCAATTTATTTTTCAAATTTTTAATTTTTATAAGTTTCTCGATAAACTTTTTTGGAATTGTATTGTTTAATTACAACTTTAAATGATAACTCAAGACAAAATATTTTATGTAATAAAAATATTATTTTAAAATTAGATTAATATAATTTAAATATATCAAATTAATATATAAATATATGCTTTAGAACATTATACATATTTGGTTCTACTTACGATTTTGATATTGAATATCTAATAACAACAATAATGCAATTTTACTTACTTTGAGAGAGAAATACTCCCAGTGTTCGTTTTCTTTTTCTTATAAAAAACAAAAGTCGGTCAAAATTTATAAAGAAGAAATCTATTGCAGACAATTGACTGTGTTACATAGAAGTTCGCTTTAAAAAGAAGAGTAGTTAATCATACATACATATCATAATTTAAAACGTGTTTAATTATTTCTCAAGGTAATTGATTACAGTGATTCCAATTTATTAGTTTCTCCTTATTAAAAGAAAGTTAGTTCTTTTAACTGTAATATTTAAAGGATTTCTTCGTCACAAGATAAATATACAAAATATAGAAAAATACATGCTAATAATTCAATGAAAATGAATTATGCGCTTTCATGTGATATTATGTTTGTTTTACAGATATGGTCAAAGTATTAAGAGATTTTGTATTGCAAAACGAAAAGACCTCAGTAAAATCTTTGAAGTGTAATATGAAAATAATAATTTAAAAATATTCGACCTGGAATACAAATGGGGCATATTAAAATTAATTTTTTTCATACAGGTATATTTGATTTTGATTGACAGATTTAATATGTTTTTGATACTGTATAAGGAACATCCATTTTTGGAAAATCAATGTTAATTACTCACGTTAATAATTTTTTATATCAATTACTTATATTTGGCGGTCCTATTTATTATAATTTTTATTCGAAAATAGTTATTTTACAGCTTATTTTTAAAGTCTATTGCAAGATACGCATAAATTTTTATATCAAATAACTATAATGAAACAGTGCGATCGTAAAGCGTATTTCAACTGCTCAGTATCATATTTACTACTTCAGGATCAAAATCAGGCATAGCTATATTTTAAATATTAAATATATTTTATTTTCAAATGTGTATATTCAGATAGCCTGTAGTAAAATCTTTCAACTTTTTCTAGCGAAATACACTAAACGAATCTTATTCCAAAATGTTGCGTGTTGTATGTTGTAAGTTCTTATACTTTTTTGGTTCCCCGATTTACATTCAGAAGGTATTTTATTATGAAATACGAATTAAGTTTATAAATAATTTTTGTGTGACTATACTGAATAAAAATATTAGCAAAATTTTTATACATATCCTTAACTATTTATTTAAAAAAATTTATTTGTATTGTTAATTTCTATTAAATAATTATGAAAAATATTAATCTAAAAAACATCAATATTTTAAAAAGAAATTTAAAAAAGAAATTTGATTCAGTCGTTATCCTTTTCTGGAGTCGATCGAAAAATTTTTTTTTTATATTGCACAGTTGTAAGTTTTTTAAAAACTAACCTTAACTTAAAAAAAAGTTCTTGCTTAGATTAAATTTTAATAAAACTAACAGATGATTGTATATATAAAAAAATGTGTTTTATTTTTTTTCCAAAAACTTAATGCTTCTAATCATAAATAAAATACATATCCCGAGTGGTCTCGTATTCAAATATTTTTAAATTTCTAGTGCGATAATGCGAGCATTAATCGTTAGCAGGTTTTTTACGAACCAAGTAAATATCTCTTGGTTTTTTTATCAATTTGTTCATCATTAATTGTAGATAAAAATTTCCCTAGACGTTAAGATTAAAAAAAAATATATCCCTGGATATTAAAATGAGGAATATATTTTTCGTTGGAATACTTGTCTAGATAAGTCAGGGGGAGCATCATTTCCACACTTGTATCATACTTTTCTTTCTCTGGTCACCGTTGCATTATTTGCCGTTAAAAACTTTTTACTCGGTTCAGGATTCTATCCATTCGCAGCAGTAAGATCGAATTCAGATTCCTAAGCTTTCATTCCACGTCTCTTCTTTTTAATTAAGTACTAAAATACGTACATAGTGTAGTATCTGGACAAATAATATGAAATCCCAAGTGTTTCTATAAATCGCTCGCTGTTTCGGATACAAGTAATTTTAATATATAATAAATTGATTTAAATAGCTCAATAGTTATTGATATTTTTTCTTTCGGTACGTATTAAAATTGGTAATCTATAATCAAGTAGCGTATGAAACCTGAAAGATACATTATTTTGAGAAGCTCTCCGTATTTATAAATATGCATTGTGACTGCACGTACGCATGTACAATAATAAGCGATTGCGTGGGTCAAAGTGGCATGAAACAATTTTATGTATTGCGAAAATAAAATAGTGTTTTTGTATCCCATGACAAAGCAATTGGCAGGGTCAGCAGTCGGGATTTACACTTCGAAGCTGCAAGAACTTGAACCTAATTGAATAACGCAGAAAAATAATGTCTACAAAATAGCGAGTAATCAGTACGTTTAATGCAATACGATTGCAAAGCTCTTTCAAAGAGTAATTTTATTTTTGGCGATTCCGAGCTGCATAAATCATACTGATGATGTGCTACGGGTAATGAAGGGTTCAATTTACTTATATTTTTAAAGGACTAATAAGGTAAAAATTTCTACTGCGTATGGGGAGATAACGGTCTGATATCGCATTATTGCATTTATATACGTTGTTATCGAGCCGCCCTGTTCCACATCAATTCCCTTAACGGTGATGGATCGTTACCTGTATGTACGTATGCACTTAGTGTCTACTCGTTTGCCTCGACATTCAAGAATCGGGTTCCGCCGATTCCCTCTACTAATTTTCTGTGTCTTGTAATTCTCTGAAACATATCCCTTCAGCCGAAGCCAAAGCAGGTTATTTCGCGACCTCCATCTTTCCTCATCCTCTTGTCCTCATTTTTCGAGTCCTTCTCGCTGCCCGATTTCAAAGGGTCTTGCATCTTCCAAGGGTACCGTTGCCCATACCTGTTGTTTTGACTTTTAACGAGCTTCTGCCGATACGCATCGTATTTCGTCCAATAAATAATTAGTTCATCTAGAGTAACATAATTTCTGCAATACAAATGCTTTTTTTCCCATCATTAGCGACCTTCCAAATTATCAAAGCTGTGCACTTCGCTACATGATAGTATGAGTTTCACCTGATCTTATTTTACGTAAATCGAAATCGATAATCGATTGGAATTAAGGACGAAACAAAAGGTGGGTATCCGATTTGTTTAGCACTCTATCATGTTTTACGTTCTTTTACAATCGACGAACAACATTTTGCCGATAATTTTCGGGCTACACTAATTCAATACTATAAGTGCTTTGTACTTATAAATTAAAGCTCCGGTTCAATGGAAAGAATTGAGCATTTCTAAGCATCTTGATAATGCTTTCCATAACAGTATCCATTATTTTTTAATTTCACGTACACTCATATTCGTATTCTCTAAAACTTCTTTATAATTCCACAATATTGAGTACATACTTCATCTCTTAAAACAGTTTCTCTCTTACAAACATGGTAAAAATTTCGGAGCTTTTTCAAATTTACTTATTAAATATTATCTCCATTGATTTTCCGTTTCTTTTGGACCAATACGTAAGTACTCAATATCAATCTTAGAGCTTAAATACGGGAATTTTGTATTTATGCTCCAAATATTGATGGATTTTCTTTTAAAAGCATTGAAACTGTCAGTAGAGATGCACAAAATATGTAAAATTCGTACAGGACATTAGAACAAACAAAAACTTCTTATAATAATTAACAATGATACAAAATATAATATGCAATATTTTAGCTTATAATAGATGATATTTAATATAGAAAAGATAGTTCACTTTTAAAAATTTTATTGTAGTGGAGAGGTGTTATAGAAAATCATGTTTTTACTCAGGCTTACAAACATATTTTCTTGGCAAAAATGTAAATTAATAAATATCATTGATAAATTACTCAAAATGTTCCTTATAGTTTGAGAATAGAAAAAATATTTATATTATGGAATCTTGCATAACAAGGGATACATTTAATTTAATGAACCATTTTAATATTCTTTGGTTACTTTTCTCTATTTAAGATATTGGGTCTAAGTTTAACTATCTGCAATGATTACTAAAATAATAAACGAAGAAACATATTAATCCTTATTTTTTTTATTAAATTATGTCATATGTAAACAATAATTTATTGCTATAAAAATAAGTAAATTTTAATAGGTTAAGATGAAAATCTCTTACTTCAATAATGAAATGTTTTCTATTAAAAATTTTAATTGCTATGAATGTTGTATTGAATGTTTTTACACAAAAATTTTTAATTATAATTTGATAATATCTTAATAGATAAATTGGATTGGAGTAATTTTAGTAAATATTATATTAAAAAGAGTTACATATAATATTCAAATATTAAGCGAAAGTAAGTTTAAACTAAAAGAAATGTTTAATATATTTCAATCATAGCTCATTATTTTGATAATCTCCTCTTATATTATTTTTATTTTCTTATTTTGTTTTTATTTCATTTAAGTAAGTAGAAAATTAATCTGCAAATGGTAAATGTATAGATCAATGATATAATGATAAAGTAAATATACAACAAATTTTTCATTTTATTCAACAATAATTTAGTTCAAAGAAAATTTATACAGAGTTTAGTAAAAAGACTATTTTTATAATTTATCAGTGAATTTTAACTTGAATCATAAATAATTAAACCCTATACATGAACTTTTGTACATTAAAAGACTACTGGTTAATAAAATAAGAAAATTATAAATCCAAATATGATAAGAACTTTTACGAAAAGTTTATTAAAATTGTATTTCAAATTATTATTTATTTAAAATTAAAAACCAATAGATTATGGAGCGCAGTCGACATTTTTAATAACGCATTCGTGTTTAAATCAGAAAGTAAAAGGAAAAAGGTAATTTTTTAATAATATGATTTAACGCTGCAATATTGATACGCGTACGCATATTATTTTATTAATTCTTAAACATAAGACGAGCTTTATAAGGATAAAAAAAATTAGTTAATTTCGTTTAAAACAGTACGAATTTAACGAAGTACAATCTTACACCGGATCACTTATGAAATTCAAGGGTACCACGCGTAATATCTTCTCATTCCGAGACGACCATCGTGGGCATTAATCGACATTATGTACGCAGGCAGTGCCGTTGTGTCGTATGACATTGACTCTCTATATCAAAACAATCTGCATTTTCTCGCGCGTGTACTACTTTCCATCCGGAGTTCAATCGGGATTACCTGGTTCTTCTGAACACCTATGTATACATGTTTGTCGCAAATCTCTTGAAACAAATCGAAAACTCCGCATGGTCATCTCTCTATATCTACTTCTCTTAGCATGTCACCTCCCTCTCTGTATCTTCGTATAGGTTCCTCTATCTCTCTCTCTCTCTCTCTCTCTCTCTCTCTCTCTCTCTCTCTTCCTCTCTTTATATAGATATATACATACATACATACATACATACACACACACACACACACACACACACACACACACACACGTATGTACGTACACATCTTTTGTTCTTTCTTTGGTATTCTACATTGTACAGAGAGATTTTCCTCGGAAGAAAGTGCTGCAGCATCGAGATGTTGCACAGATAAGTTAAGTAAGAAAAAATGCGTACCGATGTGCAGTTTGACAAAATATGTACAAGTTGCCAAATACACATGTATATATATATATATATGCATGTGTGTGCGTGTGCGCGCGCGCGTATATGTACGTATACGAAAGTTATGGAGACAGACAGACAGACAGACAGAGAGAGAGAGAGAGAGAGAGTGAGTGAGTGAGCGAGCGAGCGAGCGAGCGCGAGAAGGGTGAAGGTAGCGGGGGAGCAGTAGCATGAGAGCTATCTCCGTTTCTTGGGGTTAGCGGCCGTGAAAGTAACTTCCTGCAAGTGGGTCGGGCATTTTTCAAAATCGTCGCGACGATTGCGTGCGCCCACAATTGGCCTACATCTGGGAGGTCGAAGCCCTCCACCGCGCACTGTCGCGTGGTCTTATCGTGAGTTTCTAGCTTTCGGACGGCGTGACCATCACTTCCTTTTGGCGAGAAATCTCACGTGGTCCGTTACTGGCGAGAGCTTCTAAGGCTCTCTTGATTCGGCACCAGTTTCGTCTGCACTCGATTTTTTACTTTTACTATAGAGCTGCGTCAAGGCAGGTCGTGTAATTAGAGAAATTTTCCAATATGTCGCTGCTTTCAGCATTGAATATTCTACATTTTTTGAAAAAGAGATAAGATGCATCTGGCGATATCGACCATTTTAATTTGGAGCTTCGATTCGCGATAATTGTTTGTTCTATTTATTTAATTTTCGACTACGAGTCAAGTATAATTTTTAAAAACAACATATGACGCAAAAAAAATTATATATTGCCCTCATAAAAGCATAAACATTTGCGATACATAATTTAAAGAATATTCGCCTATTCTTATTAAAATATTTGACAAATTTTAATATAATTAAATAAATTTTCAGCGTATGAAATAATATAGTATGCTGAGTTTATTTAGGTGATTTTTAAAATTTAACGTATATAATTTTTAAAATTTATAAGGAACGAGGAACTTGTTTGATAAAAGACTTATAATTGTTTGAACAATAACAGGACCCGAAGAAAATGAGATCCAACATCTTATCCATTCTTTGAATGTATTCATCTATATTCGTCTGTTTCGTTCATCTGTTGTTATTAATATTGCTATTATTATTTTCATAATATTTATTATTGTTATAATTATTAACTAATATTCATTTAATAATTTATGTTAAACAATTGTGTCAAACGTAAAACAATATTTTAAATAAATTTTTTTCCCGCACCATCATATTATGTCGCGTAAGCAAAATTAATTTCCATAAACTATAATTTCATTCTTAATAAATAAGTTAATAATACAGTAACGACAAAAAATTAGAGTATTAATTGCAATTGGTTTATTGGTAGCGTAAGATATGCTGGCATACCTATGGTTTTGTGCAAAAGTTAGCAATAATAGTTACGGGAAGGCATCATTTTTTTTTAATTCTATATTAACAGTTTTAACTCTCATTCGCTGTTTCTCTCTTAATATGCTCTATTTATAGAATGCTTTACACTCTTGCCATTCCACTGTCGCAATATTTTCTTCTGCATACATACTTATTTATCGTACTTTATATCATTTATTTTATAATTTTTCGTTTTCGCAAACACTAACGATGTAGAAATGTGCACATACCATGAAGACTTGTATCTAATAAGTACACTGGACTTTAGAAATCGAACTTCTATAATAATAAAGTGATAGGAAAACATATTAATCCAAATCAAATCGTTTTTACAAAAATCATATAGCCTTTTATGTATAAAGGCTTTCTAAATGAGGTATCAAATTTAAAATCTTCACGCAAGTTAAGTAAGAGTTTGAAATTAATCTATGTATAGTTTCTAGTCTATTGAATTATTTGTTTATTATATTTATTTACTTTTATTGTAATTAATAATTATATTGAAACATTATATGTTTAAGGATAAGTTCTTGCGTTGGTTGATTTTTTTTAAGCGTATAATATGTAAGTAGTTCAAATTTGTAATATAAAAACTTGTTTTAAAATCTTCACAATAATAGTGTATCATATTTAAAATTCTTAATTAAAATATTGATTACTATTAGTTTATTCTTTTAATTAATGACAATCTCTATATTTGTGTATATCTATAAAATATAATATAAAATACACATTACGTATAAAATTTTAATTTTGCTTGAAATTTTTAGACATTCATTTTTAGACAAGATTTTTGATATTTAATATTTTAAACTAAATATTATCAAGCTGTTGCAAAAGTATTATGTGATAACTAAAATTGATTTGATCATAAGTAAATTAAATTAATACATTTATAAATACAAATATAACAATTATTTATTATATCAAGAATTTAACTATTAATTTATGTATTAGTCGAATTAATTTTTTTCTTTATTTTCTCAAATTATAAAAGCGATTGAATCTTTTGAAGCAATTGCTGTATCTCATCTTGCTACGTTAGAGTAATTTCACGGTAGCACTTTTTTCGCTTATGAAGTTCAGTGCCACTTTGACGCGCTCCAATTACGACTAGCACTTTCCTAAGATAGTCAGAAAAAAGCGCAAGTAGGCAAATCCTATATAAATAGAGAGAAAGAGAAAGAGAGAGAGAGAGAGAGAGAGAGAGAAAAGAGAGTAACACGCTAAGACAGAGAAAGAGAGAGAGAGAAGAGAGTAACACGCTAAGACAGAGAGAGAGAGAGAGAGAAAAGAGAGTAACACGCTAAGACAGAGAGAGAGAGAGAGAGAAAAGAGAGTAACACGCTAAGACAGAGAGAGAGAGAGAGAGAGAGAGAGAGAGAGAGAGAGAGAGAGCCAGAAGATCACGGACATAAAAAATAAGGGTGAAAATAAGAAAATGATTAAATTATTTTCAAACGAATTTATATTAGACATGTATTTGTAATACATTTGTGTTTAATAAAACCACATTAGCTATTACAATTTATATATATAATTAACCTTAAATCGTATATTAATGTTGTTTATTTGAATGACCAGAAGTTCCAATTTTTGATACTTATAAAAACTTAATAGTATTGATTTTCCTGTTATCATTATACATATTTTATTTTTTTTCATTACTGTATCATAATTTAAAATTGTAAGTTTATCCCTTTTCTTTATTCAAGTGATTATTACGATGACTGTAACAAAATACAATTTTATGCTTTAAAAATTGTTTAATATATGTCATTTTCAATAATTATTAGATTGAAAATTAATTTCCGTATACATTCTAGAGTCAATATTTTCCAATTAACACACACACACACAATATATATATATATACATATATATATATACATATATATATATATACATGTATATACGTACACGTATAAATTTTTTTTTATACGTGTATTAAAAAAAAAAATTTGAAACAATAAAACTTCTGCAAAAGTTTATTATTTTTAATGAGATGAAAGAATGTTTTGTAGTTTTATAAATCTGAATAGTACTAAAGATAGTCTAATTTGCTTATTGTCAAGTGCATTATTCTTGATTTCTTAATTATTGATTAAATCAATTGATTTTGTACCATTAAAAATTAATGTAGGATAATTTAAAAGCTTAATTTTTAATATGTTTTGTTTTTAACAAAAAACAAATTTTTGGGTTAATTATATTGATAATATAATTTTATTTATAATTATTATAAAAAGAATGAAGGTCACATTATATTAGAATTTTTTTTAATTTTTACTATAATAATTTAAACTTTAAATTTGAACTTTTATGATTATCAGATTAATATTTGTTTATTAACTGAAAATAATTGTATTTAAAAGCTTAATCTTGGTAGAATTTTTTTTCATGCGTACACAGAACTTCGCATATTAGTCTAAAAAATATAAATATAAATTTCAAATTTTTTGTGATTTAGAAAAAAGTTCTACACAATGAATTACGATTTTGTAGTAATTAATAATTCAATACCTACTGAATTAGTTTATATTATTTAAAATTTAATATCAATGCTATTTTTAAATATAAATAGCAATATTTTCTTCAAATCTATTCACAGTCCAATGAATGTGTATATAGGATTAAAATACGAATGCAGTTGCCTAGGGTCGCTTTCACGTACTGACATGTAGATTTCACGCTTACATATATTGTTATAATTGGGACAAAGATTCTATGTTATAACCATATAAGCGAAAATTGATTGGTGTAATCCTCAATTAAAGATTTATTTTAATGAATATCGAAATAAAAAGACAATAAAATAAAAATTTTATCTAGATGTAAAATTATTAATTTCGACTTATTGCATGAGTGAATTGTATGAAGCTAAAGGAAATATCTAACACTGCTGAGCATGTACAACTTCTTTGTATATATTTGAACGAGTAATAAAATTTTGTGTAAAAATTAGGATAATGATCGATAGGGAAGTAGCATTATAAAATTTTGTAGATCAAATATTTAAAAATTAATTATAACACTGCTATTATAGTTTTAAAAAAGTAAATAAAGATTATCGATAACAATAATTACAAAATTTTATATATATAAATATGTAATTTAATAATTTAATTAATTTAATGATTACTAACCAAATATATTTTAAAGTATTATATTACAAACTTATTTACTTATTAGATAAAAAATAGTAATACAAGGATCTAAATTTACTGTTGAATAAAAAAAAAATTTAACTTTTCTACCAAGAAGCTTTTTAAATTTTGAGAAAATCCTTATAAATATTTCGACTTTAAGATCATAATAAATGAAATATAAGAAGTATCTAATGTCAATAAATGTTGTATAGTTTTATATATAAATCTTGAGTATTGCATCTGATTCGAATCTATTGTAGGAACTTCAAACATTTACGAAAACCCGCAAGCACGTGAAAAAATGATGTATTACTTAATAGAAAAAAATGAGATTCATTTAGCTAAGGTTTGAATCTGTGACCTCAGTTTTTGTAACGGTTGTCCAACTGAGCTAGCAATATCTATACATTCTTTTAACTGGAATTGTCCTATCATATCATAAATGTAGCGCGAAATCGGATGCCAACGTATGTTACGAATAAATGAAATAGATGAATATAATTTTATAAAGAATTTTATAAAAAGTAATCTAAGTAAATAAAATATTAAAATTTTTTTAAACTATACAAGAAGTTAATAAAAAATGTGAACAAGGGATTAAAATAATTCCTTCACTTGTTAAAGTATTACTATGAGTACTTAAAATAAGTTTTTGTAAGAATTTGAAATAAACATTATAAAAACTAAAAATTTCTTACGACCTTCTATATCCAAAAGATAGATAATATTTGATAAACATAGAATTCACAAAATTATTTTGAAAAAAAATTTATTGATTCAGTACATATATTTTTTGATGAAAACAAATTTTTCTAAAATATGCTAATTAAATGCGAATTTTTGGTTAAATAATTTTGTTAACAATTTTATTAATAATTTTCATAATTTACGTTTTATGTCGTATTTGTATTGAAAACTTTATTTTTTTAGGCGATTTTCCTCTATATACTTGAATTAATTTTCATATTTTTAATTATATTTTAATAACCCTTTTTTTCCCTATTAACTTAAAAACTATTCGGAGATCACAAAATGTTTCGTTACTCCCGCCATGTCAAGGTCAACACGTCTATTCTTGTCTGCTAATTCAGTATGCTTAAGTGATATAAGAACTCTCCCAAAAAATTGTCTTCTCTATCTTATAAATTTCTGATTTTGCAACCTTTCACATTTATCGAAACCAGCACAGGAAATTTTTGTGAGTGCATTAATTAATTTTTTACCAAATTTCAACTTAAACCAATTTATTAAAAAGCATTAAGATATTATTATTTTTAGAGAATCATAAAATGCATTACTTTTATGTCACAGATTCTAGAATCTAAAACATTCTGCATGTAAAATTTATATTCCTAAAAATAAATATTTATGTTTGAATATATGCACGGGTATGTTATGTATATTGTTGTATTAATTTTAGTAAATTTTAAGAGAACAGATATTTGATTATAATATATTACTTAAGCTCTTTTAAATAAAGAATATTAATAAGCCCTCATAAAAAAACGGAAACACTAAAATTGAATTTATACCAACTTTTTATTAGTTTATTTTTAGCAATAATTCAGTAAATATAAATTTTATTCGAATATTTTCTATTATTGTCACAGTGTATTTAAATTATTAAGAATAAAAATGACCAAAACTGCATTTTTATTACTTTAGTAATGATTTATTCAATAATTATTTATTAAATTGTATTTAATTCAAATTAGTTCGAAGAAACACCCATTGTTTTGTAGTGAATCGAAGATAAATCATAATTTTACATTGATTTGAATAATGAATCTTGATATGATAAATTAATAGAGTTATTCAAATAATCACTTAAATTTTATCGTGTAAATGCCTTTCAATGTCAATTTATCTCACAATGTTTACCTTTAATGTTTACTATAATATTTAAATTATCAATGATGAGAAATATTTTAAGAATTTGATAATTATCTATAATATTCTTGTAAAGTACGAAAGAACATGAGTAATTTAGATTTATATTAATTCGATAGCTACAATCCTTAAAAGAAGTTTAATGTTGTTTTTTTAATATATAAAGCAGTTTAGCCTATATAATATAAAAAACTGAATAAATTTATTAAATAACTGAAAGGTGTATCTTTTGAAATAAAACAAATCATGAAAATAAATGCAATAAAATTATAACTTTATTACATCCATTTATTATACATATCCAGCAAGTGTTTTTAAACTATTCAGAAGATGCAAAAAAATTTAAAAGAAATGATTAAAATTACGGATTAATTATTTTTAATTATAGTAAAAATTATAATTATATAGAAAGGATTTAAAAAATATTTATTACAAATATGAGGTTCTGCAGCTTATGGTTTTCAGAAGAAAGCAGACTGGAAAAAAATTAATTTGAAGATCAATGGTATATATATTACCAGAATAATGTGTATTAGCATAATGATTCGTATAAGGACTTTTATTAAATAATGTCTAATATTATTACATCAGATTAATAAATCCGCAGCATGATTTAAGTAAATATAATTCATAAGACACTTGAGCGAAGAGGAGAAAAAGTAAAGAAAATGAATCTTTTAGATACGTATATGCATTCTTTACCAAAGAGTCGGATATACGTATAGCATACACGTATAAATACGCACGCACACGCACGTGGCTTCGAGCGGAATCTTCAAGAACTTAGGATGCGAGCAGTAGCTGTCAACGACCGGATATGTGTACGTTCTCTAGAAAAGACTTTGCATATATATGTATAATTAAATACTTAGGATCGTCAACGAAGGAATGAACCATCAATGATGTTGACCAGGTGTCCTTGACATGCTCAAATCAAATTCAATTTGCGTGTGTACGTTTTTCTCAAAAACAAGAATAAAATAAAATAAAATAATTAAAAAGGTAAATAAATATACTGTCATTCTGTACTGATGGAGATTGTCGTTATGTAATGTATATATCACTTAAATTTGGTCTGGCAAGAAGAAAGAGAGAAAGAGTGAAAGAGAGGTAGACACAGAGAGAGAGAGAGAAAAAGAGAGAGAGAGTGCGCGCGAGAGACAGACAGAGAGAGAGAGAGAGTGAAAAAGAGGTAGACAGAGAGAGAGAGAGAGAGAGAGAGAGAGAGAGAGAGAGAGAAAGAGAGAGAGAGAGAGAGAGAGAGAGAGAGAGAGAGAGAGAGAGAGAGAGAGAGAGAGAGAGAGAAAGAGAGAGAGAAAGAGAGAGAGAGAGAGAGAGAGAGAGTGAAAGAGAGGTAGACAGAGAGAGAGAAAGATATATATGAAATTAACAAGAATGGAGAAACAAAAGTGAAGGCTAATGAGGTGTGGCTTAAAGAAAATGATATGTTGGTAAGATAAAAAAAAAGTAAAATTAATTACTTCAACTTGTTATAGTTTTTCATTTTTAAATATTTAAAACTTTCTTTATGTCTTACATTATGTAAAAATGTTTTTTATCAATTTTTGTTTTACAATATGTGTTTGTACTTGGCTAGTTATTATCTATTTCTCCTTTTTCGGAAGCATGACAAAAATTAATAATTTTGTAAATATTTTATTTTGGTAATAATTTTAATAAAAAAAAAGTAGCAACAACAACAGTTATAAAAATAATTATAATACTTTAAAATAAAAATGTAATTCGAAGTTAAATAAATATTATTTACTGTAGTTGCATAGTAGAGCTTCAACGATTTTTTTTATTAAAACATTAAATTCATATCATGAAAATTTTTATATTTGAATTTTATGTAAAATTTAAATTAATTTTATGTAAGTAAAACATTGTTTAAAAGTAAAATTGAATTTTTGTAATTAAGTTATTATTAATTAAAATTATCAAGAATTGTTTACTTTAATTACAGACAAAAAATGTTTTATTTATGTTGACTTGGTGTTTGATTTATGATAGAAAATTGTACCATTTACGTAGTGCGCAGTTATTCAAGATTTGCAAACCTTATTTAGCGATCGATCGTCAATTAATTGGCATATAGTTTATTGATTTGATAGGCTTTTGTTTTTAAAATTATTTTGATATAAATATGGCAACAAAATATTTAGTAGTTAAAAACTATAAATTAATGGTCTATAAATTAATCAATTGACTTTATATTAGGTAAAAATAAATGTTTTGATTAGAAATAAATTTAAGGAGAATTAACAACATACGATACATTGTTAAGAAATTGTTAAAATGAACAGTGTATAATATAAAAATAAAAGTGATCGTTGATGAAATTACGGAATAATTAACGGAAAGTAGACGAGGAAATAAGTTAAAAGTGAAAAAAACATGGACATAAAGCGCGTACTATTTCGCCTCGTTTAAATTATCCAAAGATGCGTTGGCGTTTTTCTGCTGAATTGACCAGTAAACGAGCTATCAGACCGAAAATGCGTGGAGTCGCCACGTTTCGTAGAATTCCATTCACTACGATATTATGTTCAAGGGGAACGAGGCAGCCAATGATATATCGTGAAATATGACCATTTTCTTTCGAATGACTTCTATGCAATCGTGAATGTGTCGGTGTTAAGGAACTCGATGCTTTGTTTCGTCAGGATTTTGCAATATTGTTATCAGACTTTACTTAGTTTTATAGCATTTGTGGTGTTTAATAGTAAAAATAAGCAATTGGCTATTAAAATTTAGTTTTATTAGTCCTTGTCAATTTTTAATTACGATCCCGTGTTCATTCTACGTTTCATTCATAAATTTTTTTTCAAAATGTATTTTGAGAAAATAATTCTGCATGTAAAAATATTTTAAAGAATCATTTCAAATTCGCGTGAATTAAGAGATCATTTTAGCCAATATATCATTATTTGCATATTTTTATTAATATTTGATGCATCTTTTATAAATGTTATGTAAGTACAAATTTATTAAAGCAACGTTTAATTTTTTATACATTACGCATATATATTATATATATAATTGATTAATGAATCTATATATACTGTACATTGTATTTTTTTTGTTATTCAATTGTATTCCAATAGAATGTTTTTTATGTTATTTGTTTAATATTTAAAAAAAAATTAATAAAATCTAAAAATAATAGAATATTTCAAAAAAAAAATTGATATTATGGCTTTTAGGTATTTAAACCGTATGTCATGCAATAGAATTTGAATATATAACACAACATCCAATCATCTCACTGATTAACCAAATAATTTAAATTGAATGGTACCTATTTATTGTAATGCCTTAATACCAGAAATCAGTAAATAGTTGTTGTGCAATTTAGCTGCTGAAATCATTGTAGAAGAAATGAGTGAATTTTCGAAGATACATGGGTGCAATTTTGTAGCAAGAGCTCCAATGCGAGCAAATTTGCGATGTGTTGAATACAAAGATACACCGATAATAAAGAAATTATCGTATATAAACGTCTGTATATTATATTAAAATATGTTTACGTGTATTGTGTTTACTACATACTTGATTCGAAAATCAAAAACGAACGCGTGTACTTGTAGTGTTTACCGTTTGTTTGTGCCAATGAATAAAACTAATGAGCGATGATTTATGAATAAGCATGTTCACGCGTAAGTGTCCTTGAATATATTAATAACCATGGTGTAATAAAAGAACTCGTGAATTATTTAAAAAACAGTTTACTACTGCTAGTAATACTATTTACAACTGTCTACTATCGCATCATAACTATGAATTCATTTTTACAATCTTTTATCTATTGATTTTTGGACATTCTCTACAACTGCTCAATTTTTATTAATTCATCCATGTGGTTATTTAATTCATTAAAACAAGTGACACAGAAAATGAGAGAAAGACATAAAAAGAGAAACCGAGTTAAGATTGTAAAGTTTTATTTCTAGTTTTTATGAAATTATACTTAGATAAAGGAAATTCTTTACTCTAAAATATCTGTATTATGTATTAAAAACTCGTTTTTATATAACATTTATACATTTTAATTTTGTACTATTATTAATTTTTTTTAATATAAAAACATATATATATATATATATATATATAAATTACATTGAGTTTCTATAATGCAATTTTAATCATTTACATTAAAAATTCAATTGTTTACTTATATCTGTAATACTTTTAATGTTAATCTTACATGTAAATTATTTTCAGATTAAAAAAAACATCAAGAAACATTTTGTTATAAATACAAATATTTAAATGAATATTATTTCCATACAACATTGATTTATTTAGTGTACATTAAATAATGATTAATTTATTAATGTAATACACCAAGCCTTAAAATATTCAAAAAAGTTAGGCAAGCATTAAAGACGACAAAACAGATTAAATTTAACACGTACAAGAGATTACCAGGTTTTCATAAAGGAAATATATCAAAAATATAAGAAATTATTATACCCTAATTTAAGGTTGCTTAGTGGTAAATTAGATAAGCTTGGTTACTGTAATAGGACATTTGTATTAAACGTTTAAACAAAAAAAATTCGTGATTCAACGTTCAGTTGAGTCATTTAGAAACATAAAATAACTAATTTTTCTTCAATTACTGTTTTAATAATTTTATATATTTGTTGTGAAATAAATTAGATAATAGAATTAGATAATGTAGAATAAATTAGATAATAATTATTAGATAAATGCATTACACATTATAAACTTTTATATTAAATAAGATATCGATTTAGTAAAATTATTAATTAAATGTTTTTGATTTAATACTTCAACATTGTTTGTAATAATTGCTTTTACAGATAAAAGTATCTAAAAAATATCAAAACTAATAATAAAAAAAATATTTAAATTAAAGATTTTTTTTTATAACATATTGTATTAAATATATCGTCTATAAATGAAATAAATAAGCTGTCATTTATTGAAATACTTATTATTTTTATAGAAAAAAAAAACATACATAAATATAAAATAGATAAAGGCAATTTTGAATAAATTTAAGAACTTCCTTTATATCTAAATTACTCCTATACAAAACAAAATATATATATATAATTAATGCAAACAGGTAATTAAACATTATTCTAAAAGTTATGATACAAAAAAGTAAAAAATTAATTCTTAATGTCCATATATCGTTCGCTGTCGCTTTATTTGTTTATTATTCCAAAAAAACTATATAGGATTCTTATTTATTTCAATACCAAAATAAATATACATAAACATTATTTATTTATGGAGAATTTATAATTAAAAAAAACTGATCAAATTATATTAAAATAGATTTACTATACTTACTATTTATTATTATTTAATATAATTCTTTCAAGTACATAATACATAATGTTAAAAAGACTTCATTTAGGTATACAGATGTTTAAAGATTTATATGTAGTTAAAATTATACTTTGTCTATTAATTATTCCTTATTGTAAACAAATAATACTGTAACATTTATTTGTGATAATCAAAACAAAATATAAAATTTTTTTCGTAATTTTTGTTATAAAAAGTTTAAAGAACGTTCGGTTTTGTACGATTATCCAATGAATTCATGATACAAAAGCAATAACCCTTAAAGAAAAAATGATTGTGGTAAACATAATATCAACAAAGATTGTTATAATTTAAGTTTTAACATAGATTTTATTTTTATTTTTTATTCACATTTTAAATATTTTTTTTTTTATAAGGCTTCTCCATTTACTGTAACTATTCGCCGAAGAAAAATACTACGTACTTCTTATTATCTGTGACTGATTTATAAGTTTCTCACTCTATATTATTCCCTTTTTATTTTTTATTTTTTCTTGTCTATTTGTGAACTTTTCTTCACAGTTTTTTCTTTCTTTTTTTGTTTTTTGTATTTCAAAAATACCATTTTTTTGTCATTAAACCAAATTATGGCGTACAAAACTAATGTATATACGAGAATTAAGACAATTAATCGCCTAAGACATTTATTTTTTAGGTTCGTCATCATCGTATCATAAAGCAATAAAAAAATAAATCATGCTTATAATTCTAATAATTACATATTATATATTATGAATAATTTATTAAATATAATTTGGTTACTAAGTATTAAACACACTGTTAAAACTAAACTTTATTTAGATTAGAAATATTTATATTCTAATTAATTTTTTTTTTAATTTTAATCATGTGCGATTTATGGCTTTTACAATAATTAACTTAAATCTAAAAAGTCTTATTCGAAAATCATTTTGAAAATTTATTAATACAATTTTTATTCTATATTAAGATTTAAGTTTATAGAATTAAATAGAAAATAGAATTAAATTTCTATTGATATTTTTGTATTAATATTAAAAATTTAAATAATTATCTAAAAGAGGGTTTCCACGAATAGCAATATTTTAGTTTATACAAACGTTTATATTTTTTATATAATATTTAAATATTTTTAGAACTGTATAGCATAAATTAAGCTTTTTTAAACTACATAAAATAAAATTTATTACATCGTCTTTAGTTAAAAATTTATAACTACCGATATTTATAAAAATAATTTTTTTTAATATCGAAAATATTTAGAGCATCAACTTGAGTATTATACTACCAAATACGTGATTTTTAATTCTATTTAATGTTCTATCAACAGATTACATAGAAAAATTATTTTAGTTGAATAAATTAAAATCAGCTGAATTATATTCGATGGCGTTTGGCACCTACGCTGAAATTTCTATAAATTTACATTTATTATACTATGTAATTGACCTTTACTAATGGAATGCTTACTTAAATTCTTTGCAGACATTACGCAATATTTACGTCAAGATTATTGTTTAATCTATAGTAGTATTTTACATTTAAAATAATATCTATTGAAGTTCGATCAAAATTAAAACCATTTTAGTATCATCAAATAGACACTTAATAGAAAACTAATAGTGATTAAGAACATTAATTTTTTTCTAATAATAAATCACCTAATATTAATTTATGCGTAAGACTATAAACTTTGTAAAGATTTTCTTTAAGTTTTATAATTGATTATATATATATAATTCAGTAAATGTCTTTAGACATCAAATTTTTTTGAAGATATATATATAAATTAAAAAGACATCGAATAAATATTTTTAAATATAATGAATTGATTAAAAGATTAAGAATGTAAAGTACAAAGTATTTTTGAGAAAAAACGTTATGTGATTGGTGTTATCAACTTAATAGACAGTTAGCATATTTATATTTTGCGGCTTGTAGTAGCCTTTAATAATATCTTATGGTGCTCTATAATTTCTGGAAAATATTTAAAACGATTACATAATGTTTTGTAATTTATGTTAAATTTAATTTTTAAAAGCAGATTTTCTGGGATCGTTAGAACAGTAAAGGTGTGGACAATAATAGCTAGAGTACAAATTTTATGTTTTTAAAGCGAAATTACAAGTAATTTTTATTCAAGTGGATTTATTCGGAAGATATATATTTAGTATATATTTAGACAATTTTGTTTTGTTTTATTAATTATGAATATTAAAACTCAATATTCTACGACTCAATATTTCTTTAAATTATTATTTTGTATTTATTATAATTAATATGTCTTTATTATAATTAATAATAGTTTATGTCATTTTTTGTAAAATAAGTTTCCAATTAAAGACAATTAGATAAAAAAGAATGTTACAATCATTTTCAAGCAATTAAAAAGTTTTATATAATATTTAATTGTGATTAACATTCCAATGTATGATAATACATGTCACTTTCAGCAAGCTTTTATATTTGACTAATAATTAATATATTGCAATATAATCAAAATAATTATGAATTAAAAAAATGTAAGAATGGCTAATATGTACTTTTACTTACTCGAAGTCAACCTATGTTTAATTACATATAAGCTTAATTAACAAAAAGAAAGTAATTTTTCTATAAAAATTAAATTCTGAATATTTCTTTTATTAAAATAAGTTCTTGCATTAATTAAATATAGTGTTTTTACAAGAAGGTTATTTTTTAAAAACATTGATAATTTCAATCATTTTTTTTCTTTTTAATGGACGATGTAAGTTTTTAATTTTTAAAATTAATAGTGGTGTAGTCAAAATTATTTGTACACTATGATTATTTCTATTAAAAAAAAAATGATTTCACTGGCATACATCAATAAACATATTTAGCAAACGTTACAATTTCATACAGAGATAAATTTGTTAAATAAAAAAAATGTAAACTATATTTTCTTAGTTAATATATTTTTGTATAAGTGGATAAGAATTTGACAATAAATTAATTATACATTTGTAAACGACACCGAAAAATTATAATTCTGTCAAAATTATTTATCTTGAAAAAGTACAAAATACTTGCGGAGAACATTTGTAGTAGTTAATGTAATTAATGTTTTCTTAACTGTTCTGTTAAATAATCATCTAGAAGAAATTTGGAATTTTGTTGGTCTAATAAAGGAAACGTACAGAAAACTTCGGCAACTTTTGAGGAGACAAATAACTTAAAGCAGACAACGTTGATTGCTACGAAAGTCGCAAAGCGCAGCGTTATATCTGCAAGATCGACGACAGACTACGCCACTAATGCATTTGCGGATTTATACATTACAGATAATGTTTGATATGGGAAACGGACCGAAAGGAAAGGACGTTTCGCATTCCTAAGAAAACCGATCTACAGATTAAATTCAAGATAGTGTGTCCTTATCATGTGGGTTTCCGCTTTCATTCAGCAATCAGTTTGTATGCACGAAATCAATTTCTTCTTTCAAGCACATTTTAAAATTATTTAATTTTTTAGAAGCTCAATAATGACTTCAGTTAAAAACTGAAGTAACGAGAAAAAGTCATTTGCTAAAATGAAAAAAAAAACGAAACACTATAATATATGTACTAGTTAGATTACTTTTTAATAGTAATTGTTAAATAAAAATATAAAATGTTTTTTAATAAGAAAACTAATAATTGACTGTCCTTCAATTTGTTTGCATTTATTAGGTGAATAATTTCACTGAGTCAATGCCTTTTTATGTAAAATAACATATGAACTTTATAAATAATATATGAGCTTGTATAAAACCGTTTTTTTTAAATTAATGGTTATGATTTTTTTCATGAGCAGGGCAAGCCTTTTTATACTTTTTTATGCAGCAAGGGACATGGTCTGGTCCATACTTTATATTTTGATAGACAAGTAGGTCTCGTGGTGAGAGTAGGAGACAGTTGTCTTTTAGTGGATATTTCTTTTCTTCTGCACAAAATTTATCATGTATAGAGTTGCTGTGAGTGTTGCAGATTGGTTGGCTCTACCGTAAATAAGAAAATATTTTAGGTTAGCCATTAAATCGACATTCTCCCTTTCAATTAAATAAAAAATATATTATTCATAGATCGATGGTCTAAAGAAATAATTTAATGGTTACATGGATTTTTTAATTTTTAACTTCGCTGAGCTTTAATTTATTACAATTTCTTGCGTCAATAAGGTTATTGCAAAAAAACTATCTCTACGTTGAAAATGCACGATATTTTATAATAAATAATTACTTTTATTATTAATTGGCCTTATAATATGACGAATATATGTCGCACTTACCATTTTATTTTATAGTTTATTACTTTATTTTTTTAATTATTAAACAAAAAATTTTGAAAATGTGTCAAAATAAATTTAATGTTTAGAATGTCTAGCAGTCTTTTTTTACCCAATTTAAAATTTTGATTGAATAGAAAACTATTTAATACAAAAATGGTAAGATTTTTTTTGTTTATATGTAATACATATAAATTTGTATATTTATGTTCTAAAAAATTTCAATTCAATTTCAATAAAAACAGCTTATTTATGTAGAAATATAGCACATAATTTTATGACGAATGATAATTTAAATTTGAAATTTATTTAGTATCAGCATAATTTTTTTTCACAATTAACGAAGGTAGGATTACATTTATTTACTTACTAATTGAATTTATAGTCTCTATGCAATGAGGCTGTATACTTTAATCGAGATTTCTAAAGGCTAATATCAATGGGTAAGAGAAATATAAATATAATGCACATTACAACGATGTGTAAAGATATCTAGTTATACAACGTCGGTAGTATAATCTGGTAATTCCTTGCAGCAGAATGAAAATGCTGCTGTGCGTAATACAGTTTTCAGATTAAATCAATTGTGCAATTAAAGTAAAGTGCAAATAACGTAGTTATAGATAACTTTGTAAATTATACAATTTGTGACATTTTATAAATGGGATGTAATACGTAATCTCGCCGATAAAGCTCGCGCATGTTTTGTATATCTATATAAAGGTAAATATTATTTCAAATTACTCATTTAATTTTTTTCTCATTTTTTTAATCATCCGGCAAAAATATGATGTATAAATTAGAAACATATTTTTTAATTATTACGTTAACGCAACCGAAATTTAATAACGATTGCTAAGCTTATATAGATATATATATATTTCGTTAAAAATGAAATAGTTTTTTGAAATTAAATAATAAATATATTTTTTCACCTAATTTCTAATCCAAGATATTATATAAAAGTGAGATAAAATCAGTTTGTATTCCTAAACGTAGGAACAGTATTTGACAAAAGTGAAATAAATTATAATCTAGGTGAAAATATAAAATTTTACCGTTTTCTATCGGCAAAATTTCAAGATTCTTGTAGTAAGAATTATTAATTTATGAATATAAGAAATATTAAATTAAGAATATTTACATTTTAATAAAATATTTTTACAGCGATTTGGATAAATATTATTAATTAAATATTATAAACATTATTTATAAAATATTTACGCTTAAAAATGGTAAGGTAATTAAATTTAAATTAAATTAAATAATTAAATTTTAAATAAGTTTCAAACAAATAAAAAATTATTGTTAATTAACTTTTTGATCTCATTGTAAGAGCATTTGAAAATAAAATACATTAGATATGTCAAATCAATTTTTAGTAATATTTGTTCAAAATTGAATAAAATAACTAATTATGATGAGGAAGGAAGGAAATTATGCTTAACAGTTATTGAAACTGTTATATATAATGTATATCATTATAATGTATATAATTATAATGAATAATATCATTATAATGTGTAATCCATTAGTTTAATATTCGATGTATGTATTATTTTTCCATTATTTTTATTTTATTTGTGGTAAACAATTTAGTGACGTCTATCCAATGTTCGATATGGGATCTTGACTTTGAAGTACACATTTTATATGTTTATACTAATTCATATTTTTATTTTTGCTTTTCCATTATATTTCTTCATTTAAGTATATAACAAGAGATCACGAAATAATGGCAGCACAAATATGAAAATATTATAAGAAAATATTATTATATGAAAATATTATAAAATATTATAATATATAAATAGATTGCATTTGTATGGAAAAATAATAAAAAAACAATTTTATTGTATTAATAAAATAAATAATAATTTAATTTTTTTATTAAGTAGAGATTTTTTATAATTCGTGAACATTTTAATTTTTACTGTTAATTAACAAAATTAGATTAAAGTTTTTGCGAAAAGTATCATATTAAGAATTATTACAAAATTTCTAACAATTTTTTAAATTTCATTTCTTTTAATATGTTTATTCACAATCGTAAGGATTTTTACGTACTTTTTAATAATATTTTTCAATAAATTTTTAAATAAAAATATCTGTTTCATAGAGTGGCATTATTTAAAATTTTAAATTATATTCTTATGTATTCCATCTATTAAAGTATTTTTATTATATGTCTTGCGTTGCGATTCATCGGTTTGCGAAATTTCAGCAATTCATTTAGCAAACCAGTTTGATTAATCAGAACGTAATCTTAACCACCATCCTTTTCATACCTTTCTTCCTTTATCGTTTCACGCATTCATAAAAAAACTTCCAAAATGTCCACATATTTCGTAAATCCGTTACTCAAATATGTTAAATTAACAGACATATATTCAATGCGAGTAGCAAGAACAGCCAAAGAAAAAGAGAGAGGCGGAGATGAACAGAAGTAACAGATCGTTTCACAACCAGCTGACTATTGACGATTTTAATGTCATTCAAAACATCTTATGACACTGTTTCCTCCATATTTTTACATTCATACGCATAATTAAAATGTATTCACCGTTAAGAGAACTACATGCTTTAGTTTTGATTATATTAATTTTGAAATTACACTTTTATAAATGCAGTTTTTATTAATGTAAGCTGATTAACCGGATTTAAATATAATTGTTTGATTTTTAATTCTTTTAATGTTAATTTGAATTGATTATTGAAAATAATCATTTCAATAATGTAATTTATTATTAATTAAAAAAATTTTATTTTACAAAAAAATTAATATTATATTGCTCTTCAAAATTTTCAATTAAATTATAAATTGGATTAATCTCAAAGTTATTACTATGAGTAACTTACTTTAATTTATTATTGAAAACAAAGTTTTTAATGTATTTTTTACACACTATATGTAAGTAAATTTATCTATCATTTGAGATTTTAATTAGGTACAAGGAGTTATTTAAGTTGTATTGTTAATTAAAATCGTTCCAGAAAGTTACTACAAGAAGTAATATTATTTTATTAGTCCCTTAAAATGTACTACATTATTATTTTTTTTTATTTATAATCTTTTTTTATAGATTTTTAAAACATCCAGATTATAATTCATTCAATTATTAAACTTTTTTTTTAACAGAAATATTAAATTAGATTGTATTAAATTAGAATAATAGAATCTATATTAATATTTCATTTATAATTTTTAGCTTTTATCTCTTTGTAATATTATTATTTAATTAACTTTATTCATAATGAGCTTAATTATTCTACATTTATCAAAAAAATGATTAAATAATTGTAATTACATAATGTGAATTTCTTAAAACATCCTTTTGCGAATTTAGCATTTCTTTTAATTTTAATTTAATATTGATCAATAATAAAAAAAATTAAAATTAAACATTTTAATATAAGTCATTATGTTAAAATTTGTATTGAATTTCTTATAAATAAAAAACACATTATTTATTATATTATAATATTAATTAGTTAACAACTAAATGTTATTAAGATTTTAGTTACTCAATTATGTTAAAATAGAAAGTAATATATTTATTTTTAAAAAAATATAATCACTTTTTACGTAACAATGAAACAAATGAAAAGTTAAAACAAATATGAATAAGTTGTTATATCAAACTATAATAATAAAACTGTAGATGTATATTATGATGTTTATTTAAAAACAAAATATAGTTTTTATACATCAAAATTAAAATCTAAATCAACTAAATAATCTAAAAATTTATGAATTTTAAATGTGCAATAACGAAAGTAACGTAAATTCAAAATAGATTATCTGTACTGCGTATTTAGTGATGTTTTTCAAAATATTTTAATCATTACAATTACACAATGAGCACTTGTTTATAAATAAGTTTTCGATATATGAAAAGGTATAATATAACTCAATTCTTATTAGAAATTTTTATTTTATTAAAAATTTTCTGTAAGCAGGAATTATAATTACTAGAAACTGAAAATGATACTTGTTAATTAATAATTTGTATAATTAAGGTAATTCAACATGAAATTAAATATTTTTCACCAAATTTTTTGTTCCGCAATAGAGTAAAATTAAAGAATAATAATATATTCGTCGGTGTAAAGATACACATTTTCCATAAAATATTTAACAATAGATTTATTACCGTAGATAATGTTTGACTTTTGATGAAACGATTCATGAGTTTTACTACTCATAGAATTTTCAATTTATTCTAAAAAAAAATTTTTATTTTAATGTGAAAATTAATCTGAATTAATTTAATGTAATAATTATGCCATAATAAAAGAAGCTGATGATATTACTTATTATGCCAATTTTTTTATATTTATAGAAATTTTATATTATTATTTTTACTGATTATTAATACGTATGATTTTAAGAACATTTTTAATGGTTTAAACATAATTATAGTAAACATAGAAAAAACATTTTTCTTACATATTGTAAATAATGAATAGTATATAATTGATTCGAAGTTATTTTTTTTTATAAAAAGAAAGCAACCTTCAACTTAAGCCGTGAATTGCTTTTGAAATTTCAAATAGCAAAATGTTATATTAATGGATTTCAAATAGATAATGAAAAGACATAATCACTCTTAATGTTAAGAAATTAAAACATTATTAAGCCATGAAATGAAGTTCTTGAGTGGGTGTCTGTTATGTACGAATATATCTATATGATCATGTTCCGTTCTCATATGCGTAAATGAAAACGAGCTCAAGGTTACCGACTGTCAGACTGCCCAAATACCTACTTACATACGATTAAAACATATTTTTCCCTTTCCTTTTATTATATACTACAGTAATGGAATAGATGATTAAATCTCGGGCTAAAAAAATATTGGCGTAAGAATGAATGTCAGGAGAAAATTAAGGATTAACTAATTACATCAGTTGAAATATTTCGCAAGCTTTTAATGATTTCGGGCAAGTTTTCAAATGACGATTAGATAATACATATTTGATACCGTATATGGTTATATTTTGGTTTAATTGCACCATTTTCAAGAAAATTTTTTCCATTTTTTTAATTTAATAGTTTTCATAATGACAGAATTAAATTATGTTTAAAAAAATGCTTTTGCTTACTTTGTTTTCAAACGTTTTTACCAGGTTTCACATGACAAAACCTTAGTATTATAGTGCTAAGTAATATTTTTAAGAATGAATTCTGGTCTTTGGGTCATGAATTTTTAATAGAATTCGGTTGGTTGTTGTGTTACCTAAAAGTGAAAGCTGTTACTCATTGCTTTATCTTAAACATTCCGGTTTTTCAATATGTAATATTCAAATGAAATTAAGTTATAAATTATTCTATAATTTAATTATAGTAATTACTTTAGAAGATAAAAAATCTTAATTTTGAATAATCATTCATAATTTAATGCAAAAAAATGAAATATTAATTATCAAAATAAATTGAAAAAATTAGTATATATGCATACATATATATGGGTATATATGCGTGTCCATGTGTTCATGTATGGAAGCTAGCTCTATTTTTTACATACGAATTTTGTGACTTTTTATTTCATTTATTATTAGTTGATTATGTATTTTAATTATGCATGTATAATATTTTTTTTAAATTTATTTAGAGGTCAAAGATCTAATATATCTACACTCCGAAGATGTCGAATGAATTATCTGAATATAAATAAAAAAAATTTTGAATTAGCTGAATTGCATATAGCGTTAGCTCAGACTTTTGACGCTAATAGAGTTGTTTATACTTTATCTTAGAGTTATTATAGCCCGATATTTATTGGAAACGCATTATGAAATTTGCAACTTGAAAAAATCTGTCAAAAGTTTGATACTATTTAAGTCTATCTTTTCAATTTTAATATTACGTTCTAGTAATGTATGCATTTTATAATAATTCCTACAGTGTTTTAATTATACGAAATCAAAAGAAATTTTTAGCTTTTATGCTCTTTCTAATTTACAACTTTTTAAAAATGTATTTGAAAGATTTCACGCCAATTTTTATTTATCAAAGTTATTAAGATCATAAATGGCCTTGTCATAAATTTTTAATTTGTGTTAGGCTATGTTTATTTTAAACCGTCTTTTTTATACATTAGGGTCTGTTGATTAACAGCACTGACTTAATTAAATGTATATCGATATGGATAACTTGATCTGAAAGAACTATTTTTAATTTTATATTAGGTCGAATTTCATAGGCTTCTTAGTCTACAGTTTTTTATTTTAATGTATTTTAACACACTGTCAATTTAAAATTATGTTAAAAATATTTTGATTTATCTTTTGTAAATTTTAAAATATATGACCATTTTTCATAAATTTTTTATTTTTAAGATAATGAATTGTTAATATTATTGAAATATTTATTTATTAATTTCAATATGATTGATATTGTGTACAATTTCAGTTTTTAAATGCCCATACTCTACACCAAATTTAAAGAGCTTACAATCGAAAATAAATATAAATAAAAAGAAGTGCCCTTTGAAATTTGATTTTATTCTTAAAATATCTTTACTATTGCATAGATAATAATGATTCCACTTCATACGTTGGATGCACATACATTAGATGATTTGTGCTATTGTAGTTTTTATTTATATTACTGTTATCAGTAAGATAAAATTTAAATAAAAACGCATGAAACTTACATGGAATTCAGAATGGTCTATGCACTTAGAAAAGTGAGCCTCGATAAAGCTAGATAAAAATGAGCTACAAATTCAATCCAAAATTATTGCATTCTAGTTCTTTTACAATAATTAGCCTTACCCTTTCAACAATTTTACTATTACATGTTAATATGTCATATTAAATAAAAAAAAACCCGTGTTAGTACAACAAGGAAATTGGCATCGGAGAAAGTATTAAGGATATTTAAATGAGCGCTGGCTATGATGATGCGAGTCACGGGAGTAAGAAAATATGCTGCATATTTGCCTTGCACTGTACATTCTCGATGTATAATTTTTTTAGCAACACAGAAATACTGTGTAATACGAATAATGATCGATGTGCCCTAGAATCTTTCAAGAAATAACAAAATTGATTGCGAATTTTTCTTGCATATGAAATTTATTGGCCTTTTAGCCAATTTTGAAAATTCATCGATCAATATGCAACGCAAATTCGGTGCTTAGGTAATATGGGATTGATAGGTGGTACGTAGAAATTGATACAGGAATGTATATATATCGATCTTAATTTTTTTGTTGTCGTATATACAATGCATAAAGTAAATTACAAAAATTGTTAACGAAGATAAATTCAATGTTGACTTCAAATGATATTAAATTTTTACTATCCGTACTCTGACATGTTACTTTATTAAATTTTCTTTTTACCGTAGCTATTGTTTCTTACTCATAAATTCTTGAGCTTATTTCTCTGAGACAGGAGGATTATTCTAATAGTGAATAGTATTAACTGGCGTGCAGACGTTTAGAAAAGTTCATGTAATCAAGTCATATTTCGTTGGATGGATCTTTAGTTGGCTGAATAGGAAGTGATCGAGGTCCGAGCCAGGTTTAGGAATAGCTTCAAATATTTTACATTTGTGTTAGCTTGTTAATTCAGTAAAAGTTTTGGTGTTCAAATATCAGTAAAAGTGAGCTACGAATTGATTGCGCAAGAAGTACGTAAATGATTCGAGTAGATATACGCAGCAGACGGTACACTCCCAACTATTACTCAGACAGTATTACGTGCTCGAAACTCGATGCTAGACAAATAAAATAGGAAGCGTATTCTCGTGGGTAGATGAAATGTCCATGAATTTTTACCAAATGTACATAGGTATTTGCCACTAGATCAAAAACATCAGGATCGTTTGTGTTGCCGATGAATCTACGAAAGATAGTCTTGGTATTATTTTAGTTACATCAATAATGAAATCGTCTAGCGCTTAGCTACTTTGAATAATGTGATATTTGAACAATATTGCGGGAATGTACGTTTGACGCACAAGAGATATTTCTTAACTTTTATAAAATTGCGTATATTCTTTCAAATCACGCGCTTTCATCGATAATCACTTGTTTACAAATTAAAGGATTACCGAATAGAGCCAACAAGATACTAGGATCTAATTAAATTATGACTTTTAATTAAATACATCAATGATTGATTCTCAAACATGTTTTACATTTATAGATGCTTTTTTTATAATTGTTTTTAACTTTTTTTGTGTGTTTTGCATTAGTTACCGCCGGTATGTAACTATTTTAGGGTAAAAAATCGACCTTTTTAAAATTTATTACATCATTTTTTGTGCTATAAAATAATGTCTCGTATTATCCAATATTTTTAGCAGCACTTTTTTAACCAATTATGAATAAAAACGGCTTCTGCTGTTTTCGTAGCTAGTCTGGCTTCTACAACTTTACTTAAGTGTAAGAACTTATGGATATTCCTCACTATTCTTCATAGCAGATTAACGTTCCAGGTGTGGCAATTGGTTTTAGCTTCAGTTTTTTTATATATTTTATGATATTTGTGCTGAAAAAATTTTCTAAATACATTTTTGACATTATAACTATTCGGATCGGAAGCAATATACTTATGATAAGGCATTGATGCAGAAGAAAAGCGAGATTTTTATTAATAATATAGTACTTCTAATTATTAGAATCATAGGCATAACATAATTGTGTCTCTATTTCGGAGGATGGCATTTACTTAATTCAATTTTAAATGCATGATCGACAATATTTCGGGATACTTTTTGCCACAGGTAATAAAAAAAAATAATTGTTATCTTTCATATGTAGTTTTTTAGAAGGTCACGAACGTTTATTATGTGTAAATTAGAATAATTAGTTGCGATAAATCAATTACTGACTTTTTTCAAAACAAATCAAAGAGAAAAATTTATGCGAATATAACTCAATAAATGGAATGTTGAGAAATAAAAAAACATTATAATGCATTTAGCAGTAATTATCAACAAATACATATGGCAAAGATATATTAAACAACAAGGAATTAAAAAATAGCCGTACTAATGACAGATTTTCCTTATTTTATGAAATTTCTTTCCTCGTTTTATGCGAATATTAAACAATTAAACATTGCGATCTCCCTCTATCAACTGTGAAAACTGGATGTACGTGGATGCGCGCCGTAGTCTTACTTTGAGTTCGAAGGTTGCAGATACCCAAACTTGAAGTGTCCGAAATAAGAGGCATGTTGCAATTAGATGTATAATGCAATGACTTTGTGCAGCAGGTATTATTTTGTAATGAGTAATAGGAGAAAGTCTTGTTACGCAGTATGAACGCAGTGACCAAATTTTTAAAGTTATCGGTGGTGTTAATTTGAATACCCGCAATAAAATATTAAAAAACCCACAGAAATATCGCGTTGATAAAAAAATTAAACATTCACAGCAAATTTTAAATTTATTGGCCTAATTTATTATCCCAGGAAGTCATGGGAATGATGATAACTGCTTAAACAAAATAAACCCTAATTCTAAGTCAATGAATTACCGCAAAATTTTCGCATACTTTTACTGCTAATTTTACTGCTTGGACCTAATGTAATGATAATTGTAAAGGTTTCGTTTATTATTGCAAATATGAATAGGTTAAAAATTACTTATGATTTTATAGAAAATTTTTCATTGTATATAACTATATACAAGCACGTATGAATTTGTTATATAGATTTGATGTCGTTATTGAGAACTAAATCAGTATTTAGCCCAGTATGATTGCATTAAGGACAGTTTTAGACGACAATTGAAAATTATTAATTTTAGATATGTTTCATTTCTAAGAATATTGTTAATACTTCTGAATTGCATTTCTTGAGATTAATGAATGAACTTCATAGTCCAAACCTCTCTTTTAAACATTTTGCTTCGCAATCACATTGTTATTGAAAAAATTACTATAATTTTAAAATTAGTATCAGATGCTTATGTTAATATAAAAATTTAATTTGCTATTATTTGAATATATTTGGTATATTGCGCCAATTTTTTCAGTACGATCAACATTACCGATTAAAAAATCATTATAAAAATCAGCAAAAAGTTGAGCATCATTTTTAAAAAGGAAAATATCTTATGAAGCCAAATTATTAGTCTATAAACAGTCTTACGTAGCTCTCCATTTATCTATTCTTATCATGTTTTATTTGTTGTACTTTCTGCTTACACATTACGCCCATAAGTTATTTCTCAAGTGGACAACCATGGTATTGATGATAAGCTTTTTATAGTATGAGTCTTATTTTTCAAGGTGCCAAACGCAACTCTTTCATATTTATAAAACAGTTTTTTTAAGCGACAACGTAGGAAATACTTACGTAAATATTGCGAAATAAATATACCGAATTAAATATATAAATTCAGCTTAATGCAAACGACGAAACTGTAAATACTATATGTTTATAATATTGAATGCTGTTTCTAAATATAGCATATTGTATTTATAGTTTTTATTTACTCAGAAAACAATAATAATAATGGTTTCATGAGGCTTCAAAATTAGAGTAAGAAATGATTAAGATTTTATACGATTACCCGAATATGAAATAAAACCTAAGCAGAATAAAATTTACAGCTCAGATACACATTAAATATATCTATTACATTAGAATGAATGATGACAGGGCAAGCCGAATACAAATGATTACATTTAATGTAATTAATTAGTATAGATAAACGAGTACACCGATTTTTTTTATTTTTGAACAAAAATTTAGTTTAATTTAATAACTAATTAATTAAATTGTCAATAAATATCTGGATCAAGTAAACAAGAGACACGTTCAATGCAATGTTTAAAAGCTTATAATGGTGCATCGAATTTCATCTTAAAGAAGGATATTTCTAAATTATAAAGAATAATCGTATGAGTTAAAAGAAAAATTTTCATCTTACTGAAGGATTGTTCAATATGATTTTCAAATATAACAAATGAGTGCGGGAATTCTTTTAGATCTTCTAGTTGTGCATTTAAGTATATCAATCATTCAAATTTAATTGATTTTAATAATTTTGTAAAATCTTATTTATAGAAACTTTTATTACAACTGCATTATCACTTAAGTCATTGATATATATTAAATAAGCAAAATCTTTTAAAGCTCTTTTAAATTTGGTTAATATTTATTTGTTGGGTTGAAATCACAATTCAAGTAACCGATATTTTTACAAGTAACTATAGTTCTCATAAAGCAATGATAAAACGAGAGAAGACTTTAAAAATAATAATTCAAGTAGGGAAAATATACTGCATAGGCTAATGAGAAGGTAAAAGATGTATAAATAAAGATAAAGAGGAAATGAATGATGCAGATATGGAAAGTGTTGAATAAATGCGCGGGTGCAATAAGTGGAGATATAATTATTAAACGGGCAATAAGAAGCCATTTTCTTAGTATATTCTACAGAAGGAAGATAGAGAGAGAGATAGAGAGAGAGAGAGAGAGAGAGAGAGAGACAGAGACAGAGAGAGAGACAGAGACAGAGAGAGAGAGAGAGAGAGAGAGAGAGAGAGAGAGACAGTGAGAGAGAAAGAGAGAGCAACCTCCTACTATGGTCGACGGTGTCGCTGGCCGCGCTCGAGGTCTCCGCTCAGATTCCAATGCGTGCGTCACACACGTGCGCGCTTCTCTTTTGTGCGACCGCCCGAGTAATCAACGTCGCGCGCACACCCGTGAGTTTCTTATACATAATAATAAGAATACATGAGCGCACGCAGTTTCATGATAAGGTAAGAGTTTTTGTTAATTTTTTTTTTTTTATTAGTATTTTAATTTGTCGTACTCTTTTTTTCAGAGATTTACAAATATTTCATTATCCCAATAAATAAAGTACGTATTCAATGGTTTCTCTATCTTGTTTTTATTTATTTATTTATTTATTTTATCAAACATAGTCAAAGATCAAATCATTTCAGCATTGTTGTAAAAGTTGTCAATTTCACTAGATACGGGCAACTCATACGTAAAATAATAGGATTTTGAAAATTTGCTTTTGACGATTTGTTTTTGAAATGTTGACCTATCAATAGCTACCAGAAGCAGATTATTAATAGTCACAGAGACCCTGTAATATATTCCACTACAGTAGTATCTACAGTAGTATAACATTTGTAATTTTGTAAATTAAAAAATAGAACCATGAAGTAACATTTTGGGAATGAAAAATAACATTTATATATACATTTTTTCTTAAATCTTATTATAAAAATTATAAATAATAATGAGCGCAACATTTCATAAAGAAATATATTTATGATAAGATACTCTATTATTATTAGGCTACAAATTTACGTTATTTAAAACAAAATGTACGAAATTAGCATCATTTCAACGAAGCCAATAGTTCTTAAGATGCAATTTTTTAACTGCATAGTATGTTTATGTATTATTGTATAAACTTAATCTGTGAAATTAAGACTTGAAAAAATTTTTTTTTTAATTATTTCTTATAAGAGCTAAAAAAATATTACAAGTTTAACAAAAACAGGCTATATATGAGAGACAACTCTTACTTTAAGGTATTACTTAAAACTATCACAAATATACAATATATTTTCGAGTTCCTTTTTTATTTGCGAGTAATTGTAAACGGAAATTATATATTGGAAAACTAATATATGGTAATTACAAAATGATTTAATATATTGTTACTTATAACATTTACTAAATACATGCCCGAAAAATAAGAGAAATAAGTAAAAACAGTTTGTAATAAATGAGATATTGTATTCTATTGTCAGATGCGTTATTATGCTAGAATTTATTTTCACTGTTAAATCTTTTTGATTGATGAAGTTTAGATCAGAGTTAAATTTGCAATGAATATTAAAAAAATGTATTTCCTATCATTTTAATTTCAATTTAAATAACATTACATTTTTCAGTAAATTCTAATATATATTTAATCTTTGAAATGGAATATTCTATGAGGACATTGATTAATAAGTATGAATACACATTTAAAGTACATAAATATTTCTGTTACTTTAAGATACTACGTGTCAATATAATTTTTCGGTTTTTATTTCCGATATTTGTTTATAGCTAAATTAGTATGATTTGTTGTGTGGCATGCTTCTTACTTTATGACATTTGGATAATAAATTTATTAATGACGCTAATAATTATGGACCTTTTTAAAGTCCAAGTACATTGAACAACAGTTTCATTATTAATTTCGCTTCAACTATAGTCGAAAATTTTTTAGTGCAAATTATGTTATTGAAACTCATGAATACTCATGAAACAAATAAAAGGAAAGCTCGACGATGATGCAGAAGTGGAAAGTCCGAAGGACTAGGCTAGCAAGCATATGAGACATTCCCAGACAACCATTGGTATTCATTAAATTAATGAAGATTCGTTAGGGTTTAGTTCGTCAGGGGGTCAAGGCTTTCCGAGTGCATCAGAAGGTGATTTAACATTTGCGATAGGACATCTACCTTGAAAGTCTTCTCATGCAACTTATGTGTTGACTGATCCTTTAATATTGGCAATTAATTTAAAAACGCAAATCCATGAAATCATTTTTGATTCGCATTACTTATGAATTATGCTTATTTCTTCTTAGTTCAACCGATATACGTCCATTAACTCTTGCATTATGTAATAATACAAAAGAAAAGTGTAAAAATAAATTTTTTTTTACTCGGTTTTCAGACGTTATTTCAAATGTGCAACTGCCTATTGAAAATTTCAAAGATTCTTTTGAGTAAATATTGTAAAATAGAAGATGCTCTAACGTAAACATGCATGCATCAATATTTATTTATTATTGGCATGCTTCTTAATGCTTAACTGAACTATGTTAAACATTATATAATTTGCAAAAGCAATTATATACTTCAACATACTAACTGAATTATAACAGTAATTCTATATTAATGTATTCAATTTGTATTAATGCAAATATAATTGCATAGTTGTATGAGTTTTGTAATAGTTTAAAATTTTGATTCAATAAATGTTGAAAGTTTTTTAACAAACGTTTGTACAATGAAGTAATAGTTAAAAAAATTGTACAAGGTTCATTGAAGTTCAGGAAAATAGGTAACAATCCATAAAGCAATATTATTGATTTATCCACTTATAATATATAAACATCTGTACACACACACACAAATATATATATTTTATTTATAAATATATAATTATAATAATATTTCAAAACAAATTGAAAATTATGAATAAAGTTCTTTCTATAATTAAAATATTTTTTTTTTATATTTCGCAATTAAAAGAAACACACGTCAGAAAAAATAATATAAAAAACTCAAAGATAAAAATGAAAAATCTACACAATGAAAATGATATAAATCATTAAAAAAAATTAAATGTGATTTCTTTATAGTAGGTAATAGGTATGTCTGAGTAATTTGTCTCACTGACTTCCTTTTACCTCGAAATCTTGTTTCTTTCGTATAATTATTTCTAGTAAGGATCTAAACCCATATATTTTTCTTTTCTTAATTTCACTCTTCGTTTTAGCTGTTAGCAAATTCATAATTTAGTTTTCGAAGAATCCGCAAGAGGCAGCAGCATATTGTTGGTAATAATTTCGATCGGTTCCCGATATTTTACTGATAATATCTTGTTCGCATCACGTGTATTTTATATTACTCCAACAACTATTGATTAAGCTTATCTGTTTTGAGGAAAAAATTTTTCGTAATAACAGCTAAAGAATAGAATTTATTTAAGTGATGCATGCGACGATCAACGAATCGCTGCGCTCAATCTACGTACAGGATAGACTAACCCCTTCGCTTTCGCTCAGAATTTATTGTCGCTTCAGCGTATTTATCACTCATTATCTTTTGTTTAGGCTTAGCATTATTTCTATTAGCTGGCGGGTGTATTGGGTTTCGACTATCTCTTTTTGCGAGCCAAAAAGTCAATACGGAAACATAATAATGTTCGGACCCTTATTAATTTGGTATAGCTCATTTGTTTATTTAGCGTAATTTCAATAAGTAATGATTTTCTTATGATTGAAATAAAAGTAACAGATTTAATGGTATACTCTATATATATATATATATCGTGTAAAATGCTATTGATAATTTATTTTCGCTTAAGTCTACACTACTTGTATACGTTTGCCCTAGTCTTTTACGTGATCATGAACAACAAAAGCAACATTTAGATTTTTTCTCAGCGCTTTATTAATATCATTGTAAATTATGAATACTTTTAATTAAATGAATTGAATTTTTCATGACAATTGCGTTATGTACAATCTTAATTTGCTGATTACGTTTTTATGATAAAGATAAAGCAATTTTTTATTTTAATTACACGAAGGTGACCGAATTAATGATAGTAAATGCAAACTGAAAAAAATTGAAAATTACATTTCAGTTCCTTTTAGTTTCAGAATTAAAAAAGGTAATTTTTATTCAATAAAATCTGAAGAAATTTCGATGCTTTGAAAGTATCATACACATCTCAAATTTTAGTTACTCAATTTTTGTTTTTAATATTTTTAATTTAATAATAATACGAAATTCCATTTGTTATATTTACTATTACCCGTAGTAAATTTATAATTGGCATTTAAATTTATAATTATGAATACAATTTTATGTAGTTATTAAGGGATATTATTTTTTTGAAAATATATTATAATAAAAATAATTTTTTGTGTTTTTATTGAAGAGTTGCTAATGTGGAATTGTTGAATTAACATAAAATTATTTAATCGTCTTTATATCACTGTTTAAAAAATTTTTTCCGCAATCTTTCTTTTTTACAGTAGACATAAGCATCGTATAACGTGGTGATCCTATAACTGCTACGCCAATTCAAATTAAAAAAATTACTTATTTAAGGAGAAACATGAGACGAATGAGAAGCATCCATGATATCTACTGGGCCTTTTGTGCGATATGCTGATAATCTATTAAATGTTTTATTATTTTACTGTTAACATTTATTTTGTGAAGAAATAATGTAGGACGATTATAAAATTTGTAACTTACATCTATATTTCAACTTATTAACATTAGTAGTTAAATCATGGTTAAACTTTAATATAAAATTAAAGATGAAATTTTTTAAACAAAAAATGATATAAGTGGTAAATGAATGTAACTCTATATAAAGTTGAAAAAAGTAATTATTTAGTTTATTTTTAATAATTTTTACAAAATTTAAAAATTATAACTATAATATCAAACTTCTTTTATAAAAAAAGTAATGTAACAGAATACTACCTTTTAAAATACATATATTTATTTGATTAGTAATTAAGTACACTTCTGGTACTGTTTTACTATTTTTCCGGATATGAATACATCTCTAATTGAAGAAATACGAAATGAGAAGTAGCTGAAATTATTATGACAAATAATATTTGTCTACAGAGCTTAAAAAAAGTTTTTTTGTGCTAGGTTTTACTTCGTGAGTTCATTTTCAATATAGCATAAAATTATAAGATTAATTAAAAATTGTTTTTAATTTTGTTTTTTTTATAATTAATAAAATTTTTAATCATGTAATATCAAAAAATTTGCAATGGCTATTGTATTAAAAACAAAATGAATTATATTTTTTAACAAAATCTATGTTCGTCTTGTTGGTCAGAAATTGTTCTGATTCGTGTATAACCATTGTCTACCTTAATGCTTAAGAATATCCAATATCTGTAAAAAAATACATAATAACCAAACTGATGATATTATTGAGTTTAATTGATTATGATTTTAAATCATATTAAGAAAAAGAGAGATTTCATTTTACTAACTGAAAAACGTAATTTAGAGTAGAATAATGTCGTGTAAATTTTTAACTCGAATTTTTAATTATATTATATGAATTGTTCGTAAGATGATGTTAAATTTATTATAATTTATACAAAAATAATAGCATTAGTATTATGAATTTGTTTTTATTTACAAATCTTCTCTGCATTAATTAATTTCTAAATAGTTGGTAATTTCTAGATATTTAACAACTGTATAAGTACGAATGTGAAATCATATTCACAATAATTTAACCCAGTAGATTTGAGAAATTCATCGAAAACGAAATTGATTTGATTCGCTGTGTTACATCTGTTTATTACTGTGAAAATAATTTATCAACGACAGACTTTAAGAGCTTATATATTAATGAAAAATATTTAATTTTTTTTAAATAATTCATTTAATTTCATTTCAAAACATTGAATATTGTAAAATAATCTAAATTTATTATCTAATTATTAATCTTTAAAGTTATAAGCTTCTTCAAAACTTAATATGGCTGGATGTTTTTTATTAATAAGAACTCCATATAATTGGATCTCTTGAAATAGCAGTTCCTACAAATTTGATCAATATAGATTGATTACCTACGCATAAATTATTATTTTTTTCCAAGAAAAACCTTATAATTATGATCAGAAAAATTATTTCACTGCAATTCCGATGATGAATTTTGATTCTTTTGAGAATAGTAAATTGTGAACTACATTTACTGTGAATGAGAAAATTTACTACCTACATGCTAATTCTATTTTCATGAGGGTGCAGAGTAAAGGAGTATTAGTTAGATGATTGCGTAATGTAAACATTTGACTATGATCATTGGCTCCGTAACTTCAAATGCTTATTTGTATATTTAATAAGTTTAAATGATTAAGTATCGGTTAAAATAGCCTTCTCGCTTTTCCATTTCGACATATTGTTAAGTATTATTTGCAGAGAATAATTAAAAAGCGTAATCAATATGTATATGGACTTTCGCTTCTAGTTGAAAGCAGCAGACTCGTATATTACAGTCGTATCGTTCAGGAATGACGAAGTTATCAACATATCCGGTGACATAACCTTAGCTTCGTCAAAATATTTCAGAGTGTCATCCGTGTTAAAAAAAGACCAAACTTTTTAATGTGTTATTTTGTAAAGTTTGCCAAGAATTTACTTACGTTCTGTTGTATTTGAATAAAGCTCATGCTGGAGTTTACTTCGAGTGCCGTTAAATTGTAAAATCATCATTAACTGTAATTTTTGTACATAACCATGAGATCGGGAAAAGTATAAGGCAGTATGTTTTATAAAGTTTTAACTGGTTGGGTATGTCTGGCATGTTTGACGATCTATGCAGCAATTTTTCACTGATATTGCATACTGTTGGTCAACTTGAAGATCCAGTGTTCTAACATTAATGTAGCGAAGGAAGTTACGATGACGGCACGGACAGGTTTTTACTATGTTCATGTATAGTGATGTCTCGTGATAGTTGTATTTGTTTTGCTATTTAATAGAGTTACTTCAAAAATTTACAAGAGATGATAGAAAGTTCTTTGAAATTTACATACGAAGTTAGGAAAAAGTTGAAAAAAAGTTGATGGATTTGTTTTTTCCTGAAATGAAAAATTTCAAATTCAATTTATTCCAGTCTAACGCAACTATTTTTCGAAATCATTTTGTATTATATTTTAAATTAAATATTTGATTTGTCTTTCATTACCTTTATATAAGTATTTTTTTAATGGATTACATTTTCGAGTTTGAAAATTATTTTAATTAATTTAAAGAAAATAGAACTAAAGCTCAAACTACTGCTCAAACTACTGCTCAAACTACAGCTCAAACTAAATTATAGACACAGAAAAATTTATTATTAAAATTGTAGCATTGTTGGAATCTTACCAAGCTTTACATTTATCATTGTAGTTTCCATAACATTTGAGATAGATTCTTGGATTGTACAATTCAATATTATTTTTTATTTATCTAACATTTAATAGAGTATCACTCCGTGAGCGCATATACATGTTTATTCATTAGTTATGTAAATGAGAAACCTCATACTTCAAGTTATCACAAATCTGTCATTTATTAAACTTTTTCTTGATTTAGAATGTATAGTTTCACTAAGCGTTCTATCAGTTTCGTGAATGTATGAACAAAACGAGTATAGATATGAGCAAAGTATATAAACTTCATTCTTGTTGTGACTTTTTTGTGATTTTTTCAAAATTCATATAACTTCCTTTAATCCACGTTTCTGTTTCTCTTTTTTATTTTCAATATTATAATAATATAATAAGCTCTGGCTTCTCCATTATTAGGTTGAAAACCTCTATTATACCTGTAATGCATAATCATATCATCAATATATTATGTTACATACATGAATTCATAATATTTAATTACTGAAATACTTGTTTTTATTTTTAATACAAAATTTATAGTATACGTAGCGCTTAATATTTTATATTCAATTTGTCATTATCTTCCATAAGTAAAAAATTTATCTTTAATTTATGTTTATTCGTCTATTTTACAACATATTATTAAATATAGATATATATTTATTTTATTTTTTTTCTCTTGTTTAATATGTTATTCACTAAAGTTTTTATTTTATAGAAGTGAACTGAAACATTCTGCTGTTAGATTCTTGAAGATGTAGTTTCAATTTCTTTTTAACAATTTTTAAAGCCAACTTCAGCTTTCAGATTTTATTTAGATTTGTGCTGTGAAATATTTGTATATCAGTCAACAATTATAAAAGAACAAGTCTTTTTTAATTTCAAATTACATTTCTATTGTATCGATCAGTTTATAACAAACGAAAAACATACTAACAGTATAGATAATGAATCCCAGATAGATAACTATAGAAAGGAAATTAATGTTTCTCATATCCTCTGCAATATTGCAGAACCATTTTATATTTTTTCCGATTATAAAGATTATTCTTGAGCTGCGGACGAAATTTTTGGTCTTAATACGAGTTAATACTTCTAAGATCTAAGCTCCGTTTTATACTCTTTGGTTTAAATCGCTGAAAAGATTAGCTATAACTCGGATTTCTGGCAACATAAATATCATCTTCCGGTCAACTCGAGGACTATAACGTACAATGATTGTTGGTGTAAAATAGTGTTAAATTATGTGGCTTACATAATAGACCTAATTAGGGTGTCAATACATTTGTCGACGGATAATTGATTTTCTGTGAACCACAATACTAATATCGGAGCGAGACGGTGTCTTGGAATTCTAATACATCATGGCCCTTGGCATCGATGGTGACAAAAAGTTTTGTAATAATCTCATAATAATTTGAAGCAATTGATGGATGATTTGGTGTTCTAGGCAGATAATTTTCTACTTTCTTATGAATCGTTTTTGATGCGTATTACTGCTAATATTGACTTTCGCGAGTTTTTAGAAATTCGAAATTTTTTCAAAGTCATCCATTAATTTCTTCAAACGTAAGAGAGTATGTGTCTTCTTCATAATTTCTACCATATGGAATTGGTGAAAATGTAAAAATAGTTTTTATGAACATGGTCAATGTATAAACCATAAATATACGAGAAGAAATTTATCAATTTCGTAATGCAGGTGATGCTTTTCTTTTCATTACATACTTTTCATTTTTGTATTTTTTTACGATTGAAAGTACTAAGAGTTTCGTGATAATACTATTTTGTGATAAGCGCGGAACTCTGCGATTGGTATAGAGTCAAATGTAGTATAGAGAATAATATTGACAGGTAATCATTTTGGAAGTATCATTTCTAAAAGGGATGTTGTAGGGGCTTATGTGAATAAAAAAAATTTCTCGTAATAATTATAAAAGTATAATTTAAACGTTAGGTATGTAAGAAAATGTATTATTTATGACTATTTCAGCTTTACTAGAGAATTTTTTATTTAAGAATGTAGTAAAATATTGTTGCTCATATTTTTTTTATATATATATTTTTCCAAAGCTAAAAGACAGATAATAATGAAAAAAAAATGTTAATCGAAAAAGATAGAATTAATTTTAATATCACATACACTATGTTATAAGGATTAATAAAAATAAACAAATACTTTCATTTGATTCTTTCATCAGATGAAAAAACAAATAAAATATTTACTGTATTTTCAAAATTTTATTGTACAGCCAAAATCATGAGCAGAAAAAATTCTTCATTAGTAGTTTTTATGTATGCATTAAACATTTTTTATATCATTTAAAGTAATCCTTCGATTATAAAAAAAATTCGCTTATATTTAAAAGTAAGTATTAAATTTAAATATTTACATAATAAAATATTTATTTGTATAGTTTATTAAAAGGAATGTAATAAAAACTCGGGTAAAAGTACGTATCTGAATATTGCTTTAGTTGAGGTTAAACAAAAATGAGTCCACACGTATAATTTATTTTTTTACAATTTAAATTTGTACGATTTTCAAAAATTTCTAAATGATTTATTAGCGTTTCTATTGTATAAACTTAACTTGAATGCATACGAGCGCATGAAGTTATTAATATAATGCTATGTGAACAACTTATTACTTTCTTCAAAGTTCATTAGTTACTCAACATTCAAATATTTAATTTATTTTAGTATTCATCGATAGGTTGAAATGATTAAAGCAAATCAGAGGGATCCAATTTCAGCGTAGCTAAAATCGAATTGACAAAACGGGATCGATTTTTAGTCAGTAGCGTAAAAAAGGAAATGGTTATAAATTGTAAGAGCCTTTTGAAAATTATCATAGAATTTCCGATCGCGTACAATAAAACTACGGTCTGGCTACGAGTAAGTACGAGAGAGTTACGAAAGAGCGAAGTATACAAATTTCTATGGATTTAGTTATTCCGCCGGTTAATAGCAAAAGCTTCGAAGTATCTAAAGTAATAAGGCGCGTGCGCGCAAATAAATGACACGCATGAAAATCTGCTGGTCGTAAGATCGGTATCGAGCAGTCGCACGCTATATGTCTCAATCACGATCGCTCCTAATTGCATCATGGGTCGCGGTGGAGAGGAGCCAGAAGATCCAGGACGTCCGTAAAACACGAGCGATGGCTAATAATTTATTAGCGGCTGGAGGTGAGCTCGTAATCGCGAAACACTTTTGTAATGCATTGATTGTTGGCCGCTACGCGGGAAAGACATTATGTGTCTTATATACAATTGCGTACCTGGTGCACAAGACATAGCTAGTGAATATACGCGAGCTGCGTATTTACCATGCTGCACTTACCGGTCAATGTCCTATGCGAAGGTTTGGAGCGCCGGCCGGCCGCTGCACTGCTCAAGCGTGCGTCTTGCATACCAATCTTCCCGATATGGTACGTATATATCAGCTGTCTTTATACCACCTGTAATGCATACCTCTGTCTTTAATGCCGAAGAAGACAGTAGTAATGCAGCGGTCTGATGGTGTATTTTAACTTTTGAGTCACGGAGAGCGACGCCGCGTACTTTTTCGGTACTTCCGACTGATTGAGCGCTTCGCGCATCTTCCCCTACGTCTAGATCTAATAAGACTATTTTCACGACGGACAGATGCCTATTTTTATTGGTTTTTTTCCCTCTCCTTCTATCCCCTCGCTATTTTGATGCAGAACCGCTCGTTAGCGTTACGCGTGCCTTTTTATGCATAAATTGCTTTTGTGTGTTTTACCTCCTTAATATGCCTGGTACAATAAGGAATCGTTACGTTCTTTTAACAACTCTATGGTGCAGCTTAACTATTTGTTACATTAATGCTTCTTTTGAAAACGCACGCCTCGATGAAATTAAGAGGCGATAAAATTATATGGTTTAATTACTGAATTGAGAAATCCTTGTCTAAGGACTTATATTTCATTATTTTACTCATATTTATTTTATATTATTGCTTATTAAAAGTCGCTATGATGAATATAAGCTCTGCATTTTAATGTTATTTAAAAATGTACGCACAACAATTTAAAGCGATAGTCGTAAGCGAAATAGGTATATTTTATAATTGTAGCAGCATGCGTCAATAGTTAAATGGAGATTTGCAAAAAGAGATATTATGTGTATTATTAAGATTTGCATTGTATTCATTAAAACCTTTTCATTGACAGTGACTATTCTACCTTTACAACTTAGTTAATGGCTTTCAAGAAGATCTTCAATAAATTGAAGATATTTTATGTATTTTTGCAGTAAGTTAAATGAAGCAAAGTTATTATTTAAATTATTTAAATATTATTTATTAATGAAAAAGTGAGATATGGATCAGAAGCTTTTTTCCAATACATTATTGGAGCACATACCATATGCACGGGGTGCTAATTAATATTTTAGATACAAATATTTTTATATATTCAAAATCTCACACGTTAAAATGCCATCTTATTGCATTTATTTATTTATTATTATATATTTTTTAATTATCAGAATCCAAGTATTGAGTACGCAGTAGAATTGAACAACAGGTTCGTGTGTCACTTTTACTGTTGTTGGGGTCACTCGAGCATTGACCGCTCGCCATTCTTGATTGTAATATCATATACGTCAGTAATACTAAGTGCGTTCCGGAATTGTTTGCGGGCTCATCAGTTTTATCATTTTGTTTACTCGTTTATTTTTTTTTTTTAATTGCTCTCATGTAGCCAATCGATGAGACAATCAAATATTGATCGAGACACGTGTTGTATGTCGAAAACGGGATTCTCGGAACATAAAACTTAGTAATGTAATACTTTATAATAAATGCACTTAACGTTTATTCAAGGTCTTTTTGAGCATTAAATTATATAATTTGTAAAATTTGTTTGTGGGTTAATTCTTAATGTGTTACTAAATTAATTTAAATATAGATACATTAATAATGTAATAAGAAATAAATTCATATACTGTATAATAGTTAATTATGAATAATTCGGTAAAAGAATTGAAGAAGTTATATAGATTGAAAGAATCCCTTTTCGTTTTTTTAATTATGTTAATTTACATAATTTATTTAATTTTATTATTTGAATGAACGTATTTTCATAAATTATTAGTCAAAAATATCACCAAAATACTATTTAATATAGTTCAGTTATTGTAACAACTGATGGTTAAACCTGGATTATTATAACAGATAGATAAAAAACATTTTTTTGATTTCTATTACAAATCATTCAGTACTTTGCAATTTTAGAATACTGCAAATTAAATTACATTCTACCAAAAGCAAAAAATTTTATCCATGTATAAAAAAAAACGATTTTTTAAAGTTGAAATTGAAAATATTATAACAGACAATCTGAATATTGTGCACTAAATTTTTTAAATTTAAAATTATGTAAGGAGGTTTAAATAGGCTGAGACAAACAGGCTTAAAGAGCAGCATTTTTTAAAGCGGTGGTTTCGGAAAAATACATTTCAGGCTACATATTAGTTTGATATATTAATCAAAAGAGTATTTTTCACTTTATATAAAATTTATATATTTTTGGTTCATGTAGTAATCGTTTGCATTCCAAGACTGTTTATAAATCGTATGTTCTTGTCAACATTGGAGTATTCATTCATTCCGCCCGGATCGCATTTCATATAAGCATGTTACACTTCTTCGATTCTCGGTATATATTTAGACTGCAGCTTACTCTATTTTCGATAGTCAGGCTCTTATGTTTTCAATAAAAATTTATTTATTGAATATGTTTATCATTTTTATGAAAACCTTATAGCTAGATATTAGATTGAGATCACTTAGTAAATGAATTGATATTGATGTATTTTTCATATATTCATACAATGATTTAATAATCATAAAACGTTTACAGAGAATGGCTTATAATTATGTTAGAAACATCAAGGTTGCCGCTTATGTTAAGTCGTTGGTAAAAGCATTATAGGTCACTTCTTTCTCCATAACTACTCTAATACGAGTAATGACACTTTCATTATCAAGCATTTGTTAAGATATTTGACGTTTTATTTTTATATCAGAATCATAAATATAAACAAATAATTAAATCTCTGTATTAAAGGGTTCGTTTCGATTTTCATATACAGGAATAATTATATATCGACAAGTAAATGATAAGTGAGTGTCATTTTTTATAAATTCAATTAGATTTACTTTATAATTTACTAAACCATTTGAATAATTTTATTATTACATATTAATAAGCAGTGAAATAAAAATTGATATTAAACAAATTACATGTTTTTAACTTTTTTAAAAGAAAAATATTGCCTTTTTTTAATTAGTTATTAATATAAATTGCATTATTTGGAAATATACTCAATTTTATTAATATTAATAGACAAATACATAATTTATAATATAATTAATAATAACGTTTTTTTTTATTAAACCACATACTTCTGCATTAACGAAAATTATTTCAATCGTTTAGATAAAGGTATATTAATTGCAAGAGCCTTTATTTATTTACTTAATTAAATTTATTTTTAATTTACATATTAAGTCTACTTTTTACGCGATTACTTATTTTTACTATCTTACTTCTACAATTATTTTATTCTACAATTTTCATTTTAAGAATTTGTCAATTATATCCAATTTATAAAGGTTATGATAAATTCAAGTAAGGATTAGAAATATTCTACAAAGGTTTTTATTTTTCAAAACCTTATTTTCATTAAAAAAAATTTGAAATCTAGACATTTTTTAGTACTGTACTTGTATATAAGCATAGTGAAATTATAGTAATCTCGAAAAAAAGCTTCTTTGATTCTCAAAATATTCTTCCTATTGATTTCAATTATTCATACTCTCTGGCTATTACATTTTCATGTGAAATGAGAAAACATTACGGTACTTATCTGTTATAAATTTTGTACACAATTTTCAATAAAAAAAATATTTGTTTTCACCATTGGGTAATCATAATTTTCCTATCAGTTATTAATTATTGGAATATGATAAATAGTAAAAATAATTTGTAAGAAATTAGTTATTAAATATTGAGCTGGCAATCTTATAAAGCTTTATTATATGTCACGTATAGTGACGTAGCATCTATCTTCAGTTGTGCTGTAAAATTATCATATGATAGGAGGCGATTTGAGTTAAAGGAATGCATAGATATCGGTAGCTCAGTTGTGAGAGCCATCGCTAAAACGGAAAGTCCCGGGTTCAAACTCTGGCCGAGGAATAGCCTTTTTCTTAAGTCGTCCTTCATTCTCCATATTCTTATTAATTTTTGCATAAGATCCGAGTTGCTACGCCAACTTGCGTTAAGATGCAATTAGCGAACTTTTCATACGAAACATATAATAGTACATTATTCTTAATAAGCTTTTTATAACGAATGATATTTACTGAATAAAAAAATCTTCATTTTATAACGTACGTGTATTAGAAAGAACAGCCGAAATCTAAATACTTCTTTTAATAATAAGTAATAAAGCAGAATAAAATGTAATGAAAAACTAGTAGTAACAAATTAGAATGTGTTAGCATCGAGTGATATACAAAACTCCATAAAATCGAAGACGATCATGTTTTATACCGGATAAGTTAATACAGGAATCTTAAAAAGTAAGGATACCATTGTTTCTTATTAACAGAAAGAAATAGTTAAAATAGTACAAGTAAATATTTTTGATGGAATGCTTAATATTATCATATTTTTATGTACTCGCTGGTGCGAATGAACTCAGATTGTTGCTCAAGTCGTTGCAATTATTATAAATTTGAATTTTTATTCTATTTTTATTGTTTTTATACTGAATAATAAATTGAAGGTAATTTCTTCAACAATAAAATTAGAAGTTATAGTTTTATTTTACTACATTATGGCTATTGGAGCTTTATAGAGTAATTACACACACACACATACACACACACACACAGATATATATATAAATATATATATATATATATATATATGTGTGTGTGTGTGTGTGTGTGTGTGTGTATATATACATATATTTAAAGTGTTAATGTTATCGACCGTTTTACATCATTTTATTCTTGTAAATTTAAAGTGAACAGATTTAAAATAATCATTAATAATCGTTTACTATGAATTAATAAAATCTTAAAGCATATATTCAATAAAGGGTATATTTATACTTTTCTCTCTATTTCTTTCACTCTCTATCTCTCCTCATACACATACATCCTAATCGAGGAAATTCAATATACAATGAGTTATTTAAATATAATTTAAACGTGCAATATGCACGAACAATAGGAATTTAAGTGAAAATAGATAATAAATGAGCTATTTTGATACAATTTAATGGTTTTCACATTATCACAATGGCTTTAAGCATTTCATTTAATGCTGTACACCCTGATTACTTACTAATTTCATACATATACATGTAGGAGAGATTGCGAGTTAGAGATAGTTAGAAGTCATTGTTGTTATTGTCGTCGCCAGGTGCATTGCCCCGCGAACTATCCTATCTGCGGTTACATTCAATATATACACGTATGTGTAAGTTGCCTTTCTCTTGGCTATAAACGTCCGCATATGCGAGCGACATTTCTCATATAGGCACAGATTAAATACCGCGATATAAGCACGGAATCGTTAGTACAGACGATGTTCAAGTCCTTCTCTTACAGTCACCTCGATATCCTTTGTAGAAATGTAATAAAATACCGATATACTAATAAAGCTAGTTTACAAAAATATTAATCGTACAATTTTCTAATTTAGATATGTAATAACAAAAGCAGCAACATTAATTAATGCAATTAAATAATTTACTTAATGATTAGTTAGTAAGATTTGACACTGAAGGTAAAGTTTTTTTAATATTTTTCTTACTATTTTTTTAAATTCCTCGGACAATAATAAACAATAAAAAATCATTGCATTAAATTCTTTTTTTTATTGTAATACTTAAAATTTGCTTTGATATAAATAAAAATAAAGTTTAAAGCAAAAAGTTTTTTATTCTTTCAAAAAAAGTTGCGAAAATATGGTTAATAAATATTATAAAATTTTATTTCGCAAGTGTTTGTAAAATGCAGTTTTTCCAATAACATTTTTTTGCTTATAAGCCTTTAATATTATTGTTTTAAATACATTTAAAATTTTATTTCATTGTTTTTATTATTTAAAAATGTTTATTAAGGTTTAAGAAATCTAATTTTCATGGAGAATACTATTCTATTAAATTATAATTCTTTTATGTAACTTCTCTGCAAAATATTATACTTTTACTTAGTTTTTTTTTGTTTTTTTTTAATATTTCATTATTGACTATTGTGATTTGCTTTTAATCTTCACTGACCTTTTTCGCTTATGTGCTTCGAGTAATTATTAAATATTTAAGAAAAGATAAATTTCTAGTAAGCCGTTAGTTTTGTTGGCTTATTAGATATTAACTCTAAGTATTCAAACAATTTGTCATTAGTCACTGGCCTAATAGTAATAATCGACTAAAATTGATCAAGAAAGTTAAGGAGCTGACCGCATTTAAAACTTTGATGGATAGCTGCTTGTGCTGTCATATTCATGCTTACCGTAAAAGCTAAAAAGCATCATATTTTATAAAATATACATAATTTACAAAATTTTATTTAGTCTGCATAAACAGTCTGCATAAATAGTCTGCATAAATAGTCAGCATAAATAGCTGTAAAATTATTTTTTTAATAAAACACTAAACATCTTTTATGAAATTTTAGGGACACTTTTATTAATAAAATGAATGCGCTGATTTTTTTGGCACATGCATCAACATTATAAATTGATATTCTACTCGAAATATCCTTATTATTATATATTAATGGTCTCTTTTGAAATCCGGAAAAAATTATTATTAATATATTATGTATGATTAAATTATATACAAATAAATTTAGAAATTAAAAATAAAAAACAGCTTTATTCAGACATATGATATTATCATAAATTTTAATTCCAAACATCGGGTATAAATAATAATATAGTTATCGTAGCTTTCACCTGTAATTATATAGCAATCATACTTTATATTTACAGTATTTTACAAAGATCAACCTTTATTAATTAATTTCTAGATATAAGTAAATTAAAGTGTGTTTAAAATTGAACGTATGAGCGTAAATTTGTAAAGGATTAGCAATGTCATCTATGTATATGTATCTACAAAATGAATATTTATCATGCACGAGAATATGTATGCTTTAGTATACGATGCATAAATATATACATTTAAAGTCGTCTTATTTTTAAATATGCACATATTACGGGCGATATCAATTATAACTTCCATGAAAGACTTTATTCATGATTGGGGATATGTTAAATCTTTTTTATTTTTTTAATTTTTGCATCGCCATTCATTTATTACCATATAAAGAATAAATAATATAAAATCAGGTATCTTATAGTTTATTTATGCCATTTTACAGTGCTAAGTATAATTTTAGCACAGTAAGATAGAATAAATAACTAAAATTACAATTTTTTTTCTTCATTTTTTCGCTAAAAAATCATTATTAGTTTTGTTGCAAATAAGTACGTAGTAATTGTATCGTGCTTCAGTGCATTATTAAACATTGAACTCAAAAATTATATATTTTACATGTGATTGAATTTAAATATAAAAAAAACAGTTTTACCACAAACGCATAATTAGCATGTTATATGCGAAGGTAGAATTGTAGGAATGAGCGCTAAGTAATAAAAATTTTGTTTACCATTTTAGCATATAATTATAATATTTTGAAAAGAATTTTTTCCATTGTCGTAAATAAATGCAACACTAGAATTTCGCTAAAGATATTCTTTCTCTGCTTATCAATTGTATAAACCGGATAATACAAACGGTGATGGTTACTTATATTTTTCAGTCTGTATTTTTAATAAATGTACAAAAACTAGTAACATTATTATACTTTGTACTATAAGCAATATGGATTCTCAATTGCATATGTCAATCATAAATTTTAATACTCTACAATAGTAATACTTCTATGGAATCTTTCTGGCCGTTTTCCACAATTCAGGGTTTTTCAATACTGCTTCGGAATCTATTGTACAATTGTGCGAAACTAAGTTATATTCCGTAATTGCGTTTGAATAATAAGATATTTAAGGGTCAATAACGATACAGTCCACTTTTAAGCTCTATTTCTTTTCTCTTTTTCTTCAACTTAGGTATATTTAAATTTGTAGCTTTAAATTCCATTATTTCTGCAATAGATGAAAGTATTTTATTTAATTTAGAAAAAAAAAATTAACTATACAATCATATATAATAGCATATTTGATATTTCGTGTATTATTTTCAATATTATTCACTTAAGTTTGTTGTGCTTGTATTTATGATTAATACGTGACCATTACGCTTTGTGAAACTATGTTGAACTCAATAAAAAAATAGTACCATAACCAATGGTTTAAGGAAAGTATCAATAATATTGTTTCATTAGTTTATCAGTAATAGAGTAATTATTTGAAGAAGGGCCATGTAAGTATATTTAACTCGAGCCAAATGTTTCATGGCTCTCTCGAAGTAGTACCTGAGACGTGTCGGAGAAATCACTAAAGTCGATATTTGATATTTGTGTTGAAATACAGTGGCCAATAAAATTAAAAGGAAGAAGAATAGAAGGAGAGAAGCGAGCGAAACAAATGTCGAGGCACATCGAGTTCGGGGTGGGTACAATCTCGGTGGCCCGTTCGCTTGACTCGTATAAGCTCAATTACCGGAGTGGTCGAGCGTAACACGAGGGGTCAAGTAATAATCGTAATACAAGGAAAATAAATTGCCAGATCCCAGTGGTACCGAGGGGATTCTATACCGGGATTCTATACGTGAATACATTGCTTACATACGCGTGCCGTCTTGCGCAGAGAAAAGGTGAACGACCTATAAAGTAGTGTGTTTAAGAGAATGCGAATCTCAGATCTCCAACAGTTCTTCTTTGAAATACGTACGACCGCTCATGTAGTCTCTTATGCTAAAAATTACGAGCGAGTGGTTAATAACGTCGTAGCCGACTGACCGAAAACTCAATTAGTCTCGACATACGCACCCAAGTACGCATAAACAAACAGGCTGCCATACATGTGACCGAGGAAGGGAGTCAAAGTTAATTTGAGGTCATTGAACCTACAAAGATCGGAGTTCCTGCCCCCGCGAATGTCGCTGACTATCAGCGGTAAAGGGGTACGGGACAACGAATATTGACTAAATTCGTATAGTACGAATGCACATTTCCACGATAGCGAGCCAATCTGATAAATTGAATGTATTGTTTATTTTATTTTTTTCTTTTCTTTTTACAGGCTTAAATAATTCCTCAATAATTGACCATCGCATTTTGTTAACTTTTTTTATTCAATAGATCGCTCATCTTCTGAAAACAATGTTGTTTAATATATAATGAATGACGTCACTTAATATTTATAGATTCGTTTTAATACAATATAATCCTTTGAGAAAAGTTATAAGGATAAGAATTTTGTTTCTAATGTACATAAACACATTTGTGGCCAATTATTAGCTTTTACATACTCATATTTCTATTTCAGATGTAGAAATCTTGTCGACTTGTGATGTTGAAATGCTGATAAATGTTATAAATATGTATAATTAAAAGAAATTCATAAAAATTATTATATAAATTTATATAATTAGAATATTTTAATTTGCAGATTTTAAGAAAAATATTATTAGTAACATTTTTTCACAAAATCTAAATTTTTTATAATACAGATAATCTTTATAATTTAACATACACAATGAATTATAGGTAGTATTGAGTTGTGGTTTTATTATTGTCGCTTTAAAGTAGTCTCTTAATCGAAATATTTTTTTACTTCATCATTTTTTGATCCGAAAGTCCTAAAAGTACTTTAGCGAATTGGGTATAATATTCATAAATCAAAATAATATTAATAAATGCACATTTTTTATATGTATCACGCAGTTGCCAAAGAACTTTTTCTTAATTTTACAAAGTATAAATCTTTAATGCGATAAAATTTATGTGCATTTTCTTAATATAATTGATTGATAAATTTAATTTAAATATTAATTTGCAGCTTTCATATTTTATTCAAATAATAATAAATAGTAATATATTACGATAGATATTTACGAAACATATCAACTATATTTACCAAAGTACTAAAAATCCAAAAAAGCATAAATCATATTTAAAAGAATTTCATTTTCACGTGAGCCGTATAATTAACACTCCATATTCTATTATAACAAATTAATATAATTATTAGTTTTATTTGAAAATTGACGATTTTCCAAAACATATTATAAATGGCTTATTGTTTGCTAAATATAATCAGTTTTTTTTATATTTACAATTATTAAACCACAATCTTAAAAATTATAATATTAAATGTTGTATTCAATGTAAGAATATTATTTAATTTTCTCGAAGAATTTCTTATTGGTTTCCGACACACGTTTGAGCGCACGTGTACGTGCATGCATCTACGCACGGTTAGATATCTCAGTCGTACGTACACACACATAAATTGAATTAAGGATTAATAAGTCTATACAGTTTACTGGCTCTAATAATGATAATTGTGATATAAAATCTGTTTTAAAATATGATTCATATTTCATGGTTTTTATTGAAGTCTTTTTCAAACACGTGTCTGCTAATGTAATTATTAAGTCATTTATTGAAAACCATGAAAAATTTATCTCGAAGTTTATCAAAAAATTAAGTTATTGTTGATTAAGAAATTTAAATTATGCGAGATGAACGAAAGGAACGTTAGAATCGTTTTGATATTGAATCTTGATACGTTGTTCGAAACTAATTCTTTGATAAAGCAATGCTAAATGAATAATAATAAATGAGTAAATTACGGGTTTGATAGTATTTGTTGATTTTTAATTTATCGATACCCGTATTAATCACTATTATTTTGTCAGAAATAAATAATAATAAGAGTTTTATAGAATAAATGTCCATAAGTTCATTTGATAAAAAGGCTTTAATACTAGATACATCAGACTTTTACGCTCGTTTAGCGAATGAGTTTTATTAATTTTTGTTCTCCTAAAAATAAATTATCCTTAATTAAAATGTACTGTAAGTCGATTAAAATTTCATGCAATAATAACGCATTTGAAGTATTCTTTTCGATAATAAAGTGCCAAAGTATTGAGGAAGAAATCAATCAATCATTTGTAAACAAACGATTCGTAATAACCGAATGATCTTACGGAAGTCTTACATTATACAGATGAATATCAGATGCAAGTCATGGCAAAGAAGAAAAAAACCAAATGAGTTCAACTTATCGTTGCGGAATGCGCGTAACGTGAATATCCATGCTTCGCGCTGCGATTCTTCAAGCAAAAGTGTTTACTAAGCATACTGAGACGCTGACGTGACGATCACATAGAGAAGGATTTCATAGCCTGTATTCACTGTTAATATTGATAATTGATTTTGGATTAAATCAATACAAGTTCGTACAAGAATTACATCATTTGACCCATTAAAATTATCATGCATCCGATCACAAGCATTGTTTTACTCAAACAAATTATCGCTAGCACATCATGTACTTCGTGCGTCCTTTTATTAATTGACTTAATAATTTAATATCACTTTTTTAGTTACGTAAATCTTTCTTCCATGTTTTCACATAATTTACAGTATTTCTAATTTTATTCTTAATAATCATCGTATAAAACTGTCGAGCAATTTCATACCGGATATAAAAATTCTAAGCGTTACAGTTTATTAAAATATCACATCTCTTTCTATTTAAAGCCTTGTTGTAAAATATTCATAGACTAGGTAATACGCACTTAGTTATTACAGTAATAACATGCATTCGTGTCTTTCCTTATAAATTTGAATGAAAAGTACTGCTAAAAACTACAATTCTTGTATTTATTTTGAAACGCTGTTATACAGTTCTGACTGTATTATAAATCAAAGACTTATTACCTTTATCAACTACGTGCAATTCTTTTTAAACTTATTTAATAGAGCCTGTCATTAATTTCTGAAGATCTCTACGCACTTGAAATGAACATTGAGCAAATATTGCAAAAATGCTTAAAAGGATTATATAATGACACATCGTATAAGGAAACAAGAAGAAAATATTTCATGATTTACTTATAACAGTTAATCGTAAGTAAAAAAATTAAAATCACAAATTTATACTTCCGATGAAAAGTTATCATTTTTAAAATGGATTTCACTTACAAATGAAATTATCGGTATAATATTAAACAATTAAAAATGCAATAAATACGTGCGTATGCTGCGCTATTGTTTTAAATTAAACCAAAAAGAAAAGAAAAACTGTTACATTTTTGGTTAAAATAATCTTATGATATAGTCATCAGGTCGTCAACTTATTATTGATCAATGACTCAAATGACAACTCTCTTAGCCTGTTCTTTCTCGCACGCATGTACACACCAGCGTTCAAATTAACACGTAGATACGTCTTATATAGACTTGTCCCATACGGTTCATTACCCGACACTTATAATCTTATTATGCAGGAGTACATGACTGAGTGCACGTATGTGAATGGCAGCAAGACCATAATTTAATAATAAACATTAGATGAACCTATAACCAGAATCGACCATGTGTTTTCCTTATTGTTTATTCGATTTCGTTGCTCGCAACTACATTAAAATTACCTTCTATCATTATTTTAATTTACAAATATTGCAATATATATATATATATATATATATATATACATGTATATTTTAAATCTCTACTTCATTTCTTTTCCATTGTCTCTCTTTAAAAATATTATGTTCAAAATATAAATAATACTAAGGTAGTTTAAAATTATCGTAAATTCTGGAACATAAAATTTTTATTGTGCAATAAATACACATTAAATTTTTCTTATTTTTTACGATTAGACAACAAAACTGAAGGAAGATATTCTTATTTTCAGTTTAGTATGATATTTCAAAGAATTTTTCTTGATTTAATAGATAAATTAATTTCTCATTCGAGATTGATTTTTAACAAATACAATATACAACTTGAAATACAGTTAAGGAAATATGCATTACGATTTCTAAATACTTAGTAATTATCTGTTAGATAAATTAATACATAATAATAAAAGTATTATTTTAGTTTCGATTCTATGTAATATCGTTTTCATAGGTTTTATGAATCTTTTATTATTTCTTTGCAAAAATTATAAATGCAATATTTATTGAAAAGCATTTTATCTATATATATATATATTTTTTGTATTATGTAGGATTATATCTTATAAATTATACAACACGTTTCGAATAAAGATTTCGGGTATTTACCGCTTCATGCGCTGCTCCAATTTTGTTAAAACTATATATTTAGATTACAATATTTAGATTAGAAAATTAGGAATAGAAATTTAGAAAAAGTATTAGACGCTTAAGCGTTTAACTCGTTTTATACGAGCGGTTTTAATAATAAAGTATATATGTATATATAGGGATAGGGATTTCACATAATAGAAAACAATACATTATATATTTGACATTGACTTCGGTCTATGCTTCGCAAAAAGGGGATCCTACCTATATAACTTAATTTATTCGACTATTCTGGACTTACCCAACTTGTTAAACAGCTCTTGCCCATCATTGTTCTTTCACCATAATCCAGAGCCTGAGAAAGACAAGAAATTAAAGGTGAGGATTATTTCAGTAGACACCATTACACAGTTATGAATCATTTAACCGCCACATAATTTTTACTCCCAGTTTGTTTATTCCAATATTACGAATCTTGATCTTATAAATTGCATCCTTTAAATTAATTCATCCTCATCGGAAACGTTAACTATTCAGAATTTATCATTTAATCTCGATATTTTTCATTCTTCCCTATGAATCTGATGAAACATTAAATTAAAAACCGACATGTAAATGTTATTAAATTATTGCAATTGTTGTTTTAAAATTGTAATAGATTCATGAATGATTTATTTCTTATCATCTCTTTTAAACTTCTTTACTTGTAATTATATCTGTTTAGAAGATTAATTTTCTAATGGGTTCCATATGAAAAAAGAATCTTTATAACTTAAGAATGTACTTAGAATTTTGTATATAATAAGTATTTAAGTCATTATTTATATATAAATATAATTTTCAAATATTTATTATAGGTTTGAATACTTAAATGTACAAAAAAATTACTATTAATTATTTGAATTAATTACTTTAAAATTGTGTAAAATACAAGAAAAAAACTATTAGTTAATTAATTATTCTAATTTAAATTGATATTAAAAGTCACTATTTTTAGAAAAAATAATAAATACAGACAAAAAATTTTCATATGAATGTGGAGAACACGAAGACAAGAGTTTTTCATATTGAAATTATTGTAATTATCCTCTAGTGATTTTCAGTCGATTACTGTTAGCACGGAAGTAATTCATAAAATAAACCTACTTTTATAATTACTACCATAAATCGTATTTAAAATGCTTACAAAGGGTTTTATAATCTATTTTTTATAAAAGAATTAAAAATATAATCTGTCACATTTTTTAAGAATATAAAATTATTATTTATGCTTTTAAACATAAGTTTCCGTATGTGTATACTTTAATGTATTCTATATAGGTTGGTATAGATTTTATATTTTTATTTAAATTAAGTTAGTTCATTATTTATGGTTTTCTAAAACAAATTAACATATGGAAGCAATATGTGTAAAAAAGATTTTTATATTTTATATTGTAGATTTGTATATTATTTTAATAAGATTTTTTAATATGTATTCCTTAATTTTATAAACATTTTCTGAATAAATAGCTGCATTCTTACATAATTGAATAATCAACAATTTAATGTTACGCATATATTATAAAATCATGTCAGATAAATATTGCGAGAAAAAGTTGTTAATTGCGTGAAATAGAAAAATACACTTACCAAAACAATTACTATTTGATTTTCTAACTTCAAAAATAGTCTAGCTTTTTATTTTCTAAATAGAATAATAAAATACATAAAAGCATATCAAATTATTTAAAAATTGTTGATTTAGATTTTTTATAATTATTTAATTATAAACAACAAATGATAGCATATTTTATTATTTCATGAATTATTAAATTCTAGTTTAAATATTATATTAGAAGCTTGTAATTGACTTATTTATAAGAACACGTAAAAGAAAGTAGTTCGAAAAAATAATATTTCATTCATTTTTTACTTGAACTATTAAATCTATTAAATGCGATTTAAAATAAAAATAATATTTTTTTTGTACTATAATATTTTCTATTAAAATTATCACAATAATTCTTTGTACGTACTATGCAAATTGTCGAATGAGATCGCTAAATTTAGGAAAAATTAAATTAGATCAGCAGGATGAAATAAAAACTGCAACGAGTTTTTATATAGTAAGATTTATAAATGTTAATTTGTTGCAGATTTATATTATAAGCCAAAGTAGCGATCGCGTCCATCTGTCAAACTTAGAGTTCACTCAAGCATTGAGGCTACGGTTTTCGGAGGAAGTCGACCCAATTTCTAACGGGCGATTTACGTATGTGAGAATGGACATTGAGTATATGTGAGGAACGATGAAAGGAATAACGGAGTCCTGCCCAAAAAAGAACTCGTGGGCTCCACCGTTATCGGTCGCTAGAAGAAGCGAAACCAGTCGATTAAAAAAAAGACAGAAACGAGAATAACCGGAGCTCGACACAATCGTGAATTCTGTCAGGTGATGTCCTGGAGACGTATAAGCTAGCACTATTTCTCATCCTGTTTTAATTTTCGAAGGCGACTACCATGGAGTATGGTAAAAATCAGTTATTTCGGCAAGTTAATAGCTAATTAGTGATCCATTTCAATGACTTTATCAACAATTGAATAATTCAATCACTTATTTCACGTTCTGTTTGTAAAAGAGAAAGATGCATTTTTTATTATTTAAAATATATTCAAATGGTTTCGGATAGTGACTAAAATATAAAGCAATTTTTTAGGTAAGCTTTTAAAAGTTTTGTCCTATAGAAACTGTGAGAATTTACTATGAGCACGACTATGGTATATATGATTGCCTCGTTCAACAATGTATATTAAATTACGAAGACTATTGTTTATTCCTGTAATTCTTACATTTGTAAAAACGTGTATAATGCTCTGTTTTCAAAGCAGCTGCGCTTGTTAAAACATGTTTAATATTATTATAATATTCTTGTAAACTAAAATCTTTCTATAATTACGATTTAATTTAAATTTCAGTAATTTAGAATACTATAAAAAATATTTATAGACTTTTTACTAAGTAGAAATAATAAAATAAATACACCTCATATGTATATATAATATATTTTATATCATTTATTCAGGAAGTATATCAAAACGAGCCAAGTATATATATATATATATCTTAGTTAGCGTAAAAACTTAATATTATATTTTTTGATATTTCCATTAAAATTTTTACTGGGTAAATTAATTTAAATTTATTATAAATCAAATATTAGATTACGTACAGGCTAGGAAATTAACCTTGTTTAACTACTTGAATAAAATGTTTACAAGCTATGGTTTTTTAATTTTCTTCTAAAACTTAATTTTATTTAAATAAACGTACGTTTATTTAATTTAGATTAAATTATGTAATCATTAAGGATTTTTCAATATTAGATATTTTGTTTGTGTGTATTGAATAAGTTTTGCAACATTAAACGTTGAACAGGAAGAATATCTAATTAATATAATGCTTAATTAAAATTTGAACGACACCTTTTTGATTTATGTAAAAAAAGTAATCGTTTATATTTTTTTCATTACTATACTTGAAATTTTTACTCTATTGGTTGCTTTATCAATAATACTTAAATAATTATATCTGTTTTCTTCATATGTAATGAAGTTGATATAATAATTTTGCATGAAAATTCGCAATTCAAGGTAAAATATTTAATGCATATAATAATTAATTAAATATTTTTTTAATTTTAATATTATGAAAACTAATTGTATGATATGTAGAAAATGTATGTATAAAATAATAATAAGAACCGCATTAATGAAGACGATGGAAAACATTCTCTACTGATTAGTTAAGCATTCCAATCAAATACTAATAAGAATCGCTCATTTATTTATTTAATACCTATATTGAATATAATTGTGCCAATAAGAATAAATTTTACTTTTAGACTTAATAAGGTTTCTCCGTGAATAATTATTTACGTAAAATAAAAGCATTTTTTAAAAAATTTTTTATTTAAAAAATTAATTTTATAAGTGATAATATTTTATAAATATGAATTTTTTGTATAGGTTATTACTTATTTATATTAATTTAATTTATTAAGTATTTCTTAGGAGTCTTTTATTATTATCTATGATAAGTTTAAAGAAGAATACACACACACATACACACATATATATATATATATATATATATTTATATATTTATGAAAATGTTAATATAATTATTTTATGATAAAAATTAATACATTTGAAATATACATACATTGAGTCAAACTTAATAAATGTATATGAGATAGTAAAAAAAGCATATACGTATCTATGAGTTCGTGTGCGTGTGCGTGTTATTATTTATGACTTTTTTTAATTTGAATATTGTTTGGCCATCAATATTTCTAGTATCTTAACTAATTGCTGGTCAATTGTTAATATTAATCAAGATCAAAAGAACTAAGATAGCAAGTTTGTATCTTATTTTATTGTTAAAAAAATGTTTTAATTGAAATAATATGTCGTGAAATGTAAAATTTGTTGTTTTACATTTTATTCAGATATCATAAACTTTTGTTCTTATAACAGAATGATCGTATGAATTCTGAAAAAAAAAAATAAAAACTGTAGCTTAATTTTTAAAAATCTATTAAATTTTCTTCTTTTTAATAGCTTGTCAAAGTATTTTTCACTTATAAGAAATAAATATTCTACTGTCTTGTAATTAAATAAAGAGTTCTACCATCTACCTCTCCCTAAATAGTTTATCAACTAATTCATTAGACTTAGATTGACTATTAATTTAAACATCAATGTTAGAATACATGAAACAATCACTACGTATTCTTGAAAACTACTTTTAAAATTCTTCAATAGAACTTTTACGTAAAATTTTTCTTTGCGCAGAGATTTAAACTGAATTCTATATCTACACTATGTGCGTCCAAATAGATGACAAAAGGAAAGAACAGTGTTTTAATTTTGGTGTTTACATACGCGTGCATTAATTTATGCGTAACATTTGAGAAGACACATGCCTGTGATATTGCAATATGACGGAGGTAAAGTCCGGTGTAAGAATGTAACCTAATGCGGGCAACGTCCTCATATGTAAACATCAAAAGAGCTGCACTAACTTTGCAGTAAATGCTATTTCAAAAAATTTCAGTCCTACATTATGTATTTATTTACTCTAAAGTAGCAGAAATTCTAAAATTTATTTAAACTCTTTCAAGGCTCATGGATTTAAATTTTATTTAAAAATTGTTCAATTATTTGTTTAAAGTTTAAAAAATGTTTAATTCAAAGAAAAGCATTACTATGCTAATAAGCATTTAAAAACTAATTATTATGGATGCTGTAATAATTATGCACTGCGAAGAATGTCTTTGAAATATAATATTCTTATATTTGCAATCAATTGTACAAATTACAATGTGAAATTACATAAATAGATAAGTATCGGCATTAGGTGCATAAGCAAATACATTCGAGAAATTATGAATTTCGTCAGGCATTAATTTAAAAATTTTCGCTAATCTTTTATGTTTGGCTTGATTATGTATGGGTTTCGAAAAGTTAATACCTTTTTATTAAGATATTTAGTTGGATTCGCAGATATTTTTTATTGTTTGCTCGTTGCAAAGATCAATTACGTAATTATTTACTCTCCTCTTGTGCGTTTTATGGTAATTTATACTTAGGTACTTGCGGTTGATGCTTTACAAAAACTTGTTATTTAGCAGCTGCTTATCCAGTCCTTGCTAGTTCAATGAACTAAAGAACTTCTCTTTCAACGAATATAGCATCCGAATGAACGCGTTCTCCATGTGGTCGGTCGTTCACCTCGGCTATCAGACATAGACGCGGGGCAGACTGCGTTTTCGTTAATTCCTCCTCCTCCTCCTCCATCTCTTTTTTTTAATACTTGTCGTCCTTTTCTAATTAAGACTTTCATTGCCTCTTCCAATTACAAAATTGGTACTAATAAAAAAAGTATGTTACGGGTCTTTCTTTATTATAATCGGACCGTCGATATACGTTACTAATAATAATAGATAATAATAATAATAACCTTTTTTTTACAAGAGTTATATTCACAAGGCAATTGTTACCTATCGCTTGGTCACTATAATATTGCAGTTCGTTTGATAAATTAGTACAATTGATTATTTAAGTAACAATTGTTAAATCTATCAATTAACGAACGGGAGATTCATGAGTTATGTACTAGACAACAAATTACGTAAACACACAAATTTGACTCAAATTTGACAAATAAGCCTGTAAGAATATGTTTGAAATTTTTAATTACAAAAAAATTTTTTTTATATAAAAACAAAATTATCCACAAATGTATATTTAAAAAAATTTCTTTAAACAAAATTAAGATTAACTAAGAAAAGTTAGAAAGTAGAAATAAATAAATCAATTGTACTGCTTTGCTATAAGTGGAAATAAATATTGAAGCGTGTTAAAATTATTACTTGGATTACTATTATTATTATAATAGATGTTTAAATAATCAAAATAGAGAGGTGAGAAAACATTTTTTTTTAAATAAAAAATAAAAAATATTATTTCGTGTTTAATATTTATTGTTAAATATGTACACCTGTACATTGGAACTACTTAAATATATATTTATTAATTAAGTGTTATAAATTTATAGCTTTTAAATAGTTTTCATTGTAAATTTAATTAGTTTTAAAGTATTTAAATATTAATTTTTACTTTTTTTATAATATTCAATGCTGCTATATTGCACGAGAAATAAATTGTGAAAGATATATGTTATAACTGAAAAATTAGTACTTTAGTGTACATGAGAATAAGTTTTACAGAATGTATTTTTTTCTGAAACAAAAAACAGTGCAATTTTACCTGAATCCATGATAAGGTAGTGGGGTATTCCAAAAAGAAAGTTATATTTTCTGATCTTAAAAAACCTTATGTAACAAATGTTTGCGACCCCTTAGACTCTTCCATAACATTGTACCAGAAATATTTGAACATTGGTTTCCCTTTCTAGACTTATGTAAGTTACGAAAAGATCCAAAATAGGATTAATCGATGATATCATTCACATAATTTTGTAATTAATTTATTTACACGTTTATTATAAGATTACTCCTACATGGAACGTTACAAAATTTAATTTCATACAGTTTATTTTTGCATGTTGCTAAAGGTGTATATTATCCTTTATTCTTATATGAATTTGCACGCAGTTATTATATAAAAAAATTACCTTATCAATAAAATCCATCTAATTTTTTTTATATTTTGTGTATATAAATACACGCAAATAAAAAATATGCACGTATAATATGCAAATGTAGTTAGTACTTAAAAGAGCTATAATTTTACTTCATTACGAAGAAATTAACTTATTTTAAATTTAAAATAAAAACAAAATTTTTTTTGTAAATATGTATAATGAATACACATATGTAGCATTTTATTTATAACATTCGATTAAATTTTATTACCAATATAACAATATTTTGTAATTAATATAAAACTTTATCAGCTGTTATTGTTTCATTTTAAAATAATGATTTTTATTATGATTGATTTTTTATATTAATTTCATTATCAATACCTTAAAAAAACATTTTATATCATATATTCCTCCATCATTATTGCAATAAAAATTTTCTTTACCATTAAAATTAATAATATTTAATACACTAGCCAACTATACTAACTTTAATACATATATATTTTTTATTACCTTTAGTTTTTTTAATATAAATAATTTTAACTACCTCTACTCAATTTCAATTTTTTTATTAAATTTTTATACTTCTGATCTTTATATTGAATTACATTTTCTTTGTGCATGGAAGAGTCAATTGGTTTGCAACAGTAAATGTATTTAACCAGAAGTAGATTGTCTTTAACTCTGGATAAAAAGTTTTTAAAATCATAAATGATCCAGTGACGATCCAGTACAATTTAATTTGATCTTTTGATATATATTTATTACAGGCGATTTATTAATTATTTCAAAATATTATTTTTAGTCAAACGGTTTTATAATTAAATTATTTTTTAATCTATGTTATTGAGATGTATTTATTTGAGAGAAATTGATGTATTTATTCTAATATATATTCAGTTAAGTATGTACATTTTTATTTTTTAATTGTAAAAAATGTAATAAACAAAAGAACACATCTTATTTATTAATATATTTAAAAAAATTTAATTAACAATTTAGAATGTTATAAACTTTTATGGTTACTAGAGAATTTGTATTGTTGATCACAATTTAATAGAAAAAGTTGTAAACATTTAAAAAGTAATTATAATTATAAAATTTCCTCTCTATTTATTTTCAATGATTTATAATCATTTATTTATAATCACAGATATTTACTTTATAATGAAATATGATAATTCAAAATTAGTGTAATTCACCTTAAAAATCTTTTATTTTGATTAAGCTCCTTTAATCAATATTTTTCAAGCTAGTGGCATGATTAATTAATTAATTTATTATAATGTTGTAAAATAAAAACTGGATATAGATATTTACAGTAACTTATAGAGTAATTTGTTTTTTTTATTTTATCGCTACATTAATAAAAGATCTTAACATTTTTAGAGTTATACTTTTATTCATAAAATTTAAAGAAACTTTCTTAGATTTAATTACATGCTTTCTTAGTATTTATATTCTTATTTAGATAGTTACATTTTTTAAATTTAACTTTATTGTGTGTTTACATACATATAAATATATGCATAATTTTTTTCAAATATTGCATTCAGCTTTTTAGTATTTGTGTTAAAAAAAAGTACATGTATGAAAATGATTGTAAATTTATAGAATATTTTTTTCATTATTTTATACTTGATAATCATTTTTTTATATTTTTTTTAATTTTCTATTGGTGCATTGTTTTTTATAATAGTACAAATTTAAATACATTTATTGTATTTATGATATATGCTTTCATAAAAATATTAATCTCCTTTATTTTGTAAATATTTGATTCGGAAGCATATATTTTTATATGATGATTTTAGTATTAGTTTTTATTACATAAATAATGTTTTTTTAAAATAATCTATTTATATTAAAAAAAAAGGAATTTATTAACAACAACGACAATTTTTTTATCTATCTATTGGGGGTTGAATGATAAGTTAACAAAATGTATTATCTACAAAATAAAAAATAAATAACGATATTTAGTTTTACACACATGTTATATATATATTATAACACCAATTACAATTTTTCTTAATGTTAAAATAAAAAAATTTTTATTATTGCAGAACTTGAAAATTTTAGATGCAAAAATTTTTAATAATTAACAAAAAATTAATAACTATTTATCCATATTTTATTATATTTTTTAATTTTATTTTAATACAGATAAAAATCTACGTTTTTTTAAATTACTATGAATATTTTATACATAGAAAATACTGTAACTATTTGCAATATTCTATTATTTCCGATATTATTAAATTAAATTGTTATGCTGAAGTACTACTGAGACTGAAACGATGTTGTTTCATTTCAAGGTAAAAACAATAAATATTTGCTATTTCTTATTTCTTCCTAGAATTTATTTCACCATAATCACATTTACTTGTTTTGCTAATAAATTCTTTTAACATATCTGTTTTAATATTTTTAATCTGCTGAGTAGTTTTCTTTCAAACAATGAAAATAGAATTGTACTTATGAAACATGAATATATATTTTATAAAATAACTTAAACTTTGTGGATCATACATTGCTAAGTAACATATCTTCAAAAATATTTGAATTAGTAGTTAATTATATCTTAGAAATCGTGACGTATAAAAAATATTGAACAGGTGTAATTTTTTTATTTCAAATAATATTTATTTAATGTTCAGTGCAACGATAAAAATGTTTAGACTAGTTTATTAAGATTTTTATATAAATTGAAAATTTTAATATTCATATGCTTAAATATAATTCAAACAGTATTTTTTCTGATGTTTTAATATTATTTTGTATATATTTCTTTCTAATATCGGCAATTATTTTTCTTTATTAAAATTTTTATTTAAAAAAATATTTTTAACAATTTATGGATGTGATGTTAAAGAAGTTGTATTATATATAATACAATAAATGGTCAATTTAATTATGATAAGCTGTTTTTTATTTTTTTTAATTTTTACAAGATATTACAAAACACGATAGGAGTTTGAGCTAATACTAGTTTTAAGTTCAAACCAATATTCGTAAAATATTGCCGTTTTATCGCAACTTAATGTGCATTTCAATTACTGATACTATGGAAGTGTTGGTTATAAAAAAATTTTTGTATATAAATATATAAACTTTTAACACTATAAATAAAAACACGTTAAATATTTAACATATATTGTAAATAAAGAGTCAAAATAATATATGAGAATAGTTATGAGAACTTCAGTACAGTTATACTACGAAAAAAATTTTTTTATTTTTAATCAACTTCTACATTTGTAAATTTTTTATAATATCAGTTCTATAAGCTATTTTAAAAATTAGATCATTAACTTAATAAATAAAATTCATAATTACAATACGGTTATACATTATCGTCTTGGTCGATAATCTATTAATGCAGGGGGTGTTAAACTCAGTATCAAAATACGATACAACTAAAAAATGTTGGAAAATATTACATATTATATAGAAAAATATAGATATGTGTATAAGTAATACAATTTTCAGTAATCGTGCGTGATATAATAATTATTGCATATTATTATATTTCTGTAAAATAAAGATTAATGTAAATAAATATTCAATGATGTTAGTGTTATGACTATCGAAACGCAATAACGAAATAAGAATTTAATTTTAAATAATATTTTTTTAATGTTTATCTTATTAAATAAATTAGCTATAAAAATTGATTTACTTATAACTAGTAGACCTTCGTTGATGGTGCACTATTTTTTAATACACCCATCGATAATTTTTCCGTAAAGAATAATCGACCATTATTCCTTTTGAAGAATGAAGATAAATTTATATATATTTTACATATTTTGTTATATTTTAAATATTATAGGTCACTTTATTATATTAATAAGACAGAAAAAAATTTAAACAGAATACATTATAAACATTATCACCTTAAAAATCGTAAATTTTATGTTAATTCCTTAAGTTTATTAAGCTTTCAAAGCTGTCGAAATTTGACTAACAGTAATGTATGAACTGTCAAATGTACGGTAAAAACGTAATCTAGTTGTAAAAGATTTGTCAAAAGTGAAATGGGAAATTATGCAATCAGCGCATAAAGGTGAATGTTTAGTTTTGCGTTAAAACTAGAGTTACTATTTAAGCCGCATAATTAAGAACAGTTCGACAATTAAAATTGCGAGCTCGTGTGGTATCTACTATCGTGCAAAACGATCGGAAGCCGCAAGTGTAGATGATTCGTTGGTGATCGTCATGATTGCCGCGCATTCTTCGAAATGTTTTTTACATTTGTCAAGGTCAGAGAACTGAAGGAGGAATTTCAAAAAGCAAACAAAATACTAAGATAGCATGTACGCATATATCGGCACACGGCGCTTAATCTTAGTGCGTGCCAGTAGTCAATGACACCAGTTCATGAGCTTAGCATCCCACTGACACATTGTATCCTTGTGACTTTTGCGTGAGCAATCGGATGCCAGAACGTTAGTCGTAGTCACAAATCGATGTATGGTACTCGCGATGTTATCCGGATTCTATCCTATGTGGGTTTCTTTCCTAGCTACGGACTTTTCTTCCTTCATTCTTATCTTTGGTACCTTCTTCTTTTTCTTATTTTTATTCTTCTTATTCTTCTTCTTTTTTTACTTCACCCTTATCCTGTCGATCAACACTTGTTTCATACTGTTTATATTATACTCTTAAATTATAGTTAAACCACGATTTTGAATTTCTTACATTTTTTATTTCTATTGCGTTCAATATGTAGTGTTTTAGTTTTTCGAAATAAGATTGAAAAGATCCGTGGTTTTTCAATTTATAATTATAAATAAAAGAGTTTTTTTTAATTATAATACCAAATGATTGTGAAATTCTTAAAATTTTGGAAATGAATATATATACTATTATAATGTTATCATAATAAATGGTAATACTAACCTTGCGATAAATCATTTCCTATTTTCTGGAAAATTAAAATACGCCCACACAACATTAAATATACAACTAAACAAATTAAGATTCTCCTAGTTTTTCTTAGTTATTCTCTATCGATAGAATAAGTATTTAAATTTTTGTTATTCCAAATAAAATATTGTCTTTTATTTACATTCATAAGTAAGTATACGATTAAAAATATTTGAAAACACTTTTGTAATAATTGCTTATATTTGAGAGGAAATTAATGTTTTTTTTTACACATTTGATAATTTATTTTAGTAATCAGCATAATCAGCATGGGTTTTACTTTAATGTACAAAATTATATTTTATGCGATGGATAATTTAATGTTATTACGTTTTCTGTAATTGATAAGTACATAATGAGCTGTTATTTTGAAGCATAATAATTATATTAAAAAACCAGAGTAAGATAATTGCAATCACTCATTTATTTAAAATCTATACAATTACACGTATGCAATACATTTATTGATATTGAAATATTTATACTTTAACTATTAGAATGTTACATTTATATTATGAATATTTTATGTACAGTATGAGCATCATGAGCTGCCTATTACTAAAAAAATACTAATAAATATTCTTAAATTAAAAATATGCAAATATAGCAATTTCTCTACATAAACCAATTGTTAATAAAAGAATTGCCTTTTAAAATGGTCCGTTTTATATATCTAAAGCGCATTGCCAGACCTCCACTATTTATTACAAATGTGCTATAAAATTCTCCACAAATATCTCATACTAAACATTCTTTACACATTTTTGAATTTTACGTTTTATCGCACCTACATGGAACATGATGTGACAACTCATTAGTCCCTTTTTTATTGATCGTAGGAGAGGAAGATCAAACCTTAAGCGAATACCCAAATTCATCAGGTAGATCACTTACTCATCGTGTAAAAAAGATCAGCATGGTATCAAGGAAAATATTGATAATTTACCATTTTTTTACCATTGTAATAATGTACAATCTACTACATATCTTTTTGATGGAATATTATCAGTTAGCTTAATCAACATGAATCGACAATAATTTATAAAAGTGCTCAAATTAAAAAAATATTTCGTAATATTAAATACTTATTTTGTAAATTTATGTTTCGAAAGTAATTTCAGTATTTAATTTAACAAGCAATACAATAATAATGTTGCCCGTAAGGTGTTTATCAATTAAAATTATTAAAAGTTAGATTGACTTATAAAAGCCATAAAAATTATCCTATGATATTTTGAAGCTGTTCTACTAGAAATGTTCACGTTTCTATTTTGTACTTTAATAATATTCTATTCAAGATTTATGAAAAATATTATTTAATTTTTATTTCGATTAAAAATATTTGAAGGTAATATGAAAAAGTAATATTATTCACGAGAATGAATTATTGCTAAAAATAGTTTTTTAAATACTGAATAAAGCGTTAATCAATATAAATTATAAAAAATATCACATCTGTGTGACGTATCGATGCCAAAAGTGGTAAATATTAAAAGTAAAAACATTTTAATTTTAGGTATATTATTAAAAGTATTCGATGTTGTCTTCTAAAACATACCATTCACTACTGGTATAGCGTCTCTTTGAAATCTATTGACGCATGTGTTTTTCGTACACCTGATGAAGTTCTTTGAGTCATCCACATCTCTTTACACTGGTGTATATGCCATTGATGTCAGGGGTTTTACCTGATCTTACCCAAATACTCTAATTATTTTAGTAGTATATTTATTACTGGCGTATTGAGCAAATTTCAGTTATTCGTAGATAACAATTTTTATTACAGAAGATCAATTTCGTTAACTAACACTACGCAAGATTATAATTCTCTATATCTATCCGTGCCTACGAAAAAAAATTATGCTAATTTTATCTATTATTTTCGTTAGATATTTCATTACTTTTAATATTATATTCTACTACGATTCTACTTTAAAAGATGCAAATGCATTGTTTTTTTAAACTTCTTGTTTATATTTAAGAAATATTTACCAATAAGCGTGCTATTTATAACTTTATAAGCTATATATCTCAACTATTGTAGCTTTGAATTTCTAGTTATTATTATCGAATATAAAGACGAATTTAATTCAATTGAAATACATAAACAGGACATCATTTTTTATAGTAATATTAAGAATAATTTATTATAAATTAAATTTAATTACAAGAGCACATTTTCAGGTCATTATCTAGCAAAAGAATTTGAAGATAATTTAATTTCTATATGAAGTTCAGATTAATTACCAAAACCTTGCAATAAATGCATATATGTATATGTTGGAAATATTGGAAAATAAATCCAATATCATGATAATACAAAAATGAATCTTAGTACTTACAAACACTTAATTTAATTTTGTAATTATGTATACGAATGAAGAGTGAAAATATTTAAAAAATTTTTTTGAGAAAAAAATTCTACTACTACGTCTATGTACTAATTAATCTTTATGATTAGAGGCCCACGGTTTTAGAGTTTATGAACAACTCAATGTACTTTTTTGATATCACGATGACCTAAGGCAGTTGCATTCCAAAAACGGATAAGTTTTTTTCATAATATTCATTCTCAATATAGAAATATAGATTGACAATAGAAATAATTAAATTTTAATACATTTAAAAAGGCACCTGTTAGAATCTTACGTATAGTCAGTATAACTTTTATTTCCAACTTATTGCAAATAATGTCGGACATATATTTGTATATTAATAAATACAAATATTTCAAGACGCAGGGCCTACTGTAATGAATTTAGCAGCCGCATGGAAGTCTTAATTATTTTTTTGTCTAATATGTATTTTAGAAGACACTCAATCAAAGAGAAAGTATTTTTATGGGAAGGGATCTTGTGTAAGGTTAGGCTCGGATGCAACTATATCTTTATTGTACATGTGCTGAGCTCGATACAGGAAAGTAGGCCTTTCGTTGCATAAGATGTGTGGGAACTTCTAATTAAATAACGTATTATTTCAATAACTATTTATATTTTTGATTAAAATAAAAAAATATTTATATTAAATATTTTGTAAAATGCTTATTATTTTCTATTTGCCTATTCTTATGAAAGTGAAATGTGAACACTAACTCCTTTATACTTTTCTAAATAAACATAATAGAATAAAACTTTAAAAATTATTCATTTCTATGAATTAAGTATTGGTAAACCGCATTATGATTATATAATGCATCCATCAAATTTTAAAACATTTAATTTTGTTATTTTTTTATACAATTAAAATATCGCTTGTGAAGCCTATTTTTTACAGATTATAATGTTATAAATATGTATAAAAAAAATTTTTATTCATCATTTTTATTGATTTACTTATAATTACTTTTTTTTTATTGATGATAAAAGTGTAATATGTTTTGTATATTCTACGATAATTTTCAATTCTTAATACTTATGTAGATTCATACTAAAAATTTTTTTTAAAGTTTCTAATTTTATTATAATATTTTAATATTATCAAGGTGTAGTTTGTTTAAAAGCGTGTAAATATTTTACTCCAAATTTAATCTTATGAGGCTAGTTCTTCATTACATATATAATACGACAATATGAACAATGTTCAATTTTGCAATATCAACAATTTGAATTGAATTTACAATTAAAACAAATATAATCACATTTTTTAAATGTTATAAAAATGTTAATCATTTGTTAATAACTGTTTTTTATTTTCAAAAATTATAGTCATATTTATTATTCTTACAATTTATTATTTGTTTCTAAAATATATCTAATAAAATAAGTTATTTGAAATATATTAGAACAAGAATGAAAACAGTTGTCATTTTAAATTATATTTTTTTTTAAATTTAGCTTTTTTAATTTCAATTTAATCTAATATCCTATTATATTACGAGAATATGTACACACACATACACACACACACTCTCTCTCTCATCATTCACATTTGATTATAATTTAAAAATAATTTTAATATTGTTAAATATACCCGATATTGCTAACTGTGTTTATAATATTTTATTATATAAATTGTAAATTTGATATCGTTCACAAAATTCATATGGATTACTGGTTACAGATTTAATTTCTTCGTGTAACTGATAGTCAGTAATCAACAGATTTGCACGGGATGTTTACGTTTAAGTACTTACGTCTATATGCATTTATGCATATTTATATAGATTTCATAAATTTTTATTGCAAACTTGTAATTAAAAAAATCAGTTCCATGTAAAAAAAATACAGCATAACTTTGTACATTATTCTATTTTCGATCGATCAAAAAACTATGCATAATAATTTTTTGCTATATAACATTATTCGAAATCTAATCTAATTAAATATGAACAATCATATTGGATTCAGTAAAAGGATTTTATTCAGTAGAATTCATCGTTTCGCTCATAATCAGTGGAGCTTATTTTTAAAAAATCATTTCAATATAAGGATATTTTTATACTCTCACTATGGTTTATCACAAAATTCATGTTATACAACAATTATGCACGGGACACTATACTTCATCAATATTCAACACACGAACAATTATGAAGCAATTAAATTTCATGAATCATGCTTGAAGACTTAAAGGTAGAGTAAATTTGTACCGTGTGTACATAACACTGTTAGTACATTAATATTGTAAATAATAATGCAACATGCTCGAGTAATTGAATGCACGATTACAAGTGTCGACAATAATGAACACATGGCGAGGAGAGAAAAAAAAATAATAATAAATCTAGATGAAGTCTCCACTGCAGCACAAAAACAGTTACCGTATCGTATGCAACGCTGTCACAAAGATCGACAAAGAAATGGACTTCTCTGTACTCAAGTTCCTCACGCTTTGCCGATTCATCGACAAATGCTGGCACTCTCTATACCAGGTCGCACTTCTTGCAAGGGCCCTCCGTTAATAATCCCAATTCTTTCTCTTCCTCTACTATGTTTATCATACTGTCTCTGTGTTCGGCTTCTGTGCCCTCTCCTCTATCTCTCTCTCTCTCTCTCTCCGTCTTACTCCTTCAGTCAGTCAGTCAGTCAGTCAGTCACTCACTCGCTCGCTCGCTCATTCACTCGCTTAGTCGTTCGCTCGCTCTCTCTCTCTCTCTCTCTCTCTCTCTCTGTCCTCTCTCTATCCTCTCTCTCTCTCTCTCTTCTCTCTTTCTCTTTTCTCCCACCTGTTGGCCAGCTACGACGCATGTAAGATCTGTGTGTAACTCAACCAACAAGACATTGCGTTGGGGGTCCGCCTTCGCAGTTCTCTCTCCCTCTTTTCCTTCCCCACAAGTGCCGCTACCGCGTTTCTCGCGTACTACACCAGCGTGCGTACGCATACACACTGAAGACTGGTTAAAAGAGAGTGAGACGCGACAGTCCCAGCGGGTCCTGTTCCCCTCCTCCGCCGCAATCGGCGGCAAACGACGGCGGCCGCCGGCTCGGGGATCTGCAGAGGCGCGAGCGCTGCTGCCGCCGGCTGATGAGTCACTATATAAGACAGGCAAGGACAAGAAGGTGTATGTTAGTACACACTAAATCCTCTGGTAGCTCGCACGCGCCAGCTATCCGCATCGAGAAAGAAAGAGGGAGAGAGGAATAAAGAGAGAGTGAGAGTGTGAGAAAGAGTGTGTGTGAGAGCGAAAGAGAAAAGGAGTGAGAGGGAAGGAGAGATTCTTTAATAACGAGACGTTTTAACGCTAAGATATTCAGTTAACAGCGAGTGCGAGAGTAACTTGAAAAAGCTCCCCCCATGACAAGACGCCATTAAAAACATCTCGCCTGTCTTTCCTTCGAAATCTTCCCTATTCTTATTAATAAGTTCGATTGTTGCCAGCGTGAAAGATCGGTGAACGAAAATCGGCACGGAGTCTCAAGTGTATAGCCGTTCCTTGACGCACGCGCGCGCGCACGCACGCACGCACGCACAAAGGAATCGCATTGCAAAGTTCATTAGGTAACGAGATTATTAATAATAAGGATTAAGAGTAAGAAAGAGCGCAAGAGAGAAGAGAGCAAGCAAAATGTTTGTTGAGCACTGCATTCAGTGGCTGTACACAGCGATCGGTGGTACGCGCACCGATGCCTTTTACACCCTCCTAGTGTTCTTCGGGGTGTTGGCAGTCGTACGTATCGTACAGTGGTACCGGCAGCTGCTCTCGTTACCGCCTGGGCCCTGGGGTCTGCCTCTCTTTGGCTACCTACCCTTCATGAAGGGAGTCGACCTGCACCTAAGATTTGGCGAACTAGCTAAGAAGTACGGCTCGATGTTTTCGGCGAGATTGGGTACACAATTAGTTATCGTGCTAAGCGATTACAGAATTATAAGGGAGACATTTAGACGCGAAGAATTCACTGGTAGACCACATACTGAGTTTATCAACATACTGGGGGGTTACGGTAAGTTTTCGCATGCCAAGCACGTGCGCGATTAATTTTTCTTTTCTTTTTTTTTCCCCCGATCTACCCGACTCTATTATTCGGGGATGTTCCGATTAATTTGCCATTTACACTGGTGCCTCTATTTAGGAAGTGGAACAAACTAGATTTATCATTTATTTTTGTAACCGCTGAGCAATGATTTTATGGATCGGAATTTCTTTTTTATGACAGATAAAAATGTTAACGATTAACATGTTCCTGTTTGAAGTTAAAACTTTCACTGCTTAAAGCTTAGTACGCAATAAGAATTATTTTTAACACACATACACACACACAAATATATATATGTATATACATATATATTTGTATATGTCGGTAATATAATTATAATATGGGCTTATATTCAAATTAATTTTATCCCAATAATTGCACACGATTCAATTGTAAGCCGAGATAATATGATATATCAAAGACAACACAGTATAAGCTGAAAGCCCAAAAGCATATTTATACGTAGCATGGAGTCTTCGTTTAAAGTCAGCTTGAATTATAATAATACATAAGAAAACTTCTTTTAAAAAAGAAAAAAAGAAAAGAATTCACTCCGATCTTACTGCATGAATTTTTAAAACATGCGTTTCAAATGTAAAATTGGAATTAGAAAATTACATTTGTATTTGGTTGTAAAGTATAAAAAGTTAAATAGTGTTGAATCTAAATTAATGAAAAATCTTATTCTTTTTTATTGGCTCTTCATTAAATTACATAATAATCATTAAATCGCATAAAACAAAGTATTTTGTGTAAATCTGAAAGTGTATTTTTTTATTTGTGACAGACAAATAGAATAAAATTAATTAAAAATTTAAAAATTTCAATCTACTGGAAATTATAATTTCAATAAATTTTTATAACTATAATTATGTTTATAATTACGTAAGAAATCTTAATATCAGTCAGTGTGGAATGTTTTTTTAGCTTCAGGATTGGTTTTTCAAGTGTTGATTCCTCCCGTCTATCCTTAATATTTTCGCATCTCTTTTATTATCTTTTCGTTTATTCTCTGTTATCATCTCTCTTTTTTTTTTAATATTTATTATACTTGCATTTGTGAAAATTAAATATGCAGAATTTTTAAAAAATTTTTTAATTTAATGAAAATTTTTAAACGCGAAACACTTAAAACAATTTAATTTTTACATTTAATTTAAAAAAAATAGAACATACATTTCAATATCTCATTTTTATTAAAATTTATTTTATTTAAAATTTTAGACAGTTAATATTTATATATTGTATTATAATGTTAAATGTATATTAATTAAATAGATATTACGTAAGAATAAAAAAAATTCTTCTAATTCATTTGACAATTAAATGCAATTAAAAGATTATGATTGAATTATTTTAAAAGATGACAGAATATATAAATTTCATAAGATTTATTTAGCTGAACTAAATTTATACACGACTGTTACACTTTTAACGATGATATTTGGCATTTTATGTTTTCTTGAATTAAAAAAAAATAATTTTCTTAAATGAAAATGCAATTTTTATTCGTTTTTCAAAATTAATATAAATTTAACTTTTATTGTACAGGTGTTATTAATTCCGAAGGTGCTTTATGGAAAGACCAAAGAAGATTTATTCATGATAAGTTACGCAATTTTGGTATGACTTACAGAGGCACAGGGAAAAAGGTAATGGAGACGACTATAATGGTGAGTTGTATGAATAGTTGGTAAAAAGAGTCATGTTATTTATAATTTCGTAATGAATTTAAACCAATTCAAAAATACAAATATAAAAACGAAAACCGTCCGATAAATTATGAAACAATCTTTTTGCATTAAGCGTACGTGACAATTTAAATGGGCTTTGTTTTAAGAACTTAAAAGGATATACATGTACATATAAATTGAAGTGACTTATAGCGAAAAGAAAATGAGCTCTTGAAGATTATTTTCATTATTTATTTGCAGAAAGAAGTCGATTTTTTTATAAGAGGCCTGGAAATAAAGGAGGGCGCACCGACAAATGTGTCATTTTCTTTGGGAATGTCCATCACGAATGTCATCTGTTCGATAATAATGGGTGTGCGCTTTAAGCACGGCGATGGTCGGTTCAGACGTTTCATGACCCTTATCGACGAAGGTTTCCAGCTCTTCGGACGTCTAAGTTTCGTCAATTACATCCCCATGTTCCGTTATCTTCCTTGGTTACAGTCTGTTAAGACGAAGCTTAGCGCCAATCGCGAAGAGATGGCCGATTTCTTCCAAGAGACCGTCGACCAACACAAGGCCACCTTCGACGAGAGTAACATACGTGACCTCGTCGATGCTTATCTGCTCGAGATCGAGAAAGCCAAGGCCGAGGGCCGTGAGGACAAGCTATTTCAAGGAAAGAATCATGGTTTGTACTACGCAGGTCTTAATATTTTCTCTTCTCCAACTTTTTACAATTTCAATTCGTGCATCGCATTGCTGCATTACTGCGACGAGGCGAAAATCTCCTAAATCAGCGATATAATTATGCGAGACGCGAGAGCGCGCCAGCAATGATTACACTGTAATTGTGAGTTTGATGATTTTCCATAAGCAGAAGGAGCAATATTCGTTGTAGAATCGAAGTGGGAGCGCTCGCAATTTGGCGAGCTCTAATCATTCCTAATAATATCAAATGTCGATTATCGCTACCATGAATTAATATCAATAATAAGTGTAGAATACTTTTGAATCGTTGCAGACCGTCAGCTACAGCAGATCTTAGGGGATTTATTTTCTGCGGGCATGGAAACGGTAAAGACGACACTCGAGTGGGCCGTGATCCTTATGTTGCATCATCCGGAGGCGGCAAGGGCCGTCCAAGAAGAGCTTGACCAAGTTGTTGGCAGATCACGCATGCCGTCTCTCGAAGATCTTCAATTTCTCCCCGTTACCGAGGCAACGATTCTCGAAGTTTTGCGAAGAACGAGCATCGTGCCACTAGGGACGACTCATGCGACCACGCGGTAAGTTAATTGTCCACGACACTATGTTCCGTATGCAGCATTCGGTTCGGTGAAAATCGTATCGCAGACCGATCGTTAAGCAAAGAGCCGAGCGAAGCTCATTCGCATTCTCGAATAGGAACAAGCACGCGGCCCGACACGCGTTTATTCGACTATTGCTACGAGCGACCAAATGCACGGCCGAATTTCGGACACTGCTCCAATTGGGTTGCGCGGCAAAAGTATTTTATCGCGAGGAGCCGATAGATCGGCGCATTGCAAGAAGAATGAAAAATGAATATTTCCATTCGTACAGGAGAAAGTCAGAGAGGAGCGTGAATTTTAATAATAGAGCTGGATTAAAAAGTCAATGAAAATTATTGCTGCATTAAAGGGAAAATAAGATCTGTGCGCGGCGCTCGCAAATAAATGTACAAAAGTGTTCTTTGAATAGTAGTGAATCCAAAAGTTAAATACGGAGCCAATTAAAAAAAAAACCAAAGAGAAAGTTATCTGGGCGCAAATTTTGAATTCGATCGCAACCTCGCCTCGGTAATGTGTATTGGTAAAATAATTGTCGAGCGGGAGGTTCCCAAAGGAACCAGAAAAAAAGAAAAAGAGAAAATAAGTTGGAGCGCTCGTTGTAGTTACACATTTTCTCTCCTCCTCTCGTTTCGTCTGGGGCGCGAGGTAGCGCATAACCATAATGGAGCAGTGGACAACGATGAAGGTGCATGTAAGCCTGTATTGGTAGTGAACACCGTTCACAACGGTGCCCCGCATAGCACCGCACTGAACAAAAGTGAAAGCCAACTTGGCACTGCCGCTTTTCGGGACGGGCCCACCTTCGATTTCGAGGTCGATGACACACGTATTGCCACCGCCGCTGTCGTCGCTACAAACTGCCAAGTAATGCCCAATACTAGGCCGCCGCAGGCGATTCTCATGACCAGAACTGTAGAGTACGAGAGAGAGAGAACTACAAATTAAGGAATTAAGGAAAGGTTACAAGAAACTAACGACGATAAAGTGACAAAAAAAAAAAAAAAAAATTAAAAAAAGATCCGCGATCCTTTACACCTTGGAGCTTTTAATATTCCCTTTATATGAACTGTGCATGCACTTACAGGCACTACCGCGGATATTTTCAATAATTGATTTAAATAATTCATACCTTCTTCGATGCAACGCTGATTTTTTTCCTGAGATTTAATTTCTATACTTTCGTATCGCAAAAAAAACGTAACTGTAACATGTGCGAGAATACGATGTACCGAGAAAAGGAGAAAAGGTCTTAAATACATTCTTGTTTTTGCTTCATTATTCTGTATTTGCCTATCTATTTCTTTCTTGCCTTTCCGCTTTCTCCACTCCCTCTTCCTCTTCACCCGTCACCCCCTCTCTCTCTTTCTCTCTCTCTCTCTCTTTCTCCCCCCTCTCGTGCTCGCTCTCTCTCTCTCTCTTTCTCTCTTTCTCCCCCCTCTCTTTCTCGCTCTTTCTCGCTCTTTCTCTCTCTCTCTCTCTCTCTCTCTCTCTCTCTCTCTCTCTCTCTCTCCGTTTCTTTACATTCTCTCGTTAGAGACTTTTTTTAATTTTGTCCGCGAGCGCATTCACCTAACAAATACAAAAACGCTTGCCTAAGTGCACAGAAGAGTATCCGGCGTCGTAAAAGTTATATAAATCAGTAAACGTGTCGAATTACATAATTTTTTTATATAATGGAATCTTGGTTATGCTCAGAAGATTATAATATTATTCTTACATATTCAATTTCATTGCAAGTTTTGTGAAAATAAACGATCATTGTATATGCATGCAATTCTTTGGCTACTGGAAGATACTATTGATACTCCAGCATGCATGATGATGAATACTCGTCATAGGTTTATAATCGATTCTGAATATGATTTTATTGACCTAAAATGTATAAATGATATTTTATTTATACTATATTATATCTGCAGACGGTGTTCCTGATTAGGTTAAATTTTCGATTTTATTTTTTTACGATAATCGTTTTATTTTAATAAATATTTCATCGTAATGGTAATGATAATGAAATATTTCAAACAAAAAATAAAGCAAAAAAGTCTTGTCAAGGAGTGTTAAGATTTATTGTTGATTATTAATACATACTTAAAAAGCATTTATTCCATTAAAATGAATGGGCTTCAATTCATTTAGAAATATTTAATTCTTGTTAATTAAGACGTCACTTCGGTAAATCAAATTAATAACCAAATATTAGAAGCAGACTCACTCGTCTTCCTCATTTAAAATTGATTTTTTCCTTTGATCGTACGCGCGACCTTTGAAAGTATTTTGAGCGATTGGAGCGGAATCAGAGCTCGATAATGACTTATTCAAAATATCGGAATTCCATAATATAATCAAGAATGAAAATTACATGATTTTATAACTATTTGCCATGACGACTAATGGAAAGGTATTTTTTCCACTTACAGCGAAGTCAACTTGAACGGTTTCAGGATACCTTCGGGTTCTCAAGTTATTCCGCTTCTTCACGCTGTGCACATGGACGAGGAGCTTTGGGAAGAGCCAGCTAAATTTCAACCAAACCGCTTCCTTACGACCGAGGGAAAAGTTCATAAGCCCGAGTATTTTATGCCTTTTGGCGTTGGGAGACGAATGTGCCTCGGCGACGTGCTTGCGCGAATGGAGCTCTTCCTTTTCTTTGCTACATTGCTCCATATATTTGACCTACGACTACCTGAAGGCGCCTGTCTACCCAGTCTTAAGGGTAACGCCGGCGTCACGGTCACACCAGACCCATTTAAGGTCTGTCTACTCAGGCGGGATAGGGATGTACCATTGCGTTGCGTCGGTTCAAAGTGAGAGCACATAAAGATTACGAGAGGAAAATTCTTTTGGATAAGCAAAAACAAAAAATAAGCACGGTTACCGTTCCTATTTCGCTCCGAGAGAGCGGGAGAATCGAATTCTCTAGTGAATTGGAGAATTTATTGTATTTTTACATTATACTGATCAGCATTCAATTTTTATTTTATTTTTCAATGATAATTGAAGCAGAGGATAAAAATTAAGAGATGCTACAATTATTACTAAATGTGTTTTTTTTTCTCTCTTAACTGATGAACTCTCGAATGAATTTGCAATAGAGGTTATGATTTTAGTAAGTTTAATTGCAGTATATATTTACGAGGAGTTTGGTAAGTTTCTAAATTTTTTTTCTTTCTTCTAGATGAGATTTCAACAAAATTATATTTTATTGGGTGCATAAATTTTTTTCTTTTCTAATTCGATCGAGCTGTGTTTAAAAAATATATATCGACAATAATTATTTATAAATTTATTAAAATTTATCCCTTGTTTAAAGTAATCTTATAAAAATTATAAAATTGATCTTTTTTTCATCTTAAATTTATTAAGATTATTTAGATTAAGATTATTTCCTATTGCCTTAATATCTTTTGCAAGTTCAATCGGATCCCTTAGGTGCTTTGAACTTAATTTAATTTTAAAGCATAATAAATAGGAACATATGCTCAGAAGTATAAGTTACAATACAATGCCAAAATAAACTTCTATAAAGTCTCGTTCACTTCATACTCCATTAAATTTTTTAGAGAATAATTGAAGTCATTAGTCATTAGCTTCATATTTTCTTGAATTTGTTTTTAGAAAATACTAAATATAAAACATTTTATTCAATCAAGTGACAAGTAATTCGTCCAGAATTTATGTTATTTGTTAAAAGGTGACGAAAGCTAAGTTTTTGAAAATAAAATCTTGTTTCCATTTTATAAAAGCATACGTATATTTTTCTTCCTGAGTTGCAAACTTAAAGTACAAAAAGAACAAAAAGGATGAAGATGAAGATAAATCGAAACTTTGAAAGATATAAAAAGTGCTCCACTTGTGTTCTTAATCATTTGCAACCCGTATTAATTATTTCTTGTATACACTTATTTTTTACATATCCCGCCGCTATAATATTTATTTTTGTAAAGAGAAGATATAGCTTTGCAAATGCAGCTTACTTAATTTATTTTCCATAACCCTTGACCGAGAGTTACCGGTAATAATTTTCTAATGTAATTTTAATTATATTATTATTAATTTTATTATGATTATTATTTTATTATTATTATTAATTTTTTACATACGCAGGATATCTTGTGCGGTGTAAAAGCAATATCAAATTGAGTTCTTGTAAGTGATGTTAAATTTCATTCTCATTAAACAAAAAAGTTGTTGAATTTGAAAGTAAAGGGCCCACATATCAGAGAATGCCTTAGTCGTAGAGTTCCTTATTACACTTGTACATATAGCCACGTAAATTATAAACAGGCGTTTTGTCGTTTAGTACACGCGTTGAGTGATTTGAATGGAATGGAAATTCATTTTTTTAAATTTCTTTTCATGACTTGATATGTGAGGTTTTTCATTACTTGAGAATAATAAAAATTTAATTAAGTAAAATTAGTGTTAGGTGATATGCTTACCAATTGTTACTGACGAAACTGATGATATAATATGTAATAATCAAAGTTTATCGACGTTTCAGATATGCGTATCCAAAACGCTTCACTAGAACCAATCTTCGGATATTTCTAGTCTGTGAAATTTTCACGTCTACTGCTTTTTTCCTTTTTTTTTACTTTAAACAAAAAATAGTAAGTGCGCACATGTATGAGTTTGTTTATGACGTGCGATCATTAGATCTATCCGAATACCGCCGTACTGTGTTCACCTGTCGACTGCGATTTCTTGTGTCGTAGATTGTACTATTTAATATTAAAAAACTTTTTTACAAAAAACAAAGCAATAAAAAATAATATTTTTAAAAAAGTACCTACGCATTTTTTATGATTTTTACCTTCTACACACTATCCAAATTTAATTATTAATAAAAATTACCAACTAAATAAATTTGTCGAGAAACATTATTTAAATTCCAATTCAATATTTATTTTCTAAACGCTAAATCAAATTATAGCCAAGGTAAAATTACGATCTGACGAGGATTAGAATAAAGAGATTCTTACACATTTGTATGTGAAGATAAATAACATTCGTTGTAATCAGAATAGAGATGGCGTATAAAATTTTTAAATATTTAAAATTTTTTTAATATCTTTGAATTAATATAACTCACTCACGTTTTTTTTTCGTTTATCGCAAAAATTAAAATTAAAATATGACAATTTTATTATCAAAAATTATGATTCAAATTTTCACCTTAAATCATCAATTAAAGCGTAATTTTTGTATTTAAGTATTTTATATAGCCTTAAATGTATTAATTACGTAGTTAAACATGATTAGTTCTTTGATCTATTTGATTTTTGAAGGATAGATTAATATTGGTAAGTATTGTGAATTTACTTTTAATAGTTGGTATATGCAAATGACTCACAAGTAATAGAAAATCGACTCTCGTCCTTCTTCGTACGTCTGCTCATAAAAGAATTACATGAAGCCTACACGAGAGCCGATCCTAGCTTTCTCTTCCGAATTGGACTACGCTTAATGTGTATGCGTGCTTTTGATACATTAATGGTACTACATAAAAAAATATTTGATCTAATGCTTAGGTCGAAATCGTCGCGGATATTTAGAGAAACCTTGTTCTCATCGACTTTTATTCTATCATTGGTAAGGATTGAAATAAATTCAATTTATTTTATATTTTACAAAATCATTAAATTTTTAATGTCACAAAGTTTTTACTCTAATAGTAAATTTTATTAACGTAGATATTTACATAATTATAATGTATAATTTTATTCAATAATAGCTTAAAATTTTTTTTTATTATTGTAATTAATAAATAAACTAATAAATCAATTTTATAGTATTATAAATAGGTACTGTATTGCCTGAAATTATTGTTTACAATATTATTAGTGGATTACTTATGGATTATGAAATATATTATTATTGAACAAGTATTTTGATACAAATATCTACTTAAAACATAACTGAGTAAATTTAATATTTATGTAACAGCCTGTATTTTATAGTATTTAATTTTCTCAATAAAATTTTGCCGAGTAAATTATAAATAGTTTATTCTTCTGTCAAAAAATTATTGTTTATATGATTATTTTATCATTCGAATCATTTATAGAAAGAATTATATTAAAGTACATCAAATAAGGAATAATTTTTTCAAATTATTGAAACCTTTCATTTACAAATTAATAATTTTTAATTTGCATTTTAATTTTATTCAATTAAACAAATATTCTAGAAAAATATTTTTAATATTATTTAAGGAAAAAATTTAAAAATAGATGTAATAACAAATTAAGCATCATATTTTTCGATGAAGGTGGTACTTCAATTTTTTTGTCAATTAATCAGCTAACCTTGAAAATAATAATATTCAATGGTCTCGCAATCGTAGTAGAAAGAATTCGTTTACTTAATTCAACTTTCTTCATTACCCGATAAGAGCCTTAAAGTTCATATAGAGAATTCCCGGGATCAACGTTTGACAGTGGATAGATATTATAGATAGAATTAATAAATGTGATAATAATGTGTCAAAAATTACTCTGAGTTACAATTGAAATAATAGATATTACTAAAGAAATTGAAACAAATTTTTAAATAAAGAATGAAGGTAAGTAAAAAATAAGCGTAGAACACATTATAAGCTAAGAGACAATCATAAGAGGCTTCAAGCTGTATTCTATTCTGCAAATTCTGATAGTAAATAATAGTTATAAGTAATTTGTAAGGCTATCAATTCGAGAAATTTGGATAAGAGCTAAATTTTATTAAGAAGTCTTGTAAATATCCCTTCAAACTTTACGATAATGTCTAACTCTCTTTAAAGAGATAAATAAAGATCGAATAAGTCTCCTACTAACAAAATAACTATCACAGAGACGAATATTGACAAAATTCACACAAGATTATTGGTAAGTACTTATTAAAATATTGCTATTAAATAAATGTAATTAAACATGTGTTAAACACATGTATTAAGTATTAACAAATGTATTTAGTAATAATGTTGAAATCGACTAGGAAGTGAGTTTAACAATAAGCTTTAAACTTTTTTAAAATAAAATTTATTATAAATATACGTTTCTAGTCTGACTAGATACACTTTTTGCTTGCTGCTTTTGTTCGAAAGTCTTAGGTGCTTGTCATTAGATCCGTAACCCATATTTCAACACAGGTATTTTATATTCATGAGTAATGAATATCATATATGAATGATATTTGCCATTACGACTATTCAGGAAGTTATTAATATTATAAATCTATTCAAACTTACGCAAATAAATGTCATCATTGCCAGTTATTAATATGTGTTTTTAATTAAAATAACTTCTAAAATTAAAGATAATGACATTGAACTATTTTAAAAACAGAAAATATACTATGATAAATTAATGAAATTATAGTCTATATTTTGTATACGTGAAAACAATACTGGCTTTAAAATAATTTATATCTATTGTAACATTGATGAGTTAAAAAAATCTGTTCAAGATTTCACGCGCGCGTGCACACATACACATTCACACACACATGTATCCAATATTATTTGTACAACAAATTAGTAAATAAGAATTTCAAACATTTTCGAAGTAGAAAAATTTATAATATCGTGAAATTTTTACGTGATAGAAAATTAAGTTAACTAGTGCAATAGTGATCTATTTGATGTATTATAATAAAAAAATTTTGGACACGAAAACAGACGCTGGTGTGAATAAGAAATTTATTACTTTTACCTATGAATAAAAGTTGTATAATATTACATATTTAAATATAATTAAGAGTAAGAAATATATCAAAAGAATCATTTTATTGCTTATGAAAAACGTATTTATATTTGTAAAAATTATATTATCGGGACGTATTTATGTTTGTTATGTATTATATAATTAAAAATAGTATTTTTGTAAAACTTTTTAATAGGAATACATTTAAAAAACTGTATATATATATATATATATACTTAAAATAATAAAAGTCAATAAGTGATAAAAATCAGCTTCGGAGTTTAAATATCAAATTATGTGGTTTAGGTAATAAAGTGATACCACATATTCCTTCCAAGTTTACACTTTGGCCTAAAGGAGCTGATATCGTAAATTTGTGTAGAATTCGTGCAGCAAATAGAAATAATATCATTCGAGCAAGCTCATCTCCTACGCACATTCTTTTGCCTGAAACATAAATATTCTCTTATATTTTTCATTTAAAATCGACGAATGTAAAATTATAAATATAAAGCTAAATATAAAGTATCTGTATTCAATAAACAATTTACAAAGTCCATAAATCGCATCAGCTCCCGTAAAGTAGGATTTTTCAAATTTATAAATCGATTTTATTTATCTTGTAAAGTACCTTATACTATATGTTACCTATTCAAGTACTTAAAAATATCTAATCTTGGAAAAAATTTTTTTATCCCTATTACAATGTCACAATTTATTTAAAAGCCCAAACTATTTAGCTAAATTTTAATTGAAAATTTATTTATTACCTAAATTTTTTAAATATACGTTACATCATTATTCAAATATTGAAAAACTATCAGAATTTCTAGATTTATGGTTTTTCAATTGTACGTTTAAAATATTATCTTAGAAATACTATTAAAAAACTGCTGTACATTTAATTAAAGACCAATTACGATTTCTTACCGAATTGAAATGGCATAAAGGCATCCGGCTTACGCAGAGTCCCATCTTCTGCTATAAATCTACTAGGGTTAAAAACATATGGGTCCGACCAGTATATAGGATTTAAATGTATGGCCCACTGTAGCGGTATTATCATACTATTTTTAGGTATGTTGAAATCTTGAATTTGTGTCTCCTGTATTATATCAGATGTGTTATTAAAATGTTACATTACATTTACATTAGTTACATTACATTACGTACGAAATTGTTAGATAATGACAACATTTAAAATTTTTAAAATACTCTTGGTATCGTTAATAATCGAATATAGAAATTCGTATCAATTTTTAAAAACACTGTTTTAATTACAAAATGTGTAAATTATTCAAGGCATTCAATTTTTTTGATATTCTCAAATGTTAGATAATTATTCTATTTTTATACTTGTTTTTTTAATTTCAAATCCATCACGTATTTACCGTCAGCTATTTTTTTGTATTTGAAAACGCAAATAAACTTATGATAAAAAAAGGCATAGAAAATAAAAAAGATCTGAAAAAATTTATTCATAGTCTTATAAATAGGATGATGTTTAATTTGAATGGCTAATGAAATAAGCAAAATTAAAAGATCAATTTTATGAATCGATGGATATGTTTATCGATCACAAAGAATCGATTTATTTACTCATAGAAATGGCGCAGTACTGCAAATATGATATCTATTTTAGAAGTGATATATTTTATGGTTTAACAAAAGAATTGTCGGTCCTGCTGTTGATTATTTTTAATTCTATAAGTATTCATATATTGATATGCGTACTAATTAATGTATCAACACATTAGGTTTTATGATAATTAATGAATTTATCGTTCATATTAACCTCAGTTGTGCCATGTGGAATACCAATTGGCACTACACTTCTTAAGCGTTGGATTTCCATAATCGCTGCTTCTAATTGAAGTAGATGTGGTCTATTGTCTAGAGTCGGTTCGTTTGCAACAACACCATCAATTTCTTCTTGAATTCTGACCTTTTTAATAATTTCATTTTTATTAAATCGAATTATGTTTGATGCGCATATGCATATATTATGGCAATTATGTTTTTTACTATAATAAAACAGATTATAAATTCTAATATAAATTTTTACTAAATATAAAAAAATTTTTAAATTTTGCTTATAATTGCATATACATCAAATTTAAGTATAATAAAAAATTTCAAGAATAAAACAAAAATATTGTAAAATCAATTTCTAAATATTCTTATTAGAGATGCGTTTATTAACGAATATTTAGCACCATTCTTTAGTTAACTTTGTGATAAAATGATTGCCATAAGGAAATTAAATTGTCAGTTCAAGTGGAAAATTAGTGTCGTAAAAATAAAATCAAAGCCACGTTAAATTTATATTCCATTTTTAATGGAATTTTACGATTTTTACTTATATTTCGAGCATAGAAACAATTAAACGTAAATCAATCGTTGTATTGATATACGTACCAACTCTGAAAGTTATATGACTTTTTTTGAAATCAAATGCAGTAAAAATAAATCAAAGTAACGCGTTTTAATAAATTTATTACTTTGCAGCAAAAATTTTTTCGTAATTTAAAATTAATATATAAAAAAATACAGAACGGAAGAGGTTTAATAAATTATTTTGATGTAAACAAACTTGTTCTTCGGGATAAGCGACCATAAAAAGTAGAAACCATCTGAGTGTAGTTAAAGTGGTATCTACTCCAGCTCCAAAAATATCGGCCATGAGATAAAAGCATTGGGTTTCGGTAAATGAACCGAGTGCTTCATTGTTTACTAAGCGCCTTTTCATTTCCTCGTCATATTCTGCTAAGAAGCTGTTCATTTCAGTTGGAAATTTCCTATGATCTTCTAATATCTTCCGATAAACTTCGTGAGTTTTACGTTGACCATCAATAAGCAGCTTCATTGTATTGTGGTAACGAGGTAGAAGTCTTAAATGTCAAATAACCAAGATTATTGAAAATAAAGCAAACCTACAGCAATAGTTGTACGACAATTGTAGTATAGTAATGCATATGAAACAACGTAAGCATAAAGCAGATTTGGTTGTAATTTATTTCAGTTCTCATAACTAATTTGTGTGCAAACAATTTTTTTTTCTTAATAAAAAAAATTTCTGAATAATTATTATTATTTTGTAAAGGATTATAAATAAAAGTACTATTTAGTGGCATTAAAAATAGATTTGGTTAAAGTTGACTCATCTCATGATAATCTGAAAGCAATTAAATTTTTTTCTTATTTTTACCTTAGAAATGGTAAGAAGTTTAGAGGACCAGAAATGCCAATCAGCTTAACTCCCTCTTCCTGCATTAATTGCAGCCATTTCCATAGCTCATCATCCTCTTTATAAACTATTCCGAATATTAGGTAATTCATTAAATTACCAATGCAATGATGCAATATTTGATATGGATCTAATCCATTTGTTTTGCTTGATCGTGCTTCAAGTTTCTTTACGACAAAATTATGCTTAATTAATTTTAATTCATCTACGTATGTTACATATTTTAAATATTGAAATTTTGTATGAAATATATAATTTATACTTTAAAATACACTACATTAAAATAGTTACGTAGATGGTGATTACACATATCATATTTAAATTCTAGACGAATATAATGCACAATTTTTTGTACTATATATAATATATATATATAAAAGCTAAATCGCGAAAGGTATAAAATTTATTACTTAACTATTTTATAATAAAGACTGGAAATACAAATATTTTACTGTATTGAAAAAATTAAATAAATATTTTGGAACAAGAAATATTTATCATTATTAATTTAAAATTAAGAATTGTAGGTACTTTGAAGAATCTACATTAATAAAATCAATAAATTAATAAAATAATAAAACTATATGATCAAGTAGATTATTGTAATGAAAGGTAACCTAAAAATATTTAAACATTGAAATGTAATGAAAAATGAAAAAAGTTAGTATTAAAACGAGAGACCGATAGGGATATAAATAGGTAATGATCAATGAGATGATAATTATAATCATGCGCGGCGTCAATCCAGTAGACGCAATATGGTTTCATATGTAAAATTAGCTAGGAAAGAAAAAAAGCATACAAATTTCACAATTGTATTTACTTAATGAATGACCATGCTAAAAACAGAAATAATAATTTAAAGAGATAACTAAAGTTTGAAGAATGAATTTACCTTTTTATTCACTTCGGATTTTATCAGAAAATTTGATCCATTTCCAATCTTATCTTATCTATCTAATAAACAAATACCTAGAGTATTAAATCTAAACTTATTCGATTTTAGATTATTCTGATTTTCATTGTTTTATAAGAACTAAATAGTTTAGAACCAAAGGGTGCATATAAAGTAAGTATAATAATATAAATATAATAATAAAGTTAAAAATAATAATTATGTTATATATGAAAATAAAATTTGTATCTAAAATTTATCTTTATGTAGCTCTACTTTAAAAATTTATAGTAAAAGCTTATATTATTTAGACTATAAGTTAAATATTCAAATTGACAAAAATATTTATTGTATATTACCGCGAGTGCTTCGGCAACACTGAATAGAATCTTCTTTTCCAAATTATCACGATTTGAATTGGCGAATTTTACCATACCAAATTTTTTAAGACAGTTGATCACGAATTTTCTCTGATCTTTCCATAACTCACCCTCTGCTGCAATTATACCTACAATAAGAAATGATATTATTTTTCGTACATTTTTCATTCTATGTTATTGCAATTACATCATGTAAGTTTTTCTCACATTCTCAGTATGCATTATAATGTATTAGACGTAAACTGTCGACGTCCCTTTCACTCAACATAGCTTTTAATACACCGAGAAAAATATAACCGTGCAAATTAATTAATTTTTAAAAAATTGTAAAAATGTATTTATTCAAAAATTTATAGCAACTTTGTTTATTTATATGTAGAAATAAGAAGAACGGGTAAAAAATGAAAGAATAAATTGCAACGATTGCTAAAAACAATTAGAAATTGTTGTTAATTTGAATGTATCTGTGCTTGTATATATATGTATGTATAATATCATTCCATACATTTTTATAGTGTATGTATGTATGCCAATTGAGAAAAAAGCGAAAGGATTACTATCATTCCTAAGTAGGCGCAGTCACTGAACTCATCGAAGGATAATCCACGAATGAATGAACAATGATTTTTACTCTTACTTATATTACTTATATTAGGACTAATCGTAAATATTTCTAAAGATACAAGCAACAGGTACTTTTAAATATTTTATTATCATATACTACATAATGTCTGTACGAATGAATATATACTAAAAATATTTTTGAAATTTCAAAAAACGCAATTAATTATATTAATCTTTTAATATCGTATAATGAAAATATGTTATTTTTCATGTTTTTTTTCTATAATTGTACGAATATTTAATTATACAAATAAAACGCTAATATTAATGATATTCACTAAAAGATATTCATTATTATTCATGGATCAATATTGTTAATTAAAAACGATTGTTGAATTACTTTGAAGATTGAAAATGAATAATAGTATTATGTGAATTGAGTTACAATTACAACTATGTTAATTTATTTTGCAAATGATTGATCAATATAGTAAATAAAACAATTAACTTCCATATTCTATATAAATTTGAGAATATTGCCTCAGTTTAAATAAATATTGAATATTTAATTGATTAACGTAAATCTATTACTAAACTAAATTAATTTCTTATACATTTATTATTGTAATGAATTTTTTCATATATTAGTATGCACTTGAACGTCCAGTCCTTTATTGATATATATTTACATTAGAATTGAAATGGATAAGATAAATTGACATTTATCTTAATAATAATTTATGCATATGTATGACAGTACTTTTATAAACATCACACGAATACTTACATGCGTATATGGAGTTATATCATTTTTTTTATGTTCATTTTTTGAGTACTTTGAGAATATTAAATCAATTATTTTTACACAGAAAGTGATTAAATTTTTTTAATTAATTTCTCACTAGTATTTTACTTCCTTATTAAAAATAATAAAGCTTTATCGGCACAGTCAATTTGGCTCTCTTTAATACAAATTTATAATTAATACGCATCTTTCAGTTTTGCATAAGTAATTGATATCAAGAAACTGTTTTATGATAATAATGGAAACTATTTAATAATTTTTAAAAAAATAGACTTTTAGTTTCTAATTTGCTTCAAAACCTATAGCATGGTATCATTTATGTGAATGGAAAGTTTTTTTGACCTCGACTTTTGAATTGTAAATGCACACATTATCTGCTCTTATGATACAGGAATGCGTCCTTCTGAAAATTATTTCTTTTAAATTGGTCGAGATACATACCTTCAATAAATTATCATTGTTGTACTTTCAAATTTATTTTCAGCTTCGAAAAAAGTATTATTTTCTTATATATAAAACGTAAAGATATATTATATTGTTCATATATTAACTATCATTAATGTTAATACAAAAGAACTTATACTTTTAATTTCTTCTTTTAATGAAAACCAAAAAAAAAATTTGTTGCAATTGAAGTATGTATTTATATTTTGTAGGCCAATTTTAGGTTGCTTGCATCTTAATTACAAGGCCTGTTTTCATCATAGTACTCCATAAGTGAATATCAATAACATAATAAGTTTTTATACAATAAACTGTCAATGTTTGTGCTTATAATTAGTTTTATGAAGAATAGTTTAGTCTAATGTATTCTATTAATTAACATAGTTTCGCATTATTTAAGTTCTGGAAGTTTTCAATAAAATATAGAATATATTTGTATTTTAAATTGAAATGTCTTTGATAAATCTTATAAAATCAAGAAAAAAATATTTTTTCTACGTGCCTTGTTTGAATAAATCAATGCATATCTGTTTAAGTAAAGTTTGAGTAGTTCCGAAAGAATTCGTTGTAAAACAAAAAATTGAAGATCTGAAACGATGACGAAAGATTAAAAATATCATTTTTAATGAGTGTCTTCTAATGCATATTATTTCCATACTGAAAGCATTGCTCATAATAAGTTAATTTTTTCTTAAACTGTGACGAATACTTTCTTCATAAAATATAACATTATAAATTTATTAATTTAACTTTCATGTATTAAGAATTTATTTTCATAACAATAAATTTAATGTAATAAAATTGTTTGCCAATTTTATTAACTAGACAAATTTTTAAGAATTTGTACGTAGACACTAATTATTTACCTCGTTCGTTTAAATCATGTAATTCAGATATCATTTTGTCGATAAGTGTTACCGAATTTTTTATAAAGTAGTCAATTAGTCAAAAGAACTATTTTCAAACAAAAAAAAATTATCAAGCTTAAATATTTCGGATAATCTTTTATAATTTATTATATTATTCCTTTTGTCAGTAAGTTTATAAATGAATGATATATTGTTATTAGCGGTATTTTTTTATTCTGTCTGTTTCCGCCTCTCTCTCTCTCTCTTTCTATCTCTTAATCTATATCCTTATCGTTAATACTACTTTTGAAAAGTCATTGAGCTGCCTCAAGAAGATGAATAAAATAAAATAAAAGATTATTATATTTTTTATTGAATAATAACTAAGGGATAAGCTTGTCGTAAAAGGAAAACCTTAAATATTAATTTTTAATATAAATAAGAAGTCTTAATGATTCCTATGATTGGTGAATTTTATTGATTTAGAGTTATTATTTTTTATTTTAATAAAATTTTAATAAATTACTAGTACTTCTGTTATTATTTTTAAAGTATAATTAATGAATAATTTAAGTTGTTGTGTTATTACGATCCTCGGAAATCTTAAAGATTATAGAAAAATTATGTTCCTTAATTTATTTGAACGTTTAAACATTAATTTATTAATGTTTGTTTGTTCTTTTATACGTAGATACATACAGTAAATTTAGTATTCAATGCAATATAATATACAATATTTCAATGTTGATTAAGTAATGAGTTAACAGGGGATAGTTTTTTAACTTATTATATATATATATATATTTATATAATAATATATAAAGTATATATATATATATATATATATACATATATATACTTGCTTATTCACATTTGTATATACACACACACGCACACACATACACATATGTATACACAGTTTACTATATGTATACTACGTACTATACGTATGCACATATTTTATTAACGTAATAAAATAACAATAACTTTAATAATATATTATTAGATAGACATAATCGATTAGGTGAAAAAAATATACGTATATAAATCAGAAAATGAAGCGAATGGTGCAAAATGAAACAGAAATTTCAAGTTCAATGTGACTCTCGCTTTCAATCGCTGTCTTTAAGAAACAGGTTTAATAGAGGAGTTGCCTTACCCGTGCGTGAATGCTTGTATACTGCTTTTTGTCATGACTAACACAGCAACTTCTGTCTGCCTATCTATCTTTTTTATCTTAACTCCCAACCCCTAATTATTTTCTCGTATACGCACGCACACATACACACACAAAATTGGTAGTGGTATCTTTGGTATTTAATACGTATAAGTTACTTATATCTGCATATTATCTTTGTTATGTCTGCATATTATATAAGTTATTTTAATTTCATGTATCAGATATATGTATGTATATATATATATATAAATATAAAGACATATACGCATGTGTATATCTAAATAATACATTTATGTTTGATAATTGCAGAAATAATTATTTTTGTAGTATAATATTATATTATTTTTTTGTATAATTGACATGATTGCCAGGTAAAAATATTTATAAAAATATTTAAAATTTTGTACGTTAATAATTAAAAAAAAATATTTTTTCATATTGTCATGTCAGTTATTAATTAATCTATTATTAATTTGTTGAAAATTTCATTTCCAATAATTTATTGTAATATATAATTTTATTTAAAATTTTCAGGAACTATATTCTAACTAAACCTTCAATAATGTTAAATTAATATAATATAATTTAAAATTTTTAAACTAAAAATATTGTTAAAATATTTGTTACAATTTTATTAAAAATTGGTAATTAGATCTGCCGTATTATACAAATAAAAAAAATTATGGAAATCCCATATAATGGTAAATATGAGTTGTGCCAATCCAACATATTTATAGCAATAAATGGTTTCAAATTTATGAATTTAAATAATACTTAAATGATCATTAAAATGCTCAATTTAATAAGCGAATAGAATTAATATCTTAATGACAATAAAATATAATTTTTTTTATATTTTATATCAGAAAATAGTATCTTCTTCGAAATTTAATTTTTTCGTATTTATTTATAAATTATAGATACACCCATGTATACACATGTATGCATTTAAAGCTATTATTTTTTAAAAATTTAATTTACTTACTATCTTGCTTATAACTAAGCCAAAAATAAAAAAAAAACAAATTATTTGCTTAATGTTAACTTTTTATGTGTATCATAACATAGAGTATTCAGCTTCATTATAATAATCTATAAATGAAAGTTTTCATTTTAAATAAATAATATATAATTTATAATTTGTGAGCTATTTTTTCTTATTCCATCAAATGTGTCGTTTTTTTGGCAAAATTGAAAAGCAAAATATAATATTTCTAGTATTAAGTAATTAATAAGATTATTGATACTATCTATAAAATTCTTTTGGAAAAACATATATCTTCACAAGCTATTAAGATATTTTCTAAAAAAAATTGTTAATTTATTTAAACAAAAATGTTTTAAAATCATGATATTGGAATGTATAATACACATATATAAATATTTATAATATTGTATTTCCAAAAACAAAATTTTTTTTTAATATTTAAATATAACAGCCACAACATGCTTGACATTACTTGTCAAATAAAAGTACCATATCATTTCCTTAATATTTGCAATTCAATTGTAAATACAACATAAACTAATATTATACGTTTTTTTGTATTTAAAATAAATTATGCACATCAAATAATTTTATTTTATCTTAAAGATTTGTATACAGACAACTTACACGACCAAAATAAGTAGTATTATCTGCGGGTAGTCGGACGCTAACTCTCACTAAACTGACTTTTACTACTGATCTATTGCATATCGTATATTCTTAAATTAATTCTATCTAGTTATCTATTAGTTAATATTAAAACCTTCACTGTGTATTTAGGAACTCATCCATATTTTAATAACTTACTTTTTATAAACTGAACATTTACGTATATTTTAATTAGCAGTTTCCAAAGCTTAAATTTTTATGCTTAATAACAATCTACGTCAGAGAAAAATTAACTAGTCATAATTTGATTAAAAAGGAAAGAAAAAAACTTAACTTAAAAACTCAAGATTCATAAAAGTAGATGTAACTATGAATCAATGTCTTCTTTTTAAGATTTTATGATATTTGAAACTCAGAAATCATTATTATTATCATTTTTATAAACGAAAATTAACGATAAGAATTGAATTGGAAGTTTTTTAATCAATAAATACCATCGTATCATATAGTTATTTTTAATAATTTCTTTTAAAAACCAGTGGATTCGTCTATGATGTATGAAGACTCAATATTTAGTAGCATTTCTTGAAAAACATTTTCAACTATTACACAACTTTCTAATAAATATTTATAAAAATTAAATGTTTGTTAATATTGTTTTAAAATAAATAAAAAGAATCAATTAAATGAATAACAAAAAAAATAATAAAAAATAATACTGTATTTTCAATTTAAAAAATTTAAAATCGTATTTAAATCAGTTATTTATAGAATAATTTAAATAAAATTATTCATTATTAATATGAAGTAGTTTAAATAAAAGATTATAATTATTTAAAAATAATTTAAATAATAATAATCAATAGATTTATTAATGAAATATATTTAGTTTATCCATTAGTGTAACGTATAGGAAAATACATTGGTTATACATTATTAGAATTTTATTGTTTATAATTTTCAATTTATAATAATAACAATTATACCAATATTAAAATAAATTGAAAATTTTTATTAATTTTTTTTTAATTTTTTTTTTTTCATAGGTTTTTAATATTTTTATATAATAATTATGCTTTATACTATGTTACTTTTTTAGTCTATAATCTAAATAAAAATCAAAGTATGATAATAAAAGCTATAACATTTCATATTATTTGATTTGCGTAAAAAATGTTAAAAAATACAGAAAATCCATACAAGAAATGATACTGATGTAACCAATATGTTTCGCATAATTAATATGTTAGTACAAATTTCACAAGTACAGATCATTCTTTATTGAATACTTTATAACTAAAAAATATCGATGATTTTACAGAGAAATGATGACTTAGAAATATCTTCAATCTCGAAATGCATTACTAAATTTTAATCGGAATATTTAATATAAACAAAATATGTTTACATACATATTAAATATTAAATAATTATAAATTACTTGGGAAAATATTTCAATTTAGATATATAACTTTTAAAATAATTAACATCTTCATGTGAATTATTTAATAGATAATTTAATCAAAATTAAAAGAGCAAAAAGAAAATTTTTTTAGAATTGTTGGAAATATTTTGATTTAAATCGTCAATTAACGACTCGATTGAACGATTGATAATATTTTTTTATTTTCATTGTTAAGAGCTTTTTATTTAAGTGTACGGAAGATAAAATCATAACTATAGTGGATTTCTGAAAGTTGTTATCTATGTAATCCTTGTTAGTAAGCTCTTCTTCATAAATTTTATTAAATGAACCGTTGTGATATTTAAAACAGTCCACCTTTTTTGTACCTTCCAATATGGTTATTTCGCCATTATTTTTTTAAGGATTAAAGAGATATATATGCAGAGAACGATAACAACAATAAACAGAATATGTATTTGAACCCAGATATATAATTGCAAAGTGAGAATAGTCAGAGAGAAAGAGAGAGAGAGAGAATATATGCAAATGTTTTGAATTTAAAAAACTAATTGCGATATGACTTTCTTTTTAAGCAAGATATTATTTTAAAATTAACGCAATGTAAGGTAGTATTATTTTCTGGAGAATTTAAATTAGAAAAATGAAACAATGTAATTGTATTTTTTTATGTCAAGTTTTTTTTAATTTGCCATTAAAATTTTGAATACAATTAACGCTAAATTAGAAAGTCTTCTTTCATTGTAAATAGTTCTTTATATGATGTAAAATTAACTACGGAAACATTTCCAATTAAAAAAAGTAGACATTTTACATACCGTATCCCTTCATTATTCCGTGAGTTAGGTAAAGTGGTGCTCTTCCAGAGAAAGCATTTTTGGCGAAAAGTTGACGAATGAGTTTAGGATCAGAGAGCAAAACCGTATACACTGAACCCATTCGTAAGCCACAAATTGGTCCATACTTCCATGCAAGTTTGGCGAGACTTTCATGGGGTGTGTGCGGATCTATAGATAGTAAATTGCCAATAAAGGGAAATCCCCAAGGACCAGGAGGTAAAAGTCTTCTACTCCGATTCCAGTATATGGATAATAAGAGAAAGCTGAATGCCAATAACCCATAAAATATAAACATTTTTTTAAGTTTCTGGAAAAAGATTTACTTATATTATTTTCGTTGCAAGCATTGTATGTATGATCAAAAAAGAATAATAAAATTTAATTTACAGAAATGAAAGTTATACGATCTTATAAAACAATTGATATTATTATTTATTAATAAATATTATAAAAAAGCAATATATATTTTAAAATTGTTTAGAAAATGAAAAGAAAAAAAATTGTTTACTGTGAATATAACTAATGTGATTAAAAAATTTATTTTATACACAATATAAATTCAACAATATTTATAATGACATGATAAATTTTAATTAGATTAATATTTATAATAATAATGAATGACTTGTTAAACATATGTATTGCATTTTTCTATAAAAAATATTTTATATATTAGGCATTTTTTAAATTTTTATATATTTACTTTTTTCGTTTTAGCCATTTGTTTCTTATCGAAAATTATTATAATTTTATGATAGAAGCATATTTAATGCTCAAAATATAACTTCTGTGTAATTTTAACTAGTATGGTAGACTTTTTTTTACAATATTTTTTTTTAATTAAAAAAAATCTGTAGTTTTGTAAACAATTGCATTATAATTATTATTTCGTGCACTTTCATTATTTAAAAATATTAATATAAACATAAAAAAGGATTTTGCGTTAGAATACTTAATCAAAAATAATTAAATGAAAAATATATAAAACGTCTAAATATCAGTTAAAATTTTATAAATTTATATTTGTAAATGTTAAAACAACATTTTATCGAATATGGTAATTGAAAATAATAAAAATAAAATTTCTGAAATATGTTTGTTATTATTTTTGTTAACATATGGATTATTTTTTTTACATAATTTATTTTCAAGCACTGCAGAATACAAATTTATAACAAATTGAATTTCATAAAAAATTATGATTAGATAAAAAAGTATTATGTATATTAAAGTTAAGTATGTATATATATATATATATATTAATATAAAATATGTACTAGTGACTATGTACAAGTTAATGGAATTTTTTTTTAATTTTTAAAATTAATAATTACAGTATAAAACAACCGATTGTATTATATATTAAATATTGTAAGAAATGTTCATTTTGTAAATTAAAATTTTTTTAGCATTTATGAAATATTGAATAGCTCGTAATAGTTTTAAATTAATTTAGAAGCAATTGACTAATATTCCTATTAGCCACGAAAATAATTTCAATTGAACTTTGTTTTGAGCACTTAAACATCATAATAGACTTCATTCATATTGATATTTATTTAGTTTCGCAAATGCATTTTCTAAATATTTATTGTAAGAAAGAACCCTTAATAAAAATCTTATTAGAATTTTAAAATCGCGTTGACATATTAGCCGACATCATGCTGAAAGCATGGATTCTCGAAAGCGAAAGTTTTTTCTGAACTAAGAGCCTCTGAGCAGGTTCTTGAAATATATCAGTATCATATTAAAGCAAAATTTTACTTACTTTCTTTAAACATTCACGTATTTTGTGTTCCTATCGTACACTACTTTGTTATTATTTATAGAGGAACTACGACAATTGCTTTATGAATTTGTTTTGTATACAAAAAATACATTATTTACTGATACACCACTTGTTGTCTAACATGTGATGATATCTAAAGTCCCGTATTCATTATAATCGTCAAAGGAAAAAATAACACATTCTTTGACCGGTAGGCAGCGCTAGAGGATAGACACCACTTATAAAGTAAATTTTTCGTTATGTGAAAACAGAGCCTAATGACTTATATCACATGAATGTTAAAATTAATGAAAATTGTAGATTACATTTCACATGAAAAAAAGTTCACTGAGTCAGTGTACTTAACATAATAAAATTTAATAAAAAAATGAAGTAAAAGTGACAGTGTTACCATATTATTTCAAATATCAGAATTGTGAATTTAAAATTAATTTTATTAGTTAAATTTTTATTATTAAATATTAGAATGATTTTAGGAAAATCTCATAGATTAATAACAGCGTTTTAAATTATATATTAAATTTTGACAATATAATGATACGCTTATAACTTTTTTTTATAAAAAAATAATTGAAAATATATAATATATAATTAATGTAGCTGTTTCTAAAGTGCAAAAAATTTGACATACGAAATACGAAAGATGAATGCAAAAGGATCTTATATTGCTGCTACTTTAATATAAACATACAAAAGCTTAGCAAATTATCATTGTATTTTAAATAAATAAATAAATTCGCTTAAAAAATTTAATGTATACCTTCGTTGATTTTGCAAAAGATTTTAATTTTCGTACAAAAGTAAGAATAAGTTAGTGTGTTATAATTCTAAATGAAGAATCTGTTCAGAAATGAAAGTGAAAGCTTTTTTGTAAAATTTTATTTACACATTTTGATTTCTATATTCTGTAATAAATAGTATTAAAATTAAACATATCTTATATTAAAATGTAAAAAATTTTTTGGATAATTGTTTAAAATAAAATTTAAAAAAATTTCAGCATTAATTTGGTATACTATTTCATAAATTAATTTTTAAGAAATTAACGACAATACCAATATTGTCACCACTATATTGGTATACTTTAATATAATATATAATATTTTTGTCATAAAATATTAAGAAGCGTAACGTATATACGATAATTCACAATTTACGTGAAACATGTTTTAGATACAATAATATCAATTATTGTTGTAATATTAATTAGAAGTACTGTATTAATGTTTTAATTACAGATTAACAAACTTTGAAATCAGAATTGTTTGTTTATTAATGATATCTCAATAAAGATGCTTCAATTGAATTTAAAATTAGAATAAGAATTCTAAATTAGGTTTAGATATCGATTTAACATTTTTATTGTGTAAACTGTGAAAAACTGTAAATAAATAGAAAAAAGGATTTGACATAATTGATTTTTTGTTTGATATTATGATACAATATATGATATTATGATATAATATGTCTATTTATAAAGAAATATTCACTTTTTACCAGCAAAGTATACAAGTTTTTTGTATCGTTAATAACAAAAACGTAAAATTAAAAAAATTTAGGTCATTTTTATAATTCGATTGCGAAAGAAATAAAATATTTATTAAATATAATTTACGCATTTTGTAAAATAATATTTTAATACAAAGGAATTATTGTTATTAGAAATAGCAAAAGGACTGTGTAAATTTTGTACTTCTCTTCTCATTCTTTCTCCATTCGTATTTTTAAATAAATAATGAATAGCATTTGGTCTGAATAGTTTAAATAGTCTTCAATTGGACCTTTGTGATGCAATGCAGTTTAAAAGAGTTTCTGGTTGATGGTGATCGCACGCGAATTGCGTCTGGCTTACCTTCGATCTTGATTGAGGGCAACGACTGCACAAGATGAACATGGCTCTCACTCAACCGTACGTACGCATCTCCTCGCAAGTGCAATTTTCTCTCGTCAATCAACGATTTCGATTCTTTTTTCCTTGTTCACTATCCCGCTCTCTTACTGATGAATCTTGAAAAACCATCATGGTATGACCTACGTATACTCCAACTACAAAAAGTTTCCTTTCTCTCTGACAGGGCTTTTTTTATTTTCTTTATTGTAATTGTCATGTCTTTAGTGCTTAATTACAAGAACCTACTTTAATTATATAATTAAATTTACAACTGAAATTTTTTTGCAAAAATAGCCAATTATTTCTTCTAATGGCAAGAAATTTTTACAAATACGTGTTTGATATTTTCGTTTAATTAATTTTTCATTTTTCTCTTTCGACACATCCCTACCGCAAACAAGCTACATCCCCAATCGGAATAATAGTAAATTATTTTATAACAATTCAGCCTTCATTAAAAAAAAAAAAATAAATTAAAAAAAATAAAATGTAAGTCCATGTTCGTATTTAGCGATATTCGTAACTGTATTTTACTGCAAAAAATTACACTGTGACAATGATATAACGGTCATTCAATACGATCGTACATTGTTGCAAAATATTATTGTATAAATAAGAAGCGTATTCCAATAATTAATATTTCATTACACTTGTGTACATTCATTGAAAGCATACACAGCGAATATTATTTGTTAACTTCCTATGAAGCGTTTACATCATGCATATTCAGTTTTCAGTTCTAATTAATTACAATACAGTAATTTAGATATCCCATACGAGCGCATAGCAAAGTCGCATTACAATGTGATTTCAGGTAATAACGCAGCGACAGAAAGGTAATAAGTTTGTAAGAAGAAGAAAAAAATCTCATACGTTTTAGCGACCATAATGGAACTCATAATTATGACCTTCGAAAACTTCAATATTTTATTTAATATTTAAGTTTAAAATAAATACAATTGCTTGTCCTGATTTTCGCGTGTGTGTATTTGTGTATGTGTGTGTAGATATGTATATATATATATATGTATATATATGTATATAAATAAGCGCGCGCGCACACGTACGCACACACGCGGGCCCGCGAGCGCGCGTAAGAGCACAAAACATGGCGACTCGAGTCTAAAACGGAACCGTGTGCATATGCGAACGCGCTGTTATTCAGGCGATTCGACGGGACGTGCAATGACCGACAAAGGTCATCCAAAGCGTTAAATCTGCATTTTACCGTCGAAATTCCTATCTTTCTTATTTGACCCTTGTTCAACAGAGATTCTTTTCGCGTTTTTTTATTATCTACTTCGTAATTTGCCTCTCGGAGTTTTTTTTAACATTAACGTATAATAATTTTATAAAAATTATCTACCCGAAACAATTTAATAATTCATAAAGGGAATTTTAAAAATTTTTTTTAACATCCTTAAAACTTTAAAAATGCATGCTCACTTCGATATGGAGTAATAAATGCGAGCTTTTAAGCATAAACTTGTATACCAAATACTTAACTTATATAATATACAACTATGATATTTATTAAGAATATGTGTTTCATGACAGTTATAGCAATTTTTACTTTCCATTTGTACAGTTATAAAAAAATTATTACAAAAACATATAAGTATAATCATACTAAATCCCAAATTTAATTACTTAAAAAAAGGAAAGCAATTTAGTTCTCATCAACTTTTTGTGCTCAAAAAAGTTTTGTAATGCACGAATGTAGAGTGAGAGACTATTATTATAATTTTAATGTAATATTAAAAATATTTTAAGCGATATTATAAAATATAATTTGTTGAATAGAAATAAATATAAATTATAAAAGCTGTCCTATCAAAGACACGCCTGTCATCGGAAAGACGAAAAGGAATATGAATTAGTAAATGGAATAGGCAAACAGACACACAAGAAATATATGAATTTGAATTAACTGGCTATAGGATAAATATTGCTATAATTTGTAATACTTACGAATCGTATAATAGCATACAGGTAAAATTATCGTTGGGTCGTAGCTATTATTCCTGGTTTACACTGAATTAATATTTTTTTTACAAATGGAATTTCGGCTCCATTTCATTAACGTACAATCTGTAGCTTGAAATTCATCATAATTTTTCTTTATAATATTCAATGAAAAATTTGGACCAACGTTTTATCTTGGTTTAATCTCTTTACGTAAGTTTTTTTTTATTACAATTGCTTTTATTTGATGAAGGTAATTAAAATAATTCAGTTTGGTATTTAAAATTTTTAGTTTCCGCTGCACACACAATTATGCATTTAAAAACCAAAATAAGTAATATTGGATCAATAACAGTTTTTGAGGAGCGAAAATAAAATTAAAATGAAAGTTTGCTTAAATAATTTTTTTTGTACAATTAACACTCGTCAAGGTCTCTAACTTTCTCTCTCTGAAAAAGCTTTTAATAAATTATTCAATGTATGCTTTTTTTTATTCATTTTATCTTTTTAAACATACACATTAAAACATATTTATTTGTAGGTTTAAATATTAAAGCAAACTTAATAGGGTCTTATTGTTACTATTAATAAAATTACATTATTAATAAGATTACCGTATAGGGTGATAAGTGAATTATATAACATAATCTTGAAGTAAGTATATAATCTTTACTACACGCAAAATATCAATTTAGCTATTAAAATGTAAAAAGAAACGCGATTGATATAGAGTATTATTAAATATGGTATTTTTGTAGTGCTTGTATTTAAGTTTATATTACTAGATCTTTATAGGAAAAAACAATGAGAGAGAGAGGGGGGGGAGAGATAGAGACATAGCAAAAAAGAATATACACGAGAGCAGTGAAATCTCAGCAAAAACAAAAAGAACGAGTATGAAGTAAAACAATGACATTTTTTGTACATTCGCAAAAACAATCACTTTTATTTTAATGAAAATATTTTAACGGATAAAGAATCGTATAGGCACATAAGAAAGGAAAAGTAGTAGATAAAGAATAAATCCTGCATTTAAGAACTTTGATATTGCATATAATGAAAACTGGATTTGTCTTTAATAGATGAATATTTGTTGGAGCGTGGCACCGATGTCTAATAGTTATTATTCATGCCTTATTATTTTGTTTTCGGCTGCGAATTAAGTAAAAAGAGACAAAACAAGTATGCGAACTTGAGAACGGAAAAACCATTAGTTTATTAAATGTATGATTATTTAAAGCATTATTAACCGTAATATGGAATGGTGAAAACAAAGAAAGAGTGAATGCGTGCGAATCCGTAGGTTCAAGGACCTGAGTACAACGTGTTCTGTATCTGAGCGGCTGATGCACGCGTGTAGGTACCAATGGCAACGACTCAGCTCAGCCTGGAGGGTAGAGTATGTTTCATCGTAATTCACTTGCTTGGAAAACGAGAGATGTGTGTCCTTGCAAGATGGAGCATGAAAAAAGGGAAAAAAAGGAGCGAAAAAGATAGAGAACGAGAGAAAGAGAGATCGTACGAATAAAAAAGAGACGCAAGGAGAAATAGTTAATATTGCATAATTACCGACCGCGGTATTAATAACAAAATAGTTAAGCGATAATTGCTCTCCATTTAATAATGAAATTTTATTAAAATTGCCAAGACAGCGCTCCTTTATGCTAAAGGAAAATTTTTATTTTTAATGAATTTAAAATTCATTGCACTTTTTTTTATTTATATTTCCATTATCCGTAGGACGCCTTTAACTGACATTAAATTACATAAAATTTTTCGATACACAAAAAATTACTCAATCATTTCATGCTAAATTTATTTTTAAAGTTTGTCCTCTTTTTTTATCTCTCTCTCTCTCTCTCTCTCTCTCTCTCTTTCTCTCTGTCTTAATATTTATTACATTGGAGCTGACGTACAGAGTATAAAAAGTTGTTATTTTATTTACAGGTAATAAGTAATTATGAAAGCTGTTTCAAATAAAAAAATCAAATATAATTGTTACGCAAAAACTTAAGAAATGTTTGAAACATTTTTTTTTTAATAATAGGAATGTACCTGTTATATAAATTGGAAATTTGAAACTTTTTTTGAACAAGTACAGCGAGCTTAATGTTAAATTTTAATTTTACTTATTGTACAATTCAGAATGGAGAATGTATTATCACTGTAAATGGTATTTTTATTAAACTTAAATATAAGTTAAAATTTTTCTTTAAATTGGGTATTATATTTTTAAATTCTGATCCGGAAAAATATCAATCTATTGTTTAATAATTTATTATAATTATAAAAAAAAATTTATATTATTTGATCTTATTCCAATATAAATTTGAATATAGATTTGATCGTTTCATTCATTAAGAGAATAAACACATATTGAAATTTCATTTCTAAAAAAATAAAGCAATAACCAGTTTCATAGATGATATTAATTTTTTGAAAACTATAAAATTAAAAATGAATATTTGCATTATTTTTGCATATTTATAATAAAAAAATTTAGCTTTACATTTAATAAATATAAAACATAAATTTATTTCTTATACGTTATTTATAAAATTTCTATAATCATTGAAATTATTTATATACTTTTTATGAAATTAATTTTTAACTTAAATTTTTAATCTAGAATTATAGTATTAGAAACAAACATTTATATATAGTTAAAAAAGTTAAAGTTAAAATTATTTAAAAAATTTAAGTTTAATTTATTGTACAAGCAAATTTTTTTTAATTTCTTTGTTAAGCACATTTAAATAAATTCGTCTTGTATAGAACCTTTTAGTTTCTGATGCAATTTGAAATATATTAAAATAATAATGTTTCTGGATTATACAGTATAATTATGATAATATTTAGATATTTGCGTTATCCTTATATTTTACTTAAATATGTCTAAATAAATTGTCATCACGAAAAACAGAACAAGCAAATATTGTTAAATATTTAAAAAAAATGTTTTATTAATTTCCTCTATTATGTATTATTAAATAAGTTTGCTTAGTCTTAGATTTTCTTGCATAGCAATTCATAAAACTCTGATGTACATGTAATTAATATTTTTTGTTTTATTTAATAAAATAACATTTAGTTATTTTGATAAAGTTACTTCACTTATACTAAAGAAATGCTTCTAAGGAAATAAATTTAAAGATAGGATTGAAGAAACTCTGAGAATCTAGTTTTTGTTTCATTAATGAAATAATTTACGTTACGTTCATGATTTGTGTCTTGGAAAATTACACTAAACAATTTATAGGTATACCTTGTTTTATAATTTTCTGTTTTATACATACTATAGTTTAAAAAAAATAAAGCTGTTTATAAAATTACTTATTATTACCTAAACGATATTCGATAATAGAAATGTTTATACTATTATTATAATTTTTAAGTAAAATTGTTTTTTTTATTTTTTCAATGGTCTCAAAATAATTAGTTTTTTTTTGCTCTTATATAAATTTTTCAATGGGTAATTATTCATTTTTACATACTATAGACATTTTTAGAAGTGATTTATTTATCGTTCGTATATAGTATTACCACCATTTAAAATTCTATTATGTATAGCTACATGTATGTCCATTTATCAATATTAAAATTTTCAAAGTGCATTAATAACATATGGATAAATACCATTTGAGCAAAAAATTTCTTCGTCTAATTAGTACAAAGGTTTGTATTCCAAAACAAAGTACAGAATTACTATAATAATATTATGTTTACGATAAATTGAAAAATAAATTGTAATTTTCTTTTTTTTCGATGTATTTTAATATTTCTTTTAAAATATCAGGAAGAGTACAGTATTTTGATAATGATTATTTAATTTAAAAAAAAATGTATAATTTATTGTATTATAATTACATTAAACTATATTATATGTATATATATATTATAATATTATTTAATACTATTTAAAATATGTATAATTTATGAGATAACTTAATTGAATTATTAACTATTTGTGAAACGGCAACAATTGTAGTAAATTAGTAAAGGAAACAAATAAATTAATGCACCTATGACTAAGCGGATTATATCTTATTGAACAGTATATATATATGTATATATATATATATGTGTGTGTGTGTAGATGTATATAATGTATATAATGTATATCATATAAGAGGACCGAGAAGGACATCGTTCTTCTCTACAGGAAAAAAACGAAATGAATAATACGCTGCATAGTATATGTAGTGAAAAGAAATTTGTTAAGTGGGAGGGGAGCGACACCTACTGAGCGAGATAGAGCAGGATCGCAAAATGAGGATCAAGGGGAGGTAGAGAATGGACTTTAACCGGTTCAAGGAGAGCTGTGTTCTGATAACCTAGTTTTGAAAGTACACTTGAGAGTACATGCTATCGGTCAGATCACTCTGCGAGTACTGTTCTACCCAACTCCCCCGCAATTCTTGCATGACTCTCATTTAAGACCTACGATTTCTCCTGAATCAACAAGATATCGCCTGGGAGTTAATATACATGTTCATTACAGTCGTTAGTTCAAATACCGTACGGGTAAATATTATATACGGAAGTACAGCTTCGACTATTATACAAAAAATAGAATGGTTTATTAAATATATAATGTTGGATTTATCCTCGTGAGTGGCGTTTAAATTTTTAGTTTTACTGCTAATTTCTTATCAACAATTATTGCATTATTTTAACATTATTATACTGCTTCTGCACAGCTTGCTTTACTCCTCGTTATATTTCATATGAGTGCTTAAAATACTTGTCTAATCTAAGTACGTTATAAATGTTATATTCTTTTTTTTCATCGCGCATTGATATAATTTTTACCGTTTAACTACTTTTAATATTGGTATTAGCTTTACTATTTAATTTTTTTTTACTTTATTAATAAATGCAAATGTTTCTGAGTAAAATCTATTTTAAAAAGTCTAAATTTAAATTGAGGTCCCGATCAAAAATTACAATTATATTTTAGACAGCTACTGTTCATCTGGACTAATACTGTTATTTAATTCGCTACACGCACAAACTTTATATTTTATTTTGGACTTAGTTATTTCAATATTGCAATTTACAGTTTCTAATAAAATTTTATTAATTTTAAAAGATATCCAGTTAATGTTCAACGACCTTTTTCTTTTATTTGTTTCGTAGATTTTATATTAAATTAAAAAAGAAAGACAGGTAAATGTATAAATAATGCATATATGCATATGTGTGTGTGTGTGGGCACGTATGTATAATTCAGATATATTCATTAATGTCCTTAAATACATACTTTTATACGCATAAGTTTGAAAAGGTATCTTATTCTCCTCAAGCTTACCTTAATTTACAAGCAATATACTTTGTATTTAATCAGTAGCATATAATAATTTATTAACTTTTTTTAGTAATTTATAACCTCAGGTCGTATTATATATACATATGTTAAATGTATACATACATTATGTGTGTGTTTGCGTGTGCGTGTGCGTACATACATATACGTTCACATATATGTCGTAATTATTAATCCAATGAACACATTTTAATGATTTTAAATAACGGTATCTTATAAGTAACGATAATTTATTTATGATTTTTATATTCTATGTTTTTTTTTATTAATGAGCTGTGATTGCTAACACCGTATTTTTGATAATAAAAATTCTAGAATTCCTGGTATTGAAGTAGTTCTTTTTTGACTTTAAAACACATCCTTAAATACTGTTCGAATAACGCTACTTCAGCGAAGAGTATTTTTTCAATGGATTTAAACGGTTGCAAGCTAACTACAAAAAACGGGAAAGGAGCTTTCTCTACTTCTGTGCATTTTAACAAAATGATAATAAAATTTGAAAGAATAATTCATAAAATCTTTTTTTATGTTCTTTTACGTCAAATTTTTTCGGTTCGTATCATAAAAATTTTATATCTACCATTATTGATTAAGATAACTGAATCATGATCTAATTGGTGTGACTTTCTCGCGTCATTTTTCTCACGAAAAATTAAATATTTTCTACCCCGATTAATCCATCTTTGTAGTTATTGATTTGATCAGTTGTTTGAAGCAATTAAAGTACTGGGGATACGGCGACGCGTCCGACGCGGATCTCATTTCTATACATAGATGATTTCATTTGAATCGAATTTTTTGTATTAAGAGGTAACCAACCCAGTTGGTCGCAGTCAAATGACTACTATAATCGAAATACATTAATACTAATAAATATGATACTTCTCAACTGATATCATCTAACATACATAACACTATGTTGTCTCCGTATTTTTTTATATCCGAAAAAATTTAAAATCTTAATTTATTAAAATTAGCTTATATTTACATAAATTATTTCTTAAATTGCTACTAAATGAATTGCTTCTTTGCTGAGTGAAAGCTTTCTCTTTGCTTTAATACATTTTTATTCTAAGGCTCTTAAATTAGAATTTGGTATAGATTTTTCGCCATCGGATTTACGTTCTATTTGAACAATAAAATCAGCCGATCATAAAAACAAATAAAAAATTTAATACTTTAATACACATCCTCAATAGCCTTATTTATCTCTAAATCTCGAATTAAATTAAAACTTCTTAGTTAAAACTTAATCTATAATTTTGTTGTGCTCGGAATAAGAATATAAAATATATTTAACTGATAAAAAAATGTTTATCAGTATATGTAAATCAATATAATTTTGAAATAAAATATTTAACAAATTACAAACTGGTTTGAGAATTGCCGTTAACTAATATTTTTAGATTATGGTATGTATTAACGTTGATTTATAATAAGATCAATTTTTTCTACAAAAGAATTATATTTAGACTGATCCGATAAAAAAAGAATTTAAGGTATAAAACTGCTTAATAATACGTATGTGTCTGTTAATATTGTACAGGATCTTCTACAATTACAAGAGAAATGCATAGCAATAATAATAATAATAATAATAATAATAATAATAATTTTAAATTAGTTAATCTTGAAGCAGTATGTATTTTATCAATATAATACAATATATAAAGTATAATCAATGATTTTTAAATACAACTAATATTTTTATACAATCAAATTTATTAAAATATTAACTATTATTAATTAGGCTTATTTAATTAATTTGGAGAATAATAAAAACATTTGTTAATGATTTAAAAGATGTACTCTTTTGAATTTTTTGACTCTAAAACAAGCATTGATATCTGTATTTATATAAATTAGCAGATAAATGCTGAATTAAAGATTTTGGTTATTGAAGTCTACTAAATATTTTAAAAAATTTTATCGAACTGATACTTCTAATTATAAAGGATATTTATAATTTTCTAATCCAATATACAAATGAAGCACGTTCAGAATCAAACACATGAAAAAATGGCGTAGTCTCATTCTCTTTTGCCATATCTATCAGATCGTAAAATTAATAAAACCGCGGAGAAATTGACTTGATAAATATTCATCTTTTTAAAATTTTTTTATATTTATGTAAAATTGACAAAATTAAAGTTCCAAGTAATAGAAAATTTAGTTAAACAAGTATTTTATTATTCGATGTGAAGTGTTATAATATGCATTTGATATACCTTAAAGTGATTTACAATTTTCGATAATGAAAATGGTTCTCATATTATTCGTAAATCTATGTTGTATAATTTTAAGAACAGATTTTTAAATAATTTTTTAGAACGGAAAGAAATGATCGAGAATAAAAAGTTATATTCTTTAACAAGAAATATCGTTTTACTTACTGTACATGTATTATAAAATCATTCGAATTTAAATTTATTATGGAATTTTTATAATAATTCTAAGCGTAGATTTTTATAGTTACAATAAATAGTTTATTTTTTATAAAACAAAGTAATTATTTCTTTGTAATAACTGTGCGTTAACTAACCCGAAACGAACATTAACCGGACCTTCGTAATGGATATGCGGTACCTCCTGTAAGTTGAATGTAAATCTCTTTTTCGTTCCCTTTTTCCATCTCGTGCTATTTCACTTTGTCTCTTCTGTCCCTTTCCTCATCGTATTTTGTTACCTTGTCAAGAGAGCTTATTGTCAGCAAACCCAAAAATATTGAGGTTTGAATGTGCTGCTCTGTTCTTTTTTCGCGATACAAGAAATCTTGCTCATTTGAATCGCAACATTACTGTTATAGTTGCAAATAAGTAAATGTGCGATTGAATACTGAATATCACTCGCAAAAATTATAACGGAATCTATTATATATTAGTAAAGGACTACTTCGTGTTAGCAATGATATAGGAATTAGCGAACGAGCGTTTGCTTCAAAGAATATAACGATAAATAGAAAACAGTTTTCAAAATTTGCAAATGAACACAGTTGTGTAATAATTTTTTCTACTTACTTTTTCTACATCTTGCTGTTTTAATCTGTTGGCTCTATGTATATTCTCAGAATAATCCTCGGAATCATAGATAAATGATCCGCATATAATGAATTTAAAAATGAATTCTAAGACTGTGATGTGATCGAAGATAACTGAACAACTACTTAATGAATTGTAGAAGATACAGTTCAGTATGCCACTCGGTGTAAATAATTTTTTTTTTTTAACTAACTACCTAAATAACAGTTTTGCATTATACACCTTTTAAAAAATACAATTAATTTTAATTGTTAATTTTTCCTATTATAGATAATGTCGAAAATGATTTTTTGAGTTTGCCTTATTGTTTAACTACCAAGACTTTATAACATTTTTCAAACAGATTTATATAATCGATAAATTTATTGTGATGATTTTTATCCGTGTTTGAAATTTTCATACATTTTTTTTCATAGATAGTAAGATTAATATTTAATACCTATATTTTATTATTTATTAGTTGTGCGATCATACTTCAATTGATTTAATAATATGATTTAAAGTATGCGTAATTACAGTCTCGTGAGTTTTTAAAGAGAAGTTCAGGTAGAATGACATATCTAAATTTTTCTTTTCGGTACATTATTGATTTGTATCTAAAAAATTTGGTAACTTTGAAATTAATTCTATTGCCAAAGAATATGTATCCAATTAGAATAAAACTGCTTAGAGAAATTGAAAATATTAGCTTACAGATTATCATGAGATCTATTGCTTAGGCAAATTCGCCACATGTATAGGGAAAACACTACAAATTGTGTATTAATGAAATTAGCATAAGAGGAGAAAGTTGCGGTCATCGGCTGTATCTTCTACAGTATTTCTGTTACCACTGTTATTCTTTCATATTACAAGGAGTCATATTTTGATTAAAATAATCATTAAGAGAACATTCGTGTATTAGAAATACTTTTTTTTAAATAATTTTTATATTTTTTGCTAGAAATGGCATAAAAATTATTTGTTATTTGTGCTTTTTTTTAAATCACTAAATCATCTTAATTTTGTAAAATATTTTTTAAAAATTTCAGTACAAATTATGTGACCTATTAATAATTTCAATCATTTGCCACATAAACAAATTCAATTTATCTGCACATTAACGCATAAATATACTTGTTTTTATTGTAATTGCGTTTCAATTATTTAAAAAATGATTACAAAAACGAGCAAGAAGAAGAAATCGTAAAATTTACTTGGCCTGGACAAATTATTTGAAGCTTTCGAAAATAAAATAAAACGAGGAAACAAATCATATAACGCGAAGAAAAAATGCCAATGACATAATGGTATAAACTTAGATAAGACTATTGTGTATCCTATTTGAGTAAAAGCGTGAAATTTCCGAAATTGAAGTGGTCACATTGGCATGGCTTACATTGCTGTTTCTGTCTCTTTGCATATAGAAAGGACGTAATGCTCTCAATGGCGTCTTTCTCAAACGAATTTCCTGTTGGGGCGGAAAAGAGAGGGGATAAGAGCACGATTGGGTCGACGTACTCGAAAGTCGAGGCTTTCCCGGGCTCATCGGTATGTGAGTTTCTTTGCATTTGTATTAATAAAATTTCTAATGCGAAATTATGATAATGTATTGAACACAACAAATACCGACTTTGACTAGAAATATTTTTTCTCGCCAACACACTTTTTCAAGTTTTGAGGCCTTTTTTCTTCACCGCTACTACGAATCTTCCTGCAATGTCAGGGTTGAATTGTAAAAAATTTTACAAGCTCATTTCTTTCCTTATTTAAAACAAATTTCATTTTACGTTCAAACACGTTTAGTATATTAGAATGACAAGTTATTAATAAGGTACTATTGAAGCAATATTAAACTGTATTACAATTAAAGAAAAAATGCCTTGCTATGTAACTTAATACTTATTAAAAAATTGGAAACAGTTAATGTAATTATACAATAATATAAGCTATGGGAGAATTATAGATATTTGTAGTAAAATATAGTTGAAATAATACAAAGAATAATATAAATTATATTAAATTATAGCATTGCAATTTTTTAAATTAACATGTTGTATTTACTTAAACGCTATTCAAATAGTTACACAAATCGTTAATATACTAAATTATATATAATAAAATACATATTTAAATAAAAAATTTGAGCATTAAATTAATGCAAGCTTTTATTTCGTTAGTGCTAAGTAATTTAAGCATACCTATAAGAGTAGAATTAAATACATTTACGTAGAGAAAACAAATATTATGATTATTTCTTATCTTATGATTATTTCTTTATATTTACATTTCTGCTATTATACGCAAACAAAATAAAGCGTGCAAAAATGTTTTCCCGAGAGATTACAATTATTCTCAAAAGTAGCATTTTTCAAATTTTCTTTTTAAATTTAAAGAAATAAAAAACTGCCTAATTTAGTAATTGAGAAAAGTTTTTACTTTTGAAAGAAAACTCCTTTGAAAAAATATTCATACGTTGTTAAAATTATCGATTGATAAAATTATTGCCATGTACATTAATTTAATTAGCACTATTACATGCAACCGAATTGATTCGGAAAAAAAGTTTAACCTGTAAGTTGTTGCGCGTTTCCAAAACGAACGCCGATATTAAAAATATCATGCTGCCTTTTAAATAGTACAGAAAATTTAAAAAATTAAGATATTGACAGACACATAAGTTTCTTTGGCGATAATGAGATCCGTTTTCTCTATAGAGTCGTCGCAGCAATCAATTTACTTTGAGCAACTCGATTTACTCCCACCTCTAGTTGTATGAATGTACGAGTCCAGGAAGAGCGGGATTTATGTCACGGCATAAATAACCAAGTCGGATACTACATCGAACGCCGTTAGCGACTGTATAACCACCGCGCACAGTCTGCTCGCAGACTCGCCCAGTATACATCGCAATCGTTTTGGTTGGTGAAAGAGAGTGGGAGAGACAGAGAGAAGAAGGTAAGGCCCATTGAAGATACATGCAAGTCTATAAATATGGTCGTGAAGGCAATAAACTGCCTTGCTGTCGGTAATAAAGCAGCTGGTGTCTTAAAGTCAGTTAAAACATTTTTTTTCAATTTTATTATTATTCGAAAAGAATAATAATGCATTATACATTTTATTATATAAATGTTCTCTTTAAAATAAAAAAAAATAAACCGAAGCTATAGAAAATGGGATTGCGTATTCTTTTAAAATTTCACTAAATGTTTATTAAAAAAAAAACTTTATCGGTCTACCTTGCCGTCGCACAATTTTATATAAATGCCTTATGAGATAAAGACAATTTCTGTGGGAGTGCGCTCTTAAAAAGTAGAAATGTTTTAAGAAATTGATAACTTGAAGGGAAAGCAAAATATGAAAAAAAATTTTAATTAATAATTAATACGAGCTCTTCATGCATACTGTTATATTGACGTTCATTATGCCTAGTTTTAATCATTTTAGCGCGTAAAATATAAATAAAGAGAAAATAAAATTTTGAGGCTTTTTTAAACGAAATGTTTTAAGAAAGCAAGTGAAAAGATGTGTTATTACCTTACGCCGTCGAAAAACCTAATTGAAAGAAGAGGCACACCGAAATAGTGCGCCAAGATTGAATGCAGATACATAACAGTAGTCCACTTCTTTAAGTGTTGTAAAGAACAGATACAAAGATATGCTTAAGCGAATTCACTTATTGTATCATGAATTTGCCGGTCCTATATGTTTAATTTGAAACATTTTGTTTTATTTTGTCATATCTGCCTCTGAAGTTGGTTTTAGTAGAACAAAACTGAGAAAACCTTAAAGATTTTAAAGAAGCTGATACAATTGTTCAATAACTAAGTCAAAGAAAAAAAATTCGAATACTGAGATATGTCTTTTTTCTTTGTGTAAATATATATATATATATATATATATATATATATATACGTAGAGAGAGAGAGAGAGAGAGAGGGAGAGAGAGATGGGATGGAATGGGGAGTGAGAGGGAGAGAGAGAGGAGAGAGAGAGAGAGAGAGAGAGAAGGAAACAGAATAAAGAGAGAGAGAGAAACAGAGAGACCAAATGAGAGGCAGAATGAGAAGATAGATTAATAGCTCGACTTGCAAGATGGAAGATTTCCAAATGGTGGGGCGGAGGATACTTTCACTCTTACAGGTGTTTGACCGACCCAGCCCCTTCCTTATGGAGCGCGCAATATTCTTTTATATCCTGTGTAGCGAACATAGGCGTAACAATGTATTATGCAGAATCACATAAGCTTATAGGCATGCCATCGTATAACTTTATAAAATTATCAAATTAGTGCATTTGACATTATCTGATAATAGTGAGGCAGGATTTCATGCAATGATTTATGCCAATTAAATGACAATTTTCACGAATAATGTTAATGAAATATCGAGACTATTGCTAAAATTATTACAAAAGCCACTGGTAATTCGTAGAAGTGACACAGAGGCAGAACGTGTAGATGCGTTTTCTTTTACAAATTAAATTAATCGAATTATTTCTTAACTATCTGTTACAATTAAAAAAGTGGAATACAAAATGGTTGGAACATTAAATTTAGATTTAATTACAATCGCAACTTGTCTAAAAAATTTACGAATATCGCAAAATCGTTGGGGGGAAATTCATTAATTGTCGTAATTTTTGCATTAAAGTGTAATAGTATTCACGTAAAAATAATTTATGCATTCTTTTTACGTGCTTGGTTTGAAAGTATTAAATTCAATATAAATCCATTAATTACTTAAAATACTACAGTAGGATAGAAACTATTCGATACCTTTTTTTAAAATATTAAAGAAATCAAAATTAAGATTTTTTTTTAACATTTCAATGTCTAATACTGGAAGTGACACAAATTATAAATCGAAAATAGTAGTAATCAATGAAATATTAAAATTATGCTATACTTGCGTATAATATAGATTTATCTATTTAATTTTAAGTATGTTTTTTATTAAAAAAAAACATTTTTTCATAATTTTATTTTAACCATTCATCAACTCATTTACTCCACTTTATTTAACGTCAATAACTATAGAAAATTTTATTTTGAATATTTGTATAGTTATATTTATGTTTTGTAAATTAAGGTTTTTTCAAGTAAAATTTTTAAAATTAAAAAAAAATCAATGTTCTCCTATAAATGCGAATTTAACTGTTTTTATAATAATAATCAGTAGGTAGAATTTGATATCGATAGACTTAATTTCAAATAAAATAATGCCTGTTGATGAAACGTATGCTTTGAATAAATTTACTATACATGCTTATTGATTTAAAAATATCTACGTGCAAATGTATAATGGGATTTTTAAGATACATTCAATATCATAATAATATGAAGTATTTATCGAGAGTACAATATCGTATGAACAGAAAATTCTAAGTATCTGCATTGTTCATGAAAACAAATAAATTTTTGTAATTAATTCCACGCGAATAAATGTCAGATCAAAATTTAAGATTTACAATAATTTACAAATAATTTTTTTTTTTTAAATAATTGCAAGCAATTTATAAAGCATACGAAACAAGTACAATGTACTGTAAAACATGTAGATGCATGTTTCTATGTTTTAAAAATTAACGGTAACTCATGTTAAAAATATTTTCAGACGGACATGTTTGATAAAAAAGACATAATATTTTACATAATATTTTCCAAGTCATTAATTTAAAAAAATTAGTTACAAAAAGATAAAGGAGAGGGAGAATAGGCATATTGATGTCAAATATGTGAGAGAGGAAAAAAGTGCAAAGGAAAAGGAGTAAATGATTGTAAAAGAAAAAAGAAGAAGCAGAGGTCAATGAACCAACTTCCGTAATTGTTCGTTTTACTGTCTACCGAAATAAATATATGTACAAGTATATGGCAACCTTTCCCCTGGTACCCTGCAGTGATCCTATTGGTGATTCAAACTGATCTGTCAGTGGGTCAGTCGTTCATGAGTAGCAAAGAATTTCAGAAAAAATATACTCTTGTGCTCTATAATTTTACATATTTCTGGAGTGACTCTCATTTATACGATTTTTAAATTGCCCGTTGCAAAACGTAATTTATTCATTTATAAAAATATTATTATTGAATATCTAATTATTATTTTAAACAATTAATGGTAAGAAAAAAAAACACACACACACACATATATATATATATACACATATATATACAATATGTGGAGTACACTGTATAGTCATCAAATGCATGATTTTGGTGATGAAAGAAAGCAAAAAAATTGTAACAAAAAATATTTAAATACCTGCGATTTGTTAACTAAATTTTGACTCAAATTCTAATTCGTATTCAACCTTTATGAAGTACATTACATAAACATTTGAATTTTTTTGCATTTCTTACTAAAAATTGTATGACTACTGAAATTATCTATACTTCAGAGCTACTGGATATTACGGAATAGAATTTAAAATGTATTCTATATTGTACGAGTTAAAAATTCGGTAACAATAAACAGTTTATTATTGTAGTTACAAACGAAATGATTTACTCAAATTCATACCATTAAAAAAATATTTTCATCGTTCCTTGGGACTAATTTTATTATACACACACAAACACACACACACACAAATATATATATATTTATATATATATATATATAAATATAAAAAACTAATTAGAAAAAACATAAAATTAATTAAATTTAAAATATATAAAATATTAAGTTGCTTTATTTGTGCAATTTAATATTTTATTTCATGAATATAACTTATTTGTAATTTTATTAAACTAGTGCTTTTATTAATGTATGTATGTGTATATTATAATATCATATATTATTACTCATGTATTTTATTTTGACTCTATTAGCTATTCTTAGAAGATAACTAAATTTTTTCATTCTGTGAATCTTGCTCGATTTTTTATAATGCTTGACTGAATATCTATTGAAATATAAGAAATTTTTTTAAAAAACCATTTCATTACATTGTACATGTCTTTACTCAATAATAATGTTTTATAAATTAGTAAAAAGATATTTTTTTTATAAAATACCGTTATCATATAGTCAGCATAATTTTGCAAATTATAGTTTGCAACACGAAACAAAATGTGTTATAATTAAAATATTGTAAAAACTTATAAACTAATATAAATGTAAGTAATTTTGTAAGATTCGACGGCATAAACATATCCATTAAAATTAATCAAAGTTGTGGTAAATAATGTATTAAAATTAAATTATTGTATATCAAAGCTAATTTGTTTTTGTACATCAGTAAATAGTTTTGTAATTATTTTAATTAGCCATAGAGGATTAATTGCATTAAATATTCATTAATATTAAATATTGATAATTCAATATATTTTATACATATATTAACTTTGGTTTACATTAATTAAGAGCTTATATTTTTATGCTTATACTATTCAAAGCAGTAATGAGTTGTATGAAGAAGATAAAATTATGATGAATATATAAAGGCATAAAGATCTACAATATAAAATAGCAAAAATTTTATATATCAGCTGCAAATAATACAAGGTTGCAGTTAGAAAAAGTTAGATTTAAATATAAAATAAATATTGTAGATACAAAAACAATACAAATTTTGTACTTTTGACGTAATTATATTTCCATGTGCATTATTTTTTTGTCACGGTGTAATGATATTGTAATTTAACTTTTAGATCTAATTTTTATAATTGATAAAGAAAATGAAATGAGCAAATTTTATTGGATACACGAGTAGTCCAAAATCCTATGAATTTAACAAAATATGAAGAAAATATATAGTATCTTGGTACTATATTGAAAGTTTCAGTTTCTATTGCCCCTGTAAGGATTAAAGTTACCATATTCTCAAACAATATTGGCCAAAAGAAGGAGTAAGACCATTGATAATTGCATTTGGCATGTCATCAATACTTTTCACGACGTTAACTCAAACGAGGCCACAAGCACATCCAATTGAGGTCAGAAGCCTATTGAAAAATGCACTTTACTGATACTCTGGAATCTAAATCACAATTCTTACAAGTAAAATGTGAATGTCAGGAACCGTATCATAGTATTAGCCGGTACCATCAAACAAAAAATGAATATATTTAGATCTTTAATATTTTCTCGATTCCCGTACTGATACGATAAAACAAGAATTTCTTTTTAGATAATTCATAATCTTCTTCATGTCAAATTTATAAATTTCATTACACACGTAGCTTACTGTATTGAATATATAGCGCGACTAAACAGTAATGAAGTAACTATTTTAGCACTTCGTTTATATACGTGTATGCGTATATATATATATATATACATATGTACATGTATATGTACACACACGCACGTACCCGCGCACACACGTGTAAGTGCGCACTTATAGTTATTAAAATAATACATATTGGTCAATACAACGAAGGTGTGACGTGAGGTATATCAGTTAAATTCTTTTATATTAAATGCGTTCAGTTTTTACAGACCCACAATTTTGGGAGAAAAAAAAATAATAAAAAAAGAAGAAGAAAACGGTAAGAAACCGAGTCGACTTATTTTGATCCCGCTAAAATAATAACAAAATTATTCTACACGCATTATGCTGGATTTGGTCATAAGAACAAATGCACAAAGCCATTATGTAAAAGGATATTTAATTCAAGTCGGCCCGAGTGAAACAATGGCAATCAAGCGATCATTGCACATTTCATATTATGTTCGTATTCAAAAAATTTTTGATTGAATTGTGACGACTCGCAGAGGAATATCGTTATCCCTCATCGTGGCATTCGATGAGGCCAACGACCGTTGGCTCTCGTCGTTCCAGATTCGAGTACGGGCTTCTTCGTAGCCTAAATTGTATAGCCTCACTCGCAACGGCGTACATGTTTCAAAATATGCAGAATGTAGGGTACATAGGGTAATTGCGTAGGGTAGCTGTACGTCGAGCAAAATTTTGCCCACAATTTTTGCTCCTCTCCCAATGTGCAGTTAGAAAAATGCGCAATTCATTTTCTCTTGCTCTTGGCTTAAATCAGGCACAGAGGAAAAAAAATAAATTTACTATGTATATAGTAATAAACCCAGGTGTCTTTTTCCATCATTTTCCGCAGTTTCCTTGATCTCAATTCTTCAATATCATTACTTCTTTTTCTTTTTTTTTGCTTCTGAATGGAACTTTTATAGTAATATTATACACATGTATTATTTATTTATTTCCATACTATTTTTACTCCTTTCGTAAAGTCACTACATTTTTATAATATTTACTATAGAAAAAATTAAGAATTATTAGAATTTCATTTCTCGAAGTTATAGTTTGATTTCATAAAGCAATGATTTTAATGTTGCGAAAATAAACACAATGCAGCTTATTTAAGAAGAATTGAAGAAAATATTGAATCTCTTAAGTTATAATACTGTAATAGGTAAAGGTAAAAACTGTTCATAACTCTTAAAATATAGAGCATTTAATGATAAGGCAAGCAATTAATTAAGTACGAATATAAATTTATTATTGAAATTGATGTTTTAATTACAAAGTCACAATATTAATTGTGACATAACATTATTTTATTTTGTTATACTGAAATATCGTTTAATTTACTACATTTATAAATATTTACATTTAAAGTAATATAATATTTATTATTTTTTTTAATAAAATTAAAAATAATTTAATATAATACTAATTTTATTGATTTTAAGCTTGAGGAAAGCGTTTTTACTGAAAAGTACACAGAATATAAAAATCAAATTCAATTGGTTAGAAAAACCTGATTGAATTATTAAATTTTGCTTGAATTTAAACGTATTTATTAATTTCTATAGAGTCCTTCAATTAAATATTTTTTATTTTAAGCCAAAAAAAAATTGTGCATTTAATCTCAATGAACTATTATTAATATATCAACTATATGAATTTTAGACTCATATAATCAAAATATGTATATTTTTCTAATGTTTAATTAAAATTAATTTTCTGTACATTACTAGACATACTTTTTTCTCATTGGTTACTTTCTAATATTTTGTCATTTAGTTACAATAACATACGACAATTTAATTACATAACATAAGTGATTTTAACAGAAAAAAAAATTAATTTATGTCTAAATTTAATACAAGCATTTTCAATTATTATGTGTATTCTAAATTTAAAATAAATAAAATTGTATATAATACTCAAACATATGATTAACAAATGTATGAAAAAATAATGTATTTAATATGTTTTAATTTATTAAATATTTTCTATATAATGGCTAAAATAACAAATCGGTAAATGCAAAATAATATGCTGATTAAAATTTTCAAATAAAACTATTATGAATAATTATAAATAATGTATAAGCTAAAATAATGTTTTAATAATAAAACGGAGTTATTGCTTAGTTATTGCATTATATCAAATGTTTTGAGCACAAAAATATTGTAAAAGTACAACTATTGCGTTACAAATGGTTGTTATTCTAAAAAAAAATTATTGCTGTTGCGGTCTTGGAATTCTTTTCGTATGTAGATATTTCGAAAAAAGATTGTTATAGAAAGTTTTCATTTTCTAGACTTTTAAAATAAACTATCGTGTAAAATTAATAATAAATTAATAAAATTGATTTTAAGACTTTTAATGGTAATCTTAAACCAAATAATTTCATGAATACTGTAGAATAATAGTAATAAGGTTTTTCGGACATACTCTAAACTATCTTTCATTGCATTGTTTAATATACGATACCTTAAAAAGTAATTAAATTACAGTTTATAAGCACAGGAACCTGCTGTACAGCTTTGCAATGCTAGATTCTATAAGGATAATTCAATTATGCTAGAATAGACTTAGGAATAAGAATAGAAAAATATTATGTATAACACAATATTTTGTAATTATTGTAAAGTTAAAGTAGTAATAATCAATCTCTTTGAATATAATTTTTGTCATTTTTTATGGACGCAGTAAACTTTAATAATATAGTAATGTACTGTATAGCCCCAAATAAATAAAAATAATCATTTGAAAAAAGGCTTTAAAATAGTGTACTTCTATTTCTTAATTTTATGGTACATCGTCAATCGAACCGTATATAATTCGTCAATTAAAATGAACAACGAATCACGTTAGATCGTTCATCAACGGTAGCTCCATTATATTCATCTAGAATATTAATGCCGACCAAATTTCTAATAGTTTTTTTTTTGATTTTTTTTTAATAAAAAATACCTTAGCGTGGCACGCTTAAAATTGCATTGTCCGAGGACTTATTGAACACAAGTGATAGAAGACTGAAAAATAAATTCGATAGTTTTACTTTTGTTATTTAAAATTAAGAGAAACCATAAAATTTATCTTATCCATCAGAAAATTTACAGTAACAAGCAAAAGCGTGAAACAACGGAAAGGTATTATTAAAGCAGGTTGTGTGCAAAAGGCGGCAGTCGTTTTTTACGATTCAGATAAAAATAAGGCTCTGTCGAGCGCTCTCACGTTCAGGATGCATTAAGCACTTGTGGCTACCGAATCATCCTGACCTAGATGTGCAACAGCAATCATCGCTCCAAGCACAAGAGATTCGAAAGAGAACTGCTGAAGCCTTTCGTTGTTGGTATTTGCCGATCAAAATTTTACAGTCGTAATATATCTGGCGTCTATCTCTACCCGGAGCAGCTTTTCTTTTTCATCTCTCATTATTCCTTTGCGTCGCATTATATTTATAGAGTGCCCCTTATTTCCTTTCTTTGAAAATATTGCTCAACTCATTTAATGCCACATTTTTATCGTGTTTCTCCGAATAAACGATATATATATATATATATATATATATTTGTGTGTGTGTGTGTGTGTGAGTGTGCTTGTATAAACTTCTAATGGTTCGTTACTCATAAATGCACACGTGAATTTTAACAAATATTTATCGTCCTTCAACGTATAACCATACAGCTAAGTAAAATGTTAATCCTCGTACTTTGTACGCGTACTCGTACAAAGTACAAGGCATTTTTCAATTAAATTTTCAGATCAGATCCAATAAATAATAATAAGTGAAAGCAATGATAATCTTCAATAATGTTATCTTTAATTAAAAATACAGAGAGAGAGAGAGAGAGAGAGAGAGAGTAGAGGGCGACGTCATAAAGACAAGTGTTATTTTTTAAACACGTACATATTTCATAAAAGAGAATAAAATTTTAAATAATGAATCGATAAATATTTTTATTTTTACATAATTTGAAACGCATGCATTAACATAATATAGATAATTTGAGTTTATTATCTAATAATAACCATGATATTTTGTAAAAAATTATTTATCTTCTCTAATTTTTTTTTTTACATCATCGAAATTGAGGTATTGGTTTTGGTATATATATGCGTGCGTTGTACATAAAGTGGCGGTTAACGGCAACAATGGTGAATTTCATAATCCCATAATTACCGGAAATATATCAAACTACCATAAAAATGCATTACAAATTCTACGAGAGTAAACGATAAAAAAGGCCGTTTTTCAGAGCCCTTTAGAGCTTTATAAATAAGCCGTAAATCATAATAAGATAAAATTCTTTTTTTAGTTAATCCTAATTTACCAGGTGTTACCTGACCAGATAATTTAATAATAACACTATTTGATAAGCCATCGCATTAGGCATACAATTTTTGTCTTTATCTGCCATTTATATAAAACGTAATTGAGAAATAATTTAGAGTAAAATTTGTATAACTTAGTTTTACATTGTACATGGAAGCACAAGTTAATTTTGGATTTATATAATACCACTGCGCGAACAGTAGAGCCTTTACTGATTGTATGCATACATCATAATACAATTAGTAATTAGCATGACAGACATTGTTTCTACTTTCTACTCGACTACTAATGACAGTTATTTTCATATAGCATTTATTAACTACGTAGAGAAAAAAACAAGACAATTTTTCATTGAATACATAGTACATTGCTTTATAGCTTGCTCATTTAGAACAACCAATAATTTTAAATTGCTTTTTCTGAAAATTTAATATAATTGCTAATTTACATTTATAACTTATAAAAACCTTTAATTTCTTACTGATTAACACAATCGTAGCATAATAGAAGATTAGATATCGTTTTTAATTATTTATAATTCATGCTGATTACTCTTTTATGGTACGTGTAAAACTTTCAAACTTATCAAAAACATTGAATGAACCTCTACGAGGAAAATATAATTTTATAAGTATTCACGTTTGAAAATGTTTCAGAAATGTTCTAATAAAGTTTATTTAATAGCTTGTATAGTAAAGTAGGATCATCGTAACAGTACGAAAAGTAACTAATAAAGCCATGTAATATGTATGTAAATAAATTGTGTAAAATTTAACGATCAATGTTTGAAATAGTCTTATTTTATACTTATTATATTAACTACAGAACGAAAAGACGTTTCGTATATTTAATATAACAAAAACTGCTATTAAAAAATATCAATTACAACTTTTTATTATAAATGCTCTATTAAATTGAGTTAAAAAAGAAAATTAGAATACTCAAAAAATAAAATTAATAGGATAATAATTGCCTGTTATTGATATTAAAATCAAGATAGAGATCTTCGTGAGGTATTTTTTTATATAAATACAAAACTACGATCTTTTATACATAACACACATTTCAATCTATACGATACTAATATATTTGTATTCAAAGCTTCTATAATTCTTACTCGTATTATATTCCTGTCATTGAACGTATTAATTTAACGCTTTAGTACAATTCGCACAATATTTAAAAGTAATATTCATCCAATTATTCGGTGATTTTCAATATTAAAGTCAATTACTTTTGTTGATGCTGCAGTTTTTTATAAAGTTAAAATCCTTATTAACTAAAATTGATCTTGATTTATAAATAATACTGTTCTGAGTGCGTACGATAATTATAACAATGTTAATAAAATTTTATTATAAACGTCCATTATCATTAAGATTCGTATAAAAATGGAGCAATAACCACTTAATAATCTTATAAAATTACTTGAAAATTGTAAAAAGGGAATACTCTTGGGTTTTAGTAAATTATTAATTTAAATGGGCTGCAACGTTGTTTGAACTATTTTTATTTCTAAAATATTTAATTCTTGTACTTGTAGCTTATAAAAATAAGCAATAAAACTCACATACAACTATTATTTGACACATTAAATAATAATTATTAGTATTATTATAACAACACTTTGTATTCCCACTATTCAAAATAAATAAATTGTTTTTAAGATCTTTTTAAGTACATTGTAAGTATGCTTGAAAAAACCACTCAAAAAATTTATTAAAATTGAACGAAAATTTAAATATTTTCTTGCGTATAATTTAAAAGTAAGTATGCTAGAAATGATTATTAATTACGTTCCTCGTTAAAATGTATATTAACATAAAATTTATTGTAAAAAGTACCAAAATTTGTTTAACAAAATAATGTTGATTATTAGCGTATAATTGAAATGGTACACACGATATTTCTATTCTTGAATTCAAGAACGTTTAAATGAAGTCATGCACATTAGGAGGTGATCTGCACAGAATTTCAATACAAGAACGCGCACGTGACATTTTCTTGTTCTTTCTCTAGACACGAGTTAATTATCAGATTATCACATATTGTACCAAAAATAGGTGTGATACTATTCGAAATTTCTCAACGATCTATTTTTAAGACACTACACGACATAAAGAACGATAGGTTTTTAAAATGGTGCTATTGAAAAATTTATTAAGAAACATTCGTCTCTAGTACATTGTAGCGAATACGTACTGTTTAAGTAGGATGCGATATCGACAGTTTCTGGATTCTGCGCGGTTGCAGTTTCATGCTGATTGGCTCTTACCTGTACGATCGCTTCAAAATTTTGTTCGGTGAAGTGGGGGACTAAAAAGCGAAATCGGGGCAAAACGAGAGGCGAAGAGTAGCGTAGAAAAAAATAAGTTATTCGACACTTGCATAGAGACTGAACTTTTCTATGAAATCCTGTGAAAAACAATCAATTAATTTTTAATGCTGTACCTAGTTTCCCGTTTACCTATTACAACTTCGTATAAATAATATGGCAAACTTTAGATTTTCATTTTGTTTATATTTCTTTATAATTTTTAAGTACCTTCAATGAAACGGTTGCATTAAAGATAATTATACTTTAAAACAACTAGTTGATTAAAATATTATTTTTTAAATTCTGCGCCACTATATACGTAGTCTTTTACTTACTCTGCCATATTTTTAGACAAACTTAAGAAAATAGCGAATTGATGTGAAATTGCTGTTGCACAGAATCCAACCAGCTGAAACATCGTATCTCATTCCATATAATGAAGTTCCAATAATACCACTAAGCATACAATTTTTTTTATTTGAAAGCTAACAAAATTTAAGAAAATTTAGTTTAATTATACAAAAATTTATGTTTCTAATTGTTATATCCATCAGAATTATTGATCAGTCCGTTGTAGTATCTGAAGAACAACATCTTTCTATGATTCACACCTGAGAACAAACAGTATGACTGCCAAATCAAAAACGAATATTACTACAGATTGAAAAATTGAGAAATTTCAATTGATAATTAAAAAATATTCTTGACACTTAATTACTAGAATATTGTTAAGACATCGTTTTAACTCTATAAATACAAAAAATATGTCAATAATTAAAATCTTATTATTATTATTAAAAAATTAAATTTATATACGTTATAATTTTCAAAATGTTTAGATAAATATAAATATTACAAATTATATTTAAATATATATATATATATATATAGTTTACTAAGAAAATTAGTGTAATAACTTTTAGTTTCTGTAAAAACAACGTTAAAGTTTCGCTAATTTTACTGTACAACGGCTTATTTAAGTAAATAATTCTGATTATTACTAAAAAATATGTTTTTGTCTGTAGATTATTTTGTTAATATTTCAAATGCGTAAAATATGTCTTTAAATATAAAAATTATAAATGTTTAAAAATTTCATTTTTTTATTTAAATTTTTAAATTACATAAATAGGCTGGTAAAGTGTTTTCGATAAATATTAGTTGTCTTTTATAAATTTTTCTGTATTATTCGCAGAGTATAGTTGTTTTATGTAAACTTCAAAATAATAACTCTAAAATATTATTTAATAATTCTATGAAAAATGTATAAAAAAATATTATAACAATTTATATATTAGTTAAGAATGAAGTAATACTTAATTAAAAAAAATTTTATAAAAAAATAGTCATTCGTCATATTATTCTATATTTCATTCATGGTATAAATGAAATAAAAGTTGCAATTATAAAAAATATTAAAGATATTTCAAAACTGAAACAGTTTTACTTGAACTTATTCATTATTCACTTTTTAGGTTTTTATGTATTAGATGGTTTTTAATATGTGACTTTGTTTTCTCTTCTATCAGGGATATATTTATTGTTTTAAATAAATCAATCTGAAGACTAAATAATTTTTTCATATTATATTAAAATTAAAAAGTTTCTACATTTATTTTTTATTGCCATAACCACGAAATATTTAATATGAATTAACTAAGGAAAACAACGAATATACATTTCATTTGAAATAAAAACTACCTCAATTATTCTTATACAATGAATAATTAAATTACTATTTTTTAAGAAATACAATGCATTTTAATGCTATATACGTATACATTTATTAATTTATTTACTCATTAATAATATTAAATACATAATTTTCATGGTTGTGTTAAAGTTTTTATATAATATTAAAAATGGAATAACAGAATATTATATATCTTTATATATATATATATATATATATTTTAATTTATGTAGTAAATAGTGATAAAAAGTCCATTATTCAGCCCAAGAGAAGCTCGTCATCTAACTCATCAATTAATGTGTATGTTCCAAACCAATTTATCGTAATTGATATAAGACTTCATAACACGTTATTCTCGTATTAATGGTCCAATTAAAGTAAAGACATATTATATAGCACGAGCTGAATAGCGGTGAAAATTACCATATTCCACTGTAATACAGAATAATAAATTATATATAAATTTAAAAGTAATTTCTTCTTTACAACATAAAAGTTTAGAAAACAACTATTATTAATTTAAGGGGTTAATATTGTCAATTCCTTTATATATTTCCAGTAATTACAAGATATTAGGTAAACAATTTTTTAAAATAATGTACTACTCCTACGTACTTTATTATTTGTTTTCATAGGTATATAACTCAAATAGATGGCCATACATATAAAACCAATAAAATATAATTAAAAAAAATTATATATATATTAAATTAAAAATACAAATGTGAGATAATATTTTTTTTCTATAACATTGCAGTATAAATATTTGAAAAAAACTCTATCAAAGTCATTATACACAAAAATGTTAGTAAACACAACTTCATATACGTGCGAATAAATAAATGATATATATATATATATATATATAAATTATTCAGTTAATAAGATGATAAATTAACTAAAAAAAAGAATTGTTAATATTAATTAAAAACTGTAAAAACAAACTGTAATGACAAACACAAGCGTTATACTCACCTATGAAAAGTGTAATGAGACATTATTATACGTCCGTAAATATCGACATAAGAATACGTGATTCCATTGATGTTGCATAATGATACTTTGCTTTTGACGTCTGCCGTTGCTTCCAGTAAATATCGCGCGTGCTACCAACTTGTTCCTCATTCTATTGGTCGAGCAGGGCACTACGAACGATCCTGTCGATTTAGCCGCGAAGAAGGCAGAATTCGGCAGTGTGCAGCTTCCTCTGAAAGCATATATTAAAAAAGGAAAAAGAGGAGTCCACTTACATTAATTATAAAGAGCCCATCCTTAAAGAACGATACTCTTATTCCGCAATATATACTCAGCTATATAGATATGTATGTAGATATATATATATGTATATATTGCATTTACTGTATCGTTTTCAAGATGCACTTACACGAATCGACGTAATAACATTACGACGCCGATGCACCTTCAAAGGGAGAAGTGCACGAAGTCTTCAGATGCTATTCTTGTTCCTGGTATTTATTCATCGTTTTTTCTCATGGTCACATATAACATATGTTTCTTCTGGACCATTGTCTCTTCTAGACGCCTCCTTCATCATCCTCCAAGGATATTGCTGAATTTGACTTTTCTGGTACCTCTTCTTTGGGGTATCACTCCACTTTCACGTTTTCAGTTATATACCGTCATTCATCTTCTACCAATTGTATTATAGTTGCCAGAACCCAATTAATGCTCTTATCCGTCCGTACTCTTTCATGGATTGAAAAAGACTAACAGGCCCTCTCCCCCCCCCCAAACGCTACATACGCGCGGCTTCTCGCATGCTGCGTCCTTTTCCCTCGACTCACTTTAATAAACTCATTATCCTTAAAGCTTTTTGCAATGTGAGATCAAATTCAATTCTCTTTAAATTAAAATAATAATTACGAATAACAGTACAATAAATTAATTGGTGTACTTATTTTTTATGAACTAATTCGTGGCACGGAATAAGAATTTTTAATTTCTGTTTTATTCTTCTCTCTACAATTTTACAAAAAAAAATTGAAACAAACAAACAAATTTCAGGCGATGCTTTAAAAATAATAACGATTATAACCTAAGCATAAAATTATTTACAGCAATAATAGATAATTGTTTCATAACTTAACCATTCCAAATTTCATCGTAAATTTATTGAAATTGTTCTCATTATTGTTGTAGAAGACATAAAAAAATTGTATACATTCTGTAGTAACAGCGTAATTGGTCATATAGACTGATTTTTAAATGTTTGCATTTTAATCTAATGTTGAACAGTATGTGGAATCTAAAAACAAAATCTAATCAATAAATAATTTTATTTTTAAATATTTATTATGCAATTATGCCCAGTCCTCTTATTAGCCTTTTTGAATTCAGTAATTTTTCTACAACTATTATCCCCCTCCCTATTCCACATTATTTATCAAACGACGAACTTCTTCATGCCAACTATTGTATTTTTCTCTATAAACTTTTCGGGTTTTAATGTGACTATTAAGGATATTGGAAATTTTAAAACTATTATTGAATATCTAATTATAAAACCAGATAAAATATATTCAGAGCCAATAATTAACATTTATTTAGTATTATTAATTTAGTATTCATTATAGATTTTCATTTAAAGTAATGTAGCCAGAAAGCAGATAACATTATTATTAGTAGAGCGTCAAATCAATGCATTAATGATGATATTATTATATAAAACAACAATACAACAAAAGTAGACTTTCGTTGGTTAATTATAGTGACAAAAAATATACAACTCGAATACTACATCTAATTAGAAATTCAAATAACTGTTATACAATAAAATATTTTCTTCATTGCTGACTTCACCAAATTGTATTATTACTAAGTGCGTTTTAAAACCAAACATTATCTTGTAATCTAATACTAAATATCTAAGTCTTCTTACTTTATTTACACTAATCTTTTATATTTTATAATAAAGTCATAGAATAGGTGGTGGTGTATAAATTATAAAACAGTTTATTTTTAAAACAATTTTCATTTTATTTCATTATATTCAATTTTTTCAATGTACATTACCAAATTTGAAAATTTGTTTTTCATTTATCAGTACCTCGATTATTTCCGCTTTAAATTTTTTGTTGAAATAAAATTTATATGAGTTTATAGTTTAATAACACCATACTCATACGTAATTTTTAACTCCCATTTTACCCATACACATACATTACTTAATAGGCTATTATTTACAAGGTCACCGCTATTTTTAATTTCTCATCATTCATTTATATGTACATAGTTACTAGTTAACTAGTCACTTAATATATTTAATTTGTAAATTCTCTAGAAATATATTAACTTGTTCTGGTCGGTAAATGCTGTTCAATATTTTATTAAATTGAAATGACATTGGATAAATAATTTTTAATTTTTCGAAATGACAATAACAATTATTATTAAATGAATTAAAACATCTATAATGATATTATATGTTATTTTTGTTAATAAAATAAGAAACTAAAGGTAGTGTTCATCTTTTGTCAGTATTTCCTTTTTCTTTATTATATGACTAGTGAATAACAGATTATGTTGTAAAGTAGTATTTTCAATTTTTAGATCAATTCTGTGAACCCATAATTTCCAATAATCTAGAGTTTAATAAAAAAAAATTGTATTAATAATTTTCATATAATTTATACAAAAAGGTACGCATCATTTGAAATAAAATAGTCAAGTGATTTTTAATACTTTATACTGAGGGGTCCTTTGTTATTACTATATTAAAGTTGTGAGGTGCTTATTCACATGAAACTTTTTTAAGATCTAAAGTGAATTTCCAATAATCGTATTTATTTCATCTTTCTCAGGCACCAGTGAATATTTACATTCCAAGAAATTAAATTATCTGAGTTTGGGATCTCATCATACTTGATAGTTCTACGCTTAACGCCTTTCTTGTGATTATTTATAAAAGTAATAGTTTGTGAGATGTACAAAAATATGGAATTTTTAGCAAACCTAATAGGTTATTTATACTACTGGTAGAAAATACTATTTGATTAATGCACGCTAGACAAAGTAACACCTCAATCTATTATAATGTTTATATCAGTTAATTTGTTAATTGTTTTCTTTTAGAATTGATTTATATATGTTGCCATACTTTATTTGGTTGAACATATACTAAAAACATAATATATCCCATTCTTGGCACACTAAATAATTATTAGAGTATTCAACATTAAATAAAAAAATTTATTTATTATCTCTATATCTATTATTTATATTTCCATACTTTTGATGAGCCTATACTTATAGACTTGTTAATTTTTTTTACTATTGAAGTTTTTTTTTATATTTCCTTCTGTATAATTCTTGGAATTATGATCTCTTACGAACTTTACTTTGTAATTTTCTTTCGCATTTAAAGAGAATATGGCCATATTTTCTAGAAGGCATTTGTATTACTATACTTTTTTATGAAATCAAAAAAGTGCTTGATTATATAATTCAAATTTATATAAATTAAAAAATTTTCATCGTTTCGATAAGACATTAAGCAACTTACTAGTGCGTAATCTAAATTACACAACTGAAAAATAAAATTAAAATTCTATTGTCATAACAATGTTGCCTTTTTTACTAAATCATTACTCAATGAATTATAGCGAATTTAGAGTATAATAATTATAATCAGAATTATACTTGCATTGATCTAAAAGTAACGTTAGATTATAGTCAATGTTGCTAATATAGATTAATAGTTAATATAAATGTCTAACATCCGATAAATGCTGATCGCTATAGACGATTTTAATAATAGTTGATATTTGTATGTCTATAACAGAGTGACTTTGGAGTCTAAAAAAGCTAAAAATAAATATGTAAACGTATCGTGTGGCCTTATTGCAAAAGTTGAGCGCAATACCAGTGATATACAAGGGCAGTTATTTTCAGTAATTCTTGTAGCACTGTTGAGAAGGCAAAAAAGTTGTTATCCACAATATTTCCATTGTACGCGTCGTGTGCAATAACCTAAGATCTTGAGTATGTCATTGATGCGCTAGGAGCCTGGACTAGAACATTCACTGCTCCGGCGCCTTTTTTCCAGCTCTTCGCCAAGCATTGCTATTTCCCAGTTAGTGCGATTGCTTTCTTCGTAAATATCTTTATCACTGGTATTACCCATTTTATTGGTGGTCGCCAGGCTACTCGGAATCGCGGCATCCTCGGCTTCGTCGCTCGTTTCCACATCGATCGCCACCTCGCCCATCCACAGACTCTGCGGTGTGATCGACCGTGGAAGATCTTGCAGCTCCAAGGTTTCCTCCTCCGAGTGATCCTCCCACGAGAGACGATTGTTGGATGAGCTCGTTATCGGATGGGGAAACGAGCGACATCGCCGGGCCTCGGTGGTAAGAACCGTGTCGACGGAGCTGTCCCGCATAAAAGGGTGCTCCTCGCTATACTCGATGAGCTCACCTTCCAATGAGATGTCTTGATCCGTACTGTCGCTCACTAACTCATCGTCGTCGTCGTTACCGCTGTCGAGCTTCTCCAGCTGGACAATGCGAGCTTTGAGATTAGAAATTATCTGATCGCGCCTTTGGATTTCTAGTCCTAACGATGTGAACTGCTGCTCAAAGTTATTTTGCATTCCATCCTGTAACATTTGCAATAAAAAAAAAGAACCTTCAAATTTGAGAAACATCGGGATAAATTGTTTAGAATTTTGCAATGTGCATCATTTACGTATTTGTCAAGCTAAAAATGTATAAACCTAGTGCTTTTGTATAATGAATATCGTACTGTGTATTATCGTTTAATTTACTTCAAATCTATCCACTAGTAATATTTAGTAGATGTAGAGCATTTTTTTTTAGAAATTACTTTGCGTTTCGTATCAATGTGCGCTACTTTAACAAATGTAAAATAAAAAAAAGAATTTGCATAATCTAATGCTTACTATAAACATTGAACTTACTAATTTTGACTGTATTATGATTTTAATGTCAGAGATAAGATCACTTATATAATTGCTTTCATTTATCTTAGGCAATATTTTGGTTTCGTTTAATGAACGATCAGCGTGTGGAAAAGTATAATTCTCAGATTCGGATGCTAGGAGATTTTCCTTATTGGTTCCTTCGACTATTGCGATTGCTCTCTCGGCTAAGAGTGAAGATGACGAGGATGAAGCCATCATCGCTGTCTTCATTTGCTCAGTGCCCGGTGGACTCTGTAGAGTATATTTGTTAAAAGTAACGCTTTTGGAAAGTTTTGAATGGCGCGCTGCATATCCTTCCAAAGTCGGAGCACGCATTAATTTTCTTAGTTCAGCCGTAGCGGCTTCACGATCAGGTGTACTCGTAGCTGAAGTTTCTGAACTTTCAGCTCTACTACCAGCTGAAAGTTTTTTAAGGATACTTTTTAAATTTCGCCTTTCTAATGTTTCATTCTCGGGAGAAAGTTGATCTGGTGACATTAATATACGACGTCGATGTTTCTGTAATCAGTTAATTGAAAAAAAATTAACACAAAATTTACTGAAAAGGCTTTTTTCATTTTTAGAATTCAAAATATTCCTTTAAACTATTACATAGAAAATATAAAATTCAAATTACAATATCTTCAATGCTTTTAATTTTCTGAATAAATAAAATTGGAAATATTTGAATTACCAATGATGCACTTAAACTTCTCGTGTGCTTTTACATATGTCAAATATATTTAATATTAAGACATTAACTTGTAATTCTTTTGAATTTTATTATACTGAGTATCAGAAAGATTTTTAAATTTGTAAAAATTAAAAAAAAAAAATTAGTGAAAGATTGGAAAGTGATCATACGTTAGTTAGTTGGTAATACGATCGTAAAATATCATTTTACATAAAAAATCATTTACATGTGATTTATCAACTCTATCTATAACCACCCGATAATCGTAATTGATATGTCAAATGTATAGGCTATATTAGCAATAATTTTGTTAAAGCAGCTAATATTATTTGAACAATTAAAACAGTAAAAGGTAAAGAGGTACTAATTATTAAATAATTTTCGTTATTTTAATGATCGTCATTTAATTTTTTATTTTAATTACTTTTCGATTAACAAAGTCAATATACTAGAAGTCAGCTTTGAATGAAAGCGATAAAATATAAAAAATTCTAAATTTAAACTTATAAGCATGTAATCTAACACTTCAGGCACATTAAATTTTATATTTTGATAAAATGCATTCATAATAAATTCTGAAAAAGAAATATAAAATACCTTGTTCAATTTAGCGAGCCTGCGATTGTAATCAATTGCACAGGCTTCGGAATGTCTTCTTCTTAATATACCATCAAATTCTAATTCTGAGATTTCGCCACAATCTAAACTAGAGCTTCTCATGGCCTTTTCTAACTCAGCTAATTTTTGACGCTCGTTAAGAATTTTTAATTTTTTTACAAATGGTAATCCGCAATATTCTGGTGATAAATCGTCAATAGATGCGTACATTTTCGTCTGCTGCCTAAGTTGAACCAGATTTTGTCGTATTTGAAATTTACGAACTGGAGATATGCGAGGTAATAATGGCGGATGATACGGTTTATGCCTATAACCGCTTTTATTTACAGCTTTAATCGAAGCATCCTTTAACATTTCCCAGGGCTTGCGACTGATATCACTTTCGATATCTATAGCAGTAGACGTTGGTGACTGAATCATGAGTGCACTAGTGTCACTTTTACCAGTACTGTTGTTTTGAACGTTCAATTGAAAATTTTCGCTCTCCTCGGATATTAAACTTCGTGGGAACAAGGACTCCTTAAAAACAACCGTATCACGATCTACCGTTGTATCGCACTCTGTTTTAGGTTTCATGTGTAGAAGACGATGTAATAATGGAACTGGTAGATTTGTATTGCCACTGTTGTGGGAAGGCTGTACACTTACGGTCGATTGAATCTATTGAAATATAGTTAAAAATTACAATTATTTTTTAAATGATTGTAAATTTTTTTCGGATTATATATACATATGTGTATGTAAATACAATGATTGAAAATATATCATTTTTAGAATGAATATTTTATAAAAGAGTTGTCTTTCTAAAAAATTAATATTACTTTTGTTCTTTGTAAGATGCATTTATACTAAAGTTTTTATAAATAATTTCAAAATATCACAGTAAAAGAAAAAAAACTATTACAACAGTCATAAATTAATTTCACGAAGTAGTTAATGTACTTAATACTAAAATTAATACAAACAAATAAGATAAATTTATAGAATGTTGAAAATCTACGTAATCTATATCACGTCATTAGGTATTGTATACAAATAAAAATACTAAAAAATTAAATGAATTGTAACTGTATTAGCGGCGAAGGCTAGAAGTATAATAAAAATGAACGTTTGAAAATCATACTTGTTCATTAATTGGATTGATGACTTCCATAAGGTTCTTTCTCTCCTCTCTTTCTTGTTTTTCTTTAAGTAACCGGAGCCTTGATAATAAAGGTAAACCAGCCCCTAATGGCGAGACTGGAAGCTCTGGGGCTGATATGCAAATGTCTTGAGTCTCTTCTATCCTCGTTTGCCGTCGAAGCTGGGTTAACTTGGACGTAAGTGGCTGCAATTCCAGACTTTCATCGGGCCTGGTGTTTCGTCTACTTTTTTTCAAAACATTCTTCAAGCCCTTCACATCGCTTTTCAGCTTGTCGACGATGCGCTTGCCAGTGCTATTGTCCGAGGAGTCATGACTCGGCGATGATATATTTCGAAAGGAGCGAGCAACTCGCTGTGCCTCTCGCAATCTTTTTTCACCTAGCTTTTGGAGTATTTTTTGAGCATCGGGATAATCTTTTAGAGCAGCTAGAACGTCTTCGCGAGATAAACTGAATAGTTCCGAGTAACCAACCGAACGTACATCCGCAGTGCGTCTAGATAATACAAATTAAGCTGTTAGTCCATTGATTAATTATATTAATTACTAATTAATTAGCCCACTGTATTGCTTAATTACAGTAGATGTCGTAAATTTATTAGATATGTTAATTGGTAATGAAGTCTTGTGTAAAAAGTAAAATTACAAATTATTTTATTACAAACGAACAAAGTTTTTACAGACATATTATTGGCGTTGCTTTTTCAGTTAAGTAATTCGTTAAAAGAATATAATAAAAATATTTTTCCAAATCTCTTAATTTTAATTAGAAAGTACGAGTAACGGGAATTGCAAATTATATTGAACATAGTTCTAAAAATATTTCAAATAAATACAAGGCAGTATTAGATTAGAAGCTCTTAATATACATGAATCTTTCAATTACAGTTCTTTTCCTGTATGAAATTTCTTACGAACATTATTTGGATTTTATTTGGTTATATTTTGTTCGATATGTCTAACGTATAAGGAAACTACTTTTAAACTACTTTCTTCTCGAAAAAAAACAAAATAAAATAATGAATAAATAATATTTTGCATAAATAAGAATGCAATGTACGATAATTAGGCTGATACATCATAAAATTATATGCATATGTTATTGTAACATTGCTTTTAGAATACAATATTTGATAAAGTGATGATAGATCTAACTAGTTTTTTTTTTTTTTTTTTATTTTATTACACATGTAAATGAACTTACTTATTGAGCCCATCGAGGTTGAGAATACCGATTTCTCCAAAAAAGTCACCTGCTTTCATTGTGGTGAGTACTCTTCCTGTTTCGCTAATTACTTCAAGAATTCCATCAGCTATTATAAACATCTCTCGTGCTACTTCTCCCTTGCGGCATATCGAATCGCCGGGCGTAAATATATAAGCCTTCATTTTTAGAACAAGGTCATGTAAAAATTCCGGTTGGCATTCCTGAAATTAAAAAGTATTGTTGGTTTCGATAATTTCTTTATTCTATTACTTTTCTAATGAATGCTTTTAAGTGCCATTAAATTGTATTGGGCATTCAATATTTGCATTCGGTGTTCCATTCAATGCATTCAATGTTCCGTTCGATGCATTCAATGTTCCGTTCAATGCATTCAATGTTTCATCCAATAATTTAAATGTGTGTGTAATTTTATTAAACAAATTCAGTGATTTTATAAATTACGAATATCTCAACATTTATAATAATAGAATATTCGTTCGAAAGAATATTTCTCTTATTATGTATAAAAAAAAGTTTTATCTTTTATATAAATATTTTCTATTACACTATACATTATATTCATATAGAAAGAATGCTGGATGTTGAAGGTAAAGATTTTTAACTATATATAATTTAGAAATATATTATGTATTTTTTTTCTTGTATAAGGTTAAAAAAAGATCTTTTGTATAAATTAACTTTCGCAACAATTGTGCATAATGCATGATATGTGTTGGACAGATGCAATATTTTAAAATTCATTTTTTTTTTTATTTCATGTAATGATTTTTTCTTTAATGTACTATACTCTAGGCTTTACATTTATTCTAGAATTAATTACGGGGATGATAAAATAATAGAGAATTAATTTGAATATGGAATGTATTTTCACATTGATTTAAATTTTATATTTCATAGTTTTAATTATATTCATATACAGTAGTTCTTATAAATAATGTTTTTCAGATCTTTAATCATTATTATTTATATCAGTGCATCTTTTATTTCGTTATAATTTTGTTGTGTCAGTTTTTATGCAACAACCTGTTTCCATTTGTTTTAATATTTAATCTAAGATTTACGAGCAAAATAAAGGACAATTTTAAAGAAAAACGAAAAGATATATAGATGTAAATAGAAAAAATAAATAATAGCTTTATACTCTAAGACCGGAAAAATATTAATTTTTGTGAATTTGATACTACAATCAATATTACAGGCAACAGTTAATCAACTTAATATAATACGATAAAATTTGTAACCACAAATGGATATTTTATTCTATTTAGACATGCAGGAATATAATAGCATTTATAATTGTTTAAAAGATTGGTTGACGGATTTAGATTAAAAATGAAACCGATGGAAGTAAGCTTATTTTTTTATTTACAAATCGAAGCTTTACGTTTTAAAAAGATAAATAAAAAGATAAATAAAAAGTAGTTGTGTAAAATTTTCGTATGATGCTTTTTATGAAACCGAGAATAATTTCATTTTATAATTAGTTTTTATAGTAATTAATCCGTTATTGAATATTGAATAAAAAATTTTAATTCAATATTATATTAATCAACTATTCTTCAGCAGGATGATAAAAAATTTTAATTCTTTAATTAAAACAAATGTTAATTAATTCAACATAATAGTACTTATTTAATCCTTGTATGAATGTTTTTTATTTTTTTGTCGATCTTTAATAATGAAACATTATTCATTTAAATAACCATACATAACAATAACGTTTTTTTTATGAAAAATTGTAGACATTTTTTTCTAAACTTATTAATAATATATATCATGACAGTCGTGAAAAGTAAAAAAATTAACAATGCATATATTTTAAAGTATATTTAATAAAATCGATAAGACATCAATAAGCAAAGCATTCCAATTATCTCTAATGAGGTAACGTTCGTTTAGATCCATTAACTCTCCATCACATCACAGCATCCTTATAAACAATCGATCAATTCTTACTCACCTGAAAGATGGTAACTTTTTTAAGAACGGATAAATTAACGTGGAGGGCAAGTTCAGTCTTGAGCTTATCGGGAAGGAGTCCAAGCGCCGTGTTTATGTCACCACCACCTTGTATCCTTCCACGTGACCAACTGTAGTCGTACCAGCGTAACACGCGTCTCTTCATGCCACCAGGAACCTTATGATGCCTCATATATGTCTTGGCGCCGTCTAGTAGCCGTTCGAACTCAAGCCGATTAGCATTGCGGTTGGTAATGACGTTGCCCACCTGACCGACGATCGTCGCAAAGATGAAGACACCGATCAAATAGCTGACTATTGTAAACACGTATCTGTACGAAGGAAAGGGGATCGAAATGTCAGTATCATTATTATACTCATCTTAAAGTGCTTTCTCTAACGGGATGCGGGCGCTTTCATTATTATACGAGATAATTAATGTCCCTCTGAGGGCTTCGCTCGAGTTTGCTGCTCCGATCCTCGTTTTCTAATCTTTTCAAATTCTAATTCTCTTCCTCATCATCCTATTCAATTGCTTTATTAATATCGTATTCTTTTTTTATAATAGCGCTTAGTTATTCGGTATTTTTTTCATCGTCGAAGTTTTTTTCATCAATTCATGAAATTTCAGTAGACGATTGAAAACACAAAAAAATATTCGAATGTACGTACATAATTTTTTTCGATTTAGATTTATTTGAAATACTCGGTCTAACAACGAAACATACTAAGTTATTTTTCATTAAATTGAATTGGACTTTATAAATCGACCTTACCTTGACAAATTCTAAAAACATTGATACTTTGATACATTCGCTGTAAAAGTTTATTTTACACTGCAATATAACTGCTCAATAATCTATAAAAATATTGTCAACTTTTGAATTGATAGAGGAAATATTAAACTTCGAAAAATCAATTTTTATTTTACATTTTCTTTAGAAATTAATTTAAACTTTCAAGTTGGTATTTCAATGATGCGATAAAAAATATACTAAAAAAGCCATGTAATCTTTTATTATAAAACTATAAAATGAATAACTATTAAATGGTTTCAAAATGTTAATATTTTCTATTTCCTACTTTTTAGATTTTAGCTTTATGATTAAATCAATATCATGTTATAAATTTATAAATATATATGTAGAAATTAGGAGATTTTTTTTCAACGAGGGAATTAAATCCAGAATAATCGAATGGAGCATATTACTGATTGTTATTTAATATTATATGCTATCTTTGCAAAAAGATAAAGTTGACGAATTGAAAACGGCAGCTTTTATTTATTCATAACAATAATAACATTAAAACTGTACTAAACATAATTAATCATATATTCTGTAACATTTTTAGATTTATTATTTTGTTTAGATTTTACCTCTAAGCTCATGTATTATTACTGTGTTTATTCACTGTTCATATACTTTAATATATTATACTCTAGTATTGAAATATCTGCTACTGATTTTATATCATAATATGTATAATAGCTACTGAATTTACCCTGTCGTTAAATTGTTATCAATTAATGTGTAATAGTTAGATACTTGAACAATATTTTCTGCAAATTCTATTTAATTTAAAACTATGTGTGATTTTATTGACTGGTCCTTATAAAATTCAATTTAATTAAATACTCACAAATAGTATTGCAATTACATAAAAACTTTTCGTTTTAATTAAAAATAAATTTGTATTGTTCGCTTAATAATAAACTTCCGTATTCTATATGATTCTATATGAATAAATTATTATTGAAAAATGTTATATGCAGACGAATTTTCACACACACAAGTATACACAATTAATCTGATTGGTTTTTGCCCTATAATAACAATATTTACTGATAATCTAGAAAAAACTCCATTACTGTTGTTTTATCAATAAATTTGATCATACGCCAATTCTAGATTTCAGATTAAGATTGTTCAATTAAGTTACTATCGATCGTCATTGTCGGTTCCCTTTTCCACTACTGCCATAGGATAAAGTGATTTGTCAATCATATTGAGTTAACCATTTGTAATATCGTCGATATGGAAAACACATTATTGATTATCACGACAACGATAGGATAGATATTTCTTTATACAAGTCATTCGGAAATGATTTTTCGCGAATTCATTTAAATCTGAGGCAAACGCGTTTGAATGAATTCCGTTGTCGGTAGTGAATCGACACTTAAAGAATTTAATATTGCTCTCGGACGCTTTGAAAGTAGTTTGCATGGGCAAACTTATAAACTTAATCGATAAGGTTCCCCGAGAGATGCTGTCGGGTCAAATAAGGGAGGGGTGAGCAAGAATCCTCATAGACGAACTCAGTGGCCGAGTCGAAATGAAGCATTGACACGCAAAGAGGAACACTTTTTACGATTAATAAAGTTCATTCAAATCTTTATTTTTAAATATTTAAATACGCAAATCAAAAGATCGATCGAAAGATGTTTTCATTGTGAATAAAGGTACTGGAGATATATAGAGAGAGAATAAATAAATATCTGCGTTATTTATTTTCATAATTTAAAATAAATATACTGATATTGCTTTATTTACATCAAATATAAAAATTATTCTACTACGAGTCTTATGAATTACTCAAGAACAAAGGAAAAATAATTTAAATTCGGTGTCATGCTTATAAAACGTATTGAAGTAACTTACTTTAAATTCGCATCATTTATTAAGTAATAGTTATTGTACTATTCAGTTTTTTTTTAGTTAAAAAAATTTGAAGAAGGAATTAACAAAATATTAAAAATAGGTAAAATAGTTTAATCAACAAAAATAAGTAGTAACAAACATAACGTAATTTAGAAAGTCTGTTTAATGTAGGCAAAAATAAATTCTTTGCTTAAAAATATCAATGTAAAAATTAATGAATTTTTTACAAAAAAAGATATATTTAGAGTGATTGTATCCTATTTAGGAATATCATAAAAAATAAAAAGGATGAAATTTCTGTAATTAGTACTTGCTATTATCCGAATTGATTCCATATGTAATTATTAAGCAATATTATCAAAAATTAAATCTAAAAATGATGCAGTTTAAACATTTTCACATTTTTTAAGCGCTATGTCAAGAATAAATAAAGTAAAGAGGAAAAACGTAACGCGATTATTGTTAAATGACGTTCTGTTGAATTTATCTCTTAAGGGTGATTAATTCTTTTACTTGAGGTTTTTTTAATAGATAGTCGATGCACATAAACTGCTTGCATTATCGCCTCAAAAAAAGTACGCCATTATTAAATAAGGATTTGTTTTTTTTCTTACTAAATATTAATGCTTTTTTCAAAAATTTTTAGAACGATACAGATACCCTCCGTCATGTTTGAACTGCAGAAGTCGAGATAGTCGGCCGCGACGAGCGAGACTCCGAGGATTGCCGCTCGCTACAACTCTGCCAACATAACAACACTCCACTCACGATTCTAACTCCTATTTTTATATTCTTTTTTTCAATTTGTACTTAAGAGGAAATGGAAATCGTGCTTTCTTATCTTCGTAATTTAACAAGCTTCATGGTTCGTTCGGATTCGATGAGTAATGCAACATTATGATATTGCATTAACGTAGGGCCACCGTAAATAAAGCACTAAAACGTGTCAGTTGGTAAAGTAAGAACAAATTCAGAAACCGAATAATGTATCCAATAGCAATTTTAATATTATGTGAATTTGGAACGTTGAGTTATTGATAAATAAGTATTATAAATATTTAATACTATTACCACTTTCTAAATTTATGATATCTCAAATGCACTTTTGAAAGTATTTACTTTACCCATCAATTAACAAACTTTATGAAACAAAATCAATACCTAAAACGGTAGCACATTGATGTCTTACGTCTAATCCAATAAAATTCCGTTAATCAATACTTTACGTTTTATTTAAATATAATATTTGTATTTTTGAGATAAATCTAGATCATATCTCAAATGAATATTTTAATAATTTATAAGAATATATATATAGAATATATAAACGTATCAACAATCTAGGGCTTTTTGATAGATAATTGAATTAAATATCTGTTGCTAAAATAACGAATCAATGATCTGTAACTCGCATACTATTTATAACACGCTTATTTTATTTTTCAATATTTTTTAAAGGATTTTTATTACTTCATGAATGTAAGCTTTGGTTTCTATAAATGAATATTATATAACTTTTTCTTTGCAAGTTATTCAAAATGAGCAAAATGCTTTTCAAAAACTTTTTTACATTTACAGGAAATATCATAAAATATTTATATATTACAGTTAAAAATTACCTGAATACTATTTTTATATGAATTATAAATTTCAAATATGTTCCTTATAATACATAAACATTTATTATATATTCCTTTAACAATGCATAAATAACTATGCGAATATGTAACATTACAAATTATAAGAATTTTTGGTGCATTTTATTTATACACACACACACCCATATATATATATATATATATATATGATTAAACAGATATATGCATATGTAAATAAATAAAATTATGTTTCCATTGTGTGGATGTATACATGTGTGTGTGAGTTTGCTTTAGCAACTTCTTTGTACGTACACGTACGCGTTATATTTTAGTTGACAATTACGATCTAAATTTATAAAATATTATAGAATTTTTTAAATATCATATGTTATAAAAAATAAATAAAAAACTTTTTACTTCAATCAAGTTGCGCATGAAAATGGTTACGAATCGTAAAATGCGTTTGACATATAGCTTTATTTTAATGACTGAAAATAATAATATCTGAGTATTTATTTTTCAATAACTTTTGAAAATTATGCTATACGAAATTTAACACGAATTCTAAGAAAATAATATTAATATTCTCATTTTAAATGAGAAACATATATTTAAAAAAATGCAATTAAATGATCTGACGAATACAAAACATTTAATGGTATACGGTATTATGTTATTGACCGAACTAGAATGCCAGTTAATTAAATTAGCTACCCGAAATAAATTTATATAAATGTAATTAATAAGTAATACCTTAACTGCATATTAATTAAATTATTTTGTATTCCATTCCCTCTTAAGTGATATAATATATTTTTACAATATACTTAAATACTTAACCTAAAGATATCGTATTTTATTAACTGATACGAGAAATATATAATAATACGAAAAGTAGCTATCAAAATATTAATTTAAAAATGTTTTAGGGCTATGTTGATCAACTTATTAACAAAAATTCATTATTATGCTAAATATTTTAAGGCATGAAATAAAATATTAATTAATTTATTTATTGTAATTAACATCGCTACTGTTTTCAAAGGTTTTTCTTTCAATTTAATAATTAAAACTGCACAATATTTAAGATTACTATTGAATTTGTTAAAATAAAAAAGTAATTGAATACAGTCACTCACTCGGCGTTGGTTTCTGGTGTAGGCAAATCACCGATGGTGGTGAGAGTTAATGTTGACCAATAGAGTGACCCTAAGTATTTTCTAGTGAGGGTGGCGTATTCTCCTGGACGATACGGATATACCCAGTCGCCATGAAATCCTTCAGCTTCGCTGAGCAAATAATAAAAGCATCCGAACCAATGTGCAAGTATCAGCAATATATGTATAAGATTTAATACCCTCCAAAGATTCGGATAAACTGTGCGCGATTCCACCATATAGTAGTAATTGTACAATCGATAAACTTTGAGGAATCTTGGAAATCTGAGCATGGGATTGATCCCTAGATTTACTTGCAGTAAATCCAGTGGCAGCAGTGCTAATAAATCCAGAGTGAAGGACTTTGACTTGAAATAATGACCCGCCAATTTTTTGCTGTTATACACCATAAGGCCGTGCTCCAAGTAACCCGTACGAAACTGCACACCGACGTCGAGAAAGAAAATGAGGTCTGTAAATATGTCGCAACCTAACCAGGCTGCAGGTGCCACAGCCTGCAATTCCGGCATACTCTGCCTAACGATTAGCGTCCAAAGATTATACAGAACGCAGGTAGATAACAGCATGAGCCAATAATAATAAAAATTTTCATCTGGATTAACTATACTTTTTGGTGACTTTTGTGGCCTTCGAGGTCTACGTCTTCTATTCGAATTCTTATCGTCCAAATAATCACCATCGCCTTCAACGGTATCGATTGTTTCCTGGCTTTCAGGTATCTGCCGAGTGGAAAATCTTTTAAGAAAGGAATCTTCTCGCTTCAGAGGCGTCTTTTTCTGAATGGTCGATATGGCGGAAGATAACTGAACAGTTGTGCGTAGTTTCATCCATCGTTGATTGCTCTTCGTTCTAAAAAAACAATGAAACCGTATCAGCAAACAGGCGCCTTTAAATTGAATTTTGATAACCAAATAACGTTGCATAAATATTTGTACGTAAGCAACGTAATATTGATATATTGCTATGCACAAATTGCAATATAAATAATGCGGTCTTAAAGCGATAGACATAAAATCAGATATATATTAAACTTTTCGTAGCCTTTCAAAATGTATCATACTAAAAAAATTTTACTAATTATTCGCTGCTATATGTCGTATAATCTTGATTACTCTAATTGGTACGAAAATGCAAAAAATGTACTCCAATGTAGAAGAAAAAAACTGAGATTTGCACTTACGTTATATCTAGTCGAGTTACGTGTATCTAACCCAATTGCTAATAATTAATTACAATTGAGAGAGAAAAGCTTCGGAATAACAAGCGGAGTACTTTAAGAGTAAGTCAAGCACTCGTCAAATTCTATAACAATAAAAAATTCGCGCACCCTATGCGACACAAAGCAAATAATTCGTCGGAATATTTCGCATCTCGAGCTAAGTATGCTCTGTTAAAAGAAATTCTTAAACAAAGATACTTTTAAAATTACTGTAATATCTATAAAGTAATAAACATTCTTAGTGCACAGTCGTGCCTGTGAAAATTTTAAGAAAGTCTTTCGATACAAATTTAATCTGATTAGAGATATATCCGAACCGAGCAGGGGAAAAAGAGTTGAAGATAATAAAGCGAATGGACTGAAAAATATTAAAGGTTGGCGAAAAGCATCATTTTTATAAATTTTTATGCCAGTTAACGTATCGAGTCTTTCGTCTTCTTCAACATTTTATCTCTAACTATTATTTTTTTTTTCTTTTTTTTTTCATCGGACGCGTATTTCCCTGTATTCATTTATTCCTGTTTACGATAGCATTTCTACTATATAAATCCTTATCTTATACCTTTCTTTATCGTGTCTAATTTTCTTTTATGATCACTATTAGTTTTTCTAATACTTCCCCTCTCAAGCTTTATAGTCCCTTTTAGCTCCATGCAGCCTTTTTTCTGTTTTCCATTATTTATAAATTTACAGTGTTGTCTTTTACCACGATATCACCTTCTCTATTATTAAATTTTTAATCCACCTAACTTTTTTTCTTTTTCAGCTCAATATTTTATTTTACTATTTAAGCGTATTTTTTATCGGACATTCTTTGCTGTAATCGTTTAGGTAATTCAGAGCTCGAAATACTGTAAGCTAGTAGTAATACTAGTAGCACCTTTTTTTACAGTTTGCCATTTTTATCTTTAAATCAATTTTTCTCGTAGATCCCGAAACTCCTTATGCTTTTTTTACGTTTAAACAGCCTCGAAAAAATCCGATTAATTTAAAAAATATCTTTTAACTTCTCCATTTATTTCGCTTTATTTATTCTCATTTTCACTTATCACTTTCCATTATGCTTTACATCGGATTTTCATTCGTTGAAATATTACTATTTAAGTATGCATTTCCCTCTTTAGATGTCTTATTCAATTTGATTTTTCATTCAATTGCTCACTTTGAAACGCTTTTATAAAAATTAAGATGTTCTTTCAGAAAACTATTTACATGGGTATAAATCAATCTCATACTCTTCTTTTTACTTTGCTCGTTTTCTTCATTCTCATATTTTCTGCTCGATTCTTACCTTTCCCTTCTCTCCATCGTATTATATCTCGATTCGATTTAATTTCTAGTTACACTTTTAGTACTATCTTTTTGTTATTTACCGATCTGTTGTAATACTTTTAAGTATTATTTCCTTAATATTAAATTATTAGCTACTACATTTTATGATTGCGGTTATATCCTATTATAGTTTTTATTGCTTCTGATTGTTTTTTTTTATCCTGTTTCTCATTGAGTTTTTATATTTCTTTACATATGTTAATTATATTATTATCATTACTATCTTTATTCTATTAAATAAAAATAGACATAATAATAATTTGTTTAAGAGACTATTCGCTTTAAAAATCTATTTTTATGTGATTTTAGATAATTAATATTCTGATTAAAAAATACTAACTAATTCCTACTTTTATCAAAGTATTAAAATAAATTATTTAATTAGAATAAAAACCGAATGCATTAGTTTATTAGATTATATAATATTGATATACTTTCACAACGATCAACCTGTTAAGATAATGATAATGATAATTTTTATGTAAAAGTAAATGAAGACTTTTTATTTAAAAATGTCACTTTTTAAATCATCATTCTTATTGGAATTGTAATAAAAATAATAAAGAATCCTATTATTTAATGCCTGTCAAATTAAAAATCCCGAATTAAAGCTTATATTCGTTTCAAATTAACAATGCTCTTTATATGTAATGAATATAATTAGGAAGCAATTGAATAAGTCTAAAAAGTAGTATTAAAATCTTACCGAGATCCAGTATGTCCATTAAATTGCTGAGCATTACTTTCTTCGCAATCATCATCCTCTTCCTCACGTGACGTCGCCAGTGATTGGGGTATTGATGATGGAGCGCTACTACCCGAATCGGGCCCAGGGCCCATTCTTGAACCCGATGCACCACTGCAATTGCACGAGGGTGATGACGATGGTGCTAAATCTGTTCTATGAGTTTCTTCGTTCTCCCTACGATCCACCTAAAAAGTACACAAATTTTTCGTGCATCAGTTTATTTCAATTTACTTAGCGTTATGATAACACTAAAATTTATTTGCTGTTTGTAAATGAAAAGAATTGATTATATAAAATAAATTTTTTATCTTATTTACGTCATGAATTAGGCTTCTCTGTGCTAAAAATATGTTATATTATACATTTTTAAAGAACTTTCTCAAACTGCATTGGATTATTGAGATTTGCTTAAAATTGATTACTCTAATTTAATATAATTAGAATATATATATATATATATATATAAGAAATTATTTAATTTTTCTTTTGCAAAATTGATGGAGCACGATATAATCATCGGATCTATGAATGCAGAACACTATTAACTATTAACGTAGACTTCTCAAATAATGACGCCTTGATTATAACAAAATCAATTATTCATGAGACAATTTTATTCTGCATGCTTTGTTTTTAAATCTGTGATTAAAATAAACGTACTGTAATCGTATATTTATTCTAAGGTAATCTATTAAGATTAAAAAGTTTTGTGATTTATAAATACCCGAAATAGAAGAAAAAACAACTAGATAAGCGTTAATCAACAAACAGTATCAAGAATAAATTTATTATGCAGTACCATAAGTATAGTTCGTCATTTAACAAATTATGCGAAATTGATGGTAGCATATTAATAAAGTCAATGCATAAGAATATTATGAAAATTATTATTATATAACATCATCCAACACGATGCAAATAGTATTATTTGATTCTCTCTATTATACTAAAACTTGGCATAGAAAATAGTTTGCAATACATCTGATCGATCTTTTTGATGATTTTAAAGTATTACGAAACCGGATGATCTAGGACTATCCGAGCTACAATGCACTTTTCATCCTTCTTATTATGTTTATATACGTTGGGCTATTTTGAAGGCTTTTAAAATAAAACATGATGAATGTTCATGGAAATTCAAAATAATCTCGATAAAAATCGTCTTTATAAGCTTCTTTCAAAAGTCTTTTCGGTAAAAGCCGTAACGAAACTTGATACATTTTCCAAATTCGCCTTTTAAAGACATCTATCTAGAAAATTTAGTGATAACGTATAGGCGTATTGTTTTTAACATTTTACTTTCAAAGAACTTCAGAGTTATTTGAGTAGTTCTAAAACAATTCTAAGACAGTTCTATGAAACCATCTATTCATTCTTGGTACATTTTATAATATATGGCATCGAAAAAGATCAAAATATTCAGAATAATTATTGAGATAATACAATAATCGAAGTACTATGTTTGAAAGTAAGAATAGCATATACATAAAAATAGTATGAAATATCACTAAAATCACGAGGTAAAACAAAAAAGCTAAAGAGAGTATCTCATTATTTAAGTATATTGCGGCTTGATCAATAAAGCTAACGCATCTAACTTATTGTAATTAATTCTACAGCCATGCAAGTATTATATTAATGTGGATAATTTCATGTAGCCTACAGATTTGGTTGGTAGGATAAGTTTCTCGCTAAGTCACTTAATCAAGGATGTATCGCTCGTTCTAATAAAGATATAGAGTCATGCCGTAAGCGTCACTTCCATTGGCATCAGGCAGTCCATTGCGAACGGACACTTACCTTCCGCGGATTTCTGCAACCTAGGATGCTTCGAAATAAGCATCCATTCATCGCTCGCAGAGCTAAATTTGCAGTTGCGTTAGAATACGGCTTCGCACTGTTTCTCAAAGTATTTACTGTTAAGCAATTGTTACAAAAGCTATTGTAACAAACTGAGAAGAAAGGATCAGGAGCTTCCAGAAGAACAATACGCTTCTTTAGTTCAACTGCATTCAAAGTGTAACGTCGCGTACGACCGTTCGGGCCGACGCATACACGGATCGGAACAAATGAATGCAATTTCCATACTGCTGTTTTATAAAAAAACCTTGGCCTTTACTCATTAAAACTATTATTACATTTTACTGTATATTACTGTAACTGGTTAGGTTGTGATACAATTCTTTGAATCACACGATATATGCAATGATGTAAACTACAAAGAAACAATGTTACACAAGTTTATTCTCTCTAGGAAGAAATTTTTTTTGTTAAAAAAAATTCTTTTATTATTATAATAACCGTATGATAATTAATCATCGAACGAATCGTTTGTCAAAAAAAATTTCTTACACTACTTACAAAAATATTCTTACTCTAAACATAATTACTTTTCAATTTAACTTTTTTTGATATTGTTTTTTAAATGTTACTTAAAATTTATAATGAAACGTTGTATATAATATTTAATTTGGAAAAAATTAAAAATTTTAAGTATATCACAAGTATGCATATCTATATATACAGCCTACAAAAATAATGTATTATGAAAATTCGAAAAAAAAATATATTTTTAAACTCACACAATACATTAGCAGTATACAGAAAATGCATAATAAAATTGCTAAATAGACTTCTTCATTAATCAATGACCATTAGGAAAAGTAAAGAAGATTTTTAGTTCCTCGTACCAAACGATCATCGTCGCAATCACAAGATATACTATTTTCCGAATGTACAAAAGACCATATTTTTTATGAATGAATTTAAAAAAAGGTTCAACTTATTTATAATTAGGTAAGGAAAACTTTTGAAGATACACCAATCAGTCCAACATATTTTTGTGTATCCATGCAACAGAGGGGGAGCAGAAAGAAAGAGCAAGGGGAGCAGAGAGAGAGAAAGGGGAAAAAGAGATATCTTACTATAATAACATACTATAATATAACAAAAACGAAGATACAGTAGGGCTAAATTGATTTTACAACTATTAAAATTAAATAGTTGGCATAGGAGTTTACTGAGGAATAGTTTTGATAATGTGCAGTTGTAAACGATGTTTAGTATCGATTAATATAGAGGTACAAAATGTAAAGAATTTAATACACTTTAGAAGTAGAATTGCGTTATAGCCCTATTTATATGATCAAATATACCTAAACTTAATGTAAATTCTTAAAAGCAACAATTGTAAGTTTTTTTTCCTTACATAACATCATATAAGACGATAGATATTTCTCGTAATTAATTTATTTACTACAAATTAAATTTTTAATGTAACTTTTATATATAAAATATGAAATATTATTTTAAAAAATAATTAGAATTTAATGATTAAATATGCATTGAAATAAATGTGTGGGTTATTGAATTTTTTTAATTACCAACGTAAACTAAGTATATTTATACGTAGATTTAGATAGAAAAAACGTGTATTATTAATATATATGTAAATATTATTAACAAAATTAAATATAGATGGTAAGATAGTAAGAAGGTAGCTTACTACACAAAGAGGAAGAGAGAGAAACGCTTGTGTACTGGATGATAAAGGTATAGTAGGCAAAAAAATCTGCTTCAACATTAAATTTTCTTTCAGCAGTGATCAAATTTATTTTTAATTTTTGAATTCGGGTTCATTATTTCTTCTATTCAAATATTACAAAAAATATGTTTACTCGATAAATGATTTCACCTTGTATAATAAATATCTAAACTACTAGTATAAAAATGCATAAAATGAAATGGACGAATCCACTTATTGGAATTCGAATTGCAATTTTAATACGAAATACTGTCGCTATGAAAAAAAATTTTTTTTCATAGATTTTTTTCTCATCGTATATTTTAAGAAATACAGCTCTAATAATAATTACATTCGAGTTTTTAATTGTTAATTTACGTCAAGAAATTACGACCTTCGTTAAAGAATAATGTAGTTTATAGTTTATTACAATAACACTCTTTACAATCAAATAATTAACTTAAATTTTTCTTTATTTATTATCTGAAAAAATTCCTTTATATTCTAGGTATAAACTACTCTAAATTTCCACAAATTCCTATGTTGTGATACACAGTTCTACATACTAATGCTAAGATACCAACAACGAACCTTTGTTGTTGTACTCATAATATTTGTTTTTTAGAAATCCTTCTCACTCCTGAATTATCTACAACTAGCTCTGTTTCTTGTATTTACCCCTTTAGAATATATGCATAAAACTTTTTAACGGCATTTTTAATTTTCTTACATCCTTTTTCTTCTATTCAAGTCTTGTCTATACATATCACATTAAACTTTTCTATTTACTGAATTTTTTCTCATCTTTATTCTTACTATTTATCTCATTCCATCATCTATCCTTGAGTTTCCCCCATTTATGTTTATTTTTAGACTTACTTTGGTGCATTAATTGGTTTCTTCCTGTTTGTCATTCCTTCTTCATCGTTGCAATTAGATTAGTTTACTATTAACCAATAGTACATTTCCTTCAAATGTACTCATTTTTCAAACATTTCTGATATTCATAATTATCTTTACTCTCTCTTTCTCTCTCTCTCTCTCTCTCTCTTCCTAAAACTTATCATATTTTTATGTGTACAGTTTGTATATTGTTGTGTTTTTTTTAACTTTTATATATTTTTCCCTAAATTATTACATCCTTGATTTTGAAATTTTCCTCTCTTTTCAATAAATCTGCTTTTTCTTTACGTTAATCCTTTTTCCATTGTTCCCATGTTCTTCTGTCTTATCTTCTCTGCTAACATTGTTCATACTTCCTCAGACATTGGCTTTATTAAGTTATTCATCATTATCTGTATGCCCTTCTGCATACCCTCCTCCAAGCCTGGTATTGATTTCTAAATTCTTTTTTTGTAAAATAGTTATCTCACTTTTTCATTTATTATTTTAAGTTTGTTTTTTATATTAGACCCTTTTATCATATGCATTTTCTATCGTGTTTGCATATCTTATTTCCTTCAGTTTATTGCTCTTTCTCGCTCTATTGTGTAGACTACGTTTTTAGTTTCTTTTTAAACTCCTAAGGTATTGAAACTTTTATTATGCTATAATCTTAATTATCTTTGTGATTCCTAAGTCTATAATATTCATATAATACTATATTTCCTCAGGACACCTCCTCTACCTATTTATCCTATTTCTTATTTTCAAATATAAAAAGTCTATGTTAAGAAGCATTTTTAATAATAATTTCTTAATAAAATTGATACATATATATAATTACTATTTTCAAAATAATTAAAAATCAATTTAAATTAATAATTACAATTATCTCTTATAATTCTTTCTAATTTTTTAGAACATTTAATATTTGAATTGAAAGAATGTATAAGGTTTATTTTTTACTACACCATGTTTAAGTGATACCTAATTTTATTGTTTCCAATAATGTTTTATTAGACATCTTATATAATATTATGAATTTTATAATGAATCTTCAATAACTGTATTACGATAATAATGGTGCTTTAGCAATTTCTTATTACTTTGTTTTAAAAGTTCTTTGCAAACCATTAATTATTCAAAAATTTGCGATCCATACCTAAGTAAATTTAAATATACAGTTTTTAATTTATGGATGACTTTGCGATAACCTTTACGTCAGTGAATGTTATTGGAGCTTGTTTATTAAAGATAAAATTATTAGAAATCATTAGGTGATAAATATTTTAAAGCATAAAATATAAAAACAGGTTAATTATAATTTAAATTACTTAAAATTTGATTTGATTAGCTTTTATAGAAATAAGTTAAGATTTATAAAAGTTTTTTTTATTTTAAGTGATTAATATTTGAATACTTTTAGGTCAGTTATGGTAATAGTCGTTAAAGAATATGTAAATAAAAGCCAAGTGCATTTATTGCAAGATGTAAAAATTAATGGTGTATGTTTAGGAAAATATATGAAAGCTGTAGTATCTTTCTTTAATTTATATTTCTACCTACTTTTTCAACGAAATTGCTCATTCTCTATTTCTTTCTTATTTTGTGATATATTTAAATATCTCACTCTCACCATACCACTTGTAAAAAAAGCTTTTCCATTACACGTACCTATATACATACACCAAATGCATTTACTTTATTAATTTTATTTAAATATAAGCTGTTTCATTGAAACAATAGCTTCAGAAATAATAATTGTTATTATAATGATACGATATCACGCGATTTAATCAATTAGAAAAAATAAAATGACATCTTTGTACATTTAATACCCTTAAAATTAGATATTTTCATCATAAACATATTTTCAGGGGTGACTAAAGAAAAGTTCTAATTTTCAAATTAAAATATAATAATTAACTTAATTAATAGTTATCATTAATATGTGAGTACAAGGAACAATAAGTTCATTTTGTTTTACATCTTTTACTTATCTGTATGAGTGTATGTGATCACTGACAAAATATATTGATTAGAAATTCATATAAATATTATGAAAATCAAAAGAATAAAAAGTAAATAGAAAAAAATACTTCGAAATAGCTGAGTTGAAAAATAAGATGTTAATTATAAGTTGAAAATAATACACTCAGGTTTTTTTGCATAGAGCATCATTGGATAATTACTTATAATTTCGATATAAAAATATCGATTTTTATTTAGTTAGAATTTTATACATAAATTTGTCTTATACTTTTATTTACAAATCTTTTTTTACATATATTTTTTAATATATAAAGAAAAATTTAATTACAATAATAACACACTTTCGCATACATTTAATAATTTCTAAAGAAATGTGTTTGAAAAAAAATTTGAACCCAAATTTTAATACCAGTAAGTGAATCATATTTTAAAGTAATTTTATAAACGATTTAAAAAAAATTTTATTTCCTAATTAAGTTATTAAAATAAGTTTGAGAAGATTTAAGTAATATAATGAAAACTGAGAAGCTATTATGATAATACAATGAAAACGGAAACAGTCAACTGTTTAGTTCAAAGTAATTAAAGTTATACTGTCTCTTTATCTATCTCTCTCTCTCTCTTTTCTCTTTCTTTCGAGAAGTTTATAGTTTCAATAGAGAAGTTAACATTAATGGTATGGAAAGAGGATTTATACAACGTTCTTATACATATTGTTGGAACTGTCAGCGAGAGCAATTAAGTTACCTAACTACTTTTTATTAAGTTCTCATAAAACCTTTAATTGTTCGATCTTATTATCATCGCTGTCATACAAAAATTACTAAATCATTTTTAAATTTTTTAAATTATCTTTAAATTATATATTAGTATAATTTAAAAAAATGAATGTCCATGATATAAATTAGAAAGCTCTAAAACTATCAATTGATAATTTTTTTTAATCTTAGATAATTTACATTAAATTACATTAATACGGTATAATATTTATAATAAGTATGTAGTTAAAGTAAATTCTAATGTTAAATTAAAAAAAAAACCATTTCAGATTGCTATCAATTAATATAAGTTTATATGTATTTTATAACAAATAAATATTGTTAAAATATTGTTCATCTTATTTTCTTTACAACAATGTAAATTTAGGATTGTCCAAACATCTGTGACTGTTTGTCAGATTTTAAAGCTCTGTCTAATGAAGTTAGAAAACATGATTTATTCGATATAATTATTCAATCTATTTTTTTTTTAATTAATTCACATTAGTCTTTCGGAAATTTTGTTTTAAAATTTCTTTATTTTTCACATCTTACTCTCTCTTTCTCTCTGGCTACTCTATCACTTTTTCTGTTCATCTGTATCACTTAAGAGCTCACTATTTTACAGTCATTCTTACCTTATCTCTGTTTTTCCAAAACCAGTGTTGGTGATAATATGCTATTAGCTGACGTATACTTAATATCTCGCGAGGCATCACGTCTGCAAACATATGATGTAGAATTACACACCGTTGTGCAATTAAACCAAATAACATAAACCATAACAAGTGATGCACTTTCCTATGATAAAGGATCTTCAATACTATTGTGTCTATATTAAAATTGGCTGTTGTTTATTAGTTAAATTATATGATAAATTTTTGAAACCAGTAGCTATAACCAATTTGAGCCTTAGGTTTGTAATAAAATTATTTTTAAAACTTGATTTCAATTACTTTCAATACATTAATGAAAATGTCTATAATTCTGTTCTCTTTATAGTTATATATCGAAGGTTGCAATGCTAGAGAACGACTAACGTGTCTTGACAGGTCAAGGGAGGTAGATTCTAATTTTCCTTGAAAACTACGCGCATGTCATATTAAAAAAGGGAATGGAACTCATTCTTAGACTTATGGAAATAATTTGTACCCTCTTGAGGATTCTCTTTTCCTACTTCATATTGTGTTTCTTTTGAAAATCTAAGTGAAAAATTTGTTTTTCACTTTAACAAAAGAAAACAATTCACAAAAAAACTTGTTCCTTTTATTATTATCAAATTAAATTATAAAATAAAGCTAAAACGCAAAACAAAAATATATGTAATATTCATATATTTTAAGTACGCATTGCTAAGTACTTTACGTAATACTATAAATATTCAGATAATAGAAGTCAAATATCAATTCAATCAAGATATTAAAAAAAAAATTTAGTATATCACTAACTCATAATTATTGAAAATTTTTTTTAATACAGCCAGTTATACTTAATTATATTCTGAACTTGTATTTTATCCATTTTGGGTATTTGTTTTTAAGATATTCAGAAATTAATATTAATGATAAATTACCATTCACAATACGGACTTTTATAAATACTAAAATTATAATAATAATTATCGCCTTCCAAACTTGTTACAGTTATATTTGAACTGTAATAGAAACTTTAATTACAGAATTAATAGGCAAACAGTAATAAAATTATCTAATAAAATTAGCATTTTATCATTAAGTGAACATTATCATTCTCGTACAAAATTTTAGGTTGTATACATATATATTTATATAGTAGATAAAACTAAGAGTTAAAGCGGAATGAATATAAATGCAAAAGTTTACATATAATAATTATATAAATATCAATCATATATTATGAGAGTAAAAATAAAAAAATATTTGTACGTTTCAATATTCTTTTTCGTGTATATTCATTTAATTAAAAAAGAAAAATTAATATTTAAAAAAATTTGAATACATTTGAATATACAGAAAAATGTATAAATAAGCACTTTTTCTTAAAATTTTTCAACAAAATATAATTAAATAACAATCTTATCAATGGCACTTATAAAAATGAAACAGAAAGCTAATCATAATTATATACTTAAATAATTTAAAGTTGTATAATAAAACAGGTTGTACAGATAAATTTTAATGCAATATCATTACAAATAGAACGACATAAGAAAACATTTTGGAAACAAAGCCATATTTATAAACTTAATACGAACCGTTGGCCGTTTTTTTGGCATTTTCTACGATCGCGTGCTCTCTGAGTAAGTTGTGACATCCAGACACGAAGCTGCAGCCATAAAGAAAAATTGTATTAAATGTTTGTCTTTATTATCCTCTAAATTATTATTTTACCTCGTTACCTCATTCATTTAAAAATATATCCATTTGAAAATTATATGCGTATGCATACATGCAAATGTAAATATTTTTTATAAATTACAAAATTATGAAAACATACTTGTAATCAGTGATACTTTAATTTCATGATAAAATTGAAAAAAATATTATTAACCCATAAAAAATAGTGAATTAAAATTTTATTATTATATAAACTTTGTATATTAAACTGTACGTACTGTTACATAAAATTTAGATGATATATAAACGAATATTACGCAAATTATACATTTAAATGGATAAATCTTTAAATTATTGACTAATTTTTCAAAATATTATGATTCCAATGTTTTAAAAGTATTCAAAATATATCCTACAATATACCAATAATTTTTAACGCAGTTGATATTTAAAATCATAAGAAAACTAGTAAAAAATATAAATATTATGTATTTAAAAATAATATTATTAATATTACAACGTTTTTTACACTGATAATCATTCATTAATTTCTTCAATATTCCTTTTTTTCTTAGAAGTTCATTAATACAATTTACAAACTTCTAATTCTCGAAGTAAATTTAAAAAAATTATTTTTTTCGTTAAAAAAGAAATTAGTGCGTAATAAGTACATTTTTCTGTAATTTGTAAAATTAAATTTAAATAACTACTTGTATATAATGTTTTCATCGTTAAAAGCTGGAAAATTTGTTTTAAAAATGATATATGAATCATTAGGGAAAATAGTACATAAAGAAAATAGGTCATTTAATTAATTAATAAATGAAACATCAAATCTTACTAATATTATATCAATATAATAAGGCTGTAAATAATATCCGAATAATTATTTGAGTATAGGTATATTTTAAAAAATTCCTTGTTAATAATAATTACGTTTGTAACTCAGCTAACTTTAGGAAAAAAAGTAAGGATTTTTTTGTAACTTTATACCGAACCTTAACCCGTTTTAGCCAATCCCATCTGCAAATATGCATAAAATATTCATTTTTAATAGTACACATTTAAATGAGAGTTTTTAAACATTTTAATTACAAATATTCGACTACATTTTGTCCATATTTAAAAAATCTCCTTTTCAACAAATCTAAAAAGAACAATTTTTCTTTTGCTTTTGATTGCTTGTTTAAATTTTTAATGATGTTTATATAGTTTTATCGTTTGGTTTTTTATTAGCTACATTAATTCTTTGTTATAACGTTTATGATATAATAACAATTTGTATAAAAGTATGTAAAGAATGAAAGATATTTCGTTTTTAACAGTTGATTAGTAACTAGTATTGTTAAATTTCTTCCATCCCCAGAAAAATAATTTTTTTCTAAGCTAGTTTATCGAGTTTAGAATTATAACGGGTTCGATTTTTTAAAGTTTCTCTTTTTGAATCAGTCTATGAATTGTTTATGTCGACTAACATTAAATATTATACTGACAGTAGCTTTTCAAAATTTTAAGGGGCCAATAAATTTAGAAACTTAGTGTCATATAAAAAGTTATATATTTACAATTAAAATTTGTTACTAGAACTAAAAATTCCATATCGTCAAATTAAGATTGTAAAAAAAGTTCTGTAACAAAATCTGTGATATTTGAGAATAAAGCATTCAAAAAATGTTATCATAATAATATGACCTTAGACTAGTACAATAGAGAGAACATCCTATAAGTTGCTCATAACAATTACGTGAGAAAATAAATCCAACTAAACGATTTTTGCAAGCGATACAAAAAAGTGCAAGTACGATCCGTAAAAAATTGCTGACGGGAAAAACATGATATTAAATTATAGGTTCACGGCACTTACATTGTTGCTAACTGTTACAGATAAACAACTGAAATTAACGTTGTAAAGTATCCGATCGGAGAAGCGGATGGATATATGGAGCAGAAAAATGGTGCTAATATTGATTATTTGATATATTTAAAGAAGCGTGCTTAAATGCGGGCCGCGAAGATTCGCACATTGGCATTGACAATAAAAAAAAAAACAATATAAGTCGGCTTCTGAATTCTGAGTAATAGTAATTTGTTTTTTTGATTCAGTATATCACATCAAAACTTTATCACCTAAAAATCACCTCGACAAAGTCTCGAAATAGTACTAACACATCATTTAACGAAAAACACTTGGTAAAATAGTAATAAATTAGTTATTTAATTCTTATATAAAAGATTATGATTTTCAATTTATGTATAAGTAATTAATAAATGACAAGTCAAATAATAATTTCCAATCATTATGATTTGTTTTATTACATTTTTTAAAGCAAATGTTTAAAATTTAATATTAAAAATATGTTTTTTAGTTTTAAAATATATTGATAGTTTTTATACCAAGAGTATGCATTTTTATGGCTTCTACACGTATAAATGTGTGTCGTTGTCTCTGTTCCTTTGTCTTTCTCCTTTTTTTCTCTCTGCCTTCCTCTCACTCTTTCTCTTTATATATTTCTCTCCTCCTCTGCTCCTTACGACCTGTTCCCGTCATTAGTTTGTTCATTCATTATTTATAAATAATAACTGGAATACAGTTAATAAGACGCTACTCGAATTAGATTTCTTACAACTTCAAACAAATTTTTTAGGAATATTTTATAAAGTATTATTAAAATCATAATTTGTATAGCCATTTTAATTATTACCATATTACCATTTTAATTAAATTTAATTCTTATAATAAAACGGAATAAAAGATATTTTACAAAGCATTTTATAAAAATCAAATTAAAAAGCGTGTTATTTTTTAAATAAATTATTTGAATTATTTATTCTGCATTTAAATATTGCTCCTATCTTTGAAAATAATGTGTTATTAGATAAAAACAAAATTGCTAATATTTATATTGCAGAATTAAATGTGCAAGTTTTAAGTAAAGCAATGATTTAGAAAGGGTAAACGTACGTAATCGAGATACAGAAGTATCAATTAGTTAATCAGGTACGTGAAACAAGTATTTTTTCAGCAGAAGCAAATATGCTTCTTTGATAATGTATAGATTATTTGTTCCACAGAAAAATTCAACTTGAAAATTAAAAAAAAAAACAATTAATAAATTTTAATATCACTGTAAGTAAAAATAAAAATTTTTAATTTTCGAGAATGTGTCTTAATATAAGATTTTTCATACGATTAATATAAGAAAAAGACAGAAGTATAATGATTTGCCTTACGATTGGAGCAAATTTGGTTGAATCAATCAATTTTAATGTTAGTTGCGATAATTGACCTATAATGAATGGTTGTAGGGCAAAGCGTCTGCTTTTATTTTTATTCAGGTATGGGGCACACATTTTTAAAATCATATACAACTTCAATTTTTATATTTCTTACGGATGTGTCTTATTGTGAATAAACGAGAGCTCAAAGAAAAAAAGAGCGAGCTCTTTCAGGTAAGGCATCTGAAAATATTTGTTATGGTTTAGTAACTCGGGGACACCTGGGGAAAAAGTCCGCAGTGGACGACTTTATGAAGGCACTGGAGCGGAAACGCAAATGCAGAATCCACCGAGGATTACCTTGCGAACATTCTTTCCCTCAAGTACAAGAAAGCAATGCGTGAATGGATAAGTATATAAGACCACGAGCAAATCATTTTTAATCACTAAGAAATAAAAAAACAGAAAAAAGAAAAAAAAAATTTTTCGCAAAAATTTCACATGGCGGCTGACAGAGGGCAAGTGATCCGAATGTTAAAACTGGGCACGTAATTAAAACAGGCGTACAAAGTATACTAGTACAGAAGTCAGGCTCATTAAAAAGTGCGCAAAACAATCTCCATATAGAGAAAGCAAAAAGTAAAATTTTAAATAATGGCGCATAGGTAGCATATGCGCGCCGAATATATTAATGGAGGTCCCGAGTAAATACTCCGTAGTTTTTAGTTCATATTGGTTTATTGTTTTTCATTAATTTATGCCTGATATTTAGTCGCCGAACTTCAATAGGCACCATCATTAGTACTTTTTAATATATTTACATCAAACTGTTTAAAATTATTAGATTATTAAATTATTATGTACAAACAATCCAAATAAAAAGGGGAAGGCCTACAGCTTCCTCAAAATGGCTAAGATGGAGCTCGTCGACTCCAGGGTTTCGGCAGGGTAAAGAAAGGAGGATAAACAGGCCCATAAATAAAGTCAAGTGCATTTAATTCTTCTGAATGTTTAATTTATTTCTTGTTTTTCCATTTAGCGCGTTACTGGTATCCCTCCGATTTCGCATCAGCTTCGTCTCTAACGTATCAAGATTCTTACGCGAGGTAAGCGCAGGGAGGGCGGGTGATGATCCTCGGTCTCTGTTAAACTCGACCTTTCGACCGAGTATGACCTCTAGTTAAATTTTCCAATACCCCACACTAGGCAAACGCTGAGTTTGTACGTATTGACGCGCTTTGGCTTTTCAATTCCGGGTTGAAGGGAACTTAGTCGCCTTTTCCTTACTGCCCTCAGTTTCGGCCTATGTTGTCTCGTGACTTTGACGTTAGTTCTGATTGCCTCTGGCCTTTCCGTCGCGTCTATGGTCTTTACCCGCAATTGACGGCGAGGAGGGAGCGGCACGGACCCTTGTTCGCTGAAGGGCCCGCTACCTCCAGCTCCTTCAAGAGCTCGACATGATCTGAGGTCTGAGAGCGCGCTTTGAACTCTGCTAGCCCGAGTTTTCGCGTACCCGAGGTTGTGTCCTTTTCTACGTGGTTTCGAATTGCTCGTAAATTAAATTGCCAACTCTCAAATATTATCCGTTGGCAACCAAAGAGGAAGTGTGCAGTTAGTCGCCGATCGGAACGCGATGGGTCGCGCTAAGAGTTAATACCTGGGCCCCAATTCTTAACACAGGTTGAATTTACACGAGAAGAAATAATCTGCGAATATCTTATTCCAATTTATATTTTTAATAAGATTGTGATCAAAGAAAAAATGTGCAGTCTTGGATCTATTAGATCCTAGTAGAGTGCCTACATGCTGTGTATTATAAAGTACGAATGGGTTTCTTACAGCTGAATATGTTTTTCGTACTAGAGCGAAATCGTTTTTAATAAGGAAACTGAGTCTGTCTGTGAATATATGCGATTAAATATTTAAATCAGTCAATCATTGGATGTCTTAGCATAAAGGAATCTTTTTTGTAGAGATCAAATGTTTATTTTGAAGCATTGTTTAATTTTTAAGGCTCACATTAATTTGAAGAAAATGCATTATTCGTAGTTTGCTAAAAATTTAAAATAATAATCGCTGCTTTTATTATTATCATCAAATAATAATTAAGAGGCATCAAAACATTTTTTAGAAAGTAAAATAAAATTTCTACCAACCTTGACACCAGGAATGACCGACAAGGGGTCCGATGGTGTACGAATTGAAGATGCCTGATTAGTTGCACCGTAAGTTAGCTGATGCTGGAAGTTACTTAATATCTTTTTATGAGCGCTTGCTTGTGCTCTATATGCTGACACAGACAACTTCATTTCTTCGTTCTTCTGCGATTGCTAGTATTACCGTTTCTGATTACTAATGTAAAAATAATACTAGATAATGCAAATGATGTAAAAAATAATTCCACCCAGAAGTAGTTTTTCGACCTCGCAGCCGACCGCGAATCCGCTGTTAGCATATCGCGGCGAATTCCCACTTTTAAATAATAATTTTCACTTCATCTTGCCCCAAGAAAAAAATAAACAGCGAACGATAATATTGAGTCATTTAGTTTGTCTCGCTATGCTATCTTCATTTCAATTAGTGACCCATTTACATCTTCTTTATACTCTGATATAATTAATACTTTAATGTCTCAATGTATCTTGAAAATAAGTGCAAATAGTAAAGAAAAGAAAAATAAGAATATTATATCTTTGATATTTTAAAAAATTCCATTAAATTTCAATAGAGCGATAGAATTTGTAAGTGTTTGTTCACTTGTAATTGCAGGAAACTCGATAGTTTTTGAACTTTTGCGAATTTAAAATTATCCAATACTGCAACAAAATACATAGAAATTATTACAAATTAAAATTGCGTATTAAATATTCTTATATTATAATGCATCTTATTCTATTTTATATATATTCTTATTATAAAATATATATTATTACTATTTCAATGAATTTATTAAGTTCAAAGAAAGTACACTTTCCTTATTGAAATAATTTGTTTAATTATAATTCATATTACAGTTTTATCAATTATATTTTATGAAGAATTTTTATCTTCATTCAAATTAATTTAATGGCACTGTAAGTTTTTATAATTAAAATTAATGAAATACAATTATTTACATAAAGAATATTTTTGTATATATTGAGTTTTATGATTAATTGCTTTATATTTGTTTTGTTTTCATTGTTAAGTAAATAAAATTCCTAAATTATTTGTACAATTACGAAATAAAATCATAACTTTTCTTTATTGTAAAAGGTATAATTATTGTTTATTCAAAATATTTTTATATTAAATATCACTTGACAATTTTAATTTAATAATAGTATTTGCATTTGATGAATATTCTAGACAAAGTCATTGTTGATAATAATATCTATATCAAGGCAATTAGGTGATAAAAATTATATAACTATGTACTTTACATGTACATAAAAAGAAAGGCTAATACAAAATATTTATGTTTTAAAAAACAAAATAATACAAAGTAATTCAAAATATATTAGATTTTAGACAAAAATTATGATGTTTTAAAAAAAGCATCAAAATCAAAATAAACTGCACTTTGAAAAGGTACATAAAACTCAGAAAAATATCATAAAAAATCTCAATAAAAATTTGTTAAAGAAATTAAAACTAAAAATTCCACTTTTCAATTTAGTGTCAAAGTATTAAAATTTTAGTTTTAAGTAGTTAACTTAATATTTGTCCGACATAGTTAAATTAAAAATTAACTATTAAATAGATTTTTTAAAATTAATTTTATCATTATATTTTTTAATTTTTACATAAAATTATATATAAATCATGGAAAACAGCGTTGTAACACTGTCTCATGATAATGTATAGGCAATAACGTAGAACTGAATAAAATAACAGAGTAACGCATCTTTTAGATTAAAATAGAAGAATAAAATAAAATAATATTTTTAAATATTTGCATCCTTAAATGCTCAAAAAATATTCATAAAATAACCTTTTGCGGTATATTTTTATATTAAAATTTTTTAATAATAATATTAATAAACAAAATAATATATAATAAAATTATCCATATTGAAAAGAAAAATCCCGCATCTCATATTCTTTGTTTGAATATGAAAAAGAATATTTTAAACATGTAAATTTAACTACATGTAATTTTATTATATGCTATGTATATTTTAATAAGTTTTATAAAACTTAATTAACAAATACAATCCTATTTCTATCACTTTAAATAAAGTAGGATTAATGAAGACTAGTTATTTTAAATGCTATTAAGAATGATATGCTTATATACTTTATATACAAATTTTAAGTCAAGTTTATTGAATAAATATGAAACATTTCTTATTCGCTTTATAAAACAAATAACTACTTTCATATATGTTTTGATTTTTTAATTTTTCAAAAAATATCTTTAAAAAAGTTTAAAAATTACTTTCGTTTTTTCGTCCTAGGAACAAACTTTACGAATGTCATATCTATAAGGGCTTTTAAAAAACCCCAATTTTTTCCAACTCAAAAATAATATTCTTAAGTCAAAGTCTTCCCAAACGGTAAAGTATTAATTTTAATTTTAATTAAAACTCATCTGAAAAAAATATTATTTATATACGTCCCAAGTATAAGTAGTATTAGTCTACATTTCTTCCATGGAAATCAAATTCTAAATGAATATGTATTAAACGAACACAAATTCTGATTTGTATGATCCTCTATTATTCATTTTTAAATCCACTTTTTGTTCTATATGCAAAAATACATATATATACATATATACATATGCATGCAATAAACGAATGTTTATTTAATTTTTTTCTATTTATATATATATATATATATATTTCTATTATATAATAATAATAATAGTTAATATTATTGAAAAAATAGTTGCACCAACACCCTTAATGTACTTCAATGAATAAGAATAGCTAATAGAAGTTCTTTTAATCGAACGTTGTTATGTTTGGTAAAATATATATATTAGAACTTTAGTACTTAAGTTTAATTAATATTTGTAAAAGATTTATTTTTTAGTTGGTAATTAGTTGTTTTTTTAACTTACTGAACTAAAAAAAAAATTTTTTTACAATTTTTTTAAAAATGATTTGAAAAATTGAAAATTTATTTTACCTGTATAGAGTTAATTTTCTTACTTTATCTCATAATATTTAAAAACATTTTCGTTTCTCTCAATAATTCGGAATTCGTGTTTTTATATCATACACACCAAATCACATTTATGCAGTGTACACGCTTCCGCTGCTAATTAGTTATGCTGATAATATATATTTTTTTCTAATCCATAATCACTCGTCGTCTCACCCATGAAATGTTCAACACGCAAGTCTCAAAAGTGTGTTTGACATCGTGTTCATCTAATCATGATGATGATTAAGGAGCCAAACGGCCGTAATGAAATGTAACGCATTTGTTTAATATTAGAGAAACCGTTATTTAATTTAATGTAAGAATTAATTATTGAAACTGGCGAGGCACTTTTATTCATGCACTTAATTGAAAAATATAACAATCTATGTTGGGAACACAAGGCGACGGGATGGATGTACGACAGTAGGGCGAAGAGTGCAATAGTCTAACTGAATTAAGGGTCTCGTAGTAAGTACGGATGACTTCCTCGTCAGGTGTGTGTACGTGCCTGCGCGCAAGCGCGTGTATTTGTGCACACTTGAGCGAGTGTTCAAGTATTTATGCACAAATACAAATGTATATAGAAGGTCTTTCGCAAAGATATTGTTTGTGGTCGGCACTGTGATACTGGCTCACTTACTATATGCCCTATATTTCACAAAACTACTGTTAGGCAGTTTTAAAGTAATTGGATTAAATATTAATATAAATTTACACTTTATAAATGACCTAAGCAGATATACATATATGTACATACATATATATATATATATATATCGAGAAAAAAATTATTCAATAACTAATATTATGCACAAGATAAGTTTTTTAGAATTATATCAATATTAAATAATCTACATACGAATCGTAAAAATTGCTATAAAATATTTTCCTTAAATGTAAATTATCTACAATACTGATTCAAAAAACTACTTTCAATCTTAAGACAATCATTTCATTTTGCTTAAGCTAAATTACAAATTATCGTCATAAATAAACATTTTTATGAACTTCACAAAGGTTTCTATTTATTAATTAAACATTTTTAATTAAGAAGCACTTAATAATACGTCCGTTATTTAATTTTAGGACAATAAATATGTTTAAATCAATGTAGCATAATCATCATTTTGGGTACTGATTTGGCATTTATACTTAAATTTATGTTCTATGTTTCAATTACTTTTACACTAATAAATTATTTATAGATATGAAAGAAAAAATCTTAGAGAATATAGAAGCTGTTAATTATTGTGAACTATGCTTCATTATATTAAAAAAAGCCTCTTTAAATGTATCATTCTAATATTATTACACATACAAATACATTGTAAACTTTATTAATTTATTAATGAAGAACTTTATTAATGAAGAAATATTAATGAATAATTTATTTCCACTTATTGCAACTACGTAATTTAGACTACTTAAAAGAAAGATATTAAATTCTTTATTTGGCTAACTTATGTAAATAGAAAGAAATTTCTTTTTTTTAAATGAAATATTTGATAAATGTACTAGATTGTTTATAATCTGATAGGAATATTAACGTAGTTTATGGCTCAACAAATCTGTATTACAATAATAATTGATTATATGAACCATTGTCGATAAATAAGATGTCATAGTGCAAATATATATTTTTTACAGTATGGTAGTTTACAGTACTAAGCGATAAAACTGTTATATGCTAAGATTAGGTTAAGAAAAATAGAAGGCATAATCGAGATCTTTAATGCAACAATAAAAACTGTCGCATCAAAAACGCATCATTACTTATTAGTTCATAAACAAATCACCAAAGCTATAATTTTTTATTGCTAATTCCAAAGCAGATACTTTAAAATACTAAAATCTCTTTTTAAAATCGACAATAAAAATGTATTTTATTAAACTGTTTTATTTATCATTTTATTAAAACTATAAAAAAATTTTATCAAAATTCTTTTATTGTAGAATGTACAAAAATTTTAATTTAAAAATTTATATTTTTACGCTTTTTACAAATGTTTATCTCACTGGCTTATATATATATATATATATATATATATATAAATATAAAAAATTTTATTATAATTTAATTAAAAAAAATTTTTTCATGATTCCTACGTTCATTTAACGGTTAATAATTATTACAAACTGAGTACTACAACAGTTACTAAAGCTAGAAATATTTCTTAATTAACCAATAGATCAACTGTACCAATAACTATTTAAAGATATTTGTTTTATTTATTAGATATATATTTACTTTTTACTGCGATTTATAATATTAAAGAAAATAATTTTTTTACTAATAATGTGCAATATTAACAAGAAAACTAAAATTTCTTGAAATTAATTAAAATACACAAAAGAGAAATAAAACTTTGTAAACAACTGCAGATAAGTTAAATCAGTGTTATGAAATCTTACATTTACATTTTGATATATTGCTAAATATATCATAAAATTTTGTACAACTTAATATATTATTTTGCTGATAATATTGTAATTATTAACAATTAAAATAATAAATTAATAAAATTTAATTAATAAAATTAATAAGTACAAAAACGATTATACTATAAATTATACCATATAGATTATTATAAAATACTACTTAAAATTCAAACTTGTAAATTTATATATATATATATATAAATTAGGGTGAACGAATATTCCAACTACTCAAAATATTATGTATAATTTATGTGTAAACAATAGGGTTTCATGCATATTATTAACTCACAGAAAATTAACAGAAATTAGTAAAAATCACTTAGAGTCTAAATCAACTATAAAATATAGTTTTAATTTCCTTTGCAATTTAAATTGTTTTAATTATCGTTTTATTAATATAAACTTGTAAGATATAAGATTTATTTAAAATTTACGTCAATGTATAGAGTAACGAAAAGAAAGGTGATGAACTAGTTAATGGGTTTTCAAAAAAACTAATATCAATATTTTATACATTGAAATTTCTAAGTCAAAATATGTTTTCAAATAAAATTGACATTTTTTTAAGATTTTAGAAGCTTCAAATTCTTTTAATATAATAATTATTTTGTTTCAAATTTTTTATTAATATAATTATTATATTATGTATTAAATACTGTTTCTGTATATATATAATAGAAGCATTATTTAAGTAAGATAAGCCATTTTTAAATGATTTTTTTTAATGAAACCCCACTAAAAATCTAGAATTTCAGAATTTTGCACAGGCGATATCTTTCCAATTGCAAATCGATATTTCTATATCCATAAAAAATATCCAAAGCAAGCATGCGAAATAATAAAATTCAAAAATAATAAAAACAGCCTCAAATAAATAAGCTCATCAGGTCAATTTGATAAAATCGAGATAGAAATAAGAAACTCAAATTAAGAGTAGGGATATTCTTTTCAGATTACTTATGTTCCACAAAACTTTACCTTGGTGTTTTAAAGCGAGTTCAGGGTCGATGACGATAGCCGCTGAGAGCACTTTACATAAGTTGAATATATTTTATATTACATATAATATCTATCACCGCAGTCTATTGTAATGTTCAAGCGATATTGCGGACATTAAAGAGACTACGGTCACTTTTTCAGGAAGTGGTAAATTGTAAATAGAATTTTAAATTTGAGACAGATATAATATGATTAATTAAATATGTTTTTTATGTTCTTTAATGGAATTAAGTATAATATATACTTGATCCAACAGATATATCGTGCATAATCTAAGCGCCTCATCAAACATTATTGAGTCATCGTAAAAGCAAAAAGTAGTTAGCTAATGATGCTGCCATAAATCGTTAAGGATAAAATGTCTCAAGATATTGTTTTAGTAATTATATAAAAAACTGTTAAAATAAATATGCTGACAAGTGAATTGATAATTATTTTCACTGCGCGATAAAAAAATGAAAGATAGAAAAAAAGGGAGATTTCTCAATTTTTTGATTTAAGTATTGTAATCGTGTCGTCTTTTAACCAAATACGGTGATTAAAGTATGTTTAACCAATGGTTATATATTTAATTATTGTATTACATATTTACAAACGTTAAAACTTTAGAGAAATATAAAGTAATATAAATTTAATGGCTAATTCTTATAATGAAATTAACTTTGTATGACATAAAAAACATCTTTAATATAATTTCTGTTAGATTCTATATTGATTTCATTAGTAATTTTTATTTCTATGATTTAAGCATTAAAACTCAGCATTTTTACAAAGAAAAGATTTAATTTTAAAGAGTATTTAAAAATATACATATAAAAATAATAATTCATCGATAAGTAAGGTAGTTATTTTAAGAGTAAAAATACACAAAAATATGTACAATCTTAATACAAAAAAGAGAGACATTGATCCCAAAAACAGAAGTTTCACTGAATTTCGCATAATGAAATAACTGAATCATCGGAATGAGATCATACTTACATTCAAAATACTAATGAACACTACATTATTGACATTTATGTATCCAAAAAATTAGAAACTTTATTTAAAAAATGCAATTATTATACTTCCTTTTTTTAATGATATAATGGAAAAATTGTTATGATGTTTAAAAGAAGCATAAAAAAGCATTTTTCTTTGTTTCACATATTTGACATAATTAATGCTAAGGTAATGTATCGAAAAATTGAAGGTAGAAGAAATGACATAATCATTTTAGATTTGACCTTAATTTCAGTAAATTTATAAGGAGTGATCTTTGAAGTGTGTTTACTACTTATTTGGTAATAAATACATATTATATTAACAATTATATAAACCAAGGTTACAAAACCTTAAATCATCCAATATGTGAACAATTATCTATAGATAACCTTCTTATATTCTTATAAGAGCACGTACAAAATTTAATACAAAATCTTCATACAATATTTGCTATTAAATTATTTAAAAAAAAAGTTTCCTCTTTATGAACGTGTATTATATATATATATATGTAACGTGTGTATATATATATACGTGTGTGTTTGTGTTATGATACATACGAAGAAAGCAACGAGAAATAATTTACATAGAAAATTACATAAAAGTAATATACGTATATATGTAAAAAATACAAAAGAAAAATAATGAAAATTAAGGAACTTAATTTTTTATAGAAATACATTTTTGTAATTTGTAACACACGAATTATATATCCAGTACTTATTTCACGAGTTTTAGCTAGTATGAAAAATATGTCAAGAGCTAACCATGTGTTCGTTATAAGTCTTATGTGCATTAAAAAAATTATTTCTTTTTTTATAATTAATACTCTGTTTCATTATAAATATGTACAACTGTGTAATTTATATTTTTCATTTTAAAAAATAGATTCAATTTTTAATTCAAGTTAAGTCAATCTGTTTCTATTTCAATATTTACTCTACTTCTGTAAATATTGAGTAAAACTTGTATGTTTGCAAACAAAATTTCTCTTTTATTTTATTTGAAATTTTATTACATAATTGTAATATAACCGTAATAACAGAAAAAATATGAATATAACAGTCAATATATAAAAAATAGTAGTGCAATATTAGAATATTATCAGTAAATAACTATTTCGAAACATTTTAACACCGATATAAATGTTTAATATAGATAAAAACAAAAATTAATTAATTTCTACCTGTAATTATTGGAAAAAGCAATCTGATCCATATATTAATAATTCTAAAAAGTTTTTTTTAAGCTCCACTTCATTAGCATACACTTGAGGATGCACTGAAGAAAACAACCTCATTACAAGATACCGTGTTTTAACCTTAAAAAATTATACGTATATCAAAAAATAATAGCTATGTAGATATATCGAGGTATAATAGAATGATTATATAAGTACGAATATTTATCGATGTCTCTCTCTCTCTTTTTATTTATTTTTCAATTTATTTCACTGGTTTACTTTCCATCTTTTTCTTTATACTGCATATAAATGACATAAACTTATTAGAAATAAAATATCAAATATCCATGCGTAATATTTAGTAATGCAATTTTTTTAAATATATAATTAATTTTAATATTATTTTATTTAAATTGATTAAAAGGAAAGCTATTTTTAATAATAATCAGCAACAAAAAATGTTTTAATATATTGAATATTCTATAAAATATTTACTACAGATGTCTGATAGAAATCATATATATCTACTTACTTTTTTTAATACTTATTTTTTAAGAATTTTGATAACGTCTACGGCAATAACCGACATAATAAGAATTTAAATTTTGCAGGCAATATATTTTATTTGAAATTGAAAAAATGTACGTGACTTTATTTATTTAATCTACGTTTACTATTATTGTATAACATTAAGTAGCTTAAAATTCATAATAATATACAATATTAAAAATATATTCACGATTAAAAGTGCACCAATTATATTTATTTATTTGTAGAATAGTTTTTTATTTTATTAAAATATTCTATTTTCAGTTTAAAAACAATCCAGTAAAATATTTGATCTACCTAAAATATAACAACATTTATTATTTTATATATGCTCCCAAAATTAAATCTTAATATTCTTAAAAAAAAAAATTACTACAACGTTTTATTTTAATAGATAATTTATAATCAGCGTAAGTATTTATATTTTATGAAAACTCACAGATAATTCAAACTAGAGTGACGTATTTATAGTAAATCAATACAAAATGAAACAATGAAATTACTGTTTCGTAATTCATTACCACAATATCAGGATACGATTTATGTGTTGTCATACATTGATATATCAATTTATGCAGAAAACGTTATATGTATAATATAAAATGTATTGTTTGAATAGATAGGAAAATTTATATATATTTGCCATCGCATGGAGAGCATTTATTTCCAGCTGTATATATTAATAAACTCGCATATTATCTCCTGATCATTATAATTTATTAAATAATTATGCAAATAAATATGTTTTTAATGCAATCAAAGGTAATATTAATTAAATTTAGAAGACAATATGACACAAAGAATAAATATCGCAAATAGCTCTACAACCCTCGATACTAACTAGTCTAAAAGTCTAAAAAGTCTAAAAATTAAAAAAAAAAATAGGAACGTTAGGGTAAATTGGCTCAATTAAAAGAATAGAAAAAATTTTCTTGTAAATAAACACTCTCAATACGAGGAAAGTGTACGCATAGGAAAAATAATACAATGTTTGTGTTTCGAAAGGATCTGTAAGTTTTTAAATGTATGATTACGGAAACACTTCCCTATAAAATAATGCAAAATAAGCTAGAAAAAAATCTCTTTAAATTCTCATACCACACGTGCCACTATTTTTAGCGCTGCATGCACGGCTAGCACTAAGTGACATTGTCTATTGCCTCCATATTCTTCTAATTCTCCAGACTCATATTCATAATAATTATCATTCGTATGCAAGAACAAGTGGAAACTAATAGCGGATGAGAGAGGCAGCAGGTATGCCAAATCTCGACTCTATGCTCGGCTTAAAGTCCATACTTTCGATCATTATCTCCACCTGTCCATCTCTCTATTTATACATTTTGTTTTTCTCTCATCACCACACCCACGGAATAAAAGCCGAAATTTCGGTTTACTCTACTTCGCATGCGCGCGTCACTATCACTCAGAGCAGAAGTGTCCTGGAACATGTATGCAGTAGCACTGACAAATCTAAACTTGCTTCTTACCCGAATACAATAAAGAAAGAAGGAGGGGATCATCCTCCTCTACTTAGTCATTGCTCTCAAATGTTTGCAGATATTTATTAGTTTTTATCTCGTCCCTAGTGACGGAATTTCAATTAAAGCAACTCCTTTATCTTTCAATTATCCCATGTTAAGATATAATTTTAGATTATATGCATAAATGTGTAAGTTTTAATATATATCTTTGAAATAAATATCAACAATTCCTCTCAAAGCTACATTTGAAACAAAATAATATTATGATTGAACTTAGTTCAATGAAATATATATATATATATATATATATATATATTTATATGCATATGTATGGGTATGTGTGTGACATATGGTATATATTAAAAATTCATTAGCAAGAGAATGATTAATGTAGAAAAATATGTTATTAGCATTTATTTGTAATTAATATTTTTTTAACTGTATGGATAAATATTACGATCTTCAGATGTTTGCTAATAATTACAAAAGTTATTCATCTGAATAAATGAAAGTACAATCTAATCTTATAATTTATATATACACTAGTATTAAAATATTAATATAAACTAATACACGCTTTTAAGTTTAGTACTCTGTATCATTAATATGTTATATACGATCATTTAAAAATCTATTTAAGTTTTTTCCATCTTGAATAATTTAGATAATATTTATGGAATCTTCTAATTATTTTTAAAAAGTTAGTATCAAATCAAATAAATGTTGCTATTTTATAATTAGTTATAAAAGTTATAAGTTTGTGGCTTTTATAAAATGAAAAATCAATTTTACTTTATCTTTTTATAAATTAAGTGGTTTATGTTTAATTAGAATTAATGTGATCCTTAAAGTAATGGACCAAATACGACTAGTTCTTGTGTAACCTCTTCTTTCATAGATGTAACAATTTATATATAGCAAGTGCCCAATAAATTAATTACATATACGTTTATTTTTATTCTAATTGCATCATATACCAGGTATAAATGACACGATAAGTATAAATTTAAAAAAAACATAATATTAATAGGTGTTCACATACTTCATTAAATTTGAATCAGAAAAACATTATTATTTACTATTTATTTATTAATATAGTAATATATTAATATATATCAATATAGTAATTTATTAATATTTTTGTAAACGAATAAAATAAAAAATTTTATTAATTCAATGATTAAAGTGTGCTTAATATATATATACAATATATTTTGAGGCGTCACTCAGTTCCTGAATTTTTTTAGACAGCACATGCGCAATATTGGTTTTTTATTTTTTTAATTTTTTTGATGTCAAACCATGTCATGTTTGTTTATATCATCTTGATCGTAATGCGCCTTTGAACACTTCTTAACAGCACTTACTTTGCTTTCATAAAATAAAATTCATTACTAAAATTTTTGATCTACAATAATACATCATCAGTGTTACACTACCGTACTTATGCATGTTAAACGTACATAAAAACATCATTTATTTTTGTAACATTGCTTACTTTTATAAGCATAGTTTATAAGTAGAGTTTATAATTATCAAAGAATCTGTCGCATTTAAATAATATAAGATATTTTTTTCGAATCCTTTGATAAAAGCTTTCACAAAAAGAAAAATTAAAATAATAGAAATGCCTTCATATATTGTTGAGATTTAATAATTTACATAGCAAATTTATTATGTTTAAAAAATATACAAAATATATACCGTTTTACTAATTTAAACACTTGCTGAAATATTAATTTTAATTTCGTATTTTTAAAAATATTTAATAAAAGTAATTAATTGAAAATGAAACCGAATAATTTTCATATAGTTTCACTTTCTTTCAATATATGTATGTATAAATATGTATATATATATATATATATATTCAACACCGAAATCAATACGCCTATTTTATGTAAACGTATTGAATCTGCTTGTTCTCCAATTATAATATTTGATTTAAATGTGTATACAGCGAAATAATATTAATTATTACTTTTCGTAAATAATTAAGCTTTATAATAATCACACCATAAATCATTTCACTACATTTAATTGAGAATTAAAACAATGGTTGCTTATTTTTATTGTTTTCCAAAAAATTTAATTTTCATTTTTCGCCTTCCACATAAGATTATAAATTATTCAAAGAAAATAATTTTGTTTTTTTTCAATTTAAAAAGTATTTAATACAATTTCATATATTATTGTTATAGTTTAATCAATATTGTGTATTTTATTATACGGTTAAGTAAAATAACTATACAAAATATTATCTATTAGATATTTCGGAAACATCTCATTTAAAAAAAAAACGATTTTTTTCAAATAATTTTTATACAGAAAACAATCGAATAAAACTTCCATTATAATTTTGTATAACTAATAATTGTCAATACTGCATTTTTTAAACAAAATTGGATTAATTAATTTCGAAACTCGAGCAAAATTTGATTCATATTCCATAAAATTGATAATTTATTCTAATTTTTTATATACGTGAACTTTTTATATGCGTATTTATAGATGTTTTTGTACATGTTATCTAAATTTAAATTTTAAAAATAACAACATTAACAAACTATTATTCTGTAGGCTTATCTTAACATTTTTTAATATTATAAATCTATTTTTATCATTATTTCATAATGTACGTAAATTTGGAATTTTTTTAATTACAAATTTTTTTGTAAATAAAAGTGTTTTCAAATTTATGGTATTAGAACGGCAAATTCGTTAATCGTTTTTTTTTGTAAGCAGTTTTATTATATAATTTTATCAGAGGGCATGATTAGTAATTTTAAATTGTATAAATAAAAGTATTTTATAAAATATATATACTACAAATAATTATTATTTTACAAATCTTATTCTTTATAACAAAAATACGATATCAACAATGAACAAATAATTAGAGACGAGTAATATTACCAGAATTAAGATGCTGGGCCCCATTAAGTTGTTACACTATCGGTCAACGTTGATCCATTCCAAAAAGAGGTTTTATTAGATAAAATCCATCATTCGGAAACAGTTAATTTAAGAACAATATTGGACATTTATATTCAATTACTTCCTAATACGTGACATGTGAATAACAATTATGCAAAAACTTATCACTTTGCAGAAATAAAAAACTTAGCCAGTCAAGGTCTTTGATTTTGTCCATATTCGTGACGAAAAAATGATAAGGCGCGTTATAAGGGTAGCGATAAACGAAGGCGAAGAATTTTACTAACGTGAACTGTCAGTTGATGGATGCGCATGCGCATTTCAATGACACGAGCGACCCTTCTCTATTTCTAGATTTTGTGTTTCTTTTCTTTTCCATATTCTTGCTACTTTCATCAGATCAGCCTTATCAATTTTTCTCTCGCTCACATAAGTACACCACATGCACACATGAGCGTGTGTACTCACTTATCAATTTTCTCTTTCGTTTTTTCAGGAAAATGTATTGAGTGAAAAAATTATTTTAGGGTATACGAGTTTGCATGATAGTTCATTTTTTTAATTTTTAAAAGATTTGCTTGTACTTTAAATTATATCATTATCAATATCAATTTAAAATTAAAATTTGAATACATGCCAATATATTAATTAATATCGAATGCACTTTTATTGATAATATTTGAAATCATTACATTTCAAGAAACTTAAATAATCTTTTATACAACAATATTGACATTTTTCACTTTAAAAATATTAAAGGCAAAATTTAGTAAACCTTTTTTAAATATTATACGATTTATAAGATTAGCCAAAATTTTTTAAATAACATAACTTATTTTGCATAAAATTTCATAAGTGTATTCGCTCAATTTAAATATAAAACATTGAAAAAAGCTTTTCTTATAAAAACAAATAAAAGTGAATTTTAATTTTAAATTTACGATACTCTTACAAGATTGTTATATAATTTTCATATAAGACATTAGTAGTTACATTATTTATCATTGATTATTTCATTTTAATTATAAAAATTAGAAATTATAATGCTTCTATGAAATAAAATTTATAAATAATTAGACTTGTACAATATAATCACATTAATTTGTCGATAAGTTACATTTAAATTTAATTCAGTGTAAGAGATTACGCAAATTTTACTATACCGTAATATAAATGATATTATTTAAGCAATAAATATTATTTTCTCATCTAGAGCACATTTCTCCAGTTATTCATTCAATTACTTTTATTAATTACTTAGTGACTTACATATTAAAAAACGAATACTAGGAATATTTAATATTTAATACATTAATTTTAACTTTAGTTTCTTTTTTTAATATAAATACAACTACATAAATGGAAATTAGGCCTTAGAAAATTTTATCTCTGCTTTAACTCACTTCTATGTAATAATAGTTTATTTACGGGGAAACGAAAGGGGAATTAAAGTTTATTGATGTCTTCAACAAGCAGTCGTAAACCCTTGTATATCCTACAGGCAAGTACGTCGGCTACTAATTCAAGGTCAGCAGAAAAGTTGAGATGTAAACGACGCAGATAAATTACCATTGTAAAATGATGATATTAGAATACAATATAAATGTAAAGATAAAATGTAAGATATACTATAATTTTGAAAGAAATAATAATTTTTATGAAAATATGTTATTCAAATAATGGATAATAGTTGGAGCAAAATTGAAAACTCACTTATTCAGAATGTAAAAAATGTATAAAAAAGGAACCTCGTAAGCAAAATATTAAAATTAAAGGGTAGCTGAGATACCTTCGATCAAAAAATCCATATTTCCATTGGTTTAAAAAATAGCAAACACACAATTATATAAATTCTGCGCAAAATGAAAAATTGTGTATGTATATGTGTATTATTTATGTGTGTAAGGAGATTTATTACTCTGTATCCAAGCACTAATATGAAAATTTTACAGATTGCCAAAAGAATATTGTAAACAATGTTTTATACATTATATGTTTAAAAATCGTGTGCAAAAGCAATGCATTAAAATACATTACACATACAAAGTTCGCGAAGGACACTAAACTGCAATTTTACTATCATTCGAGGACGGTTTTATTGATACAACAGTGTTCTTATTACCATCAATTGTAACAGACGTTTTGATGACACGTTTATCATAAATATTTACATGCATATATGGAAATATGTTTTAATTTTAAAGAGTTCCTTCTCATAACATGTTATTAATTTTTTTATTATATGTTACATGTTATTTAATGTTTTTTTATTTTTTAATCACATAACAAATATCGTTTTTTCACAATTCGTTTTTAAACAGAAATCATGTAAGAAATCTTATGCAAAATTAATTAATTAAAGTTATAAATTTATTTTAGAAACTTTATCTCAATTTTAGATGATATAATTAAATCGAATAAGATTTAATTTAAAAATTATTAATATAAATATATTATCAGAATATAGTATACACCGATATCTAAAATTATAATAGATACAAATTTTAAATATAATTTTTTTTATAAAATATATTTGATTTTATTTAATAAATTCGAAACTACTATTCACTAATAGTTATTTTAGTATACAGTAACTAAGTTGCAGTAACTTAGTAAGTTAGTTTAGATGCAGTAAGTTATTAATGGCAGAAGCTGACAATCTTATATTTTTGCAAGTTGTTGCCTAAAATAATTCAAATATAAATTATTTTAGAGTATTAATAACATTTTACAGATTCAATATATTTTTTTTCTATATTATCACTACTAATAATCTATTTTCATTACAACTTTTATCTCGCTTTTACTGTATTTTTAATCTTGTATTTTTACTTTAAATTTAAATGATTTTCTGACGACGTACTTTAATACTATGTAATACGGCATTTAGTATTAATAGATTTCAATCGAAAAATATTTTAATCAATTACTGTTTTTGTTCACATTGTATTTTATAAGTATATATATATACACATAAAATATATTTATGTATATGTATTATGTATACATTATCTAAGCAATAAGTATAAGCACATTTAAATAGAAAAATAAACCTTAATAGAACTGTAGTAAATGTTTGGGTGATATTTTCCATTAAAATAAATTAAAAGACAATAATACCTGTTCATTTTTTATACACCTAAAACAATATGCCTATTATTACCATGAAAATAACACCATGACTGTAATTAACTTCTAAGGTCGTAACTTAACCAGACAAAAAATCATAAACAAAATTATTGTGCTTCTAGAATTCAATAAGCATGACCTTCTTCTTAAAATTTATATATGCATGCTAACTGAATCTTACGTAGGATTGAATATATTTAATGTCAAGAAACTATAAACATGCATGTTGGAAATTGTATGGCCTCTAGAAATAATTGATCCAAATAAATAGACTTACTCATAATTTACACCCCTTATATTTCCCGATCATTTCTCCTGATTTGTCCCATTTGCCCCGACATTTCTAAATCATTGAGGGATGACTGAATATTTTTAACCAATGAGATACTGAGATATACTCGTAAAAATTTAGTACTGTAAAGTATTTCATAGCAATTGACACTAGATGTAATACTAGCCATTGAAATTGGGGAACTGTCCTAATTCCTAATCCTATTTGTCATATATGTATAAATAAAAACCATAGTATTTTTCATGACTTGCACAAAATTCATATGCCACAAGTGTTTCGTATGCCTTTTATGTTATGAATAAAATTTTTTTTTTTCTACAATATTATTTACCTCTCATTGCAGATTTATTTCGTAAGTATCTTATTCAATACTTTACGCCTACGAATTAAAAAAACCGTACTGAATCATCACCATTACGCCAAATTTATCCAATTAAATAAATTTATATATATATATATGTATATATATGTGGGTGTGTAAAAAAACTTGACAAACTTAATATATTATAAATTTTTATTTACTTACTTGACTAATTTGTCTTAACGTTAATAACATTTTCATGTGTGGCAAATTTAATATTCACTTTCAACTAGTTTTTGAACAACTATCCATCCAGAATGCAATATACAATAAATTTTCAGATGTTGCGTAGTCCATAGCGTTATTTTAATTGAATCTTTCTTATTCTTGAAATCCTCTTTTAAATTTTATAGAGTAAAGAAGAAAGTAAAGAGGAAAATCGATCTTTAAGCCGAGCCCAATGGTAGGTACATATTGTAATTTTGTAATAAATTCTAAATTTTTTTATTTATTTTATTTGCTTTACTTAATTCTCGGATATCGTTTAGATTCTTGCTCGCCCTGAATTTTTCCCTCTGCTTAAATTTTTAAGAAAACACGAAATAAGAGCCAATTAGCATAAAGTTACTTACTGCGCAGAATCCAGAAATTGGTCCGTATCGCTCCTCTACTGCTTACAGTTCAACGGTTGTACTCAGTGTAACTTAACATTTATTGAACAAAAACAGGAATTTTAATTTATGAGACATTTATAGCACTATATATATTTTATAATAAATAACAATTATTATAATTTACCAGATTTTAAATAAAATCTCGTGCCTATATTGATAAGATGGTATCAAAGCCAATTATCTATTTTGATATAGGTAGTGTAAAATATCAGAAATACAAGTGAGAAACTATTTTAATAATTTTATTTTTTCTCTTTAACCTTTTTCTCTTTAGTTAGAAATATATATATCTTTTTCAGTCTGTACACATGCATTTGCATCGAGAACTACTTAAATACTTTGCTATTTAAAATCTTATATATTAATTCATATACAATACATAGATACAGAGCCAATTTTTATGGAATATGTTTTAAAGGTTTCGCGCATTCATTACAGCCAATGGCATTGGACCTTGATACGCATGCCTCATTTTGTTTATTATACCAACATAATGGATCCGAAAACCTTTATTAATTTTATAACAATAATAGTTAACCTCCACAAACCTGGAAAAATACTGATACTTTTAGCTGTATCTGGCGTAATTATAAAAGTAAAAAATCCGTCTAGTGTGAATTATTCCAGTTATAATTTGAACAAGTAAAAAAATGTAAACTTTCATACTATTTTTTTAGTTTATATGGTGCGCCAAAGGACCATTACTTGTTATTTATCAAAATGGGCGACATTCGTGCCGGCCTTGAAGAAATAAAGCTTGACGGAGCACTTTTTGCAAAAGTCAAGTTCTACGTTAGTGGCGAGGGTGACCCTAAGGTACATAATTTGTTTAATTAATTACTGGTATTTTCATTCTATTATAAGAAATAATAAATAAAACTCAATAAAATAACATCATACTTATAAATCAACAAAAAATATACAATAACTTAATAGATTCATTATACAAGAGTAAGCTTTATTCATTAAAATATGTACATCCATTTAAATTAGATTTTGTACAATAGATGGAATCAGTTATTTATATCTGTAAAACTATCTTATTTAGGTTCTGCAATTATTACAAGAAGGTGGAGCTGAAAGATCAAATTATTTTAGCGATTACGTTACTCACCTAATTGCAGGTTTTGAAGCCTTAGAAAATGATATTTCAGCAGCAAAAGATTTATATGAAATCCCAGCGGTTACACAAGACTGGATTTTACATTCTGTGAAATGTAAACAGCTTCTTCCGTATCCTTTTATAAATAATGAAAAATCCTTTTTAAAATTTTAAATAAACATATGCATTAATTATATTTATTTTATGTTATTTTTCAATGTATTAAAACATTATTATTTTTTCATTCTTTATGTATTGTAAACAATCATTAATATTGTATGTTTTATTCATTGTCTAAGATTTAAAGAATCATTGCTTTCTTAATTTTAATATTAATAGAACACAATATTTTTTACCAGAAGATAATCAAGTATTTTCTAATGTAAGAGCTTGCATATCTCAAGTGAGCCGATCGGATAGCAAAGCAATATGGGCTATGATAACACTTCAAGGTGGCAAATGCCAATTACGTTTAGATCGCTTTTGTACTCATTTAATAGTAGGTAAAGCCAGTGGAGTAAAGTATGAAACTGCTTCTCGACACCAAATACTTATCGTAACTCCTGATTGGGTTACAGCATGTAGTAAAAAAAGAAATCTAGTAAGAGAATCAGAATTTCATCCAAAATTATTAGTGTATCCTTCTCCAAATAGTTCTACAGCTTTAATTACGGGATTTATGGATGAAGATTTAGAGAATAGTACAGTACAAGAAGAACAAAATCGTACAAAAGCCATGCTTGAACAATTAACACAATTAAAGCAACGGATGCCTTGGAATCAACCAAAATCTCAACCAAAAATCACGTCCCAAACGCCATCTCAAAGTGTTACATTAACTTCGTCACCAGTATACTTGACCACAACTTCTCAAGGTATCAATAATGTTGATATTACAGACCAAGCTGTACAACAACCTCAGCAACAATTTCAGTGGGCATTGTCTCCATCAAATTCAGTTATGCATAATACAAATATTACTGTCTCCTCAATACCAAATGCAATGCAACAAAGTGGGTGGCCTTCTCCAGGAACACCAACAAGTAACATGTTTCCTATAAAATCTCCAACACAACAAGAAGTACCTTCTCCACAAATCATGAACTCACCGAACATACATCCACCACAGCAACAACTAATAAATCCACAACAAGAATTGATTCAAATTTCACAACAACCTCAAATGAACCAACAAGGTTCAATAAGTTCTCAAACCATAGTACCTCAGCATCAACAGGGTAATAATACACAACTATTACAACATCAATTGTCGCCACAGCAATTAGTGACTCAGCAACAGATTGTGCAGCAACAAATGGTACCTCAGCAACAAATAACATCTCAACAACAAATAGCACCACAACAACAAATAACGCCACAACAACAAATAACTCCTCAGCAACAAATAACACCTCAACAGCAAATAACACCTCAGCAACAAATAACACCTCAACAACAAATAACACCTCAGCAACATATAGGGACACAGCAGCAAATAATACCCCAGCAATTAAGCTCGCAACAACAGCAGTTGGTCTTACAGCAAAAACAGCAATTAATATCACAGGTTCATTTGAATCAGCAGCAGCCCCAACAAATAACATTACAACATCAAAATTCAGTACAAAAACAACAATTGACTCCTGAACAATGTCAACAAATGCTGCTACTACAGCAGCAACAGAAGATTCAGCAAATCTCACAGCAACTTCAACAATCAGCTCCCCAGAGTTCTCAACAATTTGTTATTCGTGAAACGCAATTACAGCAGCAGCAATCGCCAACTCAATTAATAGGACCAAATCAACAAAACTTTATGGTTAGAGATGCTCAATGGCAACAGCAGCAGTACCACCTGCAGCTGCAGCGACAGCAGCAACAAATACCTGGTCAGCAACGGCCAGGAGCACAGTGGACACAGCAACTTCCACAACCACCTCGACAACTTATTCAATTGGATGCTCAGACGCACCAACAATTGCAACAGTTAGATCCTCAACAGAGAGCACAATTTATACAAAAAATACAAAAGCAAAAAACACTGCTGTTTCAGAGGCATATACAACGTCAAGCACAACAAGGTCCTCACATTGCTGTGATTCGGAGTCCTGGTAAGCCTGGACAACCTGGTGGTATTCAATGGGTTTCTCAGCCTCGATCGCAAATGATGGGACCTACTCAGGTAACCACTAATAATCAATGTTATTGTAAAATTGAAGATATCTATTTGACGAATTGATGATGTTGATTTAATTTAATGATAATGACAGGTTGCAGCAGCTGGACAGAAGTCAAATCAAATGCTCCCCATCCAACCACCTGCGCTTACTCCAATAAATTCTGGAAATCAAGTGATAGTACAAACTGGACAAGCAACGCAAAACTCTCAGGTTGCCCCAAACCAACAATTCCAACAAGGTCAGCCTTTGACTCAGCAGCAACTTGCTCAGCTACACATTCAAAAGCAACAGCAGCAAATAGCTCGCATGCAGCAGCTGCAGCAAATGCAGCAGCAGCAGCAGCAGCAACAGCAGCAGCAGGTCGTTCAACAAGAGCCATCGTTAGGACCGATATCCGGAAACTCACAAATACCCACAGATCAACAATTGGTTGTCAATGCTAAAACGAAAACAGCCTTGGCAAATATGCTCACCAACAGGCTACAAGGTGGAACAGCGGAGGGCAGTGCAGCTGGTCAATTAAGATTAATGACAGCCCAGCACAGACCACCTCCACCACCGTCGCAAGACCCACAACTACTGGCCGCTTACCAAAGAAGAACCTTGGGTAATATTACAAATGGTACAGCTTCGAATGGGCCGGTGAAAATGCAATGTACGCCAACTATAGTGCAACAATCCAAAGCTCAATTTTACGGCCACAATCCAAACTTAAAATGTTAGTATTGCGATTAGCTTAAATTTATAATGCATTTCCAATAATTACGAAATATTAAATGATTTATTTGTCATAAAAACAGTACCACCTGATTTGTTTCTACTTGGCTGTATTTTCGTGATTGTTGAATATGACGTGCAAGGTGCAAAGGAAGTTGCAATTTGGAAACAAGTTATTGAGAGACACGGTGGGGAAGTGGAGCTTCAGTATTGCACGAGAACAACACATATTCTTGCAATTACTCAAAAGCACCCAATTGTTGTACAAGCGTTACGAGAAGGCAAACGTTGTGTGAGTGCACATTGGCTTTCTGACGTTGTAAATAAACAGCAAGTACTTCCACCTTGGCATGCACTTCACTTTCCTACACCGTTTAGTTTAACCGATTTACCATGCAGTAAACAAATTATATCGTTATCAGGATTTGAAGGAGAGGACCGCGCAAAAGTTAAGTTTATGTTAGAGTCTATAGGAGCCAAGTTTACAAAATATTTTTCACGTCATAATACGTTACTTGTCTGCAGAAGGTGAGCTCTAATTCCATTATTCATATTATTTAGATAAGTTGAAGCAGTTTACTTTCTTTTTGCTATATTTATTACTGCAAATAAAATGTATCACTTGCCATAATTAAATCTAATGCTATGAAATTATGTATATACTTATATATATTTATATAATATTAGCATAAAATAACTTCTTTAAAATGTAAACATATTTATAAAGTAATAGATAGACGTCGATTATATATTTTATAATTGGATTATTTATTTTTTCTAGGCCAGATGGACCAAAATATAAAAGAGCGCGAGAATGGCAAACAACTGTTGTAAATGCACAATGGTTAACTGATATACTTTGTGGTCAAATGAGTGCAATAAATCAATCAGATGCACCTAAATATCAACAATTTAGTTTGGGAAATCCATTTAGATTAGATTATTCACTTGTGCCTCATCTTATGGGTAAATTATATATATAGTGCATTATGTATTATTATTTATTATAATTTATTCATTAATTTTATTTTTATTTTTTAGCGGCATGGAAAATGCCTATTAATATAACACAAGAATCTTATGATAAAGTCAAACAAGTTGGTCAAGGTCCAAATGCAATGAGAAAATATAAAAAACCAAAGTTAGATGGACCAACTTTAAATAAAGACCCTCATCTATTAGGCCTTGATGAACCAATTGTTATTAGCAATCCTAATCCTCCAACTCCAGAAAAGCAGCCTAGGATTTTGTTTTCTGGCATAAGTCCTAAAAAGCACGCAAAAGTAATGATTTATTTAAATAAATATACATTTTCATTATTCCAAAGGTTATTTTTCATCATTTTACAATTCTTTACAGCGAATTCGAGAATTAGGCGGTGTACTTGCTGCAAGTTGGAAAGATGCCACACATCTAATCATGAGTGCTCCAATGCGTACAGTAAAACTTCTCTGTTGTTTATCACGATGTAAATATATTGTCAATTTACAGTGGCTGCTTGACTGCTCCACAAAAAATACTTTCGTTGATGAAAGCTCATATATATTAAGTGATCCTGAATTTGAAAAAAATTTTAACTGCAATATTGAAACAGCATTAACTAGTCCTAACCGTGGCAGCATATTACAAGTAATTTAACTTGATAGTTTAGTTGTATAATTGATTCAAATATTTATATTTTCTACTAAACTTGATTTCTATAGGGTAAAACTTTTTATGTGACGCCAAGTGTTATACCTTCTCCATCAGCTATGGCAGAAATTATTGAAAGTGCTGGTGGCATATACGAAAAAACGAGAAGATCACTTGCTCAAATACAAGAAATGAACACTGGAAAATTAGATTATATAATCATAACTGTAGAAAATGATTTGCATCTGCTTGCTGATATTGTTCGAGCAGAAATGAGTGAGTGTCATTTACTTTTTTAAATTATCAAAATTTAAGAAATTTAAATAAAATTGCTTAATGATGATTATCTACAATATTTGAATAAATTATTATTTACAATGATTTTTAAAATTTATTCCACATTACTCATCTAGTTTAAGTCTGAAAGCAATTATTTTAACATGTAATAATTTATTATATTACTGTGTAATATATAACGTACTATTTATTCATAGATATTAAATTTTATAATTTCAGGTGTATTTAGTGCAGAAATTGTTTTGGGGGCAATTGCAAGACAAAAATTCCAACCTGACACATCACAACCTTCATAAAAATTTTATTATTAATAAATTTTATATTTAATCATTTTGTCAGAGCTATATTAAAATAAATTATGAATATTTCTTATAACAATGAAGTTATTTTGAATATACTTATAACATGGGAAAATAAGAAAAGTAATTTTTACTCTTGAATACGAATCAACATTATAATTTAATATAACTTATAATGTAATTACAAAAACCTTACATTTTGCTAAATCAAACGAAATTTAATGGCTTACATTGCAGCTTATAATTACTTATATATATATACATATATATGTATATACATATATATATATTTTTTTTTTTAATGTATAAATAATGCGCATTTGATTTGAAAAATGAATACCATTGGATCATATTTCGATATTCTATTGATAATCCACTTAAATTATAATTTTTGAGGAAAGTTCCTTTATTTGTGTTTAATTTAAATACAAAATAACTGTTTAGTTATAAGATAGTTTTAATGTGCTCAAAAATAATTCATCATTTTAGTAGATATATAACAATTTCATAAATTTTTTAACATTAATCATTTATAATTTACAAATTATTTCTTATAGTATTTTGATTTATTGAGTTGGTTCAGTTGCACTGTTTTGTGCAATTGTACTTTCATCTGAGGTTATATTTACATTGGCACTGTCATTTAATGAATTTAAATACTGTACGGTGCTTTCGGTTTTTATAGAAGATTCTGTCGTGGTATCATTTGAATCTTTTTGATTATTATCCATCATCCGCATTTCAATACTATTTCCATTTTTTATATGTGCTTGATAAAAGTTATCTAAACGTTCATCATTATTATAAAATTTATTTATATCCATCAAAGGTTTAATATTGCAATTTTCCAGAGGGTTAATATCAATATTTTTACCAATTGATTTATTCAAATCGTTTATACCAGGCGGACTCAATATTTTTGAACAATGGTAAGGACTTAATAAATTTAATCCAGTATTAAATTGCTCAACGGATGGTAAATTATTCCCGCATCTATTTGCAAAACTCATTCGATTAAATATTTTAGAAAATTGAAAAGAAAATTGTTCTAATAGACTAAGTAGTTTGAGTTGAATTAAAGATACATCATATTTATTTTTACACGGCAATTTTTGTTGATTATATTTTGTTAGAATTTTAGATAATGAGTTTAGATTTTGATATAAATTCATTAACCTAATAGTAATCAACGGATGCAATCTGTTAAATAATATATATGGAATTGCAGTAATTTTTTTACCAATAGAATTTTTACTGCTGTAAAATAATGAATTCCAAATTTTTAAGTCTACTTTTGGACGAGTTTTTAATAAAGAAGTTAATTTATTTTGTCTTGTTTTATACATCTTTCTAATACCAAATATTAAAACTAACATTTGAGGTTTTTTGATAATTTTACGAGTTTTAAAATTTTGATCGTACATTCGCTGTTGATTCCTTAAAAAAATTTGTCTCTGATTTCGTCTGTATTCATCTTGTATGACGTTTCTGTATCGATTCTCCTTGTTTCCAAAAAAATGTCCTGGGCGCAAAAAACTTGATTTATTAATGAAATTGTTCCTTGTATATTTAGGTGTTGTATGTTCTAAAGGGACCACAGTTGATTTACTATCTTCTGAGCAACTTGACTCTGTTTCATCGCCATTATTTTCAGAACAGTTTTCTTTTAAATCAAAATCATTTGCATTATTGCTTCTTCTCATTTCAGTGCTAATAGTTTCTGCTGTATCTGGAATTGGAATCACTGTTGTAGTTGTAATTTCATCTGGAATTACTTTTTTCAAACAGATAAGATATTTTGAGCCATCATTTTTAACAGAATAAATTGTAAATCCTTCGGCAATATTTAATAATTGTTTCCAATCTTCTAATTTAGTTATTTTAGTATCATTGCTTGTTTTTCTGTACAAACAAATAATATCTTTTTCTTGTTCGACATCTGTTACCATATCATTCCAATTTTCAATAGAATTATTACTTTTTATATTCTTATAAAATTCTTGATTAACTGAATCGCTATTGTTTAAAAATTGTTCCGTGTTTCTCGAGGATATTTCGTCTACATTCGCTACATCAAGTTGTGAAGCGGCATTTGAAGAATCAATATTCGTTTTCAAAATGTTTGAATTGTTAAGAATAATATTTGACCGGTTGACAACTCCCTTTTGACTTTGAAGAGAGTCACTAGTAATGTTTAGAGCTTCCTCCTCGTCGTTACTACAATTAACCATGAAGAAATTATCGTTATATTTTTCTCTAATGATATAAAATGATAAGAAATTCGTGAAATAGTGCGATTGTGTTAAAGTGAATAAGGAAACTAATCGGTTCATTGAAAATTATCTTTTTGTTATCTCAATCGTAAATAAAAATATTTAAAATAATAATAATATAAAATGATTGTTTTTAGTACATTTTTTAAATATCAGTCTTAAAATTATTTTGCTCCTTTGACGAATTAGATACAGCTGTTTGCATTTATAAAAACTTTATTGTTATTTTTATATAAATATTGCTTATGCGCAAAAGCTATCGTCATTACCCTTGGGTATGCGGTGAATTAAATTCATCATCGCCGTAAACGGCCTGTTGAATTAGCGTCAAGTTGAAAAGAGTCAGCGCGAGCAGAATGATCGATAACGGATTTTCAATCAAGTGGCACTTATTTGATAAAAACATGATAAAAGATAGTATAATATTTTTAACGATACTACTTAAAAATCCATATGAAACCTATACAACACTTGAAAGGTAACACAAGTGCCGTACCAAAGCATTGAGACGCGAGAATATGCCATGAGAGGCGATTTTTTCATCGGGAATGTTTTCGAGATTAATTATTACTCATCGGTTTAAAAGAAGGTTTTAATTAAATGTTTGTCAAGTTCAATTACGGTGTGCAATTTATGGGTGATAGCGATAAGCATAACGCAAACTGTCGAGGTCGCTGCTTTTTATTACTCTTAAAATACATTTGGATGCGTCTAAGTATTCTTATGGGTCTAAATGAGTTTTTTTTCCATATATAACAATAAAAATGAATAAATTTACACATATGTACAAAAAAGGAATGAAGCGCTCGGACATTTAAATTTTGAAGATTTTAAACAAATTTGATTCAGTATAGACATGCTTCCGATTTACAATTAAAAGTGTTTCACAAAAAAATAAAAATGCGGTATTAAAATTCATACATAACTAATATCGATCATCGCTTAAAATTAAAACATATGATAAGAGGTAAATGATGTCTTAATATCGATTAAACTTAAATAATTTGTTGTCGAATCCACGACAGATATTTTGCAATATCAACATAAACGATGTATTCTTTAAGATCGCAATATCTTGTTCTTGTGTCTAATAATGATAAAGAAATTAATCCTCTTAAATGATAACGGTTGTGTTGCATATGAAACATTACAAGTCCACTGCCAATGTCACCAATACAAGGGCCAGTGCCGTCTCTTCTTCCAGCACAAAAAGTTCGATTGGATGTTATCTCGATAAATCTAAAATTGCTTCGAAGACAATCTTCCTAAAATTCGAAATGTTTAACAGTTACTCCTGAATTTTTAAGGCGTGGAAATATAATTTGGCAGCAGCTCAAAGCACAAATACTATAGCTATACTAGCTTTATAGTTAGATTATTAATCGGTGTATAATTAAATTTATGCATAATTCAATTTATATAATAATAATTATAAAATGTAATTTCTACCTGGTTATACTAATTAACAGTTGAAATATATTAAAAACCAATACAAATCATTCTGCCAAACGTATGCAGTTTTATTTTCAAGGCGGGCAATAAATAAATATTTTATCGCAAAATTTTTTCGAAATATGCGTTTTAATTAAATATAAAAAAAACGAAATACTCCTTGATGAAATTTTACACCACTAAAGTGGTTTATACGTATTTAATAACGTTTTTTATTTATTTATACAATAATGATGGTCTATGTTTTTACTAAATAAGATAAACGTTATGCTCCATTAAAATTTACCTGCGAAACAATCGGCACTTTAGACAATCGAGGTTCAAAAGAATGACATTGGTTTTTCCTATCATACCCCCATCCAATAACGTAACCAGATTCACCTACAATATCATCGAGATCTATTTCTCCCATCCACAGACAAACTGGTCGAATATTTGGTGTATATTTTATACGTTCAAATAATTTAACGATTGCTAAGTCGGAATCAGCATTTTTAGAGTTTTTGTAATCTGGATGAAATTTATAATCGATGACATCAACATTTATGGTACCTGGTTTTTTCCAATCATGCAAGTTAAATCGACCAAGCGATATGAGTAACATATTTGGTGGTATATTTTCTTTATGATCTTTTAAACAATGAGCAACTGCAAACATGTAATTTAAGAATGAATTAATTGTTTTTCAATTATATAATCATTTTAAATGCTATCTTCGGATATAAAAGTTAATTATTTTCAAGTAAAATTAAATATTATTCTTTTTATTAAAGAAAACGCATTTGTTATATTAATTAATTGCTTTATATTTAGGTAAGTGCGAAACAATTTTTCTGAATATTAACAAGTAAATTTTCTTTCACAATAAATGTATGTGCAATTTCTAATTTTTCATTCAATCGCGTTAAATTGATCAATTATACGGTGTAGAAAATCAACGATTTAATGTAAATTCATTTTTTATTGAATTCACAGAATCTTTTAAATAATATTTAAATCTAAAATTTACATCACCCTTTTAATATGCAAATAAATACCATTATATCGTTCTAAATGACTAGTTTTGTTGTAATTATTTTAAATCGATACTTTTTGTTTTTCTAAAAGGACGATATTCATATTATTAAACAGAAATTGTAATTTTTACCTGTTAGTACATATTGCCTTGAAATGAGATTTCCAGCACATTGAAACTCAAACTTCTCTTTCAAAAAGAAAATAGCTGCTAGCCATGGCCACATGATAGGTGAGTTCGATTCGCCACTTGCCAATAATGGATTTGATCCGCTTATTAAACCGCATGAGGAATCGACTGAACAGTGTTCGGATGAATGATTAAATTGATATTCGCTTGGCGCTAATGTTGTTTCCTTGATCTCCAGCATCGTTTTATTTATATTCATAAACAAATTTGGGTTTGAACTCACAGATGAATTTTGGTGAGTAAATAGCAAATTGAATAAATGTTCTGTTAGTGGAATTATAACTTTTGGTGGATATAAAGTGTGTTCCAAAATAATATTCGTAACTACCACACCGAGAGCTGTAAAAAAGTTTAAACACTAAATATATCGGTGAGCATTAGGTTGACCATAATGTGGTTAAAACCATTACTTGCACGTGAAAAGTTTACTATCTTTCGTTTTTATATAGGATTTACTTTATATCGTATGTAGAATTTTTAGCTCATATAAGTATTAATTTTCTTAACTATTAATTTACATAATGACGTATGTACTGCATTTACAAAATATATTTAGATAGTTTATTAGTTTTTTAATAATAAAATGTACATGTATGCACATCTTTATTACTTTTCAAATGTTTATTTGAATTCTTACCTTGTAATCCTACACAATATTGAACATCATTGAGCGCAATACTAGTTATTACAGGAATCGGATTTCGAATAGGAAAATAGATTTGATAAAGTAAAGGCAGACGCTGAAGAATTAATCTAATTGATTCTTCTTTTGATTTTACTAATTCTAACCGACCTAAATATTTCTAAAACACAAAGATATACATTACTAAAGAGGATTCAAACAACTAAAACTATTATACTTTTTTATTTAATTATTAAATGTATAATAACTTTTATAAAAAAAAAACCATTACAAACTAAATTGTATTAATTATACAATAAAATTTTATTTATAATACCATTATCAATTTATTAATTGATTCTAATAATTAGTTTTATAAGTATACTGATGATTGGTTTTAATAAAACAATAATTACGTACACTAGGTAAAACAGTGGGTACACTTAATATCACGTGAAGATGTATTGGAACACCTTGTGGTGGCATTGGAATTTCAACAACACCCATGATTTCTCCCGTGGTTTCTTTACGAAAATATCGAAAATATTCTGGACATTGGCATTCGGTAGTAGCAGTCAAATAAACGATTATAAAAAAAAGTTTAATAATACAAACCAAATAGTCCATTTTGAATGATTAAGTAAAATACTGAAAATTATACACATATTTACCAACACATTATACATAAATAATAAATGTTTGGAATGATGAATTTAAACGTAACAATTATATAACGACTTTAAACAAAATTTATTTAGCTTACCGGAACATTTCTCGATAAAAGAATTATCCTCGCTTCAGCCTTCAAAATGAAATAAGTATGAAGATTCAAACAACATGTCTTATTAATATTTCTAAATAAACAATCTTCTTGTACTTTATCTTATTACGTTGTTATAAATCAACTAATTCTGCTAAACAGTCTTCATTGTAGCATTTTCGATTCCACTAAAACAACGATTAGCATACATAATTAATAATTTTAAAAATGTAATCACTGAAAGATTATAAAATGAATTATTAAATTGATTGATTGATATTGTTAATAAAAAAAAATTATTAATATTATTAATAATATTTTATATATGCAATATATAAATACGAAATTACTTAATTATAAACAACAATTTGACAGATGAACAGATTTCATTAACTGTCAATACAATTATTTCTATATAATATTTATTAGCATCAAAATTAATTATAGTTGATTATAAATTTACTTACGCAATACGCCTAATCTAATATCGATGTGATGTTTTTTTAAGTATTATTTTTATTAAATAAAAAAAATTATTCAATACAATTTTTTATACTCATTTGTAAATAACTATAATGATTTATAAATATAATTATAGGTAAATATGATTTAATATCATATCAATTTTGTACCATCTATTAATATTTTACAAGAAATTTCAATGAATTTGTATTTAGGCTAAATTACACAATCACAATTATTATATATTGGACTTCAAAATTAAAATTCATTAAATTCTTTATTTAAAACAAAAATGTTATAATTCTTAAAACTAAAACTTATATAAGAATATAAGAAAGTAACATTCGATTAATTATTAGAACAATTTTGCTTTTCTTATTTTTTATTTTTGTTTAAATATTTTTAAAATTTGTAAAACGAAATTTTTTGTACTAATAAATACAATTTCATACCTAAAAACTGTGTGGTCCATCTTACTTTGAATTGTGAGAAAACTTTGAAACAATTTAAAGCAAGTTGGTTTATAAACACTTTTTCGAACAAAAATTTATTTTACTTCTTAAATACGCCTCGTCAGTTGTATTTATGCAAAATCAGCAAGCAAATAAAAGGGAAAAAATTAATTTAAAATCATTGAAATATAAAATTTTCATATTATTCAATAAAATTTCATTGCATTTTAAAAATACATGACATAATTTAATGATTTATAAAAAAAATTAAAAATAAAGGTAAAAAATGTTTATGGTACTTTGTTATTTTATGGAATATTTATGAATTTTCACAATAAAAGTAAAAATAAAAGTATTTAAGTCTGAATCTTAAAAGTGGTAAGAGATAAATTTTAAGTTACAATGACTACTACACACTAATAAATTTCAAAAATTTGTAAAAATAAGAATGAAAAGAAATGTATAATAATTTAATTAAAGGAAAAATTTGAAATAGTATACTATAATTTAAAAACTTGTAATAAGAATGATCAGTTATTTAAGTCATTGACAAGTTAATTATATTTATCGATTAGTAAAAAACACGAAAAGAATCTAAAAGGTAAAATAAAAAAAATTCGGTTCGAAGATGATTTATTTTGTGAAATTAATAAAATATATTAATATTTTTTTATAATATTAGTTGATAAAATGAAAAGAATTTAGATTAGATTACTTATAATTTTGCAAAACTTTGTTGCTGTGATAGTTATTATATTCCGAATGTTATTCAGTTTTTCAGATTACAGAATTCTCTCCAAATAAAAGGGAATATTACTGAAAAAATAAACAGGAGATATTGTTATGAATATAATATTTCGCGGATGTATGTATATATATGCATATAAACAGAGAGAGAGAGAGAGAGAGAGAGAGAGAGAGAGAGAAAGACAATGAAAAAGAGAACATATATATTATTATAACGTATATTTACACCGCTGTTGGTCACCGTATTTGATATATAATTCTGGACGTCAGACTTTTACGTTTCACTTGGCTGCGTGACTCGCGCTGCACCGTCTCCAAGTTCGATACTGTTTTCCTATATGTTTTAAGTATGCCCACAAAATTACAAGTGCATTGAAACATACAGAAAAACTTACGTCCTCGTTAGGCCCCATGCATCCACCAATTCAGCAAATTTCGAAATGGGTAATCTACTTCGCTACTCGCGCATTATCAGCTTTTCTTGAAATTACTCTGCCCCTCGTTCTCGCCTACCATACTAGAACTTGCTTGTCCCATCAAATGTTATATAAAATAATGTACGGGGTAATGTACAGCTAATGAGTAAAATATAAATATCAGCGAATAATTGGAGTTTAATTCGTTTTGATTTTTATCTGTCACTCGTTCAGTTATTTTATTATTATTCTCGCAACAACAAAGCTATTTAGTAATTAAGAATACTTCATTGAAAGATTCACTTATGTTTATTTTTTATTATTACTATAAATAATTATTATAATCACCTAGTCATTTACTTGATTACATATTTCAATTATTTTAACGTAGTACAATAAATCTATAGGCATTGTTTTCGTAAAAATGATGTTATTGTTTAAAAATAAAATTTTTAAACAATAACATAATGGATTATTTTTAAAAGAGCCCCTTCTACTTCAATTTCAAATCACGTTTAATAGGATAAGAATCCAAATTTATTGAAATTTTACAATTTCACTTTAAACAATATTTACGAATAGAAAACGTATTTAAGCATAATTTAGATATTCAATTTGAATAGGATCAATCGTTGTTCTTGATATAATATAATGGAAAATTTGAAAGAGAGAATTTCAAAAGAATTTGGTGTCGTTTGCACGGACAAATGTGAATAGTTTAAAAGGAAATTGAGAAAAACAACGCTCAATTCTGCAAGGCATCTCCGATCCTGGAAATCTCATAAGATGCCTCACAAAAGCGCGCATCATTGGCGGCCTGGCGCACAGGCATAATACATACACAAGTAAAAAGGCATTGCCGAAGGAAAATTATTCTACACAACAAATGTACATAACCTTCAAATAAATGCATTGTACGCGTACTCCATCGGTATTGTTGATAGCATTGTATCAACCCCAAATAAATTATCATTAGCCACTTAAATTTTAATATTGCCTGAAGTTTGATTGTCGCGATGGATGAAGTAATCGACATGAGTACATCGGTCGACGAAGAGGAAAACGAAAGGAAACTCCTCGCCGACACGTCTGACGACGATGCCGACATAATAAATGAGAAGGTCGATGATGAGAATGAGGTTCTAGATAGTGATTCTGGAGATGCATTCGATCAAACCAAAGATAGCAAAGACAGCGAGGACGAGGACGATGACATTGATAATGTATTAAATGAAGAGATTTGTTTGCTAAAGAAAACACTGGCACGAAATCCTTATGATTATGAAGCTCACAAATTGCTTATTGAAAAACTAAACAGAGCAGGAGAATTGGATCAACTTAGAGCTGCTAGAGAGAACATGAGTTCTAAATATCCACTGACACCTGAACTTTGGTTGTTGTGGCTACGAGATGAAATGAAAATTGCTTTAACGCCAGAACAAAAATATGCTGTTTTAGAAGTATGTGAACGTGCAATAACAGATTACCTTTGTACGTATATTATAGTATTATGAATGAACCATCATTGAGATTTATCAACCATTTAATATTAATTTCCTTATAATCTTATGTTTTTTTTAAATTTAATTATCGTAATTTACAATTTATTATGGCCTATTACTAATAGAGCATTTAAGAAAATTTGCTTTTCACATTTATTATTATTTAATTGGATTACATTACAGCACTTAAAGGCAAAACTTTTAAGATTGATTTTTTAATATAATATTTATATGTATATTTTTTCTACGTAATACTTTTTTTATAGCTGTTGAGGTGTGGTTGGAATACTTGCAATTTAGCACAGGTCTCGGTAATGAAAAAGAAACAATCGAAAAAATACGAAACCTATTTGAGCGAGCATTAACTGCAGCTGGACTGCATGTTATGAAAGGAGCTCTGATTTGGGATGCATTTAGAGAGTTTGAAATTTTTATTACACTCATGGTAAAGGATTCTAGATTATTTTTTTCTAACTTATTTTCTTAAATGTATAATTGTGATTAAAGTTTAAATATTTTACAGATGGATTCGACTGATTCTCAAAAACAGGATCAAATCAATCGAATAGGCAAACTTTATCGACGCCAACTGGCTTGTCCTCTCTATGGGATGGAAAAAACTTATGAAGAATATGAAATATGGAGAAGTGCAGAAGGTTGTAATTGTAATGAGGAAGAAAAAATAATTAAAAGTGGATATCAAAAGGGTTTATTGGATTTGAAAACGCGTATACCATTTGAAGAAAAACTTGAATTTGCTCAAAATAAAAATGAACAGCTTGATATATATAAAGCCTATATAAATTATGAAAAACAAGTTGGAGATCCTGGTCGCGTTACAGTTCTTTATGAACGTGCTTTAACAGATATAAGTCTTGAGCCTCTTTTGTGGATTGATTACCTGCAATATGTAGAAAAAAACATCAAAATAGATGATATTGTAGAAAAAATTTATGCAAGGTCAGTGAGAAATATTCCTTGGTGTGTACAAATTTGGCAGAATTGGATTAGATTTTATGAAAGAAAAAACACTTCATTATCAAGTGTACAAAAATTAGTTGAAAATGCTCTTGAAGTCGGATTTTCTAGAGCTGATGAATATAAAAATTTGTGGATAACATATCTCGAATATTTGCGGCGAAGAGTTGAATATAAATCAGAAGAAGAAAGCAAACAATTAGAAATTCTGAGAAATGCATTTAATAGAGCTCATGAACATTTAGCAACATTTGGTGTTGAAGGTGATCCTGCTTGTGAAATTTTACAATTTTGGGCAAGGACTGAAGCGATCCATGCAAATGATATAGAAAAAACTCGATGTTTATGGGCTGATATTATGTCGCAAGGTCATTCAGAATCAGCTGCTAGTTGGTTAGAATATCTTTCATTAGAAAAGTAATTATTATTATTAAAATTTATAATTTAAAATGATTCTACAATTGTTTAATAATTATTTATTTATTTTACAATAATATTTTTACAATATTTTATCCATATTATATTATATTATAAAAGTACGGAATTTAATACATAATGTTAAATTATATTGTTTTAAATTTTAGAAGTTATGGAGATGCAAAACACATACGTAAACTTTTTCAAAAAGCTTTAGCAGCTGTTAAAGATTGGCCAGAAAGTATAGCAAATGCTTGGATTAATTTTGAACGTGATGAAGGAACGTTAGAGCAGATGGAAATTTGTGAATTAAAAACGCAAGAGCGACTTATTAAAGTAGCTGAAGAGAGAAAACAAAATCAAGTATATTCTACTACATACGAAGAAGTATCGGGAAATAAAAGGGTGGGTAAAAGAAGAGGAGAAGATTGTGGGAAGTGGAAAGATTTAGGAACTTCTGTATTTAAAATACCAAAATTTGAGCAAGTTACTAAGCCAGTATTAAAGAAAGGTTCTATGAATATGGAAGTGACTAAATCATCTAATGAAGTAGCAAATATTAGTACAAAATCTAAGGTAGCTCCACCGCCTGGTTTTCAAGAAATAAACGAAGAAAAAGTAGAAGATTCATATACTGTAAATGAAGTAAATGAAAAAATTAGTGTGTTTGTTAGTAATTTAGACTACACAGCTACTGAAGAAGAAGTTCGGAAAGCACTAGAACCAGTTGGCCCAATTACATTATTTAAAATGATCAAAGATTATAAGGAACAGAATAAAGGATATTGCTATGTGCAATTCAGTACTCCTGTAAAAGACATTTTATAATATAAAATACTTTTCAGGCAATATTTTATACTAAATTAAAACAAATTTTTTTTCAGAATGATGTAGAAAAAGCACTGGAACTTGATAGAACCCGTATAAATACTAGACCAATGTTTATTTCAAGATGCGATCCTAATAAAACATCAAGAGGCTCTGGTTTTAAATATAAAACTGAAATGGAAAAAAATAAACTATTTGTCAAAGGTTTATAAATATTACTGATACAGTATAAAGATATTTTTTAAGAAAATTGATAATCAATGTTTCATAAAATATTTTTAACAATGATTTTAAAAATATAATCTCTTATTTTGATCTTTATTACAATAATTTTTATAATTGATGTTTTTAATTGATGTTTTTAAATTATTTAAATTACAGGACTACCTGTAACTACAACAAAAGAACAATTACAAGAAATTTTTGAGACTCATGGAAAATTAAAAGATGTACGAATAGTGACTTACCGCAATGGACATTCCAAAGGCTTGGCATATATAGATTTTGAAGATGAAAGTAGTGCAGCAAAGGCTTTGGTAGCAACTGATGGAATGACGATTGAAAACAAAATTATTAGCGTAGCAATAAGTCAACCTCCACAGCGAAAAAATCTAACAATCAATGATAATACGCTTTCAGTAAGATCTCTTGGGGGTTCATTAACAAGTAGAACAATGTTTGGCAACCCTAAAACTGTCTTATCGCTTGTACCAAGAGCCGTAAAAGTTAATGTTACGGATAAAAGTACTGATAATGTCTCTAATAACGGAGTAACGCAGGTTATGAATAATGAAGATTTTAGAAATATGCTTTTTAAAAAAAATTGAATAAATAAAAAACAATTTTTTACGAACTTCGAGATTAATAAACTCCTGAAATATTTAAAAACATGTAAGAAATAAGAATTCGAATAGAATATAATTATTTCTACATGACGTAAAATATTTGAAAGGTTTTTATTCTTTGAAATGTCGAATTTCTAAAAGAAATTAGTAAATATAAAATAACTTATAATAATATATTAGTAATTTTTGAATGTTACAATAGTTGATATTTAAATTAGAATTTATAAACTTATACTATTATGAAGCTTTATGTATGTACATATTACAAAAACATTCATGACCTGTTTTCACAAGATGTCTAACTAGAATTACAATCTATCCTAATTATAAATATTAAACACGAAATAAAGCAATTTATTACATATTGTATATTTTTAATATTACATTTGGATGCATGCATACATATTTACATGACGATACAATATTAAGTATAATTTTGTATTTATAATTATATGCATGATTTTCTTTATGTAATATAAGATATGCATAACTTTTTTACAGTTGTTTTTTTCTAATATAAAAGTAATAAAATAAGTTAAATTAAACTAAGTAAGTGAGTCTATTTTTAAGAAATCTAAAAAATGTTATAAGCGATTAATCTACAATGAATGGTCACAGTGTAGTATTTCTTGTGTCCCGGCATAGTTGCTGTTTGGAAATTAGATACTTTTTGGCCATGTGCCACTTTTTTGTTCGATCAGCATGGCAATAGTATATATAAAATAATACTACGAAAATCAGAACAATTAAAACACACACACCAGGTATAATGAAATTAAACAGCGAATTTGATTCATGATATTCAGGCCAGTGATCTCTGGGTACAGTAGAAGACGGAATATCCGAGCTGGGCGATGGCATTGGTAACTTTGACGAATGAACTATTGAGGGTACCTTAAATCCATCGATGCCGATTGATATGTCCGCACAGGCTCGAAACTCTTCTTGAGGGCCACAACCCACCGCTCCTGACAATCAAACTCAATTATTATTTACATTGTTCAAAAAGTTTTTGAAAATTCACATTAGTTTATTCTCTTAAGTTTTGTGCATATTTAAAATAAATTACACGTATATATATATATTCCAATAATAAAAAGATATGTTTGTTTTGAAAGATCGAATTGATTTGTTAATACTGAAATTAATTTTATTTAAATGTAAAAAAACGATCATTACTAAAATATAACTTAACTAATAATATTTTTTTTTTAATAAAGCAATGTGTAATTAAGAACTTATTACGTTAACAATTTATACCCTGATTATCTGTTATCCCATAAAATTTTGTAACAAGAAATTTTTATTCGTAATACATTATTAAAAACACTTTTTCTTAAATGGAATTATTTTATTAAATTTCAGTGCATTTTATTAAAAAATAATAATTATAACATAAAAAAATGAAATTTGTCTATTTTATTAATGTGTAGGATATAAAAAATTAAGCAATTAAATTTTCATGAAAATCCCAGTAACTCTAATAAGTATATTAATACATCAAAATTAATACAAATAAATACAAAGATTTATATTATTCACGAAAAATTATTAATCTTCCTTGTGTCAATAAATATAGACTTAAAAGGAATACGTTAAAAACAAATTCTGATTCTGATAGCAAAGCAGATTTTGGCAATGGATTCTATATTGTAACGAACGTGAAACAATTGTTTGGAGTAATTTAAAAAAAAGCAATAACTTCATTTAATTTCTTGATGATTTTACTCTGCATACATATATTTAGCCATTAATGCAATAAATGTTCGGTTACAGCCATCAAATGTAACTAAATTAAACGACCGTTAAAAATACATCATATACATTAATGTAGATATAAATACATCATGTACATTATGTGACATTACACACATAAAAATGTAAAGCAATAAGTCCACAGCGAAATAAAATATTTTCGATCCATCCGTAGAAGTAATCGTGAATTCAAGCACTTTTTCCAAGTTATGTCGTTTTTCTATTTAAATCCTGTCTATTTTTATATTAATCTACACTCCACGGATTCCATGCTCAGGTAATCGTATTTACAAAACCCATTTTTTCCAAATGATACGATATTCTACTAATATTTTTCATATGATTAGTCGTGACTGGTAGTGTAAGAAGGGTAAAGAATTTTAATTCATTAATTTAACGAAATAGTTCATTTTTCTTTATATTAATTAAATTTAAATATGATTGTAGATAGATAAACGAAAAAATCTGTTCTTCCTATATTGTGCCATATAACGCAATTCACAATCTATTTTTGAACACAGAAAAAAATGTTTTGTCGGTATCTTTTTAAAACACAAAAAAATGTTTTCGTGTTATCGTTCATTCGTCTCTTTTCGTTCTTCTACATAACAAATACTGGCTTTGTTTAAGTCTTTACAGATTGTAGGATTTCGCACACCTCAAGATTCCTTTTAGTAACTTAGTTCTTATAAGTTGTTATTATGTACCTTATCTCGCTAGAACCTTGCTGTATTTAATATTTTTGAATACTTTAGTTATTGATAAAATGTATTTCTGGTCTGTAATGCTACTAAAATTTAAAGTTCATACTCAGTTTAAAAAAGTTGTGTCGATACTTAAAACGATATTTTTATTAGATTTGATTTTGATATACTTGATTTGTTTGGTCGATTATATATATTTTTAAACCTATTATCCTTCTATTTCTCAATTGTGTTCGATGATACTGCGGACAGGTAGGATTTGACCTACAATCAAATGAATAACCGAAGAAAATTTTCCTTTTAGGAGAATATTGTGTATGTATATAAGCATATCGCGGTTATACCCCAACCATCGGAGTCCTTAATGTGAAAATGCCAATTATCTATTGCTCGCTCGTTCACGAAAAGCCTAGTAAATTGAAAAGTCGATCGTTGGACATGGATAATCAAGCGACTAATGATGCGAGACAAACATTTACGCGCTCAATATTGCCCCAGTTATAGTAAAAAGATGATACTTTTATCAAATTTCCGGTGTTTTTTATTCTCTTTTCAATTTTCGATTTCTTAAAAACTATTATATATAACATAATAAAAAACGATATTTCAATAAATATACATTATTTACAATTAATAATAACCTTAGCTCACAAAAAATGTTGATTTATTTATCTTTCGATATTTGAAACTAAACAATTTACGAATTGAATCAGACACCCATAATTAAAAATATTTTTAAATAGTCTAAAAAATAAAAAATTAATGTTTAACGTTACCTGTTTGATTGCCACAGTCTCCCCAATTGTTTCCAGCAATATACCGCCATTGAAAAACGCACTGCCTGCATTTTAGCTTATCTGGAAGCTTATAATAAGATTTAAAGATTTTGTTGCCTTCGCTAGGATAATAGCGAGCATTCCCGTTTTCGCCGTACAGCAGATACTTGTCAAGACAATCCTGTGTAACTTCGTGATCGCCATTAAACATTGGACATACTCGAAATTCAAAATATCCACGGTGGTTGGCGGTAAGTTCAATTTCTACAGGTATTATGGCACCAGCATGGTATTGCCGTACAATTATACTATTGCCGAATTTCCCACCAGTTTCGTGGGGTCGAGGCTATTTCGTTAAACATAATTTTTTTAAATCTTAAAAATGTAAATGCAAATTAGATTTATAGATAATTCTTATTGAAATGATTACCCCAGAAATTAAGGAGAATTATAACGTATTTTACATTGTAGTACCATACAGTTGTACCATACAGTTATAACGCATTGCATCTTAGTTTTAGGAATTGGTTAAGCTCGTTAAGCAATATAGTTCTTAGTATGAACTGTTAATAAAATATATTGTATTAAGCGCATGGAATTAAATTTTAGTCATAGTGTAAGTATTATGACGTTAATATGAATGGTAACGAGATAAAGAGGATCGAAAGTATGGACTACAGGTATGCCGCTTAAATGTTTAATATGTTATTCTTAAAACTTTTTATGCAGTGACATAGATTTTAATTGAAATCTGCTTTCATTTTTATAATTATAAGCTCATCCTACTTTAAAATATTTACTTATGAATGCACGAAACATTTTTAGATTAAATTATTTTTTTATGTTAATTGTTTAGTAAGTTCGTTTAATATAAGCATATTAAAATCTGTTTTTACATTTATTTTAGTTGTTGTAAGTTATTACATTTTAAAAAATATACAAAGCTACGTATTATTTTGCCGAGGAAAAAAATAGGTAATACTAATTACTTAATAACAAAGTTAATGGTAAATATCTTACAGGCTTCAGATCCCACGCATCGCCGCATATTCCACATTTACCATTGTTACGCTGCCACTGTCTTGTAAAACCACCGCAATATGATTCATGATCGTTGTAGTCGTGAGGCGCATCGAATCCAAACCTCCACATCGAAGCTCTTGATGGTGGTTCGATAAGCCTTCCATGAGCCGAAACCTCATCGATGAGAAAGTTTCCAATTTTGCTAAATATGAATGCAAAGTAAAGAAATTTTCTCAATCTAATAGTATCGACGAGCTTCTGTAAAACAGTAAGAAATATACATAAAATTAAAAATTAAAAACTAGTAGCTGAGAAGAAAAAAAAAGTTTAAAATATTGTTTGAAAATTTGACGTTGTTTTACATATATGTAATATTGTTTATTTACTATTAAAGTCGATTTCGAAAATATTGTGTGCAAATGTTATATGTTTGATAAGATGATCATTTAAAACTCAATGGTATAAAAAATTAATTCCATTAGTGCAGAATTCAAGTAACGGGAACTTTTGGCGATTCGTGAACTGGCATAATAATCATACATATATTGTACGAGAAATAGTTTCAAATAAAGGAATTATAATTAATATTATATTGTACATTTAATGAGTATCTATAAAGGAATATATTTTACAAAATTTGCTAGATTAATACTATAGTAATGTTAGTTCAGTAATGCTTTTTGTTCATATTTATTTTTAGGTACAGGGATGAAGCAATAATTACTTCTAAATAATAGATGAATAATAAAGTTTCCGAAATGTAACAAATGAATTAAAAATATCCCTAACCAGACATAAACTATAATAAAATTTAATTATTTTTTAAGATATATATTGTTAAGCTATTCTTCTATATTAATTATGGTACGTGCGAAATCTAGATTTTTGGATGTCTTTATTAAATGAATATGTATATATATTCTAACTTAAACCGCGTGTATATGTAAAGTTAAATTAAATTTTTTTATTAAAATATTTGACTTAAGTTCTTGTAAATTTAATCTTCAAATTAATTATTTTAATTTATACATTGAATCATGTTTTAATTAATGAATACGAATTCCATAAAATGAAGATGCATAAAATATGATTATTATACAGTATAATGATAGTATAAAAGACGCCTTGACTGTATCAAAAAACGAATTGTATTTAATTTAATACACGATAGATAATTATAACAATTTTGACTTAATAATGACTCATCAGAATTAAAAAATGCATTCTCAAGGTAATATTTTTAATTATTGGAAAAAATTTTTTTTTTTTAAATATCGAAACACGTCCTTCCACTCAGGACAAAACATTATTAAAATACTCTTTGCCAATCACACATCTTGTTCACTATGCGTCGCCACAATGACATTGAACTGTATCATATAGTGCGGTTCAATGACATCGAGTAAAAAAAACCATAGTTAAAAAATCCGATTTATCAAATAAAACGCTTCGAATGGAGAAAAAAATAGCCACATGAGCCCGAAATAGCTTCAATGGTATTAATTATCACCTGGAAATATTGGCGAGTTCCCATGACTCCTTGAGACTTCGAGTACAGCAGAGAATCTAGACCGGCGGCCCTGAACCGGAAGGATGCAAACGTCGCAACCGGTCGCTGAAGACTAAAGGCTATACGGCCGCATCATTGCCTCTATTATTTACAGGTAAATAGAAGTGGCGAAGCTACTAACTTCGTTTGACGTAACACTAGGTTATTAGAGCACTTACTTTCAAATATATTGATCGTTTCTTAATTATTATGCAAAAGTATTTTGCATAAGTTACTCGCTACCATCGATTACATTTACATTTATTATATGTATGTATACATGTATAGATATATATATATATATATATATATATATATATATATATATATACATGTATACAAAATTTATGTCACTTGCATTTATATATTAATTATTTTTATTCTTTTGTCTGACTCAAGGGGTTTTATTGAAATTTAATTAAAATGGAATTTAATATTCAAATAAAAAACAAAAGATAATTTGCCATTAATTTTTTTCTTCTATTAATATTAGTGATTAAAATGTTTGTATTCTTATAAAATCAAGCAAAAAATCATAAATGTCCCATAACAACAATTTTTAAAATGAAATTTTTTTCATATTTTATCATAATTTTTTTATTAAAAAATAATACTAACTTCTCCTATTGATTGTAATTTAAAAGAAAATTATAAGTGAGACGGATTTTATTATATATAATTTCTTTTACATAAGCATATGACAATTCAATTGAACATTGTATATTATAAAGAAAAGTTATTCTTTATAAATCATTTCTTCGGCTTGACATTAATATTTATTATCATGTTTTTAGTACTAACTGAAAATTGTTCTACATTCACAAAAGATAATATGTATTTAATGCTCCTTAATTTTTTAATTATTAATATAATAATAAAAGAAAACACATAACAAATGTTATATTAAAAAATTCAAGAAAAGTGTACAAAGCAAAATAAAAGAAATTGCTTAAAATTTTGGTACATTTGTAACTGTACTTTTTGTTAAATGGTCATAACACGAAAATGTAATTGTAAATGTTACATCAAAACAACCAATTAGCATAACGAAGTTTATTTAAAAAATTAATATATATGCTTTTTTCTTAATCCTGTTCATGTTCATTTTTCTGATATTTTTTGTTAAAATTTTCTATAAAACTATAATGTATTTATTGTATCTCAATAATAAAAATTAATTTGGTATCAATATTACATTTAATTTTCTAAATTATTTTTATTGTAATTAAACATTCTCAGTAATTATCAGTTGTTTTAAATTATGAAAAATTACAGTTTTAGTAATAAATTTTAATGTGTTAATTTCGATTTAATCGGTCATTGCATCAATTGTTGTGTAAAACATATTTTTGCGTGATACGTTTTCAAACTTAATTTAAAATATATGGTCCATTAAATTAACAATAGTAATCTTAATATTTACATATTAAGAATTCGCAAATTGTGTATTGAATCGAAACTGTGGCAATCATCATTAAATGTTAAGATTAAAAACTGTAATGGGAAATTAAAGAAGACGGATAAAAAGTTTTATTCGTCCGTAGTTTCAAACCGTGAACTTCCGTTTCCACGGCAGCTGCTTAACAAGATTCGTTCCGATGACCGGTAAATTACCCTTTCGGCATAATACAGAGAATTTAAAAAACATAACTAAAACATAAAATTTATACCTGATTTAAAATACTATTTCACATTTTTTCTTTATTTCGATTAAGAGTAGTTCGAAGCGACCAAGGGAAAATTAAATGTAATTTCGCACACGCGTGTAATTTGGGAGAAAAAAAACTGTAAATTCGTATAAAATTAATGATTAATTGTAAACTTTAATTCTTACGTTTAATATATGTATGGGCGCACGCACGCGTGTGCATATGTGTATTTTTTATGTTGTACAAGGAATCTTTGGTTGCACGGATTACAAAAAAATATTATATCCAACCGCAAATACAACATTTAGCCAACGTGAAAATCAATGTAACTCATCCGTAAAATACCAAATAGTCACGATTTCGTTTCAAATCAATATCGTTATTTTTACTTATTTAAGTTTTTTGTACCTTTCAATTACATTTAAGATAATATTCGTAAAATAAATACAAATATTAAGAGTATTTCTTTGTACAAGAATAGAAAAATTCTGTAAAATGTTATAAATTCGATTTCAATATAATCTGCTTATTGTAGTAATATAAGCTTAATACTTATATTTTATAGAAAAATATAATGATTTTTGTTATTATACACTAATATTCTAACTATAATCCATCAATGTATTTATTTTGTTGGCAAATTAAAACAAATTAAAGCATAATTAATTAATCAAAACATTTATCAGGAGTTTATTGAAATACATCTGAGGATAACATGGCAATAAAGAAATTATATCATCGCCTTATTTTAAAGCGTTTCAATTAAAAAAGAGAGAGCTTAGGATTCGCAAAAAGATCTTGCTTCTCATTTACGCAAAAGTATTTTTTCAATATTTTAAAGACAATATCAAGCAAATAATCACTATTTACACTTGTTGGTCTGACCTGGTGCTATAACTGCAGAGAGATCCTCCAGAAGGCCAGCAAAATATGTACGAATTCAGCCCCGGTGTCAGACCAGTAAAGTCTCTTGTTATACAGGGCCATTTTGCCGAGAACTGAAATCCTCGTGGAAGGCTGGATCACCAGTGATATTCGAATTAATGAAAGACCAGGTCAAGAATATTAATAATGCAACAGGTGCTCTCCAATGGGAATGTTACCTGGGGAGGGAGGAGTTCAAGACACCTCTCCTGGTACTCCCTAACCAGCGGCTCCACGTGCTGCTGGAGATGGCAACTTTCACGTGTCCGCACCTCCAGCCCAGGAGTCTAAGAAAGCACGAAGATCCTGGACACCGAGTCGTGGTGCAGGGACAACGATATCACCGAACCGTCCGGTTTCGGAGAGAAGGTTTTGGTGACAACATGAGTATCAAGTGACGAAAACAATAAAGGCAGTCAAATATTCAAGGCGAACTGTTAAAGCTTGTAGTGCAAGGGCGATGCTGGTGATCGAGCTCGGCAATAGTTGAATAAGCGCGATAGAAAACAGTGTCTCTTTTGACATTTTGACACTGACAAATGTGGTTATGAATGAGAATTGTCGCCTTGAGGAGGAATTGTGAAGAAGACAAATAATGAACATACCTTTTAAATTTTGAATTTTCTGAAAACTTAAAAAATTTTTTACCGTTAGGTAATGATGGAAATCCTGCCAACTTCCAAGACACCGACATTTATGAGTTAACAAAAAAGTTGGGATTCATAAGCATTTCATCTATCTATATTAACATTCCACCGCGTGAGTACGGATCAGAAGGGTCAAAAGTAGTTAAAACAGTCCTTAGATTTTACGTAAATAACTTAAATCCGAAGAAGAGAGACATACATCAGTCCCTTACAAGTAGGAGCTGTTCCAATAGAAGAAAGAGTACGGGCCCTTCTCATTTAGTGCAAGACAAGCCAATTACTCAGGGCATTATATGAAGCCCACGTATATATTATTTACTGAAACGCACTATATAGATATAGAACGAAAATAAGTAATTTATTATTCATCAATTGGGATCTTTATATCGTTATGAAAAAAAATGATTGTAGCTGAATAATAATGTGTGTAAATTTGTTTTAAATGTTTATTTTAAAAGTAGTAAATTAACTGATTGTATACATATTGGTCTTGCTCTTAATTTATATTTTATTGTAATTGATATAAATATTCAAAAATGTTTCAACATATATAAATCATTCAGTTTAATATTTTAGGTAAAAACATGTTGAAATTCTAATTAATATAATTTTTTCTACATAATTATAAATTACGTAATTTTTTTGTCCTATTCATGCTATTCATATATTCTATAAAAATTCAATATCAATTTAATTGTATTTAACTATTACTATACCTTTTTTATTTTGTTTAAAAGAAGTATAAATCAAGATTAAGTATATTATTAAATTCGATTACTCGTCTTTTTTATTATAGAAAATTTAATTTAAATGCATTGAAGCTGTATTTACAATTGTTTACTTAAGCATATGACATAAGATTACTTCTGTATTAATTGGTCCTAATATTTTACAATCTAAATTAAATTACTCATATTAAACCATAATGGCTAATAATAACGTTGTGCAGAGATCAAAAAATTATTTTTTTAACTTTTATTATCTTCTTAAAACTTATAATAAATTAACAATTTAACAATTCAAATATATAAGAAATCCTTAAAATCTAGATTTTATACTTTTTAATATAAATTGACTACTTATTATACAATTTTAATTACTAGTTGGTACTAGATTCTTATAAAAATTTTAACATTTTTATCCTTAATGACAGTACATGTACTACATTAACCATTTTCTTGAGTCATAAGGCATAATGTTTGCTTTTTAATTAATAACTATTATTTACATATAATTATTTGAAAATGTATTAAATTAAAAAATGACTTTTTTTTACAATTAAATTTATAAACTAATTGAGCTACTGACACCGTAATATAAAGAAATTTTAACAATTACAAATTATAATTAAAAAAATTTTTTTTTTTTTTAATCACTTATAAATCATTTTATAATCATAGTTTTACTACATAAAGAGTATTATTTAAAACTATTTTTACTAAATGAAAGTAAAAAATTAATTTATATTTTAAGGAATTTTTTTATCTAGGAATGCGACAATTTATTTTTACAAACTTTTTAAGAATTTAATTGTAATCGTAGTAAGCTTTGTATAAAAAATGATAAATTACTAAAACGATAAGACTATGTACCAACAATTGCATATTGACTCCCTGCACATTATGGATTCTATTCTTTATAAAATTAGTTACTTTTAAATATATAATGATAGCTAATGTAAATTATATTTTTTTAATGAGTAATTGCTTATATGAAAATATTAAATAAATACAGTATCTCAATAATAAATTTATATAAAATCTAAAATATAATTAAAACTAAAAAACTTCTTGCTAATTAATTATTGATATAACAACATCTATTAATTGTATTAGGATTCTGTTTTTACTTAAGTTGTGGTGTTGTTCTGTGACAACCAATAATTCTATTACGTAATACATTAAAATGTCCATGAACTTGTATAAGCTGAGCTCTAAGAGAATCCGTTAACTGTTTTTGTAACTGCTGAACTTCTTGAATATCTTGACGTAGTATTTGATATTCCTCTTTAACCTGAGTTACAGAGCGTAGTAGTCGTAATACTGATACTGACTGAAAATTTATTATGAAATTCATCAATGAGACAATATGTTTATATTTAGAAAATTACTTAGAAAATGATTTAGAAAACAATCTAACCTCTGCTTCTGTACCATGAAATTCTTTTTCAAAAGCATCTATTTGCCAAGCTATCATGTCAAGCTTTACGTCAGCCTTTTGAACCTGTGTAAGATTTTTAACAAGAAATTTAAAAACGAAATTAATTTGTCTTATTCTTCTAATTTAACCTATGAAATAATTTAATTACTATCTGAACAATTCATCAGAATAGTTTTTAATCAATGGCACCAAGGTTTTGTGAAATATGGTTTACATTTATGTTATAAAAACTTATACTTACACTTTGTTCTAAATGCATAATAGCTGATTCCATGTTTTCAAAAATTGTTTATCTACTACTCGTTTATCAAGGAAACCGGTCGGTTTGAAATGTTTGAATGATAAAGCTTAGCACGGATTTAAGAATACAGATAGAAGATAAAGCCAATGTAAATATATGACACTTAAAGTTTAACTTATTAACTTAGCTTGAGGCGGATATCGAGCCTATCCTCAGACATGCGCAGAGCAATTTTTTACTTAGCTAGTCTTACAAATGCGGAAAATATAAGTAAACAGAATGTTTTATAAATCTATTAATCATTAATTTATTTGATACAGCATAGATGAAAATAATTTGAGAGAAATATTGTACATATGCAGCCTTATTTTGAGAAAATATGATAAATTTAAGGCACCCAATAAATTTATCGATAATTGATTATACTTTGGGTCGGTTTCGATTTCATTACTCATGCCGAATGATATTTTTAGTCATTAAATTGAATGTAATAAGCAGACTTTCGTATGACAATGGCAAATTTGTTAACAATATTTGATAAAAGTTTTTAATGCCAATCCATTTGGTTCGGTAAATATGCATCGAAATGTAAATGTTTATATTCTATGATAAATCAAACTCAATATTCATTTATATCCTCGTTCATTTTCTCGATTATATTTATAAAATGAAATCCTTTTTATCTGATTTCTGGATTCTGCGCAAGTTATAGCTTTGTACTGATTGGCTCTCGCCTTAACACTTTTCAACAAAGTTTTTGATTGGCGAGAAAAATGAAGAAGGAGAAACAACTTGAAATGAGAGTTGAACTGTAGACTGTTGTACTAAGGCAAATAAAATATTGAGTTTTGTGATGAATTTGACATATTTTAAAGTCAATAATCGATCATCATAAATCTTCTAACCAACAATATGTCCGTATGTCATCCCTGCTTCAAGATAATCCTTTGAAACATCTGTGACCACGTATTAATTTCAGGGGCTAATGTTCTGAAAAGAATGAAAGTATACAGTTTCAGAAAAAATATGCAATTATTTTATGCAGTTCAATTATTGGAAGATTTAGTTATATTTTAGTTAATAAAATACAAAAATTGTATAATGAATTTATTAATACAAATTTATTTATCATGTGAACATCAGTTACAACTTCTTTCAAGGGTAGAAAGTAAATAGTCAATATACAAAATACTTAAATTAATTTAAATTGGTTTGAGTCACAATATTTTTTATTAATTATTTATTTGAATCAATTTTATAAATTATTATTTAGTGTATGAATTTCAGGAAATATTTGAAAACAGACTTTTTTAATACTAAATAAAGGATGCTAATACAAATGAATATGAAAGATGTCTACTGTTATCGATGATAAAATTGTTGCTGGAGCACAAGATTCTAGTATTGTTAAGGAAGACCCAATTATTATATTGACAGTAGGTTATTTTAATCATTTTATAAGCCTTAATATAGATATTATCGTAATATTTAAATTGTTACAGGAAAAAGTAAAGTCACTTTATTTATTTCGAGATCATTATTTTGAAAATCATTCAATGCAGAATGCTATTAATAAAAACAAAGACGTTGAAAAAGAAATGAAAAATGCTCTAGCTAAATTTGATGAATGTAAAGGATACGAAATAGATGGAGCTAGAGCAAAATATTATTACCTTAAAGGAAAAACATTAAATGTGACCGATAAGTTTATTCCTCAAGCTGAAGAACTTTTAAGTAAAGCAGTTAAACTTGAACCAAAATTAATAGAAGCATGGAATGAACTTGGAGAATGTTATTGGAAAAATGATGATATTCAACAAGCAAAAAATTGCTTTATTGGTGCATTGACTCATGTAAATTTATGTTTTTATTTTAAAACAATCACTTTTATATTTAAATACAATCTTAACATAGAAAAAACTTGTATTTTGCAGGGAAAAAACAAAGTTTCATTACGAAATTTATCAATAGTTCTTAGACAAGAGCCTACAGTATCACATGAAAAAAGAATCAAAAATGTTGAACAAGGGATTGAATATGCTAAAGAAGCCATAAGTTTAGATCCTTCCGATGGTACTTCTTGGGCTATTTTAGGAAATGCATATTTATCTTCCTTCTTTACTATAGCGCAAAACCCTTCAACATTGCGACTTTGTATGTCAGCTTATAGGCAAGCTGTTAGTCATGATTTATTTTATTGTATATTGAAGTAAAAATTTTTTATTTTAAGTAAGGTTTATTTCATTTCCATTGCAGGAAAAAGATTTAACTGCTAAAAGTAATCCTGATCTGCATTATAATAAAGCTATGGTATGAGTCTTTATGATCATAAAATATGTTATTTATAATTATGTATATACAACAATTACATGGAAAGT